>OY992885.1:85411025-85763525 GCA_963921405.1 Cepaea hortensis
CCGGGTTTTACCCCATATGGTTGGGGCTCTTTTCGCAGGGCGGTCTGCAGAAAGTATCGCACACAGCAATAACTTCGTAGCTCCAGCTACGAACCCCAGGAGTCCCTGAGAAACCTGCACTCGTGAAC
Source organism: Cepaea hortensis (assembly GCA_963921405.1). Classification (NCBI taxonomy): domain Eukaryota; kingdom Metazoa; phylum Mollusca; class Gastropoda; order Stylommatophora; family Helicidae; genus Cepaea; species Cepaea hortensis. Next base: position 85,411,154 of record OY992885.1, read on the forward strand.
CGAGTGACGGAGTTCGGAATCGAACTCACAACCTTCTGAGCGCGAGGCAGGCGGCTTAACCAATTTGCCCAACCACTATACCATGGACTCTCTCTCTCTCTCTCTCTCTCTCTCTCTCTCTCTCTCTCTCTCTCTCTCTCTCTCTCTCTTCCAGGTATCATAAAGACGACTGGAAGATGGTCTGTATCTGTTGTTACATAACCCAATATTCCTCCCGTGTGTATAATATATCATGTGCCAATTTTAAGCATATATAAATATACGATCTCGCTCATCCCATCTATAAAAAATAGCAAACGAAATAAATAAACATTGTCTATGGAAAGAACAACAAAGAAAATAACTACACATTTTCCCGTATCAATTTTCTTCTACGGATCTGTGATATGACAGTACCATCACAGTTTGTGGGACTAGAGCAAGGATAAAGAAGCGGTCTGTGTTTCCCTCACTGTGACAAGCAACGAGACGTGTATTATTCAATTAAACACTAAAAACATAAATATTTACACGACATGTTTCTTGTTGTATGTATTTACATTAAATAAACACAGCTTGGGTGTGGAGGCATGCATTTGTAGAGACGCAAAACAATTTGCTGTCTCTTGGGTTAGACTCCACATAGTTACTTCTATCATTCACATCCATTTCTTTGTTCTTGCTCTTTCGTTTGGTTGTTCCTTTGAGCTACATAATGTTGTACTGACTTTATTGTGTCTGTATGCGCCTGTATCTGTGTGTCTGTTTCTGGTTGGTGACTACATGTGTTTGCGTGTGTGTGTTTGTGTGCCTATATATGAACGTCTATATATGCTGCTACCTGTATATACATCGAAGTATCTTTATACAGGTTTTCGTGTATTTCTAGCTTGTCTGCATTTATATAGTATGATTTTATATGTCAGTGTGTTATGTTTGTGTGTGTGTGTGTAATACACGTATTGAGTTTATATAGGCACACCTGTCTTCTTGTTGTGTGTGTGTGTGTGTGTGTATGTGTGTGTGACAGACAGACAGACAGACAGACAGACAGACAGACAGACAGACAGACAGACAGACAGATTGCGGACGAACTTTATTCTCAAAAGGTCACATATTGGGCACCCAAGCCCGTCTTACATTCGGCCCTTCCAATCACTCATCTTTCGTTCATCAATTGTGCATGGTACATTTACATAGAAAATAAACATATTAGGATATATCCAGGTCATGACTCATCCCAGCACAGGGTGGGCGAGATGAGGTTCCGCTGGCCAGTTTTTATCAACGGGGTTTGGACATTGCATTGTGAACAGACTCCACCCCAAAGTGGGTAATATCCATATGTGTCTATGTGTATCCATATGTGTCAATTGTGTATATGTGTCTATGAGTGCTCAAATAGGTCTATGTGTATCATTTTGTGTAAATGTGTGTGCATGTGTCTATGGGTGCTCACATGGATCAATGTGTATCATTTTGTGCCTATGTGTGTATGTGTCTATGGGTGCTCATATAGGTCCATGTATATCATTTTGTGTCTATGTGTGTGTATGTGTCTGTCTGTCTATGGGTGCTCATTTAGATCTATGTGTATCATTTTGTCTATGTGTATCAATATGGGTCTGTCTGTGTGTGTCTGTGTGCACAACTGTGTATATGTGTATCCATTTGTGCATATGTATAGTACTATATGTCTATATATGTATATGTGTCTGTGTTTTCAGATGTGTCTATGTATTATGTGTCTATGGGATTAGATGTAAACAATGTAGTAATTCACCAACTGGTGCCTGCGCAAAATAGTAGGACTAACATGGTATGACAGAATCACCAATGTGGAGCTCATGGAAAGAACTACACAAATTGACGTGAACCAAGAAGAGAAAAATACGCTGGCGTTGAATAGGACACACATTGAGAAAACCTGAGGACAGGATAACTAGACACTGTTTTCTGGAACCCACAAGGCAAACGAGATATCAAGAGACCTAGAAACACTTGGAGAAGATAATATAAGGCACAGATGGATAATAGTGAGATTACACGGATGGAGCTGTAGGGGATAGCAAAATATAAGACAGTACGGCTCAGCGTGGTTTGATTGGGGATCTATGCCTCAATAGGGTATCATGTATAGGAGGAATAACTTCGGTAGCAGCTACCTAAGGTTGTTTGTCCATCAAGAATGATGATGACCATTCATTTCATCCAGTGGGGTTGCAAGTATGGAGCCGTGAGTTCTAAGATGGCTGATAAGGCCTATTTTGGCTCGAAATATTCTTTGACAATGTGGGCAAAGAATGCTTGACGTTCCAGGAGGAGGATCTTCTGCAGTGGTTTTTCTGTCCAGACTTTTATTCACAGCTCTTGCAGTCCTGGTTACTTCACAAGTGACCGCACCCTTATGCAATGATGCTCGCCACGAATTACTGTCTTTAGCAGCAGTCTCCCAGGTGTCAAGATGAATTCAAAAAGCTTTCAGTGAAATTTTCATTGTCTTTAAAGGGTTTCCTGTGGCCGCCTTGGGAGCGTTTACCACAACGCAGCTCGCCGTAAAACATTCGTTTAGGGAGCCTGTGATCTGGTGTACGAGTTAAGTGACCAGCCCAGCGAATCTGATTCTTCATTAGTAGAGTGTGGATACTGGGCATGGAAGCTCTTTCTAGAACATCAGTATCAGAGATCTTGTCTTGACATTTAATCTTCAATAGCTTCCTAAGGCAGACTGTGTGGAAGTGGTTTAATTTCCTAGCTTGTCGCTGCTAAACAGTCCATGTTTCACAAGCATATAGCAGCGCGGATAATACAACTGCTTTATAGACTTTCAGCTTTGTTTGCAGGCTTAATCAATTTCTGTCCCATAAATTCTTGTACAGTCTGCCAAAGGCAGCGCTGGTCTTGGAGATTCTTGCATTCACTTCGTCATCAATTGTGGTTACATCAAGTTGGATGAAAAATGACTTGCGCAATGAAATAGATTAAAGTGAAGAAGAGTTGAGCAAATCGACCTCACTCTCTCACCTGAATCCATCTGAGTCCAATGGCAAGATAAGTCAAAACGACTGGAGACGACTACAGGTGCCGTGGATGACCAGGGCGCTCTACGTGCCATGCCGTGCTCATTATGTTCCACAACGCTTTGCAAGTAAACGCCGTCTTGCCCGTTGAATTATCAGTGATTTCATCCGGGCAGTCTGCCGAATCCTGTCTTCACCTACCATGTAGCACCTACTATGTATCCTATAAATAGTAATTTATCTTCACCATCGTGACCCAACTTTATTATATTTTGCCCTTTCATATTTCTTGTCTCGTCCTTCCTCGTCTACCATATCTATTACTTTTCTTTAACAGGCACATAGCTCAGTCGGCTGCAGCTTGTGTTGGCCAAGTAATTACAATCAGAACAGAACTAATGGTCAAGTGAGACCGTTCCCTCTGGCGGTGGACGAGATGGTAGTAATCAGGCGCTGGTCACCCGACTTGTGAGTCCAGACGTTAACTGGATATCCGCTGTCTGGTTCACCACAATCCCATCTATGATTTCAATGCTTCGGGTGCTTCTAGTCACACGTCTCTTGATTTACTGGACTCTGGGCTGCGCTTAAACACAGGCTTCCTGTCATGCCACTGTTATTTTACCAACATTATAGTTTTGTGAAGCCATTTGTTGGATCTTCCTCTATTTCTTCTCTTTTTGGTCATATGTTAAAATCCATTTTCGCTTTATTTTATTTTTTCTTACTACAAGATCCTTTACATTGTGTCTTTATTTGTCTTCATTTATTTCCTTCTGTTTTGACTTTATTACTTCTTCTTCGTTGTGTGTCCTTGTCCTTTTTGATACGTTACTTACTTAGATCAATCCTTAATTCAAGAAATACATACATTCATTAATTGCAAGGCAAGAAATTACGCGAAAGAAGTATATAAAAACAACATTTTGTCTGTCTGTATGCCTCTATCATCAAAACACATGCATTCAGTAAATGCAGAACAAGAAAGTTAGCTATAAAAGTATAGAAGAATTATACTCTCTCTCTCTCTCTCTCTCTCTCTCTCTCTCTCTCTCTCTCTCTCTCTCTCTCTCTCTCTCTCTCTCTCTCTCTCTCTCTCTCCATCTCTCTCTAAGGGTCGAATGTAAGATGGGCCTGCGTGCCCAATTTGTAACCTTTTGAAAATAAAATGTGTTCGTTCGTTCGTTCGTTCGTTCTCTCTCTCTCTCTCTCTCTCTCTCTCTCTCTCTCTCTCTCTCTCTCTCTCTCACTCTCTCTCTCTCCCTTTCTCTCTCCTCTCTCTCTCTCTCTCTCTCTCTCTCTCGCTAGGTGTCCTTGTATCAGTCACTCTATTTGTCTCTCTATATATCTGTCGCCGGCTTCGTGGCTTAGAGGTTATGACTTTTCTCCGTAATCTCGTAAACTCTCGTCGGTAACGTGATGACGGTTCAAATCAGCAGTGGTTCGAATTGCATCGGTAACTTACGGGGTATGTGAGCCGGCCTCTCAGAAAGCAATGGCAAATTACTGAGCGTAATCTTGCCAAGAAATCAACATACAGCTGAAAGATGCTGGTGTTGACAGCTAAGTCCTGTAAAGGATATGCTAAATATATATATATATATATATATATATATATATATATATATATATATATATATATATATATATATATATAATATATGTTTGCCTGCCTGTCAGCCTGCCTATCTACCTGTCGCTCTCTCTCACCACACACGAATGACGGAGATATATTGACAAGAAAACCAGAGTTAGGCTATCGGGGCTGAGTTGAGAGCCACTTTCTGAAAGCTATTTCCTACCCAATGCTGACAATGGCCACGCGCTGCACGTCTATATAAATATAGGACTAGCACTATACGCCACATTCTCGTCAATGCATATAGAAAGACTCGTGTACTTTTACCTCACCCACAGAGTGCTGATTACCCTATACAACTATGGGGCTACAACTAAAAGCTACATTCTCGTCAATGCATGTAGAACGACTCGTGTACTTTTACCTCACTCACAGAATGCTGATTACCCTATACACCTATGGGACTATCGCAATATACCAATACGCTCAAGCCATGTGAACAGTTCCCCTTTTAAAGGCATGACATCCTGTATACATCTACGGGGATTGCATATTTTAACATCCTTACTAACGCTTTTGTTAAACGTTTAAATATCTTTTGTCTCTGGCTTTCTTCTTCTTCTTCTTCTTCTTCTTCTTCTTCTTCTTCTTCTTCTTCTTCTTCTTCTTCTTCTTCTTCTTCTTCTTCTTCTTATTATTATTATTATTATTATTATTATTATTATTATTTTATTTTTTTTATTTATTTTTATTAAATTATTATTATTAATGCGTGCGTGCGTGCGCGCGCGCGCGCGTGTGTGTGTGTGTGGTTTATTTATCTCCATATTTCTACAAATTTTTCTGCAGCATCCATTCTTAAATAAATAAGATAACTATTTTTTTTAAAGCTCACATGTTGCAGTAAAAATGTCAGAATATCGGAGACCAAGAAGGAAAAACAAAATACCGACATTCTACACGATGTGAACTTCGAGAAAACACTGAAACTGTATCATCGCTCGGAAAATACTTAGGCTATTTTAAACAACACAGCTGCTTGGACAGAGCAGGAGTCGAAGACATTTTTTCTGGACAAGAGGGATGTGTCTACCAGCTCGAAAATGGACACTGAATATTGCAGACACCTGGGCATGAGCATGCATGAGACGGGAGAAATGGCCAGAGATCCTGAGGCGTGTGGGCCTTTCTATTAACAGCACATAGCACAATCATAGAAAACAAATTCGAACAACATTTGCCGTAAATATCTTCAAGTGGCACCAAAAGGATGCGAGTTACGGACATTTTGCAATAACTAAAGTAAATATCGGGGCTTTTAAACATAAATGTTACTGGCAGATTATTAGAATGGAGTGGACCAAGAAGAAACTACATACTGACATACTACAAGATCTAACCAATTGGTTCATAAACTGTATCACGTTTCAAAATTTGAAATTTTTTAAAAGCCTTAAAAGTCGAGATGATCGAATTCATCGCACTGAGTTTTATCCCATATGGTTCGGTTTCTTTCCGCAAAGAGACCTACAGAAAGTGTCACACAAAGCACGAACTCCGTAACTCCAGCGACGACCCCATGGAGTCTCTGAACCGAAAAATGAAGCCCGGAATCAAACCCACAACCTTCGAAGCACACGGCTTAACCACTTGGCCACGGGGACTGAAATACTTTTCTTCTTCTTCTTTCGTTCGCCTAAATTATGTTTATAACTGCAATGTTGTCTCTTATATGAATCTAACAGTCTTTTCTAGTTCATTCAGCGGTCCATAGAGTTTATCTTCCACTGTTGTCTCTCTAGGCCAGAAGGTTCGCCTGGATATGTTGTAGTTTGGGCAGTCCTGGAGTATGTGCTCTGCTGTCTGCGACGCCAAACCACATGTGCACATGACTGAGTCACCATTCTTGAATTTTGTATACATGTGGTTGCGTAATCTATTGTGTCCTGTTCTGAGGCGCAGATACTTTAATTATAATAAACTTCGCAGTTGTTTGGGAAGGACAGGGATAGGGAACATGATTCCCGGAAGAAGTGAAAGGGGTTGGCCCGCACACAAACGGACACAGGATATGGGAGACACTGAGGGCATGGATATAGTTGAGCCAGGGGACCTGGGAAAGGTTCCAGAATCTGTAACACCGGCCTTGTTGAGAGCGACGTCTTGCGATGGACTTGCTACATGACGACAATGATGATGATGATGATGATGATGATGATGATGATGATGATGATGATGATGATGATGATGATGATGATGATGATGATGATGATGATGATGATGATGATGATGATGATGATGATGATGATGATGATGATGATGATGATGATGATGATAAATAATGACGAATTCGTTACAACCAATTAAAACCAAAGCAAAAAAAAAAAAAAAAAACAACCTCCAACTGGACAATCTTTGATAAGAACAATTACAAGTACAAGAAAAATAAATATTCACGAAGTTTGAAAACACTTTCTTGTATAAAGAAAGCTGAACGGAGAAAGTAATTTTGAGTTTACAGCTAAATACTAAACAATTCAACACACACTATCGTTTTGGCTCTATAGGGAGTCATCGCGACCATGTTCAATACCGTTGGGATAAGGTATATACATTTGCTGTCTGTAAACTAAATCTACGAATAGATAATCGAAAAACAAACGAATTTCACATATATTTTCTTGTTTTGAGATGGAGTGTTTGTACGGTCGTGCATCGCCGTATAAGGATATTTCATTGAAATTGTACATGAAAAGACACCCGTTGCGATGCAATTGATGCAGATGATAGTATTTGTGACGCATTTGACAAGTGTAACCATAATAACTTAGTTATTATTGATGTCTAGAAAGATTTGTATTAAATGTCATACATGTGACACTAATAGGTAAAGTGATTGAAACATTTGAAATATCGAAAGATAATCATTAAGCTATTTTTCAGCAAAGACGTCAGAAACAAAAGATTCTCAATATATTGTACAACATAATTCAAAGCATCTCTTCCGGGGAAAACTTCAGAGTTATATATCTATAAAGTGAATCCCTTTCTGGCTAAAATACATAACGCACTTGGACACTGACATTGTTCGAATGTGGAAAATTTTAAAATTAACAAAGAGAGTTCATTGTTTTAAATTGTGGTATAACTTGCTCACGTATGGCTAACTGTCACACGACGTTCTTCATGATCAGTGCTCGATGTTGTTGACGATAGGTTTCGTGTGATGGTCGTTGTCTAGGTAACGATGCTCCTGGTGTGTCAATTGAGCTATCTAACTGTCTCTTAATCAAACTAACCCCTGCAGTGCACATTCACCAGTCATGAAACAAGATTGAGTTGGCGCACATAATCTTTTAATCCAGAAAGAACACGGACAAACGGAACATGTTTATACATCCAGAAACAATGTAATTCATAGAATATAAATATCCTCCTCACAATTTAACCAGCACACATCAATGCCTTCTCAAGCCTGCTTCATATCAAATCCACAAGATAGGTAATCCAGCTCCTATCCACCGCTGGACCTCACACAATACACCCACACACTGGGTCTTAGTTTCCACTAACTATATCACCCACTCTGGGTTCAGGCCCTCACTCACTATAGAACCCACTCTGGTTCAGGACTGTCTTCACAACTAGGAGAACAACACAACACGGAGATCTCTAACTCCGCTTCTCCTTAGACTACCGACCAGTTCGGCATCTACACATCAACTGTCTTGAAGTCCCTTGACTTCACACAAAACTAAACTGTCCTTCAGCGACCGACTCCTCACTCGGTCCCAGCTTCCACTGGCTAGTCACCTGTTTTCCACTGTCTTTTAACTCTCCTATGTAGCCCCTTCCTGGGCTCCCTACAACATTACACCCCAGCCTAAAACTTTCTTCTTCCCCATCCACCCTAGGGTCTTCCACTCACAACCGCCCCATTATTTCTCAGGGTTGATTGTTTTACTCGTAGCCAGGTCACTCACCTTACTGTCAATGACCCAGGCATATGTCACTAACTAATTACGTGACAAGGGCTGGGCAACTTACAAGCATACGGAGTACTGTCTCTGCATCACACAGTGCATTTCCGTAATACAGATTGCCAGTAATGGATCTCCAGAAGTTGATGTCTTCTCCTGGGATGTTCATTCTGCTTGGCAGTATCTTGACTCCATGCTGATGTTGTCTTTTATTCATATCTTTGATGACTTCAAGCTACTTAGTCCCGAATTCTCGTTCCATTATGGCTTTCAATTAAAAGGTTACAATTATTCGTAACCAACCCTGACATGGTTTCAGCAGTCTGTGAATTTCTAGACAATTTTACGTACAGTAGTTTGCCATTGCTGGTCTCCCTGGCGTAGGGGTTTAACGTTTTTCTCCGTGATCCGGTATACTCTTGTGAGTAACTTGACGTGCTCGAGAATCGGTAGCGGTTCTCACAGCGTCGGTAACTTACTGGGTATTTGAGCCGGTTGCTCAGAAAGCAATGGCAAACTTCTGAGCGTAATCTTGCCAAGAAATCAACAATCAGCTGAAAGATGCTGATGTTGACAGCGATGTAAAGGATATGCGAACAAACAAAAAAAGTTTGCCATTAGATGTGGGCATGGCCGAAAGGCTTATTTATTAATCATCGACATCTGTACTTGTTCTCTATCTGGTTTAGACTAGTTGTTAAATGTTTTTAGTGGTGGCCGACGGGTATCGGACCACTTATCTGCAGATTCATGTCCTCGCTGCTGGCAAACGTGTACTTCAAGACCTATAAAATAAAGTTGATTTGATTTGATTTGATTTTCTGCTTCTTCTCCTCTGGTAACAATGACGTACTCGAATCTCCAGGCAGGAAGACTGGGTTCAGTTTGATTTTTAGTTAATATTATATGTAATGTCTTACTCTTGATTATTGCGTTATGCGTAATGTCAAAAGTTCCTTTCTATTGTTTTGTGCAACAAGGCACTTAACACTAATGTTGTTTTTTTGTTGAGTCTTAGCTCAATGGTGGTAAGTAAACCACGAAGATAAGCAGCTGGTATTAAATATCGTTGATTATTATTACTGTGAGTGGTGATTTAAGTTGAGTATCTTGACTATCTCAAAAATTTGATGAGAGTGTAGATATACTTCGTCTTTCGTGACCCTGTACCTGTCCGTTGAGGGACTGTTGCGCTAGGATTCTTTATATTTTGTTTTTAAAATATAAGGCTTAACAAGAGCCACAAGAATTTCACTGTGACCTTTGAATGTGTTCTTATAGCGTAGCTGACTTGGCAACTTGTCTTCTCAACTTCGGGTTAATGATATGCTCAAAAATGTCCTTGTTTTACATCAACCCAATAAAATGATCCCTGTCTTCTGTAGATCCACAGTTCGAAAACTTAAATTATGTGCTTCGTTATTCCAGTCAGTGTGAATGTTTCCACCCCATACAGTAATGTTGAATACAGATAGAATTGCTGCCTAAATTTCAGTTAGTGTGATTTGTGTTTAAAAGGACTTGTCTCGTTCATTTTGTTGGATGTTTACAATGTAATGTTGATTGTTTTCGTGATTTTAGTGTCATTTAAATCATCTTCTGTCACTGTTTGCCAAGGCTAATGTTACTTAACACCTGTCCTATTCTGTCAGTTATATGAATTTCAACTACTTGGCTTTCTTTCAACTTTTTGACTTTTGTTCGATTAAATGAAAACCTTTACCTCCGTATTTTTCATGTTATTTTCTAGACACATTTTTGGTTGTTATATTTTGTTCAGGGTTCTTTTTATTGTAAACGGATACTGCCCTAAGTTCCATAGTCCCTCTCCAAAGATCACACAAACAAAACCTTGACATAGTGCACAATTTCCACAGCACCGGCGAGAATCTAGATGTGTGCAGATCGGAATCTCACATGTTATAAATATTATTTGTTTGTGGAAGATTTTCTTATTTCTTTAAAATGTGACACGGACATGGCCTAATAGGTCTGCTCGTATCAATGCCCAACTAACCTACGGACGTTTACGCGCGATGCCATAAACCAAATCAAGTTTTCACAATGTGAACTCACAAGAAGACAGCTTCAACCGGACATGGGAAGACTGTGTACTACGACGGTATTATCATCATTCTGTACGAGTAGACTCGGCATATGCTTGCTTGCGTTTGCTGGCTGTGAACTCCAGGGTGAAAGTCTTGTATGTCGGATGAAGTCATCCTGTTGTCCAACATCAGTGTGATGTCACACCGGACTGAGGTTTGCGTTAGTATCCGTTGTCCCGTGTCTGGCTTATTGGTGTGCAGACTGGTGGTTCCTCGCCGACTTCGGAAGAATCAGCGATCCTATTACGTTAGCCAGGACTCCGAAGGGACCTGTTGTCCAGGACGCACGACTAGGACGTACAGTGGTTCTCAACCTTTTTTTGGCCCGTGCACCCCTTCACCATATTTTCAGAACGTCATTCCCCCTCCCCCTTTTCGTATTTCCTACCTAAAAATTTGGCCCGTGCCCCCCTTCACCATATTTTCAGAACGACATTCCCTCTTTTGGTATTTCCTACCTAAAAATCCCGCCTCTGCCCCTACACAGTATACGTAATAATGGAACCTAAATTTAATAGCCCATACTAAAACAAGTCTAGACGTCCACATAAAACATGATTTATGGGTCTGCTTACTTTATAAATTGAATTTTAGAAGGGTGTGTCAGAGTCTTAAACTTGGCTCGCTTTCCTAACAAGTGTGAGACAGTACAAATACAACGTGATTTGACGTAAGACTCAACGATACCCCATTCAATGGATTTATTAACATATCAAATACTGAATGATGATCACAACAATATATAATGGATAGTTTACAACTTACATCCACAATACAGTTCACAAGTCTGACTCGCAAGATGTCCAAACACTCGCCTTTCAATACAGAAACCATACAACGCCTTTCTCTCAATCACACGTCCGTCCTGTACCGTGTCCCCAGAGCTGTCTGGACCTGGTTCGCAACTTGCCTCCTGCCTGACGTGGCGTCACGTGGCAGGCGTGCGTCTTGCGTTGGCGGCCTGACCGCTGGTCAGCCAGCGATCTCGCAGGCCGGTAATTCCTATTCGCCTGGCGGCGCAACGAAGTTGTTGCATCCCTTACTGGGAGCTAAGTCGCCTGGCGGTCGTAACGATGTCCCTGCATCGCTGTCCCCTGTTAGACTCTGACACGCTCCCCCGGTAAAATCCATGAAAGATGTCGTCTTTCATGTATAATGTCTGTACCTGTTGGGTTAATAGTATACTCTTGTCAGAGTCTACCTTTCTATTGTTATACACAACGTTATCAAAAATACACACATGGCATAGAAATATATAAGACCTGGGAGTTGGGTACACAGACATGTGGTGCTTCATGTTTAACACATCAGGCTTCACCCTCTCGATGGCTGGTTATCTCAATTGTATTATCACCCAGTCAGATCAGTAGTTCCAGCTTCAAGCATCTACCTCGCAGCAATTTGAAAAAAAAGAATAATATGGTTCTTGGAACAAAAACCATCTAGCCAGACTGAAATACGGCTTTATATAAGTCGTATAAAACACTCCAACCCTGTCCCTACTTGGCCAGGAGTTCTTGTGTTGGCATACAATGTTGGCAACACTCTGCCATGCCCAGTAGATGCCTGCCTGTGGTGTCAACACTTTAACCACAACATGTTATATTACACACAACACATTAGCATATACATTTCAAATTATGGCCCTTTGTGTGAAAATGTAATAACAATAAATGAAAGGGAAGTAATTTTAACATTAGTGACACACAATAATTTACAATAACTATTTAATTTCTTAGTGTCATTGCTTGACGTTTCTTCATATTAACGAGAAAAAAGTCGGTAATATGAATACGTTAATCAAGATATGATTCTAAGATTACATTAGAGAAATAAATAAACACACAATTCGTGTATTCAATTTTATAGAATCCTAAACATTTTAGAATCGTCAAAACTTTTTGTTCTTTTATATGTTGTCTGCTATGTTTGTTCTAAATTTCTAATTAATCCGGAAGTACACACGAATACTAAAATCAGCTGATAGTAAATCTTGTAGAACACACCTGTTCCGGTTTGATGTAGTTTAAGGAAGGTACAATGTTCTCAAAGTTCGTGTTAGATGTTGCTACACAATCTTCTGGATTAGGATCGAATGTTCATGTGTTAGATGTTTCAGTCGAACATTAAAGATTTCGGTTCACTGCAAAGGTGTAGAAAAGTCGTCACTGTTCAGTTTTTACTTTCACACTCGTAATTAAAATGTTCCTGGAAGATTCCACACGAAGTTGTCACTGTGAAGTTGGATAATTCGCTTCAGGTAAGTGCGAATGTGACACTGTTCTTGTACGTATTATCTACAATTATTATAGTTCGCTTTCTACCACATACTGCACATTTATACACGACAATCACTACATGAACTAGTAAAATAAGAACACTATATATAACGGGAGTAATCCCTATCACAATATTGTAGACATTACACAGCTTTTTGTGAATGAAAAAACTACTATTCACTGCTAAATGGCTGTGTCGGTCTGAGTGTATTTCTACATACTGCACTCAGACATTGGTGCTCACTGGGTCGGTCGGGCAACGTGACAAAAGATCGGCAATTGAATTGGTTTTGCCTGGGATGTGTCGAACCTCAAAGCTATAGTCTTGCAGTTTCAAAGACCAACGCGCTACCATATGGTTCGACGGCACTCCTGAATTCATCCATCGTAAAGGGCTGCTGTCCGATTCTACGATGTAATGGCGTCCTAGAAGAAATCTAGACAATTTTGTAATACCTACTACTAAAGCTAGGGCTTCCAATTGAGGAATGGACCATGCCCGCTCTCGGGCCTTCAGCTTCCTGGATACAAAATAAACGGGGTGGAGAATGTTGTTATACTCCTGCAACAGGACTGCTCCAATCGCCACGGAGCTAGCATCTGTGCGTAATCTGAAAGGTAAACGGATATCGGGCAATTTAAGGATAAGATTGCGTTCATTCTTATCAGAAAAACATGATAGAACTTTATGAAATGCAATTTTTAGGCATTGATCGTGTACAATTTTCTCTGGTTTATCTTTTGTTAGTAGATTAGTAAATACCTCGGTCAGTTCAGAAAAATCAGGAATAAACTGCCGGTAGTAATTTATTAAGCCCAACAAACTTCTGACTTGTTTTTTTTGTAGTCGGAAGTGAGAGTTTTAGTATCTTGGACACAATTTTATCGTCTGTCGTGACAAAGCCATTGGATATTTTGTAACCCAAGAATGTTATTTCCTGGTAGGCTATGTCTACTTTTGCAGGCTTCACTGTCAGTCCGTGCTGTCTAATCCGTTCAAATGTCTGGTCTAAAGTGTTAATGTGCTCAGTCATTGTCTGTGTGTGAATACATATGTCGTCGATATAGCAGATTATGTTAGGAATGTCTACTAGAAGTAGTCGTGTCATCCGTACAAATGTGGCTGGGGCGTTAACAAGCCCAAATGGAAGTTTGCACCATTCGTATAGTCCCCAAGGTGTGGCAAATGCTGTCAGATGTCTGCTCTGTCCGTCTACAGCAATCTGCCAATAACCTTTCGTCATGTCTACCGTCGTAAAGAACCTAGCGTCTGTCAGTTCTGTCAAAAGATCGTCAGTGTTTGCCATTGGCTCAAGATCTAGAACAGTTATTTTATTCAGTTTTCGGTAGTCGATGCAAAGTCTTATTGTATTGTCCTTTTTGCGGACTATGACCATGGGAGATGAGTAGTCTGATTGGGATCGTCTTATGATGTTATTTTTCTCTAAGTTGATGATTTCTAGATGTAAATGCTCTTTGTAATGTAATGGGATTGTGTATGGTCTGCATCTAATGGGTGTGTTTGATGTGAGTGTGATGTGATGCTGTACTAATTCTGTTTGTCCTGGGTTGTTGGAAAAGATGGTGTTGTACTGTTGTATAAGTTGTTTGCACCTGTCTGTCTCTGCTTGAGTTAACTTTGGGTTGATTTTGAGCTCCTTCAAGCAGTCTGTCGTGTCTAATGCAGGTGTTGGAATTTCGTCACTAGCATCGTCGTCTTCGTGATCTATTATCACTGTACAAGCTGTCGTATCGTCCTGTTCGTTGTCTCTGTTGTGGTATGGTCTTAGCATATTTATGTGAAATATTTTGTGTTTGTCTTTTATAAGGATTTCGTAGTCTACAGGTGAAATCTGTCTCGTCACTTTAAAAGGTCCCTGCCAAGAATCAGTCAGTAGGTGTCTGTCACTAGGTAGTAGCAGAAGAATGTCCTGTCCAGGTGTCAATGTTATTGTCCGGTTACCTTTGTCAGCATACTGTCTATAAGTAGCACCAGATAGTTTTAGTGCATTCTTTGCAATAACACAAGATTTGATGATTCTTTCACGCAATGATGTCACATATAAGTATGATGATATGGGTTTAAGTATTGGTGTAGAGTTAGTTAACATTTGGTGGTAAATGGTCAATGGGCCACGTGGTTTGGCACCATAGATGAGTTCAAAAAGAGAGAAACCGGTGCTAGCATGTGGTACCTCGCGATAAGCAAAAAGAATAGCTGGTAGATATACATCCCAGTTGTTGGGGTGTTCTTGCGTTACTTTTGCAAGCATGTGCTTGAGATCCCCGTTAAACTTCTCTATTACTCCGCTACTGTGAGGATGGTAGGGTGAATTGAAACACTGCTTCACTCCCAACATTTTGGTGAAAGCTTGGGTGGATGTGGCAATAAACTGAGTGCCCCTATCAGATTGGATAGTATCTGGAAAACCTATCCTAGAAAAAATATGGAAGAACACTTCCATTATGTCATTGGCAGTTATGTTCTTTAACGGAATAGCTTCTGGCCAGCGACTACATGTATCAATAACAGTTAGAATAAATTTATTCCCTCTAGTTGTTGTATGACTAAGAGGGCCCACTATGTCAACCGATAACTTTTCAAAAGGTCGACTGGCTAAGTCGGTAACTTGTAACTTTGCCTGTGGGTGTTTACCTTTTTTAACCAGTTTCTGGCAGATGTCACAACTTCTGCAATATTCTTTAATGTCATTGCAAAATTTTGGCCAGTGAAATTGTGTCAATAACCTTGATCTGGTCTTAACGTATGCCATATGTCCTGCAAGAGGTATATCGTGTGCAAGATGTAAGGCTTGCTTGCGATAACTAGTTGGCAAAACAGTTTGCTCTGTGGTATTGTCACCTCTGGTGTAATACCTGGTGAGTATATCATTTTTCATAGCAAAATGCCATTTTGCATTCTTGGTTACTTTTGGCTTTCGGCCGATCAGGTCAAAGTATTTTGACAATGAAGGATCAGCTTTTTGGGCTGTTACAAATGCTTCCTTCATGGTGTTAGTAGGTAGTGAAACTTGGCTGAGCAATTGTATCGCCTCAGTTTGATTTATTTCATCTTGCACTCTAGCAGTAGCTCTCGTTACTGCGTTCACACACTCAATGATGTCAGATGATGATGGAACAACAGTTTCAATGATGTCATGAGAACTTAGTGCTACATTAGCTACTTTACAATGAATAGGTGGTGTGACATTTTCAATGATGACCTTTGATGGTGATGTTATGGTATCATCAATACATACAGATGTTATGTCATGAGGTTTATCATTTACCTCAGGTAAATTACCAATTATTATATCACAAACTGGACTGGTTAGTGCAGCGCACTTTACTTTCCCAGTGAGGAAAGGTGTTTCAATATATGCCCATGCTAATGGGTATTTCTCAATATTGCCTGAGAATGTTCTACATGTTACGTGCCTGCCTGTATAGTCTGTAGGCATTATGAACGTTCTCTTCAGGCCAATGAGTGAACTCCCCGTGTCGCGAAGGACTGTAGCAGATTTGCCATTTACATATCCGTGATGGATGTTTATTCTGCCTTTTGAGTCTACTACCAAATTAGCTTCTTCATTGGCAATAGGGATGGCATGACCGCATGTTAAAATACCATCTTCATAGAAGGTGTTACAAACAGAGCATTTGTTTGTGTTGAATATGTCAAAAGCCTGTGCTGAGTTCACAGGATGTTTCTCTGGCTCTTCTTCATCAGAAGACGAACTATCAAACAAGGCGGCATTTGCTTTGTTGGTCATATGCCTGCCCTTACAATCTTTCCGATGGTGTCCCCATGCCTTGCAGAGGAAACATTTTCGTGAGTTTTTAAAGGATTTACGTTCCTTGTCTTGTTTGTTTACCATGTTTAATAAGTAAGTATGGTACCCTGGGTTCTGATCGCACATTTCACCCTGATGATGTGAATATTTACAATAAATGCAATGATTAAATTTCTCAGAGGTAGGCCTATGAGGTTTCTGCCTACTATGGGGTTGTTTGTCATAATTAGCCGCTGCTACAAAGTTAATGTTAGTATCTTCAGTAGCAAAGCAATGTTTGTTGGCTGTGTAGTAAGCCGACCCACGTCTTTCAATCTCATCCACACTAGAGCATTCATTCTCTAACAAAAATTTAGCAAAGGCTGAAGGAATAGATGATACAATTTTGTCTCTAATGATTAGATCTTCCAATCTCTGATAACTTTTTTCAATTTTGGCTGCTGACGTCCATTTGGTGAAAATATCTCGGACTAAGCAGAGGTAGTCAGAGAACGTTTGAGTCGGTTTTGGGCTCAATTTACTGAATTGTTCTCTGTAACCTGCCTCATCTAACATAAAATGTGCCATAATCTTAGATTTCAGATAATGGTAATCTTTTCTGAGGTCTTTGGGGATGGTTTCGATAACTTTAAGAGGTTCCCCTGACAAACTTCTCATGTACACAATATTCCATTCAGACAGTGGAACTTGATAATGTTCCATTAACGTTTCAAAATTTTGGGTAAAGGCTGCAATGCAGTCACCCGAGGTATAATTACGTACAATACCTTGATATTTCTTAAACTGGTTTTCTTTCTCCAGTCTTTCAGATTTCTTAGACTCTTTGTTAATGGCAGTCTCAGTGTCAAGTTGTTTTATCTTCAACTGTAACTCCAGTTCTTCTCTCTTACTCTGAGCTGCTATTTCTGCCTTCTTCAGCTCACTATCTATCTCAGCTTGCTTTAAGGCTGTTTCTGCCTCTACTTGCTTGGCAGCTCTTTCAGCTGCTCTTTCTTCTCGTTCACTCGCTTTTTCCTGAACTCGTAGGTATTCAGCGTACTTCTGCTCACTCCAACGTGTTAGTTCATCACCATGTAACTGTAACTTTATGCCCATATCAATGAAATCAAATAATGAAGACATGATGGAAAAATGTCAATGAAATACCAGCCACACACAATATGTAATAAGTGGTTAGTAATCAACAATTTACAATTTGTTTATATGTACGATATGTGCCTAAAACTGCATTTTTAAAGTATACGAAAAGGAAAAAAATATACTCAAGTGCCCTGGATGCGGTGAAGAACGGTTGGAAATCGGGCTAGGAAATGTAGGGTCGCTACTTCGAATCGTAAATGACCTCTACGGCAAGGTTTCGGATGGTACGGAAAAACCTGCTTTTATTTTGGAAGAAGATGAATTAGCGTCTATTTGTTGGTGTGTGCCTGCTTGTCACTAAGTGTTGATTAGGTTTGTATGGCGTCGAGTGTAATTGTATGTCGTAAGTTTGTCCGTCAACAGTTTTTTTACAATACACGTTACTTTCTTTCCAAACACTTTTCGCGTTCCACAAACTCAATGCACAAAGACAATCTACAAGTATCTTAACACTCTACAACATTGATGACACATCACTTACATCAAGATGACATTCAGTAAGGACATAGACATCAAGTTTACAAGATGGCGACAAGGTCAAAATGGCGACAAGATCACAATGTCGACAAGGTCAAAACGGTGACAAGTTTCACAAATCACAAATGTTTTACACGATTACAGGATCAAACAAAATGTATGCATTGTACGTTTACAACTGGTCTTACACATGTTTAAATAATGTAGTAACAATCAAAATGAGCCTTCCATGATCACATTTAGGTTTAAATCTAACTAAATTAAAGCTGGACGAGACTTTCACGTTCAACAAGGACGAGCTACGTTCAAATCTAACTAAATTAAAGTGGGACGAGCCCTCCACGTTCACACATGTCAGAGTCTTAAACTTGGCTCGCTTTCCTAACAAGTGTGAGACAGTACAAATACAACGTGATTTGACGTAAGACTCAACGATACCCCATTCAATGGATTTATTAACATATCAAATACCGAATGATGATCACAACAATATATAATGGATAGTTTACAACTTACATCCACAATACAGTTCACAAGTCTGACTCGCAAGATGTCCAAACACTCGCCTTTCAATACAGAAACCATACAACGCCTTTCTCTCAATCACACGTCCGTCCTGTACCGTGTCCCCAGAGCTGTCTGGACCTGGTTCGCAACTTGCCTCCTGCCTGACGTGGCGTCACGTGGCAGGCGTGCGTCTTGCGTTGGCGGCCTGACCGCTGGTCAGCCAGCGATCTCGCAGGCCGGTAACTCCTATTCGCCTGGCGGCGCAACGAAGTTGTTGCATCCCTTACTGGGAGCTAAGTCGCCTGGCGGTCGTAACGATGTCCCTGCATCGCTGTCCCCTGTTAGACTCTGACAGGTGAGACGTACAGAACCGTACAGTATGAAGGGAAAAACAATATCAAGTAATCGGTTCTTGTATTAACGCGATCTTGAAATAATCTTAATTCTCCCCTTCCCCCCCCCCCGCACCCCCCCCCCCCTTGGAAACCCTAAAATTCCCCTCTTGGGGGGAATTCCCCACCGATTGAGAACCACTGTGTTAGTAGGTCTTGGCCAGTATAAAACCCGGCGCTGGTGCTTTGGAAACACCTCTGCGTCCCACTCGGCATATGTTTACTGGTTACTTTATATGCAATGTGTTTTGCTTAACTCCTTATAACCTAAACCAATGTTTCATTCACCTACACTATACTCGTTGTTATTGTATCTCCTTGTTATTTATATACTCTTTATTTTAACTCTTTCACACGCACACAATGTAGCATTCTAAATAATAACTGTTCCTGGTAAAAGGTGTTAAACTGACATCTGCCTACAACAAAACGAGTTACTAAATTACAATTTTGAGTTGTAGACGATGTAGTGAAAATATGCTTTAATCTGGCCTCGTGATCCACTTGTAAAATATATCCAGAAACAGTTGACGAATTATCCGGCTTCTCATCCTTCTTTTCATCACTCTCTTCCTCCTTTTTCTTCTCCACCTAATACTGTTCCTTCTTTTTCTCCTTCGCTTTCTGCTCATTCTTCTTCTTCTTCTCCTTATCTTCTCCTTCGGCTTCTTCTCGTCCTTCTTCTCCTTCGGCTTCTTCTACTCCTTCTTCTACTCCTTCTTCTACTCCCTCTTCTTGTCCTTCTTCTTCTCCTTCTCATTCTTCTACTCCTTCTTCCCCTCCTTCTCCTCCTCCTCCTCCTTCTTCTTCTCGTTCTCCTCGTTATCCTCCTTCTCCTACTTCTCCTTCTCCTCCTCCTCCTCCTTCTTCTTCTTCTTCTTCTTCTTCTTCTTCTTCTTCTTCTTCTTCTTCTTCTTCTTCTTCTTCTTCTTCTTCTTCTTCTTCTTCTTCTTCTTCTTCTTTTAATTCTTCTTCTTATGTCTTTGTCCCCAAATGGAGCATACGAAATCAACAAACTCATGGCATACACCCCATCATTTCTAATCTCCCGTCGCTGTTTCCATGTCATCCAAATATTTATCCTTTGTGTTTATAATTTTCTTCCTCTTCTGGTTTAGATCTCCTTTTATTTCTTTGCCTAGCGGGTGCCACCTAAAGAATTTTCTAGATATACTATTGACAGATCTCTCAAAGTGTGTCGTATCTAGCCGCCAGCATTATTTCCCTGCCTCTTGATTTACAAGAATTTAGTCATTTCTTTCATAAGCTTCACACTATGTTCTGCTACAACAGTTTACCCACCACAAAAATGTAATCGTTATAAAATTCAACCAGTCATAATAAGCTTACATGAAGTATAATTCACTTTATATTATTTCCTGGAAGTCTCCGTCTCGAAGTGGTCAAGCCGTCTGACTCGGGCTCCGAAGGTTGTGGGTTCTTCGGTTCACGAGTACATTTTTTCGGAGACTCCTGAGGGTCGTCGCTGGAGTAACGGAGTTCGTGCTTTGTGCGACGCTTTCCTCACTGCGGAAAGAGACTGAGCCATATGGGATAAACACCCGGTGCAAAGAAGTTGACCTTGTCGACTTTTAAGCGACTTTTTTATGCAAACTTCTCCATCCCAATTATGAGGCAAAAATATATTGGTTTAATCTAGATAACTGGTTGGTAGACATAATGTAAGCAATATGTGTTATGTTGATGAAATTTTTTCTTTTGATGAAAATAAAACGCAGTTATAAGCTATGATAGACATAATTCCAACGGAAAAGTCAAAACAAAGTCTGAATAACGGAAAAGAAAGTAATTACAAAGAAATAATATGATCCAAAAAGCAACATAGTGCGTCGTCATAAAGGGAAATTTTGGAGAGAGGGATGGTAGTGTGAGTCAAAGAGAGAAGATGCTGGACATTTGGACGTTCTGCCATGGAGAAACATCGGTATCTTAAATGATTAACAGTACACACGACCGAAGGTTGTGGACAGACATGATCACCAACGCCACATGACCTGGACTAAATGAAAGAAGAATTAGAAGGAGCGACTGTTATTTCATTGTTCGTCTTTTCCAATAGCCAAACTCAAGATTATTGTGTTCAATAAAAACATATGCGTATTCCCAGAGACAATACACGTATTTGGTTCAGTTGAGTTCCGTTGTTATGTTTGCTACGGTGATAACATATCTTTCCTCGGAAAACAAACCGCAGTCTAATCACGCTTTTGCTGCATCTTGAGATCCTGTGCGAGCACTTGAACAAGAAACACTTATAGAATCCCTGTGTGGAGTTCTATGAGTCCGCGAACTGTATGATTTTCTTTGATCCTCAGGTGGCCTCTAGGATGAGAGTGGGCAAGTAGGAGGATTCGAATGCACATTTGCTATCATAATCATCAGCAACATTATCACAACATGCTATACCGAGAGACAGAAGATTATGCTTCTCCGCAAACATCTGTTCTTTGTATTCGTGACAAGTTCGCCCACTGGTCGATATCAGTTCCACTTTGTCATCCCAAGCTGCAGTGTCACTTTGTGAAACCATCACGAGTGTCTCCCTGTAAAGGTGCCCAGCAATGTCACTCTGTCAAACCACCCAGGAGGACCATTCTGTCAAACCATCGAGCAGTACCACTCTGTCAGTCAAACCATCCAGTAGTGGCATTCTATCAAACCATGCAGAAGTGCCACTCTGTCAAACAATCCAGCACGGCCACTCGGTCAAACACCTAGCAATGTCTCCCTGCGGACCTCTGTGGCTAACACCCACGATATTCTCAGTTGTCAAACTTTCTCTAGACCAACTCGTCTCATCACGTGACAAAAGTGAAGAATATATTGTCCTGTTGTGGATAAGCAAAGGTCTTTGTGCATTGAACTAACTGCTTCCATGAGAAGTTGGTAGTAATACCTCCTGACATCCTTTAAGACAGCTTGGACATGCTTAGCCAGGCTTCAATTCTAAGTCGTGTAATCCACCAAGGGTCTTTGCCAACTATGGGATTATTATTATTCTACGTAGACTCGACATCACTCTGGCCATCATTTTCTTTTTATGTATCTTATTCACCTGAGTGGTCTCGAGGTATGGTGTCCGTCTCGAGTGCTAGAGGTCCCGGGTTCAGGCCCCAGTGAAGACCGGAATTTATTTAAAAAATCTACGTGGACTTCCAGTAATAAAATTTCCCCTGGTCTCTGGGTAGTGAGATCGGACGCCCGTGTGTATTGTTGCGCATGTAAAAGATCCCTTGGCAGTTGTAAATCGAAAAAGAGTAGCCTAAAGGCGCTGCCCGGGCAAAATTTCGAGTTTAAAATCTACCCAAAGTATTTCAGGATCCTCGCCGATGCTACGGAGTTCGTGCATTGAGCTGAGTTTCTCCAGACTCAGGCTTGAGTTAGGAGGAGAACGGAGCACTTATGGGTTAAACTCGTGTGCCGTGATGTTGATCCAACGTCTAAACTAAACTAAACTAATTCACCGTCATTCATCCACAGCGGAATGGCCATCGAATGACTAAAATGGTACGACAGAATCACCAGTTTGGAGCTCATGGAGAGAATTAGACAAACACTAGCCAATCAAGAGGTAAATAAAATACGTTGGCGCTAGACTGAGACAACCTGAGAATAGTATTACTAGACAGCCTTTTGTCTTGAATCCAAAAGTAAAAAGAAAACACTGAGGAAAACAAAAATACACACGGAGAAGAGATGCAAAGACATGAATGAATAATAAAGAGGGGTCACTAGCGGAGTGGCATGCCCCAGTGAACGATAGAGGGCGAAAGAAGAAGAACTATGACCAGCATTACAGAAGTCCCGTACATGAAATCTGCTGTGGGTACATGATGTGTTCTGACCATCACGTATATGTAGGTCTGAGTGCATGGAGGGATATATGGCCGGTCCTTCCCTAGTAGCAAACGACAAAAGCTTGCATCGTACATCTGTCCGTTTGAGCAAATACCATTATCAACTTAACGTCCTAACCGTTACATCAACACACGCATTATAATCAGTATCATAAACTCGTGAGCATAATAAATACTGCCGTTGTGAAGCGTTGGGCCTTCACATATTCTAAACAACAGTATATGAGATGAAGTGGTCAGTTCTCTTCATCGTCGCTTTCCTTCACAGACAATTCCGAGAACATCCTCAAAACTATCTACTGTTATCTATATGAGGTATGGTTGATCTCAGGATAGTTCTGGTCAAAAAATAAAAAAAAACAATTATTCCTGACTCTGATGGGAATAACTGTCTAGGCCAGTGGTTCTCAACCGGTGAGGAAGTCTCCCCCCTCCCCCAGGGGAGAATTTTAGTGTTTCCGGGGGGGGGGGTGTTAAGATTATTTCAAGATCGCGTTAATACAAGAACCGATTACTTTATATTATTTTTCCATCCATACTTACTGTTCTGTACTTCTCGCCCTTCTGAAATTCGTTTCAACACGTAAGTAGACCCACAAATCACGTTTTATGTAGACGTCTAAACTACATATGGTGAAGGGGTGCATGGGCCAAAAAAGTTTGAGAACCACTGGTCTAAGCGGACAAGCGCATTAACCATTATACCACCGCGGCTCAGTGTGACCATATTGAAATTCCCTTGGAGGTGGTAATTAATAAATGTTTAAAAAATAAATAAAAAGCAAGCTGAATCGTCCCCAGGTAGGGAATTATTTCACAATTTAAAAACCAACTAAAATGAGTAATCATTCATGTGCGATTCTGATGTCGAAGTACAACAGTTTGTCCTTCAGCAAGGCTTGGTCGTCGTCGTTGGAGGCATCAAGTTCTAATACCAGTGTGGTCATTGTAGCTTTCAGTTATTATATCGTCTAGTGTGTTAGATACTATCTATTGATGTCCTTTACCCCTGTGCTTGCCGACCAGTGCCAATGAATGTATTTAACATACAATTTAGCAACCGTCCGTATTGCGAAGTAAGTTTTCCAGTTGCTTCCAGTTCACCTCTTAACATCCCAACACATCTTAATCCATGTATCACATGCATGCGGTAGTATACCTTTTTAAAACACTGTAATACTTGTGAACTAATACATCATTTTATTTGGTCATAATGTTCTCTATTTTGCAATATCCTTTTTAAAAAATTTACATCCGTTGGCAAAACTGGGTATCGACATGACAAGATGAGTGCCGGTCATTAAGAAAGCAATGGCAAATTACTGAAGTTGCCAAGAAATCACGAACAGCCAAAATATACTGAGGTTGACAGCGACGTCCTGTAATGGATATGCAATTAACTAATCAAAAGGTGAAGGCTTTCATGATTTGTTGACACCCTAAGATGTGAAGAAGCACAAAGGACGGTACTAGAGATTTTTTAAATAAATACTTAGAGAAAAGGGAAAAGGAAGATCAAAGACCAAGGACAATATTTATAAAGCAAGCATTCACAGATCTATCAATGCCGACATACATGGAATTACAGAGAGCGGCAAAAAAACAGACAGTAATAAAATGGGATGATTAGAAAGCTTCAGGATCAGACGACAGGCTGAAATACATGGTAATCATGATGATGATACGGACAAGGATGTTGATTATGACTAGTCCGGACGCGGAGTCAGCATATGTGTTCCATAAATACGATGGATGATACCGACTTTTATCAGTGACCATTTTTTGTTTGTTGAAAAAAAAAAGGTTATCTCGGAACAGTCGTAACATCTGATGGGAGATGCCTTGAAGAGATTAGAACAAGAATCGCCATGGCGAAAGTAGCCTTTAGCAAGATGAAAAACATTCTGACCAATAAAAAGATGTCAATTGAAACGAGAAATAGAGTGTTGAGGGGATACATAGAACCTTTCTTTTATATGGATGTGAAACTTGGACAATGTGCAGTCAAGCTGAAAAAACATCTGACTGCTGCAGAAATGTGGTTTCTGAGGAAAATGCAAAGAATACCATGGTCAGACAGATAAAGCCAATGACCAAGTACTACAGGAGACAAATGAAAATCGTAAATTGAGTAGAGAAATTAGACGAAGACAGTCAAAATTTTTTTGAACATGTTATAACAAGAAACGGACTGGAGAACTTGGTGACAACTGGCAAGATCGAAGTGAACAGACCAAGAGGAAGACTGAGAGGAAAATACCTGGATGGTTTGGCCACATGGCATGGACGAGACAGGAACACTGAGCTGATCCACGACTCTGGTGATCGAGTGAAATGGCGAGTCATGACCGCCAACGCTTTCCGGCATGGCACATGATTGATTGATTGATTGATTGATTGATTGATTGATTGATTGATTGAGAAACGTTTGCTGGTGTTTGTGTTTCTTTCTTTTCCTTGAGCTTTCTAGTTATATTTTGTGTTCATTCATTTTTCTGTGTGCAAGTTGAATTATCTATCTAATATATCTTATCCAGTCTATCTAATCCAATCAATCTTATCCAATCAATCGTATTCAATCTATCGTTTCCAATCTATCGTATCCAATCTATCTCATCCAATCTACCTTAAACAATGTATCCTATCCAATAAATCCTATCCAATATATTCTATCCTATCCTTTCCTATCCTATCTAGCCTTCCTATCCTATCTATTTTTTCTATCCTATCTATCCTTCCTATCCTAACTACCCTTCCTATTCTAACTGCCCTTCCTTTCCTATCCAATCCAATCCTATCCACCTTTCTGTCTATCTATCTTCCTGTCTGTCTGTCTGTTTGTCTGTCTATATATCTGTCTGTTTATCTCTCTGTGTGTGGTGTGTGTGTGTGTGTGTGTGTGTGTGTGTGTGTGTGTGTGTGTGTGTGTGTTGCACCCCAAACAAGGTTTTATTTAGTTACTAATATTATGGCTAAATCAAGCTGTAATTTCATATTGCTCTAGGACGAACTCTAAGAAATAGTTCCACAAAACAACGGATGGAGACATAAAAGCGTCATATTCACAGAAATAACTAAATAAATACAATGATTTCATAAAGTAATGATGTGCGAAATTGCTACGTGAAGCTACGTTCGCCCACTGAAGTGAATACGCGGGGCGCATTCCACATGAGATGTCACTGGGCTGGCAAAGTCATCATCAAGTATTACTGCCCCTGGGGCTGGCGATTGAGCTTCCTGTTCAACGAGTAGGTGTCTGTCCTGCGTCGCTCTCTTTAATTCTACATAGATCTGATCTAATGCATCTGTGTGCTTTATAAATGTTTCCTTTGTTGACCTTTTCTTCCTTTACAAGAGGATCTGTATAATTTTAAGTACTGTCTTTCAGTGACAGTGAGTTGAAGCATACGTTGTCTCCACATATCTGTGTCATTGTTCTTCTGGATCAAGTCTGCTGATTATAATTCTCCGTGCCACCGTCTTAGACCATCCAACATCTTTTCGCTCGGTTTGCTTCTGCTTCCTTGCCCACTGATCTTTCCAGTCGTCATATTTCCGATTCCTCACTTCTCATAACACAACCAAATAATGCTTTGTGTCTCTTTATGAAGTTATTTATATATTCGTCTACTTTTATTAGCATCTTCTAGTCAGTTGTTCTAAGTTACTCTAGCAGTCCAAGGTATTTGCAACATTCGTCTTTGGAAACATATCTGTTGTTTCCAAGCTCTTCCTAATTTGATCCATTCACCTTCCATGATTTAATACTGTACAGTAAAACAGGTTCTATATAATATTTCAGCAGGAAATACACACAGTTAAGTAATGTGTAGCTCCTGCGAAAATA
Source organism: Cepaea hortensis (assembly GCA_963921405.1). NCBI lineage: Eukaryota > Metazoa > Mollusca > Gastropoda > Stylommatophora > Helicidae > Cepaea > Cepaea hortensis. Next base: position 85,438,137 of record OY992885.1, read on the forward strand.
TGGATTATACTAAATACGGACATAGTGTACACATGTTTATGGAATCCGAGGTAATTTGTGTACACTCTAACTGTGTTTAGTATGTCTCGTCTTTTCGCAGGAGCTACACATACCTAATTGTTTGTATTCCATATTGCTAAATCTTACTGCAGCCGTTACATCTATTATATAATATTGAAGCATGTGACTTATTGCATAAGACAATTTTCATTTTATTTAAATGCATATGGTACTTGGCTTATTCTGATTGTAATCGCGGTCACACATCTTCCATATGATGTTATGATTGCCCGCAGGAGTTTTAATGTATCAGATTTATTAAGTATTTTCCTTTATATTGTTATGTCACATGTTGTGTTATATTTTTTCTTTGATATAACTGTTGCGTCTATTGCCTTGGCATTTAAAGAAAGGCCTCTGTTTCGTTGTTGTTTTTTTTTAAATATTGTCAACAATTACTGTAGATCTGGTACATTTTCAGCTATCAATATTGTCAAAAACTGTCATTTACTGCCTATATAGTACCTTGCGGTGTATGGCTTTGAGCCTGAGGAATTCAGGCCGCCTGGCTAGTGCAGTCGCAGCGAACTGTGCAGGTTAGGATTTTCTTTTCGCCCCCGACAGAAAACAAATAGCACACCTTACCGAGGATTCGAACCCGGGTCTCCCGAAGGAGAATCCGACGTCTAGTCACTCGGCCAGCCGCTCCTCAATATCAATACTGTGTCCTATGCATATCATGGCTGTTTATATTATAATCTAAAACAAGTAGCCCTTGCTTTTCTTTTATCTCTAGCATTATTACGTCACTATAGAGAGGCAACAGATTTGGTGATAAAACGCATCCCTGCCATACTACCAGCTCTATTTGTTCATAATTGCTCCCTTTATTTTGCAATTTAGTTGCAGCTACTTGTTTTCCAATAAATGTGTTGTATTATCCCTCGATCTTTTCCATCAATTGTAATATCTCCCCACAATTTGATCACTTCATGTTGTTACATTATCAAATGCTTTGGTGTAATGTATAAGGCATACGTATCTCTTTCCGTGTTTGTATTGATATTTCTTTTAGTGTTCATATTATTTGTATCTTTCACTTCCACACATCCATATTGTTTCCCAGTAATTGTCATCTTTAGTTTCCTTCTAATTCTTCGTATTGTAATACCGAGGAGAAATTTAGAAGATATGGTTTTTGAGGTTGAATATACGAAATTCCTGGCATTCAATTTCTCCTTGTACTTAGGTCATCAAGCTCTGGAAATAACATTTAACAGTTTAGTTAATATTTCTATTCCAAACTGTCCCATGGCTAAATTCCTCTAATGCGATTTCATCTGGCTCGGTTGTTTTTCGATTCTTCGTGTGTTTGATAGCGTTAGTGACTTCTTCATTTAGAATAGGTAGACATTCTAAGTAACTTTCTTCTGGTAATGCTGCGCATCATATAACTAATTTATGTAGCACCTTCTTGCAATAATATATTTCCTTTTTTTTTAAATCCCGTGTTTAGTCTTCTTTATCTTCATGCCAATTCTCCCATTTGTTTATGCATCTGCTTGCTTATTTGCTTGTGTTCACTGGCTATGAACTCCAGCGTGAAGTCGTGTATGTCGAATGAAGACATCCTGCTGTCCATCATCAGTGTGATGTCATACAGGACCTGAGGTTTGCGTGAGTATCCGTTGTCCCATGTCTGGCTTATTGGTGTGCAGACTGGTGGTTGTAATACAATTGTGTTGCACTGCTTGCGTAATCAATTTTCACGTGCCCTAGCCGATTTAACTATTAGTATCTCTTGTTTCATGTATTCTTCTTTTGTTATTTTTATTTTGTCTTTTCCCCCCTACCCATTAACTTAAATGCGGTTGTTGCACACGGTAAACAACTAGGGTTAGAACTGAATATTAAGAAGACACAGATTATGCTCGTCACTGGGAAGAAGGAAATACCACAATGTGATATACGAGTAAATGGGAATATTCTTAAGCAAGTGAATCGATATAGTTATCTCGGAACAGTCATAACATCTGATGGGAGATGCCTTGAAGAGATTAGAGCAAGAATTGCAATTGCGAAGGTAGGCTTTTGCAAGATGAAAAACATACTGACCAATAAAATTATATAAATTGAAACGAGAAAAAGAGTGTTGAAGTGCTACATAGAACCTGTACTTCTGTATGGATGTGAAGCGTGGACAATGAGCAGTCAAGATGAAAAACATCTGATGGCTGTGGAAATTTGGTTTCTGAGGAAAATGCAAAGAATACCATGGACAGACAGAAAAACCAATGAACAAGTCCTTCAAGAAATAAATAAAGATCGTAAACTGTTTAGAGTCATTAGAAGTAGACAGTCAAAATTTGTTGGGCATGTTATGAGAACAAATGATTTGGAGAACTTGGTGAAGACTGACAAGATCGAAGGGAAGAGACCAAGGAGCAGACTGAGATGTAAATACCTGGATGGCTTGGCCACGTGGCATGGTCGAGACAAGAATACAGAGCTGATCCACGGCTCTGGTGATTGAGTGAGATGGCAGAACATGACCGCCCACGCTTATCGGCGTGGCACATGATGGATGGATGGATTAACTTAAAGAATTCCGCAATCATTCATTTCATGCTAGCTTTTTGTTTCCTTTCCGGCAATATCTCTTTACTTGTTAGGTTAATGGAATTCTTTACAACGTTCCATTGTTCATCTATACTGTGCATGTTAATTAGTGAATTGTATCTGTTTTTTATTTTTTTTTGGTTTCCACAATCCTCCTGTAATGTTATTGAATTTCTTCATCTAGTGATAGAATAGCTATATTCAGTTTTGTATTGTTATCATCAATTTTTCACTTTTCAATATTACTGTTATATGCCCACAGAGCGGCACATTTGTAATTGTGTTTAAAAGTACATTAGCTACTGTTCCAACATCAGCTAGTGTTCTGACATTCCACGTTTCTATTTTAACAGATTTAGTGCAAAAGAAAAAATTGGTTTGAACTTTAAAAAAAAGAATGGATTTCAGAAAATGGGATGTAGGGGTGTCACAGCTATGTCTTAAAAGCTGTCAATATGGCAGCAGACATGTTGTATTAGACGTAGTGACAACATTTCAGCGATACATATCCCCATGCCAGATACAGGAAATCGTTTAAGACAATTAATCATCCTATGACAATTAAACAATTTTTTTTTTTTTTTTTTTAGCATATCCTTTACAGGACTTAGCTGTCAACACCAGCATCTTTCAGCTGTATGTTGATCTCTTGGCAAGATTACGCTCAGTAGTTTGCCATTGTTTCTGAGCGGCCGGCTCACATACCCCGTAAGTTACCGATGCGATTCGAACCACTGCTGATTTGAACCGTCATCACGTTACCTGACGAGAGTATACGAGATTACGAAGAAATATCATAACCTCTAAGCCACGAAGCCGGCATTAAACAATTAAATTTGTTTATTTTGGTTTTGCCGTCAGTAGCTTTATGACGTTTTGTTGTCACCTGTGGCTCATGACAATCCCTACCTTAGCTTAAAGCTTTAAGACATTCATTAACGTCTTTCTCTGACTTAAGACACTGATCTTCCGTCACAAACTTCAGAACGTTTGTCCTAAAGGACTTGCCTCACATATGAAAAGCCTGGACACGTACGATAAGTAATGGGACTTGCATAATACACTCTTGTACATTATCACGTCAGAAAACTAGGCTCAGTTAAATAACAGGAATCTTAAGTGGGCAGGTGAAGTGTTAGAATTCATCGCCACAGCTTCAAGGTTTGAGTGAACTTCAAAAGGTGGCACTGAAAAGGTGAGGCGTAATTCTCTCTCGTATCGAACATAGAGAGGTGACATCGATCCCTCGTCGACGCACACCTTCTATAGTCAGCGTAACGTTTCAAATAATAAACGCTTCGAAAATTTCGACCAAATTTGCTAGAAAATCGTCATTAGCAGGAGTATAAGGTAGCAGGAGTGGAAGAGGAGGGGAGGATGAAGAGAAGTAATAAGAGGAGCAGCAAGAGAAAAGACAAGAACAGCAGCAGTAACAATAACACAACAACAGCCACATTTACAATAACAGCCCAAGCAAGCTGAGTTGAGTTGAACTGAGTTGAGTTAAGAACTGGCATTGCAGAACTCGGGGCATACGTGCTCCGAACAGTAAGAACAGCAAGAAAAATAAATATGTCATTGGTTTTATCAAGCACAAAATACTGACAAGCCAAATTATCAGCCACAGACAGGACTCAGCCGCTGAAGACACAACCAAAAATTAGCAGTCACTCAGAACTACGTAGACAAAATATTCTCTGCAGATCTATAAAAATTCTCAAGCGGACTAATTTGTGACTAGAAAAATGAGATAAAGTGCTCCTTAAAAATCTCCACAATGACGTAATTAATCATGTAGCTATTTTATTTATCGAGAACTGAAGCATATTCTAAATAATGACCTGAACTGGGATTTCTGACCAAGAGGGAGTAAAACAGGCATCTGTAAATTTTCAATCAAAGTTAGACAAAAAGAGAGTATGGTTGTGAATGCAAGTCTTTACCTTCTTATCTGTAATCGATAAATTAACAAATCATTCTACGAAGTGAAAATTGTGACAGGCCTGGGGTTAATCAATGATTTTGTTTTTTATTTTATATTCTTTACCGACATACAGGTTTGACACTATTTATGAGGGTAGAATATCTCTCTCTCTCTCTCTCTCTTTCTCTCTCTCTCTCTCTCTCTCTCTGCCTCTATCTCTCTCTGTCTCTCAAAGTCTCTCTGTGTTTGTCTCTCTCTCTCTCTCTCTCTCTCTGCCTGCCTCTTCTCTGTCATCTTCTCTCGCCTCTCTGTTTCTTTGTGACTCTCCCGTGTCTCTCTATTTCTCTCTGTCTCTCCTTCCTCGTGTCTCTCTCTCTCTCTTTCTCTCTGTCTCTCCCTGTGCCTCTTTCTTTACCTCTGTCTGTCCCCGTGACTCTCTCTCTGTCTCCTCGTGTTTCTCTCTCTCTCTCTCTCTCTCTCTCTCTCTCTCTCTCTCTCTCTCTCTCTCTCTCTCTCTCTGCCCGTCTCTCCCTCTTTGTGTATTTGTGTGTTTTTATTTACTAATAAAATTCTGAAGCTCAGTTATCTCAAAGTTTCGATTTTCAAAACTATTAGTATCTGATTATTTTTGCATACATTAAGTCACGAGACATGGCTTTCTTTTACAAAACAATGTTACAATCGCCTAGAATCTTCTAATTTCGAACCGAATTTACAGACGGCTTCACACTAGAAACCAATTTACAAACGAAATTGAGACTTCCACATCGAAACCAATTTACAAACGGAATAATTCCATTTTTTTTTTGGTTGCATATCCTTTACAGGACATCGCTGTCAACACCAGCATCTTTCAGCTGTATGTTGATTTCTTGGCAAGATTACGCTCAGTAATTTGCCATTGCTTTCTGAGCGGCCGGCTCACATACCCCGTAAGTTACCGATGCGATTCGAACCACTGCTGATTCTCACCGTCATCACGTCACCGACGAGAGTATACGAGATTACGGAGAAAAGTCTTAACCTCTAAATAATTCCATAGCGATTCATATTTACAATCTGCTAACACACTACTGCAGTACATGATATTCTTGGCATCTGTAAAGAAGGTAGATACATTCTAATTATTTTACTCTACGTTGTGTGACTTCTGCAGTATGTACCTGACGAGGTGCAGCCAAATGTGCCAGGCAATAAATCGTACAATCTATGGTTTGTGTCTTCGTTATTCAAATTCACTACGGGAAAACATTGTTTTAATCAAAGGTTTATTTTAAACTCTAATTAAGAAATTTGTGTCACTACTGACAGCTCTTAAATCAGCAAATCTATAGAAAAATAAAGAAAAAGGAAAAAACACACGTGCCACAGTATAGAAAGCACTGGAGGATAATTATCAAACTGTTCTTATTTCTCGCGAAGGTAATCAGATTAAATAAATAAATTCAATATAGAAAACAACAGTTATTATAAAACTCCAAGCACAAATTTATTACAAATTGCGATACAGTCTCACGGCTTGAAGCCCATATTGAAAATATGTTTCCACATATAAAAACTAATGTTGAATAATCGCTTTAATGGTGTTATTGTGGTGGAGAAAGTTCGTCTAACCAAAGTAGGAATCTAGTAAATTATGAAGACAGCACATTTTCCATTCTTACAGGGCGTGGTTATTTGGCACATGATGTTTCCCTCTAAGATTTAATTTACTGCTGAATTATGAGGGCTGCTGATTTCCATAGTTGTGAAAACTGTCCAATGTACTCTTCATATAGTCCTTGTCGTGTGGCGTTGGTGATTTCCATAGATTTGAAAACTATGTCCACAGTATTCTTCTTATAGACCTTGTCGCGGGGCGTTGGTGCCCATGTAATGTCCACACTCTGCTGTCTCGTGTATTTCCAGTCCTATGCTCCTCTATGCCACATGTGTCAAACTCAAGGCCCGCGGGCCACATCCGGCCCGCCGTACAATCATATCAGGCCCGAGAGGTCTCAACCGACGTACAAATATATTCGGCTCAAGAGAGAAGTTTAGGCAAAAATACTTTTTTATGGTCACATATAAAGTGTAAATCAAATTCCATAAATAGCAGCCTTCCGAATGGTAGGCTACCTGAGAGCGTTCTCGCTTCGATCAGAATAAGCGAAAATAAAAGTTGTGTAGTGAGTTAGTGTTCGTCGTTATAGTTTCCTAGCAACGTTCAGATGCTCGTTTTGGATTGACGCATACAAAATGAAAAAAAGTGTAATGCCCGGATATTACATCACCTTTTCCCGTCAACTTTATTAGAGCCAAAGGTTTAAATCACCGCCAATTCCAGTCTTTTTTGCAGGAAATAAAGTCGGCGTTCGGCGACATGCCTTTTCATACAGAGGTGCGGTGGCTAAGTAGGGGGGAAAGTTCTCAGTATATTTTTCCAGCTGATCGTGGAAATCTGTCAATTCATGAACACTAAAGGAACAGATTTCTCAGTTTTTCGTGATAAATAGTGGAATTGTGAGTTGGCGTTTCTGTCTGATATAACCAACCACTCATCTCAATTACTTGAACCTACAGCTGCAGAGACGGGATCACATTATCACTGATATGCATGATGCAGTGAAGGCATTTCAAGTGAAGCTGCGCTTATTCCTGAAGAGATGCCCCGGCTTCGTCTACATGCGGCTCGAACCTTGAGCATGTTTGCTAGCATATATCTGTGTGAGCAGCTGTTTTCTGTGATGAAGATTAACCAAACATCACACAGGAGACGTCTCACTAATGAACACTTGCAGTCCTTCATGAGAATCTCAATGACACAAAACATTACTCCCAACATAAACGAACTTTAGCCAAGACAAGATGCCAAACAACGTGCTCTGACAAATTGACATAAGCGTGAAATCGAGTCGCTTAAAAGCGCTTAAAAGTCGACAGGGTCGACTTCATTGCATCGGGTTTTATCCCATATGGCTCGGTCTCTTTCCGCAGCGCGGAAAGCGTCGCACAAAGCACCAACTCCGTAGCTCTAGCGACGACCCACAGGAGTCTCCGAAAAATTTAACTCGTGAACCGAAGGACGCGGCCCGGAATCGAACTCACAACTTTCGGGGCCCGATTCAAACGGCTTGACTTCTTCGCCACGGAGACTCCCTGACATAAGAGTGAAAATGTGTATACCAATGATGTTTTATTATTAGAACTTGTTATTTGTTTTAATTTATCTTAATGTTTTTTAAAAAAGTTTAATTTTGAATGTTTATCCTGTCCAGCCCGCAACCGTACGTGTGATTTGAGTTTTGGCCCGCTGGGTGATTAAGTTTGACACTCCTGCTCTATGCTATGATGTCAAACTGCCCAGTATCTTCTCACTCCGTCTGCCTCTGCATCTCCTGCCTTCTAGCATTTCCGTTGTCACGACGTACTCCAGCTGTCCTTTTTCTTTTGACATGCCCAAAGAATGTTTACTGTCGTCTGTTCATGCGAGTAAATAGTTCTCTTTGTGAGTTAACGTCTTTCAAGACATTTTCACAGCTCTTGTTTCCCCATTCGCGGTGTTATCACAATTCTATAAAACCACATCTTCGCATCGCCCACATAAGCTGGTAATATAAGTGGTCATAAATGCACACACACAAATTAATGTAAAACCATGGACGAGTCAAATAAAATCTTCAGCAATTGTTATCCCATAATGACAACTGGAAAATATTAACTTATAAAAACTTATTTCGTTATTCAAAAGTTAAATCTCCAACCATACTTAAGTTACACGATTTTCAAGTTTCATAACTAGGAAAATCAAACTGAAAACACGTTATCTAAAACTTTAAAACATTCGAAAACTCGAATTACTGAGTTATTTGTTGACAAAACATGCCTCGAATACGTAGATTAACAAATGAGAAAAGATGGTGTTATTTGTAAAACTTACACAACATGTTTGAGATGTGCGGTGGTGCATGCATGCAAGCAGCACAATGGTCACGTGTCTGAAGATCTATCAATGCGAGTATGTATTTTAAACTGATCAGGGCTACCAGGCCCATGCAGCCTCAACTGGGTCACAATAAATGTTACTGGAAGCAAAGGCTCCCGATGTGATATTAACAACATCACTAATTGAGTGGTGATTCGTCTATAAAAAACATAAAGTTAGTAGTGTGAAAATGGTCCTTTATCTGCTTAACACAAACAACAACAACAAAATTTATAACAAATTGAAGCAATAAATAATGAATTACGCGATGTCTTGTTTGGGATATTCAGCTACAACTCGTGCGGTAAATGGTGCAGAGTTATATATCACAAGAAGTAAATAACCAGTAATACTTTAGCTGAAATTAAATTGTAGCAAGTTGTATCGCTAGGGAAACGATAATAAAACCACCGTCTGAACAAGAAAACCGAACTGAGAATAATCACAATATTGATATTATCCGCTAATTTTTAGTCTAAGTACAGGTACAAAACAAACAAGTCAAAGTGTCGGTATTGCTGTAAGACACCTACCATAAAGTGAATACAAACTTAGAAATATTTCAATACTACGAAACTCTACCAGTAAAAGCCAAAAAAAAAAAAAAACCACAACGAATAATCACATTACTGATGACATTATTCACATAGTCTAGCCTATAAATAAATACTAACCAAGTAAATAACACGCAGGGTATGACTTTAAAATCCCAGTCAGAAACCGCTGTCAGACTGCCTGTCAAGTTTCGTCATTAGGAAATCCATAGTGAAAACGGGTTTCCTTTCGTGAGCACAAAGCCGGGGCAGTGTACGGCAAACATATTGCTCATAATTGAAGAGATCGAAGAGTGTCATTGATGTGGGCAAGTTATCGGATTTTACAAGTCACAGAGGGCGAGGAAACATTGCTGCGCTGGGCTGAATAGGGATATGAATGTTCAGAAGGGGTAAATAGGGATAAAAGATCTTACGTTACAAGTTTTGATATTTCATAAGTTATAAGCAGATAAGAAAACTCGACTAATGAAACGTATGAGGCAGATTCTATAATGTTTTTTTGTTTTTTTTAGCGGGCTGCAACTTGATCCCGCTTGTAATACGCCTAAAGACCACATCAAAGAAGACAAATTGTGAGAAAATGCATGAGAGTGGGGTCGTTTTCAGTTTTATCAACTTGGGGGAAATTGCTCTGGTGGCCATATGCTCGGGAAAGATATGCATGGAAATTGTTTACTAAGAATGTGATGGGATGTTAGAGAAACATGGAAATTGATGAAGAAAGGGTAGGCATATGAACATTACGCTATATATTTAAATGCTGCGAGGCTAAACAAATACATAGGGGGATCAAATAGAAAAATTTGGGGGGGGGGGGGGGGGGGGGGTCAGATAAACAAGGAGTTGAGGGAGATACAGAGGGAGGTGGGACAGATAAACAGACAGGCGAGACAAGTAAGCAGATATGTAAGTCATATAAACAGGGAGATGAGACAGATAAACAATGAGGCGAGTAAGATACACAGGGAGGTGAGGGGGAATCAACGAGGAGGTAGGGGAGATAAACAGAGAGGTGGGACAGATAAACAGAGAGGTGGGACAGATAAACAGAGAGGTGGGACAGATAGACAGAGAAGTGGGACAGATAGACAGAAAGGTGGGACAGATAAACAGAGAGGTGGGACAGATAAACAGAAAAGTGGGACAGATAAACAGAAAGGTAGGACAGATAAACAGAAAGGTAGGACAGATAAACAGAGAGGTTTGACACATAAACAGAAAGGTAGGACAGGTAAATAGAGAGGTGGGACAGATAAACAGAGAGATTGGACAGATAAACTGGGAGGTGGGACAAATAAACAGAGATTTGGGACATATACATAGGGCGGTGAGGGAAAAAAGAGAGCTGAGATACAGAAACATGGAGGTGAGAAAAGAATACGGATGTGGGGAAAATAAATAGGGATGTTAGGCAGATAAAATGGAATGGGAGGGAGATAAAATGGCATGAGAAGGAGATAAATTTGCATGCGAAGGAGATACACAGGGAAATGAGGAAGATAAGCAGGGAGATGAGACAGATAGACAATGATGTGAGACAAACAGGCAGATGTTACATGAAGACGTAACCTATAAACTGAGAAATGTTACATATAATCACGAAGACGAAGCGTTTGAACAGCTAGACGTACATATAAACTGCTGAACGCAACAAATAGATTGCACAATGTAATATATACACTGCAAAATGTAACATATAAACTGCAAACCATAACATGTAAACTGTAAAATATAACATATAAACCTCACAATGTAACATATAAACTGCAAAACGTAACATATCAATTGCAACATGTAACATATAAACTGCACAATGTGACATATAAACTGATAAGAGCGCTCGATCTTAAACATGCTGAAGCTGAGGGTAGAGATTCAACCCCTACACTGGTCAGTTGAACTAAAATACTGACTTCTCTTCCTTGATTTGGGGATTTAAATTACAAGTGCCTCAGAAATCGGAGTGGATTTGCCAGATGGCGAGGGACACTGGTTATAAAGAAATCTAATTCACAAGCAAAATTCAGTTCAGCGCTACTAGAACTAGTGTGTATGGACTACGCTTGAGTTCAAAGCGTGTGAGCGCAAGGAAAAAAAAAAACTGCAAGACGTAACATACAAAATGCAAGATATTACATACAAACACGGAGGCTTCTCTATGCTAGAGAGGCAGATCTGCAGTATCAGTTCACTACTGTACAAATGTCGATATGTTGTTTCATCGCTTGATTTTATTACCGTACAGCATTATTTTCACAATCTCAACACTCGGCACTTCACTTATGTTCTCAATTGGCATACGAGAAAAAGCAAAGCCAGGCGCATAATCTTTGTCCCGCTCTAATTACAATTCAAAATGTCAAAGCACCAAATGAGGACATATTTTCTACTCGTTAAAGCAAGTTTCACTGCTTGGTTATATTTGATCGCTTTGTATTGCTTGTTGTTGTTTTTTTATTTAATGTACCATTGATTATAGCTGTATTCTTACACAGATGTTTTACATCTTCGTCAGCTGTATTTCCTATTTTAATTTTTCACCTCCCCCAAACGTGCATATCATTATCGTGTACCCTACTACCGGCGTCGTCGTTCATGTCTCTCCACAGATGTCTGTCCTTGGTGCTCTGGATAACTCATTCCAGCATAATTTCTCGCTGTCTGCCTCTTTTCTCACTGCTCTTTCCAATCGTCACGATGTTTTCGAAAGCCTCGGTTCTCAATACATGACAAAATAAAGCCGTTTCTCTCGTTCTTATAGTTGTAAATAATGTTCTACTTTTATTAGCCTCTTCCAGACAATCGTTGTTAGTTACTCTAGCAGTCCTAGGTATTCGCCACATTCGCCTCAGGAATATCGTTTTGCAAATGTGATGTTTTTTAGTTGTTTTTGCATATCCTTTACAGGACATCGCTGTCAACACCAGCGTCTTTCAGCTGTATGTTGATCTCTTGGCAAGATTACGCTCAGTAGTTTGCCATTGCTTTCTGAGCGGCCGGCTCACATACCCCGTAAGTAACCGATGCGATTCAAACCACTGCTGATTCTCACCGTCATCACGTTACCGACGAGAGTATACGAGATTACGGAGAAAAGTCATAACCTCTAAGCCACGAAGCCGGCACAAATGTGATTAGCCTTGGAAAAAACATCACATTTGAAGAAACTGCAGACATGAAACCTATTACCAGGGAAAGTTATTAAGTAACAAGAATGTTATTACAAAGTGCATTGAAGAATATGGACAACAGCAAATCTTATTTCAGGGCACAAACTGGCTATTAAGCCATACCCCATCTAGGGGTTATGAAGATCAAGAAGTTCGCGTATGCGCAATAGCCATTATAAAATGGCTGCCCTTCTCGCCGACATTAACAATCCGGACTCATGAATGGTTGCAGTGATTCAAATATAAAAAGATGAACAAAGTGTAATGTAGGTTGTTTATTATGGTGTTGAATTACACGTATGGATGGGGGCCTCAGTACCACATTGATCAGTGTGCCTACCTGAGAAGACAGGTGTACGCATTCAAGCCCCGGCAACCGAGGGATTATTTTGCTGACCAGTATGCTTTAGTCGGTGCTGTTGCTTTGGGGGATTGAACGTGTTTCACAATTTCTTGACATAGGGAAATTCGAAAACATGCTGCGGGCGATTTGGAATCAGACAGCTTTGCGTTGATTCCTTTGGTATAAAGCGTCGGTCGTTAAAAAGTAATGGCAAATTACTGAATGTAAAAATTGCCTAGTAAATCACAAACAGCCAAAAAAAAAAAAAGATTGACAGGATGTCCTGTAAATGTATTGTAACTAACTTTGTTTTTACCTACTGAAATATCAATAAATTATTATATAATACGCTGTATTAACCATCGTATACCATAACACGAAACGTGAGTACAGGGGTGTCCGGATGGAAGCATCAGTAATTAGAAACCTCGCCTGCTCTCTGGCCTCAGCAGTGCACACAAGTGAGGGAATGCCACATCCTGTCCACGTTTTAATGTTGCCAGTTCAGGGGTTTCTCTGCCCGTCCTCTTCTCCGTCTAGCTTCGACTGTTCCCTGGAGTATTACATTTGAGAGAGTATCACCGCGTGTGACCAGCCCACACCAGGCCAGCTTTGGACTCTTCGTCCCTGAGAAACATGGTTCTCCATAAGCTACATTTGTATTTACTTTGTGTAAAACAAATGCATTTTTACTGAGCTGTTGTTGCCCTTTGAGGAGTTTCCCTCCAGGATTTTTATTCAATGTGGAGCCCATGGAAAGAACTAGACAAACACCCGTGCACCAAGAGGTGAAGAAAGACGTTGGAAATATAAACATTAAGAAAACCGGATAAAAGTATCTAGAAAGGTGTTTGTATAGAATCCACAGGGCAAAAGAAAAAGAGGAAGACCTAAAAATACACGGAGAAGAAAAGCAGAAACGGAAATAAATTATACTGGGAGTCATGGGAGGAGATGCATGAGGTAGTTAAGGATAGGAGGAGTGAGTTCGTCGAGGCCTGTGCGCAAGATAATCGGTAATTGAAGAAGGAAAATGGAAGAAAGAAGGAGGAAGAAGACAGAAAGGAAAAGACAGAAAGAAGACAACAGAATGCAGAAGGTAGAAGGAATGAGGCTAGTGATGACAGACAGACAGACAGACAGACAGACAGACAGACAGACGGACGGACGGACGGACGGACGGACGGACGGACAGACAGACAGACAGACAGACAGACAGACAGAAAGAAAGAAAGAAAGAAAGAAAGAAAGAAGGAAAGAAAGAAAGAAAGAAAGAAAGAAAGAAAGAAAGAAAGAAAGAAATAAGACTGTGTTCTTCAAATGTATAATTCATGTTAAATTATAATAACATAGCTATTACCCATGCATTTGGCTGTCCATTTACACATAAATTAGATTTTGCTTTTTGGTTTGCTTGGCATCTGTAACATAAATCATTAGGTGAATGTAAATCGCTGCTCGAAATACGTCATTTCGATAATTAGCCAAAGTTCTGAAACCTAAATACAGCGCATTTCTTGCCCTAAACATCTCCAATCGAGCATTAGTGTGTAATTCAAGCAAAGAAAAGACTCGATGGCTGTAGAGACAGAAGTACAGACAATGAAGTGTAAAACATCTTCCCAAACCGATGCAGTACCGTGAGGTGGATTTTCTCAGTATGATGCAAGTCTTCGAAATGCCGCCCCTTACATGTTATTTTCTTTAAAAATGGCGCCCCATATGAAGCCCCTGTAAGTTGCCGCCTGATGCGTAATTATCGTGTGTCACTCGCGGAACTCGTGGCCTTTCACTAGCCAGGCTGGACGGGTAATCTGTCAAGGAATATAGCGGAGTTGTTGCCGTGACTACGAGCAGTGTAACCATGGAGGTTATGCCAGTAGTAAATGCAGTTGCTTGGGTGGAGACACAAACATTCACCTTTGCAAGCTGTCTTGACCATTTCAAGAGTATACTTAGGGAGATGGAGATGGGATGGGACAGAAGGCAATGGGTAGACATCTCTGAAGAGATCAACACTGATTTGTATATGTTTAATGTTTGCACCAGGGCACGCAGGTGTAAGAGGCAAAATAATAATAATAATAATAATAATAATAAGTCTTTATTTTCAAAGGGTTAAGAATTGGGCACGCAGGCCCGTCTGACATTTTGCCCTTCTTCTCATTTATATATTGAAAGAGCAGATAGGCTTACAGGCGTGGACAGCCGAGACGCAACGGACAAAGCGACATTCTGAATGCCCTCATGGAGGCAGGACGAGTAAATGACTCAAAGGATAGATGTGACTCTGCAATTGTGACCAGACAGCAAGAACATCACATCCAGTGGCGTGAGTTAGTTACTTGTTGAGAAGAGAGGCGCTGGAGAACAACGTGACCACTAGAAAGATCGAGGGGAAGAGAGGCAGAGGTAGACCTCGAGAAATGATGCTGGATGGATTGCGACGGTGGCATGGAGGAATATCAACGGCAGAGTGGATCCAGAAAACCAAAGATCAAGATCTGTGGAGAGTCATGAACGCCTACGCCAGTCGGCACGGCACTCGATGATGATATCCTTTACAGGACGTAGCAGTCAACTCCAGCATTTTGTGGTTGTTTGTGATTCCCGAGCAAGTTTAAGTTCAGTAGTTTGCCATTGCTGTATGAACCACCGACAGTCATACCATTGTATGGAAACCAACGCAAGGTGGTCTGCTCCCAAATCTCCCGCAGCTGTGTTTCGATGGCGGTGTGCGGTATTACACATTGCGTCCGCAACCCCTTCGCCTCAGATCTGGCTGTGAACGGAGTGAAGCTAAACACAGATGAGATGCGGGGAGCCTGTTCTTGTCTCGACCATGCCACGTGGTCAAGCTATCCAGGTATTTACTTCTCTGTCTTCCCTTTGTTCTCTACCCCTCGATCTTGCCAGTTGTCACCAAATTTTCTAATTTATTTCTTCTCATAACATGTCCAAAACATTTTGACTGTCTTCGTCTAATTTCTCTAATCAGTTTACAGTTTTCATTTGTTTCTTGTAGGACTTGGTCATTTATTTTTCTGTATGTACATGGTATTCTGTGCATTTTCCTCAGATACCACATTTCAACAGCCATCAGATGTTTTTCAGCTTGTCTGCTTATTGTCCACGCTTCACATCCATACAGAAGCACAAGTTTTTTTGAAGCACCTCAGCACTCTTTATCTCGTTGCAAATGGCATCTGTTTATTGGTCAGTATGGTTTTCATCTTGCAAAAGACTATTTTCGCCATGGCAATTCTTGTTCTAATCTCTCCAATGCATCTCCCATCAGATGTTATGACTGCTCCGAAATAATTGTACCGATTCACTTGTTCAAAAATATTCCCATTTACTTGTATATTATATTCTGGTATTTCATTCTTCCTAGTGACGACCATAACCTGTGTCTTTTTACAATTTAATTCTATTTCTAACCCAATGTGTTCACTGTGTGCAACAATCGCATCTACTAAATTTTGCAGATCCTACTCATTGTCTGCAATCAATACTGTATCATCCGCATATCTAATGTTGATGTTTTGTCCCCAATTGATGATTCCTTACATATCTTCAACACTTTTGAATATATTTTCACTGTACAGGGAAAAAAGATCTGGAGACATTACACATCCCGGTCTCACACCTCTCTTAATAGGCTGATATTTGACCTACTTCATTAACAATCTTTATGGCAGTTTGTTGTTTCCAATGTATGTTTTTTTTTTAAAATGAGTCTAAGATCTTTCCCATCAATTTGCAGATCTGCAAGCATCTTCATAATGTTGACATGTCTCACTTTATTGAAAGCCTTTGTATAGTCAATAAAGCAAAGATGTATATCTTTGTTTACTTCTATAGAATGTTCAATTAATGTTCTCAGCATATACACAGCATTTACTGTAACCTTGCCTTCTACAAACCCACATTGTTATTCTCCTATTTCGGGTTGTAATTTCATCCTAACTCTTTGCATGAACATATACATTTTGCAGATGAACCGTACATGTGGAGAAGGCCTTCGCTCAAGCTAGTTGATGGCGAGGTCCTAGACAATTATGACTTTTACTTGTGCAAAGTATGATAGTCTTCTTGTAAGGTAATACATATTTGGTTTCGATGGAGTAACACAAAGAGGCTGAATAAGTTTTAAATTAATATTTTGGATTGATTTCTTTCTAATATTGCAAAAGTACCGCACACTGATTAGAGAAAGTACACGTAGACAGTCGAATTTATTTGGAGAACGTTATGAGAAGAAATAAACTAGGGAACTTGGTGACAACTGATAAGACTGAGGGAATAGAACAAGGAGAAGGCAGAGAAGTAAATATATGGATGGCTTGACCACATGGCATGGTCGGGACAAAAACTCAGATGTGATCCACGATTCTGGTGATCCTGTAAGATGGTGAAACATGAACGCCCACGCTTACCGGAATGACACATGATGATGATTGCAAAAGGCAAACTACTTAATGTAAACTTGCCTAGAAAATCAGCATGGGTCTGATCACAACGTCTTGCAAAGACATGCAACATTTCTGAAGTATGAAGTGAAGAAACTTCATGAAGATATTAGAACAGCCACAACAGTACAAAACGATTTTAGTGTGTTTGGTCATGTTATAAGATGAGGGAGCCTGGAGAAGTTTGCGATTATCGGGAGAAACAAGACGCTTAGAGACAGATCGACAGAGGAAGCTAATGTTGGATGATTGGAGTGAGCGGCTTGAGGAACGATAAACTGTTCAACTTATCAAGAACATAACGGACCGATGTGTGTAGAGAACGTCAGCGACAGCGCCGCTCGACATTGATACTTGATGATGATGTTTAATGCAACCATTGCTTGGGAAAGAAGAATTGTTCAAGTAACATTGAGTTATTTAATGTATCCACCGTATAGAATAAATTGGGTTTGCAAAAGCACGTCATGTGTGATTAAAGCGATATACGTAATATGAGTTAAAGAGAAAAAAGGGGGTCTAATAGTGTATATATTGGTTCTCATTCTAATGAGTGCAAATCTGCCTCAGGTCTTCCTGACATTTTCAGCTTTTTGTGAACATGATGTCCTTCAAAATATGTGTTATAATTGTGTTTTGATGGTGTTAAGGAGCAGTTCTTGTGATTTTTGTCCAGAATAGTGGTGTATTTATCATTTCTCGGTAAATTTAATTGGAATATCATCAAAGACAGAGAAGAAATGCCTTTGTAAGTGGAAAGTATTAATAATGGTCTCCACTCTCTTGAAATTATTGTTTTACATAATCCAACATTATTCTTATGATATTTTTAACCTCTTGCAGCAGTAGCAATACCGACGTGTTCCTTGTGCAATCGCCTTTAATTTGATATATAATACAATATATGTGCTACCAATTTAACAATTTGTTTATCATTACTATGACACACCCCTACTTCTCATTTTCTGCCATCAATGTCTGTTTGGTTTAAACCCACTTCTTGTTTAGCAATGAATCAGTTAAGAGTATAGAAAACAAGAACAGTCCAGAAGCAGGAGCCTGTATGACGTGCTGGGAACATCCCATGGTGTAGATCTGGATGGACGTAGGTATAAATGTAGAGCCGTGCCGTGCTATGATACAGGGAGGCGGCCACGTCAGACGGCACCGTAAAGGGTCTTCATTGGGGACGGCATTTTTAAAGAAAACAACATGTAAGGGGCGGCATACAGAGAAAATCTACCGCACGATACTGCATAAATGGACAGTCTTGTCCTCTCTAGACGGACGACGAAAGCATTCATTGAACCCTCGTCCAATATTATCAGCGAAGTCCTCTAGCGATTACACTAACGCACCCGCTTAAGAATATAAACATTGCTTGTAAAATATAATTTAGGACACTGCCGTATTGATGCCGCGTGATCTTAAACTATGACAAGAACAGCGAGTCAATGACACAGGGATCATAAACTAGCAGGACACAACCATATCAACGCAAAACGACCGTAGGGATCATAAATTAACGCACAACAATATCACAGCAATCGGACAAACATGCAAATTTCACGCACTCAATTCAGCGCGCACATGCGTGATCCACAATAATGCTTCCGACACTGCAAACACTCGGATTTCTTGCCAATAATCAAAGGTCCTCTGAGATTACCGTTCTGTCCCTACATTATTTTTTTCCTAACGTGATATTCCCCACAAGCTGCTCATGTCACCTGAACATCCCGAAAGACCTGCAATTTCCATTAGCTGAAAAGGGGGTCCAAGGGCACACGCCCAGGCCATTCCGATCAATAATGACAGCAGAGAAGACACAACAACAACACGGCATTTTATTCCGTTTTTGTTTGTTTTCTATTTTTGTTCAGTTTTTGCGTGTGTGAACATTTTCACATCAACAGATAGACATTTTTCTCTCGGAGCTGCGGAAAAATCCGATCAGCTGAAGGGATTTCACCCTTGAGGCAAGTTTGGATGTTTTCTGCTTGTTGAACTTAAGATGATTTCGCTGGAGATGTTTCGGAAGAGTGTTGCTGGAAGCTGTAGCTAAAAAGCCTGGAGAAAAAGCTATAGATTAGCTACAGTCGATTAAAGGCGAGAAGTGAAGTGACGCCTGAATGACATATCAAGGGATTGTTCTTCTATTTGTGTTAGTCTTTCTGTGAGAAGACAGAAATATTTTAAAAGATTTACTTATCTCTTTCGCTTGGAAGTTATTTTAAGTCGTTATTTATGGATTCGGGGTTCAGTGATTTGTAACCAGGAGAACTGATTTATTTCTATTAGATGATATATTTACTTTTCGAGAAAATAGGCAAAACACAACACACGTGTCATGACGCAGGACATTTTCTGGGTCTGTTATATGATAGGGACATCACATTTTGTGGGTCTGTGATGTGATAGGGACATCACATTTTGTGGGTTTGCGATGTGATAGTGACATTATATTTTAGTAGGTCTGTTATGGGATAGGGACATCATATTTTAGTGGGTCTGTGGTGTGATAGGGACATCACATTTTAGTTGGTCTGTGGAGTAATAGGGACATCACATTTTAGTGGGTCTGTGATGTATTAGGGACATCACATTTTAGTGGGTCTGTGATGTGATAGGGATATCATATTCTAGCAGGTCTGTGATGAGATAGGGACATCACATGTTGTGGGTTTGCGATGAGATAGGGACATCACATTCTGTAGGCCTGATTGTACGTAGGTTTCCAGTTTTGTCCTACTGTGGTGGACAACGAGCGGTGGGGTCGACCCCTCGTCCGACTGATCTCATGACATTATCAGAGTAACCCCCTACTAACTACTTCAACGTGCTCGCCCTTTTCGTAAGAAAACTCTCTTTTATTGTACACGGATGTCACACAAGGAGACGGAGGTCAGCTTGGCAGAATGAATACGCACGTATGCTCTTAAACTTCCGGTGTGCTGATGGCGAGATAGCGGTTCAACCTCTACAATGGTCAGATGGACTACAATGTTCACTTCTCGTCTTTGACTTGGGGACGTACATTACAATTACCTCAGAAGCCGGAGTGGGTTCGCCTGAAGGCGAAGGACACTGGTAAAAGGGTAAGCTAATCCACACGCGAAAATTAGTTCAATGTGGACTACGCTGAAGTTTAAAGCTGGTCAACAAAACACACACACACACACACACACACACACACACACAAGAAAAATTCTAGTACAGTGGGCAAACTCCGTAGCACCGTCGAGGACTCAACCTGAATATCAGAATATCCATTATTTCGGGTGGATTTAGTAATTGTGAAATCTACCAGACTATTTGTCTTCCACCATTCTATTTCACACCGCCGAGGAATGTTTAATTTGATCACCATGCACGCGGACTCTCCGAATCTTTCATCCTTATCTGTGAAAGCTTGGCGTCCGATCCACACAGCCACGATCACGGAAGAGCGCGCTGTCCTTTTCTTATATGGTAAATGCCCACTCTGTGTACAGCCCAGATGGATTCTGGTCGACTCGAGTTATACGAGAACGTTATACCTCCAAGCTACTCCACTCTCTGATTACATGATGTGTGTAGTTTCTTGTTAGAGAGCGTCTAGCAAACCAATATCCAAGTTATTTATTTTGTTCTTCTGCTTGTTATCTCTCAATGGAGCACTGAGTCTGAGCCAACTTATGCCAAGTCCTCCTGGCTGCTCTCGTATCCCGCAGCCCCCTCGCATGTTATCTCGCATTATTTATCTGTCTCCACACCTTCTCCGTGTGCCTTTAGATCCCCCTCTATATTTTTACTACGAAGGTTAAAGAGAAAGGATTTTTTAGTAATACTATTGACTGGTTTTCTCGGCGTGTCCCTATCTAGGGCCATCGTCTTCGCCTCAACTCTCGAGGTGAGAAAATCATGTCTCTGGAACTCACAAGGCAAGAGAAACAGAGAAAGGCATAAAAACATGCGGACAAGAGAATTACAGACAGATGAAACATTTGGGGAGAATATTGAGGGAGCTGCAGTGTGTTGAGAAAGATAACTGGCTTGAGGACCTGACATCCAATTGGAGAGAGGGGTGGGGTGGGTGTGGGGGGAGAGAAAAAGAGTTAGGATAACAACTGTCCCACAGACAATAAATCATAGATCACACAGACACTAGTCAATGCAATACAGGACACGGGAATGCATGGCCATGTCATTTTAAATAAACCGACATCACTGAGTCCAGGAAAAGGAAGGTTAAGATGGACGTCAGAACTGGTTGCCTTGATTATATGTCATGGACTTATTTCCTCCCAGCGCATGGTGGTATACCGTACTGGAGTATGTCAAGTTGGGATCACATTTATGTTTATTAGAGATGGGTTTTGGTGTTGGTTAGTTCTATTTGTTTATTACTTTAAGATGAGTCAGAGAAAGGGGTAGACAGATAGAGGGGGAGAGGGGGAGAGAGGGGGAGGATAGAGAGGGAAAGAGAGGGGGAGAGAGTGGGATAGAGGGGAAGAGAGAGGGGAAAGAAATGGAGAGAGACAGGAGGAAGAGTGGAGGAGAAAGAGGAGGAGAGAGAGGGGGAAAGAGGGAGAGAGAGGAAGAAACAGCGTGGGAGAGAGAGAGAGAGAGAGAGAGAGAGAGAGAGAGAGAGAGAGAGAGAGAGAGAGAGAGAGAGAGGGGGAAGAAACAGCGGGAGAGAGAGACTGATAGGCAAGCAGGGGACATACTAAAAAATAGACGTATGAACAGATAGAGCGAGGATGATTCAAGGGTGGATGGATCTATGAAAGGAAGGTAGAATGAAGCGGATGGGCGTGCTGGTGGAAGGACGTACGGAAGGAAACACCGACAGAAAGACGCAATGGTTAATTATTTGTGATCGCCTTAAGACAACTACTAGAAAGAATCGTCGTTTGGATTGAAGGACTCAAATAAGACAGTGCCATAAGGCTAACTTATAATACCTCGAGGCAGTATTTGAGTCACTGGGCTATTTAGGCTGTTTAGGCTGCACAGAAGCTGGTTTTGTCACGAAGTTGATATGCTGGTCTTCATGACTTATTTGATATTAGGGCATGTATCCTATTTGCCCATATGTGCCACAGCGTTTCTGCTTTTTATGCCAGCCAGGGTTTCATGTTGTTTACATGATGCCAGGAGTTCGTGGCTGATTGTTAGAGGTTGTATATGCTGACGCTTTTTTTTATATATATTCAGTATTGTCAAGGGGCATTTCTCATATATGCAAACGTTGTCTAGCGCCTTTCTAATACGGTTTAATGAATGTTAATCTTTGTACACACATTGTATGTTAGCTGACACAACTTCACAAGGAACTCATCACAACACAAGATCGATGCAGTTTATCAAGCGTTCTATTATTGTAAAATCACTCCATCTTAAAATGTTATAACTCTAATTAGTTAGTTAGTTAGTTAGTCGCAGTTCCAACTTCATAGCAACGGGTCGTCCCCATTATGGTCCGTTCCTGTGCCAGTGAATATCACACAAAACGCTGCCCACTGCCAAATATGAAAAGTGGAAAAGACAGGAGTCTCGACAAACAACAGCCCGCACAAATACACTGTGCATAATGCCGCCACCAGAATGTCAACACTCCAGTCCCTCACAAAACACCCAGTTCATCTCATATGGAATCGGCTGTCATTTTCCTATCTGAATGTGTCCTAGATGTTCACCCACACAGTCCACGAAAATACAGTTCATCGCTGATAGCAGTGGCAGTCAACCAGAAGCCCAGCAGCCACGCATTTCTGCATAAGACAAAAACCGGTCAACTCTGGGACATAGCCTCCTGCCATAACTCCGAACATGCAGTCACATTCCAAAAAACCTCAGGCAGATTCAAAAGCATTTCACACGAAACTCACAGCTCACAGTGTCGCGCCACGCACTCACTCAGTAGCAGGGCGACGGAACCATCAAGCCTCCTTAGTCGCCTCTTACGACATGCATATACTTGCATACGTAGAATACTCGCAAAAGACATCAGCACCCATACTCAACGTGGCGGCAAGGTGAAGTTTTGCATATCCATTATTCGGCTTCGATTGGTACGACCCCCGAACACAGTCCAAACTTGAATGACCGCTTGGAGGAGACGCTGTCCCCTGCATAGCGATCCGCTAGCTCTGTTCCTGTAAAGCGTGAATCTGAACTGGGTCGGTCTTCACGCTGAATTGCGTGAAGCTCTGGGCTCTACATTATCAACAGACTATGAACTGATATAGGAGCATGGCAGACAGGTACATGAGGATGTAACGTGAGACAGGCAATTCACTAGGCAAGAGCAGAGAAAGATTCAAGTACTACACAACAGATTCAAACTCGTGTTATACAACTGATATGACTGGTTGATTGTGTTGCCAAATTAGTAAACATCTGATTTAGTCTACTACTGTAAAATGTCGTGACGACTTGAAAAATAAGCGTTAAAAGAGGCAGTAGCAGACAGGAAGAAATGATGATGGGTAACCTATGACAAAGAGAGGGATCAATACTATAAATAGAGCTGATCAAGAACACCAAGAATCGTGATCAGTGGAGATACATAAACGCCTGAGTCATTAGGTAAGGCACATGATGATGATGATGACGATAATCATAAAACTAAGCGTCTGTTTTATACTACAGTATTTTAGAAATTCCCTTACTGATCTATTCTTTGGAACCAACACCCCCCCCCCCCCCCCCCCAAAAAAAAAAAAAAAAAAAAAAATTAAAAAAAACAAAACAAAAACAAAAACTATTCGCCACAATCTTCAGAAGACCTACATTTCAAAACGTTCAATTTGTGCTCCTTCTTTGAGTCAAGTTCCTTTCCCACTTCGAACAGTAGAGAACATATAACCTTTGCTGATGCTCACTTTTAGTTGCTTATTTTTTTTTTTTTTAGAATGATGCAATCAAGATGCCACATACAATGTGGGCATTTACATTGAGCCGGAACAGAGCAAGCGGCAGACCCAAAAGAAGAAACAACAAACAATATGGACATTTTAAAAACAGCAGAAACAGACAAAGAGATAGGTCTCAAACAAAATACCATAAATGTTGACATTTAGATAGAGCAGAAGAACAGAACAAAGGGCAGACCCTACACAAAATGGCACAATGTTGATATTTAGATAGAGCAGACTCCAAACAAATTGCCACAAATAACATGGGCATTTAAAAAAAAGCAGGACGAGAGCAAGTAGTAGATCCCAAACAAGATGTCACAATGTTGACATTAAGACAGAGCAGAAAAACAGAACAAGGGGCAGACCCGAAACATGATGCCACAAACAATGTGGACATTGAAAAAGGGCAGAAACAGAGTAAGAAGTAGACCCCAAACAAGATGCCAGAAGCAATAAAGCAAAAGGCAGACACAACAAGCCATGAAGTATCGGAATAGTGGAGGCAACGGATACTAGTTTAGCCACACCCCTCGAACTGATATTCTCCAGAAAGCTCTTCCTAACCTGACGTGGAGAAAGTAACAGGGACAGCGAATATAAGAAACAGCCGTGGTGATGCACACAGCCTTTACCAAGAAATTCACCTCATGACGATTGATTGATACCCAGTTTTTTTTTTTCCCCCAGTGGTTTTCAACTTTCTGAGCCGTTGGCTCTCCTGATCGACTATAATCATTCTCGTGTTATGTTTTCTGTGATGATACTGCCTACAAATCTAGTAATCTTTCAACACAGTCCTCCTTGACAACTATTATTATACAAACGAAAGCAACCAAACACGAAACCTTTTCTCCTTAAATATGGCTGACAATGGCGCCGCGGCGCAGGGTAGAAAACCGCTGTCATGTATGTATGTATTAAATTCCTTAAAACTGAGACAAGTCTTAAACTAAGCACCTTCCGTTTCTTCTTCCTGGCTTCTTCATTCTGGCTTCTTCTTCTGGTTTCTTCCTACTGGCTTCTTCCTTTTGGCTTCTTCCTTCTGGCTTTTTCCCTCTGATTTCTGCCTTCTGGCTTCTGCCTTCTGCCTGCTGGCTGCTGCTGCTTCCGCTGCCTCCGCTGTCTCCCTCCCCCTTCTTCTTCTTCTTCTTCTTCTTCTTCTTCTTCTTCTTCTTCTTCTTCTTCTTCTTCTTCTTCTTCTTCTTCTTCTTCTTCTCCTTCTTCTGTTCCTTTCCTTTATCCACCATTGTGTGATAGGTACTCAGTCAACTCAAACGAAACCGTCATGCCTTCTGCCATTGCCTGCAGCTCGCTCCATGTCCATCCAGTATTATTTATCTCTGCTTGTAATTTTGTTTTTCACATGCTTTTATGCATCCCGCTATTTCGTTTGCCTTGTGAGTTCCAGACAAGAGAATGTCTAGTTATATTGTCCTCTGTGGCAAAATTTTTCTACTTGACGAGGTAGCTAACACAAACTAGCTGCTGCATGTTAACTGTTACTTTAGCTCTATCCTCTCCAAGTGGTAATATTCGAATACAGGCAGACCCAAATGTGTGCTTATTACAAGAGACAATTTATTGGATATAAAGAGATTATGCACTGAAAATAATATAACTTGAAATGCCTTTGTCATGAATCCACAGGAGAAAAGAAATAAAGACAGTAACTATAGCACATGGTAATGCAATATAAATAAAGTGACACACATAAAGGACTCTTCTAGACGTCTAGAAGTGCAATGGGCGTAATGTGCTATAACTATTTGTTTATAGACCAATAGACACACAGTGGGGGATGTGATCACCATCAAGCCGGTCGCTTTTACTTCCCAAGACATTTCCTCTTATCCATTTTAGGCTGTTTCGACCTGGGATTCCAGGTCACTATTATATATACGCCCCTAAGCAAACTCCAAAACATGAGGACTGGACCGGAAGGTTAGTGTCTATCCACTATGATACTGTGTCTCCCACATTAAACAAAAGTATATAGGTCAGCATGGCGGAATAGATAAGAACGCGTATTCTTAAACATCCTGTGTGCTTCTGTCGAGGTAAGGACAGTTGGACTAAAATGTTGATCTAACATCCTTGACTTGGGAACGTAAATTACAAGCACCTCTGAAGTCGGAGTTGGTTCGCCAGATGGCGAAGGACTCTGTTAATAAGGAAAGCTAATCCACAAGCAAAATTCAGTCCAGCACTACTGGAAGTAGTGTGTATGGTCTACGCTTAAGTTTAAAGCAAGCGAGCCCAAAAAATTGTATGTCCCTAAGACGTTTCTTGCTATGGGTATGTGATGTGGTAGGGACGTCACATTTGGTGGGTCTAAATGTAAGATGGCCAATCTTTCCCTCACTGAATAGGCGACGAGCCCAGCCGGCGAACTCTCCCAAATAAACTGAAACCTATACGTTTCTATCTCTTTGTGTAGCCGCTACTGACAGAGATTGACCAGTGCTAAAATAAGAGCGGATAACAGAAAGGGATCACTGATACAATATGTAAATGGGAATCCATTTGCCTGTCGTGCCTTGAGATAGGAGGTCAGTGGGCAATATCTGTGACGTTGTGCACAAGGCCAGGACGCTTTGGCGACTTGTGTTCTTTCTATGGTGTAGTGTGTTTTTAAGGTTAAATAATTGTTGAATAGCATATCAGATTCAACTGTACATTCAAAATCAGACAGACAGACAGACAGACAGACAGACAGACAGACAGACAGACAGACAGACAGACAGACAGACGGACGGACGGACAGACGGGACAGACGGACAGACAGACAGACAGACAGACAGACAGACAGACAGACAGACAGACAGACAGACAGACAGACAGACAGACAGGGAAACAGAGTGACCGACAGAATGTTAGACAGATTGACAGACAAACGTGTCACGGTCTTCACCGGACCCTACACTCCTCATAACTATAACATGACCACAATCTGACGATTGTCTTGACTCATGTAGATAATCAAATGTCTGTCAATCGACCTCTTCCAGTACTTGAATACTAGTCTTCTTAGTTTCGCATGATAATATTTATATTCTACTTTTTCCTTCTTTTCTCTTTAGTATCTATGATTCACATGCACACAGTAGTAAGGGCAGTATATATTTGTTAATATTGTAAAGTTCGTTTTAAGAGTGTTATAGACTTAACCAATGTAACTTATTCTTTCCCATTTAGTAGTTATATGTACTTATAAAACTAGTTTTTAGAGTGTTATAGACTTACCAATGTAACTTATTCTTTCCCATTTTTTTTTTTTTTTTTGCATATCCTTTACAGGACATGGCTGTCAACACCAGCATCTTTCAGCTGTATGTCGATTTCTTGGCAAAATTACGCTCAGTAGTTTGCCATTGCTTTCTGAGCGGCCGGCTCACATACCCCGTAAGTTACCGATGCGATTCGAACCACTGCTGATTCTTGCCGTCATCACGTTAACCGACGAGAGTATACGAGATTACGGAGAAAAGTCATAACCTCTAAGCCACGAAGCCGGCCTTTCCCATTTAGTTGGTATATATACTTATAAAACTCGTGTTTAGAGTTTTATAGATGATGATGATAGACTTATCAATGTAATTTATTCTTTCCCATTTAGTTGTTACATTAACCCACGATATCTCACTTGCCACTTTAACTTCTACTGTGTATTACATTTAGTAATAACTTCTTGACTCTGAAACAAGTTAAAGAATTCAAATATCTTGGAAGTGTGCTCACAGAAGATGGCAGATTGGACAGAGAAATCGAAATCAGATGTCAAAAAGCTAGTGCACTTACATATCAACTATCACCCTTACTGAAACATCCAAATATACCCATGTCCGCAAAACGACAGTAACAAACAACATTTTCACACCAACCCTTTGCTACAAATCTCAAACTTGGACTTTATCCAAATCACACTTTCGCAAAATCAACACCTGCGAGATGAGATGCCTGAGGAGAGCTGCCAACTTAACAATCCGAGACCGACTAATAAAAGCTGTTATCAGACAGACAGTCCCCAGGAAGGTTAACCCGGTCAACAAATGCCCGCAGAAATCGGATGTGTCGGCCTTGCGACGCAAGAACGCAGCTCTGCTGTAAACTGGCACGACGCAATCACGTCCGAAAAAGAAAAAAAAAAACAACTCCGGATGAACGCAGAAGAAGGAGAAGAAGACAGACAGTGGAATCAACATCTTGTGCCCCATTTATTGGAAGACTACAATCACTGGCCTTACATCAAAGATCATCTGCGACGAGACTAAGAGGACGTACAAGAAGAAAATGGATTGACGACATCAAAGACATTGTACAATCACACGGAATAGCCCACACGGCGCTGGAGCGCAAATTATTCCTCCCCACGACGCTTGGAAGGCAAAAGTTGATGATGATGATGATGTATGATAATGATGATGATGATGATGATGATGATGATGATGATGATGATGATGATGATGATGATGATGATGAATAACTTCTTGAAATAGAAACGAAAAGAGTATTTCCCGAGGTGAACAGTCGGTTACTTACCTTCATGTAGAAACAACCAATATTACCACACCACTACTACCGTTTGCGGACAGATAAATTCAAGGGCAATAATAGGTGCACATAGAAGTACATGAAAGAAATATAGTTAGAGCACGCACACAAATTTGTTGTTTGTCCTTTACAGGCGTGGCAATCAACCCCATCATTTAATGGCTGTTTGTGATTTACTAGCAATTTAGATGTCAATTGTTTGCCACTGCTCTCAGAACGGCCAACGTCTTATCAACGCAACGTGATCTGCTTCCAAATCTCCCGTAACATAAGATAAATATTGATTGTTTCTAAAAACAGGGAAAGTAATACTTTTGAATGGGAATAGGTAGAAAGCAAATAGACACAGACAACATAATAAAGTAGGTACAAGATGGCATAGCAGATAAGGAAAGAAGCAGACAGCTAAACATAGAATCGGTAACAGAAAAGAAGTAGCATGACGACTAAATGCTAAACAACATGAAAACAAACAGAAAGTCGACACAACAGACATCAGGAAGAAGTAGCTGAAGGAACATACAGACTAGATAACAGTGACATAGGAAAGCACACAGGAGACAACAGAACTACACAACGTCATTCTAGACCAAGGGTTCTCAATTGGTGGGGAATCCCCACGCCCCCCTCCGGGGGAGGGGGATTTTATGGTTTCCGGGGGGCTGGGGGGGGGGGGAAATTAAGATGATTTCAGATCACGTTAATACACGAACCGATTACTTGATATTCTTTTTCCCTTCATAACTGTACGGTTATGTACGTCTCATCCTTCTAAATTTCATTTTATAAAGTACTAGCTGACCCTGCCCGGCTTCGCCCAGACCCTGGTGGGGAGCATCTCATTTAATTCATATAAGTAGTCATATAAGTTCTCGTTCCCGTTACCGACTGACTGTCTGTCTGTCTGTCTGTCTGTCTGTCTGTCTGTCTGTCTGTCTGTCTGACCCGGCCCGGCATTGCCCAGCTCCTGGTGTGGAGCATCTCATTTAATTCATATAAGTAGTCATATAAGTTCCTGTTCCCGACTGTCTATCTGTCTGCCTGACCCTGTCCGGCTTCATTAAATTCATAAAGAACGTTCTTCCACACACCATCCATTATTTTTAATGAAAACTCTTTCTAATCACCTGCATGACTACAGTAACTTCTTAAGCAAAAAAAGATGAGTTACAATGTTATGCATTGTGCATTATTTTTATGAAAACTTTGAAAATGCCTTACAGATTGTATCATTATTTATTATAACTCATATGCCGGTACATAACTATGGACAAAGAGTTTATAAATCTTTGAAAACGATGCCACAATATGACTATAAGTTATACAGAAAAGTTATGCCCCTTGAAATAACTTTTACAGAGTTAGGTCCCCTGAAATATATGAAATTATGATGAAAAATGAAAAAATGAAATAATACTGAGTAAGCAGGCGATTTCACACTAACAAAATATCACAGTTGGCAGCTCTGGAATGAAAGGAAGGCGTGTAGAAAATTTCATCTCAATCGGATGGGCCGTTCGCGAGCGCACAAAGGACAGACGGACATACAGACAGACATACAGACAGACAGACGGACGGAGATCCTAATTTATATATAAGAAGTAGACCCACAAATCACGTTTTATGTGGACGTCTAGACTTGTTTTAGTATGTGCTATTAAATTTAGCTTATATTATTACGTTTACTGTGTTGGGGCGGGGTGGGATTTTTAGGTAGGAAATATGAAAGGGGGGAATGACGTTCTGAAAATATGGTGAAGGGGGGCACGCATCAAATTTTTAGGTAGGAAATACGAAAGGGGGGTATGACGTTCTGATGATATGGTGAAGGGGGACACGGGCAAAAATAAGTTCAGAACCACTGTTCTAGACAGTGGGCATACATGACAATCATTGATTTACCAAACTAAGTTTTGGCCTCGTTTTACGGAACGTGAATACTTCACCGCTGGGGCAAATAACCAGGTGTTAAAGTACAATAGTTTACCATCGGAGTCTTTTGAAAGTTACAGTACAGAATCTGGCATGAATGCAGCTTACAAATTGTTGTTATCATAAGAGTCGCGTTGCATAGTAGTTATCCATTCCTCATCAAGAAAGTACGGGGTTAAATACCCAATAGTAGAAGGGCTTCTTAACGCAGCAAATGCAGCTATGGGGACAACTCCACCTTGCAAAAAGAAAACAGAAACATTCCCAAATGTTCTCCGTGACAAAAAACGGTCGAAGCTCTGTCCTGGAAAGAGGAAGTTGTTATTGACGTCATCTGCTGTGTTATTAAATTTATCTCGACCATAAACAACGCATAGGACCGACGACGACGGTCATGTTGTTGTTGATATTGATTTGACGATTAAGGATCTTCTTCTTCCTCTTCTTCTTTTACTGCTACTACTGTTGCTGCTTTTTATCCCCCCTCTGGAATTATTTCATGAATCGACGTGTTCAATCCACAACAAGGATACAGATAAGCAACATGTATATTTATATTTTCATGTAGTATTTGCTATGTTGTTGTATCGGTATGTGTTTTTGTATATTTTTCTGTGCTGATGAAGGCTTGGCCCTCAACGTCCATTTTGTTACTTAGTGTACTAGTATAGAAAATCGTCAACTTCTAGTAATTTTTGGTGATTTATTTATTGTATCTTCCACTGCAGCATGCACACTTTTCATGCTTTTGTAACCAATGTCATGCAAAGTGTGTCTTACAATCCTCTCGCTTGTCACAGGACTGTGCAAGACTCTAAGCTACCTGTGCTCAATAACCCATAGCCTGACGCAGGTCTATGGCATAGCAGTCACGTCAAGCCCATATTTTCTTTGCTATCTCCTACAGGCCGGTCTCTCTGGCCGAGGGGTTACACCACTTTCTCCGTAATCCCGTTTATCACGCAGAGTCTCGTAGCGGGCGAGAACTGGGAGCTGTTCGTCCCCCGCTGGTGACTTGCGGGATAACTGAGCCGGCCGCTCAGAAACCAATGGCAAACTACTGAGCGTAATCTTGCCAAGAAATCAACATACAGCTGAAAGATGCTGCTGTTGATAGCGATGTCCTGTAAAAGGATATGCGAATTTAAAAATAAAAAAAAAAAAATCTCCTACAGCCTCTTCCAAGACTTCTTCGTATTAAACATCTCTGTCTCTAATTCCCTACTCCTGGTGCTTATCGGCTTCTCTCTTTTCCTTTTAGCTTGTGGGCTCAACAGGAAGGACAGTCCAGTTTATCTATTAAAAGGTTTTTATGTATGTGTTCTGTCCAGCGCAAGCATATTTTCTTCACCTCTTGAAACACTGGAATTTATGACGATATTACAACAGATGTTGTTTTTGTTTATTTTTGTTTTGTTTTGAGTTTGTTCGCCTTTAACTCAAGCGTAGTCCATGCATGTGCAACTAATCTAGGGCACTCGACTGAATTTTACGTTTGGATTAGCGTTCCCTATTACCATTGTCACTTGCCATCAGGCGAACCCACTCCGACTTCTGAGGTACGTGTAGTTTACGTCCCCAAGTCAAGGACGAGGAATCAACATTTTGGTCCAAATGATAGATGTAGGTGTTTAACCTGCTACCTCGGCATCAGCAAACCGAAAGTTTAAGAGCGTGCGCTCTTATCCATTCTGTCAACATGACCTCCATTACTGCTGATAATATAGACAACAACTCCAGGAACTAAGCCTTTCAGTGTTCATTTTCCTATTCTGTCATTCTTCCTTATTAATTTATGAATTACAATCAAAACAACCACAGCACACTCAGCACCGACTTATTCTAAATCAAGATTGTTACTTTCTTCCAGTGACCCATCTCTATCCTATATTTTCTAACTGACCACACACTGAGAGCTATTTACTCTCAAAACACGACTTTGAGAACCCATATCGACGCACGCGAGTGCCCGAGAGAGATTTTTACCACAACCACTGGAGATCGTTAACGGAACGAGGCGGTCGCTGACCGTAATCAAGAATGCTCGCTGGGAACTTTCAGCATAAAGAGCCCTCGTTCTACGGTTCGATGTATTTGCTATCAGAAACAACGAACAATGTTTCACAGTCGTGACGTAGGAAACAACGAGTTAAAAAGGGCTAGGGGAACACAGACGTTATATAAACAAATACTGTGGCATAAATATACAGATATTGGTTGGTACTTATAGAAGACAACGAAAATGCCATAATCGTTATGTTAACTGTTTATAAACTAGTTAGTTGTATGTTCTTTGCACAATCAACCGCATACATTTTTGAGTTGTTTGTGATTGTCTCAGCAGAGATTAAGAGCAAAAGCTGCATTTCAGAAAATGAAAAGTAGCTTATATAATAAGTCACTATCATTGAATGTTAGAAAGAGAGTGCTGAAGTGCTGTACATAACCTGTTTTACTGTATGGCAGTGAATCTTGGAATGTAAATAAACAAATTAGAAAGAACGTGGAAGCAATAGAGATGTAGTTCCTAAGACAAATGCTGCGAATTCCTTGAACTGCCAGAATCGCAACCATCGATTGCTAAACAAGAGACTATCAGCTTTCTTTGGCCATGTGGTGAGAAGAGGGGCATTGGAGAACAACTTTACGACTGGAAAGATCGAGGAGAAGAGAGGCAGAAGCCGACCAAGAGAAATGATGCTGGGTGGATTGAGACGGTGGCATGGAGGAATATCAGCAGCAGTGATGACCCAGAGCACCAAAGGCCGAGATATGTGGAGAGACATGAATGACTATGCCAGCTCGCTTGGCACTTGATTACGATGATGATGTGATTCTCTAGGCAATCTAGGCAGTTCACGACTGCTTTCTGAACGGCCGGCGTTCATGCTTTCTGAACAGCCGACTCTCATAGCAGTGTGAAAATCAGAGCAAAGAGGTCCGTTTCCAAATCGATAGCGACTGATTTCGAATCCGGTATGTCAGAATTGTAACAGTACATCCACTACCCCGTGCCACAGATGCCAACTGTGTACAAGAAACTTCCCAAATGCGGTAGTTTCCTGGCAAATGTCAACTGGTAATGAAGTATGCAATATGTTACAGAAAGAAGGTCGGTATTCTGGAGGTGCATATTTATTTTTATTCTATTGCAAATTAACATTATTTTTGCCTGCACCAAGTGACAGTTAGACTGTCCGCTGTTGGACAATTACTGACAAAGAATGTTTGTTTCTGAATTATGTATAAAAACCTTTTTGACTTGGCTAATTTGAACGTTTAAGTAAGCGGGCACTCTCTCGCTGTTTATACTTTACCTCGACACCGCAAGGTACAAAAGGAACACGATGAGATGAGATGAGATGAGTAAACTAAGATCATGTCGAGGGAGGGGGGATGGTAGAGGTCTGTCTCGTGGTACGAAATTTTTGGGTTCTATTTTGGACTCCGTCCTGAGGTTCAAGAGCACAGTTATTTTTTTTTTTTTTTTTTGGAGACAGCTAAGAATTTCCGTTGGATCTGAAGAGCTATGGGCCGGCCACTCTACAGAAAGATGGTCTATGTGGGATAGAACGTGGTGAAATGACATTTATTATTTTGTCTTTAAAGCCGTTAACCCCTTTATCCCTGTAACAAAGACTTTCTCATCAGAAAATTATTTCAAAGAATTGGAAGACAGAATGGTGTGTCATAACTGATAACTCTCACTCCGCACCACATTGCACAACCGAAATTGGGAAAACCCTCGGATAGTGTGCAAAAGCACAAATGTCTAGAAGAGAAAGACCCTACATTAATTAGAAACTGGAGTCAGATGCATATCCTTTACAGGACTTTGCAGTGAACCCCAGAATTTTTGTTAGCTTTTTGCGATTTCTTAACAAGTTTACGTTCAGTAGTTTACCATTGCTTTCTGAACAGCCGGCACTCATACTTTGTATGAAACCCATCGCAGAATGGTGTGTTTCCAAATCGTCCGCAGTTGTGTTTCGAACACTGTATGCTAGATGGACAATTGCTAGATGGGCAAATCCGTAACCCCATCGCCACAACTCAAAGGGGAGACAGTTTAATGTGGATCAAGAAGTTGTTGAAGTAAATGTGTCAAGAGCAACAACTTCTATGTGGGAGCGTCTACAATGGTTATGATGTTTGTTACACTGACAATAGAAGACTACGGTCAGTTGAGTATTCCATTTCAGTTCTGGACGTTCGCTTCGGGAGGAACGAATGATCACCAATTCCTCGATGAGCTCAGGCCTACAAATCATCATGTCCTCACACTTCGCGTCCCTACAGCATGTTTCCGCTACAGAATCTACTTTGTAAAGAGCTTCTGCTACAGAATATGGCGCCAAGAGAAGAAAACATGGAGACACCTGCAGAACACGTTTCCGCTGAGACCGAAGTAATCGTCACCGAAAGATACGCAGTGTAAACAAACATAATTTGAGTTTTACCCACAACTTGTGTGTCCCTTTATGGTGTGTTCTTTAGTGCTGATGAAGACTTTTTTGTTTTTTTTCGTTAGCTCGCTTTGAACTCAAGCGTAGTCAATACACATGCTACGTCTTCTGGTGCACTGGACGGATGTTTGCGTGTAGATTATCTTTACTTAATACCAATGTCCCTCGCTATCAGGCGACCCCACTCTGACTTCTGAGGTACTTGTAATTTATGTTCCCCCAAGTCAAGGACGAGAAGTCAACATTTTAATCCAAGTGACCGGTGTAGAGGTTGAACCCACTACCTCGAAATCAGCCCACACGGTGTTACCAACGAACGCTTTTATCCATTCGTCCAAGCTTACCTCCGCTGACGAAGATGATACGAATTTCGCAGACACGTTGTTCGAGGGTAAGTTAATAAGTAAGTCACAAATGGCTGTAGAAAAATAACTAACGATGATAACAACTTGAAATCAGTTTATTTTTATACATACATTGTCCCTTTATTTCTCAACATAATTGTCACCAACATTGATGCACTTATCCCACCGTTTTATCAGTCCTCCCAAACCGACTGCATAGAACTGCGTGCTTTGTTTTCATTTACCTGCCATTCCACAGAATTATGTGCTTACTTATTGACTCGCCCTCGTAACTTTTTCTACCCAGCTATGCACCGCTTTACGGGACAAACATTTGTCAGCATAAACAGGAAATCCATCTTGGCGGGAGACATTTCGCGAATGACGC
The DNA here is from genome assembly GCA_963921405.1 of Cepaea hortensis. NCBI lineage: Eukaryota > Metazoa > Mollusca > Gastropoda > Stylommatophora > Helicidae > Cepaea > Cepaea hortensis. The sequence continues at coordinate 85,473,772 of OY992885.1, forward strand.
CGAAGTTGAATGTGAAGTGAAAACGTGGTTTAGAATCCATGGAGGGATAGGTGTCCAGTCTTTTCATCCCGTAACGAACGTCGAGAATTGACCTAGAAACCATTGATCATGTACAGTCTTCAAATACACCCCCTTGTCCACCCTGTTCCAAGTGTATTCCAATTCTCTATTCCATTCAGTGTATTAATCATCAATGTTGTTACGATTGCTGAAGTGTTGTAAGCTTCACGTCGGTCAGCTGGGCTTCTTGTTCAGAAAGCAATGGCGAGCTACTGATCGTCAAATTGTCTAATAAAACATCATATGGTTGTAGTGGACCGTAACATCTTGCAAAGGACATGCATCATTTTTTTTAGCAATCGTGCATAGACTCTTGGTCAAAGAATCCGTCATTGAATAAGCATGTCAATTTTTCGTGCCTGATCATTTCCGTATTTCATCTTGATTCCATTTCCGTATCTTACCTTGATTTTATTTCATCAAATTCTGTCATTAACTTTTCAAATGTCCGAGAATATGAAAATTTGAGGATATAATGAAAGGGGGCACAACCTTCAGAAACCTCACAAAGACCCTCCCCTGTCTGTTAAATCAAGCACGCTATAGACACACGCGAGATCGTTGGGCCGCTCGTACACGGCTAATACCACCAGCTTTTGCTTCTAGATCGACAGAAAAGCAAATTCTCCAATAGCCTTTATTGCATAACCATTTCAGTTTTTGATGAATGGCTCTAGAAGCAGTGAAAGGGATTTTGTGATAAATTGATCGCTGCCTTATGTACGGGTAATCATTTTACAGTGAACATTAAGAGGAGAGAAATAAAATCTCGGGGGCCGTGGTAAAATCATTATCGACTGATTGTCATTTTCTGCCTGTTCCCATCGCGTGTTACTGAAATGATCTAACGTTTAATAATACTGTTGTGTTTCTGCAACTCTAGTTTAGGACTTTTTATTTTGAATTTATTGTGTTTGTTTCTTTTTCTCTTTGTTGTTGTTGTTTTTTTTTTTTATCCCTATGTTAGATGGAAACTCGGTGATTCATTTGTCTTTGCCGTAAAATAGATACCGTTTTAAATAGGTCTTCATGGAGAATTGATGGTTGTCAGTAACGATGCGGTGTTGTTTCGGACAATTATAACTTAGTGGTTATACATTTTACATGCCTTGGGGTGAATCAATGATATGCTGAAAGCTGTATTTATAGCTTTACCCAAGAGACCGGGAGCAATTGAAAGCGAAGATCTTCGTAGAATCAATCTCATAAACCATGTTATGAACTTATAATGAGAATAACAAGACAGGAAATAAAGGGAATTAGTGAAGATTAATTAGAATGGATATATGAAAGGGATAGAAACTAATAATTCATGCATCATGTGCCATGCCGATAAGCGTGGGCGGTCATGATTCACCATCTCATTCGATCACAGGAGTCGTGAATCAGCTCAGTGTTCTTTTCTCGACCATACCATGTCTCCAAGCCATCCATGTATTTACTTCTCTGCCTTCCCTTCCCCTCGATCTAACAGTTGTCACCAAGTTCTCCAATTTATTTCTTCTCATAATGTGATCAAAAATTGTTGACAATCTACTGTAACAGTATGTGTAGTTTGGGTTATAATTAGGATCTAGTGGGGAATTAGAGATACAGCACGATTGAGCATTATGAGTGAAAGCGGAGAGAGATGCTCAATCGTGACGTATTGTTGTTGTGAAGGGCAGTCAACATCCGATATTCCAGCAAGGCAGACACGGCTTGTCATCTTACGCAAATAAACAAACTTTTATTCAACCTTCGACTTTATTACTTCTTTCTACACTATGACAGAAGTAAATATGGAGCCGTATGTCCAGGATTCTGAATTGAGCCGTCCGGCTACCACGCGAAGTACTATATAACTCAGAAGATAAAAGTATCAAGAGGCTTTTCTAGAGCCGTGGCTGAATTGTAAGGTCATCAGGGAACTGATAATGGCCGTTAACTGAATATCAGCCTTCAACGCTTTCCAGGGCCGCGATCTGAACTCTGGAGTTTCAAAAGAAAAGGCTTACTATTTCCAAGCGCCAGCCAATGAACGTTATCAAATTCAAGGGGCCTCCCATGGCCGTTGCATGAATCCTATCGTTTTTCAAGAAGAGCCATCCTGTCCTGGGACCTTGAGAAAATCAGAAATTCAAGTTGAACATTTGTCGGGCTCAACTAATCATGGAAAAAGCCTCGTAAATTCGTGATCGGGCTTCTTGAAACTAATTGTCATTGGGCTTCGGTTGACCTTGACAATTTTTTTGGGCCTTGTCAATCCTACGACCCAAACACACCTGATCCATTTTTGGGCCTTGTCAATCCTACGACCCAAACACACCTGATCCATTTTTGGGCCTTGTCAATCCTACGACCCAAACACACCTGATCCATTTTTGGGCCTTGTCAATCCTACGACCCAAATGTATGACCCATCCCAAATGACGATGAAATACCCACTCGAGAATCAAGGAAGGGACCCAACCAGGGGTCGAAAATAATCCAGGCATCCCATGAGACGGGACCCAAGCAGGAAGAGTGTCCAGCAGCCCACGAGAAGGACGAAATTATCTGAGGACGAGAGGGGATATCTGAACTCCGCCACCGGAACTCTGGAACTAATTGTCAGTTGATGCGGGCTCGTGTAAGTGAACTGGATCCGTCAGCGAGCAAAAGAAGGTAACTGTTTAATTAAGGAGACAATTTGTATTTCCTGGATCTCCGGTGATGTGCCGTAATTTCTTAGTTAGAGCAGAGTCTAAAACATTATTGTACTCTAAGAAACAGGTACGAGGATTTATAGTGAACTTTTTGGTTTCAATATGAGTTATTGAAGACAGGGTTCTTCCTTCCTCTACGCTGACAGGATATTGATGGTGATTCGTGTAATTAATATTACAACTGGTGCTCTTTAGGGATTAACAAAGTAAAATTTTTGCGATTATTTTAGAAACAAATAATTTGAAATTGTGTGCTTCTTGGTTCTTTGCTTGCTTTCTTTTAGTATTTTCAGCATGGCGGAACAGGACACCCTAGCGCATCCTCCTTAAATTAAGAAATTGAAATTGTGTGTTTTTTTGTTCTTTGCTTGCTTTCTTTCGGTATTTTCAGCATGACGGAACCAGACAACTTGGCCCAGGTGTTGACGGGAGTGGGAACAGCGGTAGGAAAATTAAATATGATAATCAACCAACAAGGATTGACAACAGAAATTTTGAGGTTTAGTGGACAGGCCAGGGACTATAAAAAATGGATCACTTCCATAGAAAAATATGCCTATTTAATCTCAGCAACAGATGTAGAAAAAATGAGGTTGGCTTATCAGACGGCAACGGAACCGGTCTCGGATCATATAAGAAGAAAGCTAGAAGCTAGAGTAGATGAGACATGGGAACAATTCAAGGAAGACCTAGCAAGGAAATATGCAGAAATAACGGATCCACAACATGCATTTTCGGTGTTGAGGCAGGCTAAACAAAATAACGGAGAGACGGTACAATTGTTTAGCGATAGATTGATTAATCTGGCTGAAGAAGCATTCTTAGGACAGAATGTACGAGGAGAGGAGGTGGAAAGGATGTTAGTAGGGATCTTTGTGGATGGCATAAAGTCTGATGGTTTGAAACTTAAATTAATGAGGGAAAACCCTGAGAGGTTATCACAAGCGGTGGATATCGCGGTACAAGAAGAAAATTTGAGACGTAGGTTTAGATTAAGAACAGGACGAGAAGTGGGAAGTAATCGAGATGACAGAGTTGAGGAACCTATGGAAATAGGACAAACAAGATTCGGATGGAATAGGAGAGGAGGTATACAGACGTTACAAGGTAGAAATAGGTATGATAATGAGGAAAGAAGAAATATGAGATACCCTACAAGAGAAACAGTAGGTAACACAAATAGTACAAATATTGTCTGTTGGAATTGTGGTCAACGGGGACATGTTTTTCGGTTTTGTAATAACAGGCGTGTCCAGTCGAATACACAGGGTAGACATGACAATAATAGGGTGAGTAGGAATGTTGTAGATGGATACAGGAATTTTACAGGTACAAGAACACAGGAAAATCGGCGCCCTACCTATTAGGCAGGACCTATGATAGGAGGGTAAATAATAAGGTCCCAAGGGTTAGAGAATATGTTAATAACAGGTATAATAGCTCGAACAGAGAATATTTTCAACTAGATGAAGTCAAGAAATTTATAGAAGATAAAACAGATTATAGCTCTTGTATATTAGAAATAGGAAAGTATAGAGTTCGTACATTAATTGATTCGGGAGCTCAGGTTAGTGTAGTAAAAGAAAGTTTTCTATATAATATAGTAAGAAATTGTAGAGTATTTAAGAGTCATAATAATTTACACTCTGTTACGGGACAGAATTTACAAGTAGTGGGACAAACAATGATAAATTTTAAGTTAGGAGGGATCAACATAAAACACCTTTTTCATGTAGTCAAGGGGTTAAATAGAAACATGTTAATAGGAAGAGATTTTTTAATAAAAAATGGAGTAAGACTTTTATATGATTTACACAAATTAAAATTCAGGGACGTCTATATAGATATGCAAGAAGACATGCATATATCAGCACTAGTTAGAGTTAAAATGACAACGACGTTAAAACCACAGTCGGTTAATTTGATACAAGTGAAGCTGAAGAAAAACCCATATTATGTAGAAGGAAACACAGTCAGAATCACTGAATTACAAGAGGAAATAATTGATGAGCCTGGTTTGGAAGTTCCGGATGGAATAATAGCGTTAGATAAACACTTAACCTTTCCAGTTATGGTGATTAACAACACAGGTAGAGAAATTAAATTATACAGAGGGTGTGTAGTAGCAAAAATAGAACAGAACGTTAGTGAAATATTGGCAACGGATAGAGTAGAAATGCCGGGAACTAATTATTCACAGTCTTCTAGTGAAAGAAGTAATAACAGACGCGGACGCGGAAGTAGAGGAAACACACGAATGAATGAATTGATCCATCCATTCAAAAGAAATACAGCACAAATACATTCACTAGATAAACAGACAAGAGAACAGGAATTGTTGGCACAGTTAAAGACTTCACCGGAAAATAAAGAAGTATTGGAACAGTTTATAAAGGAGAATCAGGATGTGTTTGCAATTAGTGATTTAGAGTTGGGTAAGACAAAAACGGTAACAATGGAGATAGATACGGGAGACCATCCGCCGATTAGCTTAAAACCATATAGAACTCCCTTAAGAAATAGAGAAATTGTAGAAAAGGCAATAGAAGAAATGTTGAAAGCAGGGATAATCAAAAGATCAAAATCAGAGTGGTCATCTCCGGTGGTAATTGTGGCCAAACCTGATGGTTCGAGTCGATTCTGTTGCGACTATCGGGCGTTGAACAAAATTACTAAAAATGTAGCATATCCACTACCAGTGATAGATGATATTTTGGGGTTGCTAAATGGCGCTACATTTTTTACGACGTTAGACGCAAGAGCAGGATTTTGGTGCATTCCGATGTCGGCAGACGCGCAGAGAAAAAGTGCTTTCTGTACTCATATGGGTTCTTATGAATTTTTACGTATGCCTTTTGGAGTCAAAACTGCGCCATCTCACTACATGCTCTTAATAAATGAAGTTTTAGAAGGTATGCAAAGGTTCGCTCTTGCTTATATTGATGATATTCTGATTTTTACTTCTGGAAATGTGGAGGATCATTTGAAACATATAAAGTTAGTGTTTGACAGGTTAAGAAAACATGATGTGAAGTTAAAGCTCAGTAAATGCCAATTTTTAAAGACAGAAACAAAATATTTGGGGTATATTATAAATAGAGAAGGTATAAAACCAGACCAGGACAAAATAAAGGTTATTAAAGAGTTACCTGCTCCAACTAACGTTAAGGAGGTACGCGCCTTTATAGGAACATGCGCGTATTATAGGCGGTTTGTCCCAGCGTTTTCAAAAATAGCTGAACCTATTACAAACTTAACAGGCAAGTACGCTAGGTTTAAGTGGGATGACGAGTGTCAAAAAGCGTTCGAGTATTTAAAAAACAGTTTAACACTGGTACCACTGTTGACGCATCCAGACTTAAACAAACAGTTGATACTGTACACAGATGCTTCAGACAATGCAGTAGGAGCGTGTTTGGTGCAACCATATGAAGGAAAAGAGTCTGGAATACCAGGGGTTAAAAATGAAAGGCCTATATACTTCTTGTCGCATAAACTTAGCAGATCACAAAGAAAGTGGACGACTATTGAGAAGGAGGCTTACGCAATACATTACGCTCTTCAAAAACTAAATTACTACTTACATAACGCAAATTTTGTTATTAGAACTGACCATATGCCTTTAAAGTCTTTTTTAGAAGCCCCAGTGCAGAACAGGAAAATACAAACCTGGGCATTGAACTTACAGGGATATAATACGAAAATTGAGTACATTCCAGGTAAGATTAACACATGCGCTGATTTACTGTCTAGGATTCCCTATCCACAGGTGTCAGGTGACACAGAAGATGAAGGAGAACCAGAGATTGACGATCGAAACTGGCAAGTAAATATTTTAGATTCTGCTAAAATAGTTAGAGGAGAAATTGATAGTCTACCATCGGACCAAGCGTCTGAACATAGGGAAGATGATCTACACTTAGGAAAATTTAATATGAAAGAAGAGCAGGACCTGGACCCAAAAGTGATACAAATAAAAGAAAAATTAAGAGAAACAGAAGATAACAAATATAAAAGGAATTATTTGGTTTTACAAGAGGATGGACATTTATACTACATGTCTGAAAGGAACGAACAACTGAGGAAATACATTCCAAAACATTTAGAAAATGAACTTTTAAAGGCATATCATGATGAAAATGGACATTTAGGTAGAGACAAATTGGTGAAGGCGCTTACAAGTAAATATTACTGGCCAAATTTATTTAAATCTGCATATAAATATGTGGATACCTGTGAGAAGTGCAGATTGAGGAACATGAAAACAATAAAGTGTCCCTTGCAGGATACTGACATTCCTCAGTTCCCAATGCAAAAGATTAGTTTAGATATATCGGGTCCACACCCCAGAACATTGTCAGGAAACGTGTATTTGATTCATATAGTAGATGTTTACAGTCTTTGGCCGGAGGTTTATGCAATTCCGGATAAGAGTGCAGATACAGTAGTCAATATTTTTTTACAAGAGTTTGTCCCAAGATTTAGTTGTCCACAAAGTATACTTACAGACAATGGTAAAGAATTTATAAATAAGAAATTTGAAAAGTTGTTAAATGATTTAAATATAAAACATATAAAGACATCATATTATAGACCTACTTCCAATGCTAGAAACGAGCGTCAACATCAGACGTTATATAGCATTATATCAAAGATTGTAGATGAACATGAAAGGGATTGGGATTTGTTTTTAGGACCTGCCCTTAACGCCATTCGTACTAATCAAAATGAAAGCACGGGTTTTTCACCATATTATTTAATATACGGGAGAGAACCGATACTACCTATAGACAATCTATTAAAACCTAGACGGAAATATATGGGTGAAGACTTTCAAGAGGTTATAATACAGGAAATGCATAAAGCACACGTAAGACTAAGGAATAATATAATTAAAGCTAGGGAAAGGCAGAAAAAGTACAAGAATATAAATACAAACTTGCAGGAATTTAAGGTTGGTGATAGGGTCTATTACAAGAAGCATAGGAGAAACTCTAAGTTTGATAATCGTTGGATTCCAGGGTATTATATTTTGGAAAAACTAGGTAAAGTATCGTATAAAATTAAGAACCAGGTCACGGGACATGTAGCAAGGGCACACGTGGAACACTTAAGGAGAGATGAAGAAGAGATAGAATATAATAATAATAATAATTATTATTCAGACACAAGGTTTTTAGATGAACAACTCGTTAGAGGTGCTACAGTAACCCCAGGAGTTAGAAGAGATCCAGCACAAAATCGCTTATTAGCAACTCCAGGTTTTGATGATACTCAAGAACAGACGATACCGAAAACAATAGAAGAAGAAAAGTTGAATGAGACTCATTATGATAGTATGGAGGAGGAAATAAGTGCTCCGTTTAGGAACACTAGACAGGCAACGAAAAGGAGAATGGATAGACAAAGAGATAGAGAAGTGAAAAGACAGAGGAGAATTAGGGATTATTCAACGAGCGGGGAGGATATGCCGTTACTAGAAAGATCCTTGAGGAATAGTGATCGACAAATTAGATGGGATATTGAACAAAAGAGATTAGCGGCAGCTAAAGAGAGACATACAGACGAAGAAGAAGAAATGGATGAAAAGTCAGAGTCAAGTAGTAGTAGTATGGAGGAAACAAATGGATTGTACGAAGAAGAAGACATTGATGTAGAATTAGCATTGGTTCAAAGAAATTTGGAGTTATTGAAGAAGTGGAACCGTAGGAAGTAGATAAGTAGAGAATATTGCAGATAGCAATTTATAAGTGTTAGAATTCGAAAATGAAGAAGATGACTCTTGGTATTTTTATAATCAATATGGAGGTAGTTTTGAATGAAGTATATGTATATATTTGGTTATTTCTCTATGGGGTGGAATTGATGGTTGATTTTTTAGTAGCTTGGACAAATTGAAGGGAAATAATTGGCAGGTAGGGCCACAAGTAAATAGATGAGTGGATGGTGAATACTACATTAGTATAGATAAGAGGACTTGTACTGTAGTTTACAGTGATTAATTAAGAGGATTTTCCGGGTAGTATGATGTGTTTGGAGTTAGGCTAGAAAAAGGAGGAATTAATGTTTGTACTATTTGTTATCATTGATATCGGCAGATATGGTTATAAGATTTGGATATTGGTCTGTAAGTAACAGATACACATATGTAGCATTGAATTGATAGGTTTACTTGGAATGGTAAACTAGAAATTGACGAGAGGAATGAAGAAAAAAAAAAAAGAAAAGCTAGTAGTGTTGAATCAATATTTTTTTTGATAATAACAATTATTATTGACGGAAACTGAAGATAAATTTTGAAACTTTATTCATAAAGTATGTATGGATGTGTGATTACTTCTTACTTTTTCCTTTCTTTTTCTTATTTTCCTAAGTGCGCACTAACTCAATCTAACATATCTTTTCTGTGAGAATGTGAAATAGGGGATAAGGGAAATATCTTCAGTTTTGTCAATCATAATTTTAATGAACAATTTAAATTTAAAAGCGGTTCGCTTACAGAGAGTTGTAGGAAGTTTTATAGAGAATTTGGTGGGGAGTTTTTGGTATTATTGATATACTGGGAAGTATGTCTCTGGTTAGCAATTGGCTATGATGAGGTAGGAAAATGAGAATGGAGTTAGGAAATATATAAATGGAATGGCCTGAATAAATAGAGATGTGGTACATTATTAGTATGGTTGTTGGGGCCACTATACGTAATAATTTTAAGAAAGTTTACTTGGAAAATCTTTGTTTATTCACTTGGAGTTTTATTTTCGTGTAACTGGGCAATGATGGTTGTTAATTGATTATTTTATTGAGACTATGTTTCAATGCTATATGTATATGTATTATGTTTTATTTCATGCTTGGTTTGGTTTTATAAAAAGTTAGTTTAAGTAAGTTAGGATCGTTGAGTTTATAGTGCTTTGAGTAAAACACTATTGGACCGTAAAAGTGTCTAATAATGATATAATATTTGCTTTTGGGTTGATAAAATGCATGCCATATTAATTTTGAAAATGTGTTTTAATTGGATAATTGTGACGCCTTGTTTTGATTTAGTTTTGCGTAAACAGTTGGATTGATAGATTAAGTGATGTGGTTAATGAATTGGTTTTAAGTTTGGTTAGAATATTAGTTAACTTTCGTTCAGAAAGGAATTATAAAATTATTGAGGGAGAGTATGGAGACATAGGCTGTTGGGAAGGTTAGGTTGCTTGAAAAGCTTCGAATATATAAGTAGAGTATAAGTAGATAGAAGTTTAAGGGAAAAACTGTGAATAGCAGCATATAGAAGAAATACATAGGGGGATAAAGGGCAGATCATGGGACATGAAGGGGGCAAGAAATAGGTGCTGTGAAAAACCAGCTTTAATTATATTAAAGGTGTTCATAAAAATTGAACATGATCTCATGCTAAAAGGTGAGATAACGCAATTTGGACAAGATTGTGGTTGGAAATTTTAAATGTTGAAGATATAAGGCTTGAAACTTACGTAAAAAGGTCTATTTCATAAAGGGTTGTATATATAAAGCTTGTAAAACATTATATCAACTTGGTTTATAGAAAACAATGATCTATTTTTGTATGACGTATTTATAAGAAAAAAAAAAAATTTGATTGTACAAATTTTTTTATTGGCAAAGGAGGTAAATGTGGTTGTGTGGAATATGCGTTTCTTTGTGCTTATCTTGACTATTTATTCCTTTTACTGGGTGCACCCCTTCTTTACTTCTTCTAAATACGTTGTTCTCGTTGTTCGGGTTGTCTTGTATTGAGAAATGCGAGTGATTTCCTAATGCCAGTTGTACTAATACGATTTTACGAGCCATTTTGTTTATAATATGCATATTTTATATAGGAACTTGAGGAGCCAAGGAATATATATAGTGGATCGCTATATAGTTTGGGGAAATGAAAGAAGAGTAGAAATGGTAAGTTCAAAAAGGGTTACAGTACATGGTACGAGGTATAGAGGTAAAATGGAAGAAGAAGTATATAGGAGTTACTACTTGACAAATCTAGAGAAGAATTAGGGGGATTAGGAGTAAAGATTTTTCCTTCTAAAGGAAAATTCTTTATCAACATGGGGAGGTGTAACAGTATGTGTAGTTTGGGTTATAATTAGGATCTAGTGGGGAATTAGAGATACAGCACGATTGAGCATTATGAGTGAAAGCGGAGAGAGATGCTCAATCGTGACGTATTGTTGTTGTGAAGGGCAGTCAACATCCGATATTCCAGCAAGGCAGACACGGCTTGTCATCTTACGCAAATAAACAAACTTTTATTCAACCTTCGACTTTATTACTTCTTTCTACACTATGACACTACGTCTAATTTCTCTAACCTGTGTACGAATTTCATTTGCTTCTTGTAGGACTTGGTCATTGGTTTTTCTGTCTGTCCATGGTATTCTTTGCATTTTCCTCAGAAACCACATTTCTACAGCCATCAGATGTTTTCAGCTTGTCTGCTCATAAGTTAAAAATGCGATATATAAATTCGAAGCAAGAATAGAGAGGGCAAAGGAGGCTCAGGAAAACATACATTCATGATATATGCGTTGTAGATAAAACCAAGTCATTTAATAAAGAGAAATATGATGAAATTATCAAATATTGAATACCCTTTCCATTATCTCCCTCGTGGTGTTGCGCTCGACGACACCATCTCTGTATTTGTTGACTATTTGTCTTTTTGTGGTGATGGAGTTACGAATGCAATTCGCAATCCCGCATACCGCGTTCGAAATACAGCTGCGGGCGATTTGGATCTAGACCGCCTTGCGCTGGTTTTCATACAAGGGTATAAGTACCCGTCGTTCATAAAGCAATGGCAAACTACTGAACATACACTTGGCAACAAATAACAAACAGCCAAAACATTCTGGGCCTCGTTGCGACGTCGTGTAAAGGTTATGCAGCTAACTTTTAACATTTGTATAGCGTTATTGTCTAGTCTCTGTTCTTTCGACGCGATGTTTCTGAAATGTTGTCAAGGTTGTAGATTTGCAGTAATAACTTAATTCATTTAATCGCCGTGCCACTCTGACAATATTGACTATTTTTTTCCGGTCCATTACTCGTTCACTATTTATTATAGTCTGGTTTATCAGCCTATCAGTTTGCTCATTTCATTTATACCCGCCTGGCCTGACTCAAAAATAAACCCGATTTTTGCCAGGCTTGATCTTCTTAAAGACTCTACACACTGCCTTATAGCCAGCCCATCTAAGTCTCCCTGGACTTAGTCATTGAGTCGCTGAGAGGGCATGCGTGGGTGAAAGTCTGAGTCTCCAGCCAGGCTATTGCTTTAGTTACTGCTATGATTTCCATAGAAAGATTACTTGTCAAGGCGAAGGAACCGTAGTCTTCCTTGACAGTTTTCTCTCCGACATGAGGTGTAAAAGCCCATGAGCTCGTCACTTGTCTAACAACTGAGCCATCTGTGTGGTTGACTAGCTCACTCTCAGAAGATGTCTAAACGATTCAGGTCTGAACGTCTGCTTCCACAGTAAATTGGTTTTATTGTCTGTACTCTTATCCACTCCGGTGAGTATGGAATGGGACGTACCGCACTCTGTTGGCACTTGCATGCATGTATCGCCAACTTTTATATCCTTATGTGAAAATACCTGTGGGATAATGTTCTATGTCTGACCCGTCTAAGATTTTCCTCTTCTCAAACTACTGCCCTTTCTCTCTTTGATCTCCCTTGTACCAACAACAGCAACAACAGAAATAACACAGCAACAACACAAACAACAACACAAACAATACAACAACAACAATAATAAGAACAACAACAACACAAACAACACAAACAACAACACAACAATAATAAGAAGAAGAACAACAATAACAGAACAACACAAACAACAACACAAACAACAACACAATAACAATAATAATAAGAACAACAATAACAGAACAAAAACACAAACAACAATACAACAACACAAACAACAATACAACAACACAAATAACAATACAAAAATACAACAACAATACACCAACAACAATAATAAGAACAACAACAACAACACAAACAACAACACAAACAACAACACAACAACGACAATTATAAGAACAACAACTTCACAAACAACAACACAACAACTTCACAAACAACAACACAACAATAACAATAATAAGAACACCAACAACACAAACAACAACACAACAATAACAATAATAAGAACACCAACAACACAAACGACAACACAACAACACAAAAAACAACACAACAATAACAATAATAAGAGCAACAACAACACAGCAACACAAACAAAAACACAACTACAATAATAATAACAACAACAACACAACACGAGCAACAACACAACAAAACAAACAACAGCACAACAACAACAACAACAACAATAAGAACAACAACAACACAAACAGCAAACTAAACGGAAACAGCATATCACCAGCTACAATAAAACCAACACTTTGTTGGTACCTCGCCAACAAAAAAAAAATATATATATATACTAGTAACAACAACACCACAGCACGGAACAACAACACCACCAACATTAACAACACAATTGCACGGAACAACACACCACCAACATTAAGGACATCAACAGCAACATTATCGCCGATAACAACAACAACATCATGAACATCATAAACACTAACAATAACAATACTGCCGAAGTCAACAATAATAACCACCACATTAAACAAACAACACCACACATACACAAACACACACACACAAACACATACACACAAACACACACACACACGTACACACACACACTCACACACGCACACACACACACCAATATTTATTCATGCATTCATTTTTTCATTCAGTAGCATGTCCTTTGCAGAATCTCGCTCAAATAACAACCTTCCGAAAAACTTCTAGATCACAAGGAAGATGTCCCGCATCTCATACACCCATCTGGAGATCGTCCGCCACATCCTGCACCCATCTTCTCTTTGGCCTTCCTCTTCCTCTCTTCCCAAGCATATACCCTCCATTATTGTTCTCTCCAAACTTTCATGACGTTTCAAGTGACCAAAATTTACCTCCCGAAGTATGGATTAATTTGTTCTTTTCTTTTCCAAGATATTCTTAGAACCCGTCTATAACATTTGTATTTAAAGGTATTTATGCGCTGTTCAGCTTGTTTAGTAAGTGTCCAGGTCTCACAGGCGTATGTTGCAATGGGAAAGATGCAAGCTCTTAAAAATCTAATTTTTGTAGTTCTATCTGTCCCACTCCATAATTTATTCAGTTGTTTTAGCCTTTGGAGAGCAACTGATAGTCGTTTAATTTCTTTCATTGTGTCACCATTGTTAGTAATCAATGACCCAAGATATTAAAAATTTTCCACCGCCTCCAATCCTTCCTCATTAACATATATTTCTGTCTCCATATGATTTCTTTCATGGTTGTTATGGTTTCTTGGCAAATTTTGCAGAAGGTAGTTTGCCATTGCTTTCCTTCTGGGCAGTGACTCTACTAGTCGGTGGCCAAAGCCATACATCAATTCTACTAACAACAATACCCAAAATATTTACAGCAACAAAAACAAGACTGCCAACAACAGCGACGACACGACCAACATCATGACAATATAGAAACAGGTTCTTGCTCGACTTAAAACATCGGTGGACCAAACATTATTTGCTGGTGAAACAATGATCAAATCTAAAACCACCCCGATGCCTATTCGATCTGTAAAAGAACCATTGTCTTCGTAAACGAAATCAAACTACATTTATCAATTTCAGTGTGGGTACTAGGTTAGTTATCATTGCTGTCAGCCATGTCCTTATCACTGTGGCCAATGTTTTGCCTACTTCATCAGTTTTCACTGTTTTCATCTCTGCCATTATCTGTGCACTCATTCTCGTGTATCGCGTCCTTGATCTACGTCAGTTATTGTTATAATCTTTAACCAATCTCCTGAGTTAAGAGTCAGTTGCAGGTAATTCTACAGGATGTCACCATCAACCCCAGCATTGTTGTCTGTCTGTGATTTACCAAGTACTTGTTACATTCCTCTGTATATCACGCCAATTATCGAAGTATTGATGTATGTTCTTACATGTGTATTTAGTTTTCTATGAATTAGTCTATTTGACACTATTTTTATCCGCGTCCTTTTTCTGCGATCTCTTTCTCCAGAAATCGAAATTTCGACACCGGTATCATATTGATCCCGTTTAAGTGTTTTCAGAATAGATGTCGTTATTTTCAGCAACATATTTGGACCACATCAAAATCAATGTCTAGAGTTTCATTACTGAAAATAAGAAAAATAAAACATAGCAAGATCGCAATTGATGAGAATTTAATAGACAATATCCAACAACCAACAACGTGGTATAATATGGGATTGTGGTTTCGCAAATAACGAAAAGTACATTCAAAATTATATTCGGATGTAAATAACGAAGACACAAACAATAGATTGCACGATGTATTGCCTGGCATATTTCGCTGCATCTCGTCAGGTACATACTGCAGAAATAACAAAAAATAAACTAAAGTAATTAGACAAATACTTTAAGATGAAATATACAAAACACCTATTCACACAGAAATTTGAATTGTCTACCATGGCAATGTTAAGCTTACTATCACGTTGTTTTTGTTGGAACATCGACCTCGGAGCCCATGTCAGATAGTAAAAATTCAAATCTTCCCCGATGAACATGGAACCCATGACCACCGGTCCCGTACGTACTATGCTCAATAATAATTTAGTTACAACTTAATACCCTACTCCGAAGACCCCGGTCGAGATTGTACTTTGGTCAGGAGATAAGTTTCTAGACTGGCCCATACTTGCTATGCTGAAACATAATTTAGTTACAACTTAATATCCAAAGACCCCGGTCGAGATTGTACTTTGGTCAGGAGATAAGTTTCTAGACTGGCCCATACTTGCTATGCTGAAACATAATTTAGTTACAACTTAATATCCAAAGACACCGGTGGAGATTCTACTTTGGTAAGGAGATAAGTTTCTAGACTAGAAAAAACAGAGATCCAGGCATTCACCAGAGATCAGACCACATGAGAACCATGAATGGGGCTTAAGAGTCAATACGAAGCCTTCCAGGGGGGGGGGGGGGGGGGGTTGTCTTCAACCAGCAACATTTCTGAGTTACGTGTAATCGCTTGTTTATAGACAGGCTGACGAACAAAAGACTGAATAACAGAAAGAGTTATGGTACCTACAAGGAAACAGTGTATACTGAAATGCAACATCAAATGGAATGGAACCAATCTTAGTTAGTTAGTTAGTCGAGGTTCCAACTTCACGGCAACGGGTCGTCCCCATTATGCTCCATTCCTGTGCCAGTGAATATCACACAAAATGCTCCTCACTGTCCAATGTGAAAAGTGGAATAGGCAGTAGTCTCGGCAATCCAACAGCCCGCACAGGTACACTGTGCATAATGCCGCTGCCAGAATGCCAATACAAAATTAATCCACGAAAACCACAGTTCATCATCGATGGACTCGGCAGTCACCAGAAAGACCTCATTGACCCGGGTTTTCTCACATGGCTCGGTCATTTACCGCAGGGCGACCCGCCGAAAGTGTCGCACAAAGCACGAACTCCGCAGCTTCAGCGCCGACTCCCGGGAGTCTCCTAAAAAATGCACTCGTGAACCAAAAAGGCAAAGTAGTCTATTCAGCAACAGCCGGAAGCCATTGTTCCGAACATGCAGGTCACTGTACAGGACAGATGTAAAAGCATTTCCCGCGAATTTTACAGCTCACAGTGTCGCCCACGCACTCACTCAGTAGCAGGGCGACGGAACCATGTACTACCAGTCCAACATGAGGAAAATGCGATTGCAAACCGTAGCTGCAAGCATAAACACGCCACAGGTCTAAACGGTTTCAACGCCTAACCGCCATATTGGCGACCGGAAGTTGGAACCAATCTGAAATACGTAAATATATTAAGTATTTGAGTACTTTAATACGAGCAGATAGAAGGTGTATTAAAGACATTAAATGTAGAATAGATCAAGCTATAGCAGCATTTCACCAGATGGTGAATATTCTCTTACATGTATCTGTGTCAGTCGGGTGAGGAGAAGAGTTCTTAAGAGCTATACTGAGCCAATCTTGACGAGGGAAGCGAATCATGGACAATGAGCAGACAAAGAGGAAATATATGAGAGCTGCTGAGATGTTTTATAGAAGAATGTGGATAACACCGAAAGGGAAGATACTGGATAGTTTGACATCATGGCATGTAGAAACGTCGTTATCAGAAATTATTTGCAGCACAAGCGACAGAAGGTTGAACACAGACATGATCACCAACGTCGCATGCATGGGATATACGACGAAGAAGATGATAACGCTAAATATGTATGTATGTATGAGTAAACTTTTGTTAGTGAGTTTGTGATTTAAGTGAGTATATGTGCATGTGAGGGAATGTGTATGTGTGTGTTATTGAGTGGGTGCATATACTGTGACAGTTTGTGTAAATGATATAAGTATATATGCGGGTATGTGTGTATGTATTTATGAATGTGTGTGTGTGTGTGTGTGTGTGTGTGTGTGTGTGCGTGTGTGTGTACGTGTGTCTGCCTGCCTGCTTGTCTCATGTCATGGTAAAATACATTGTTTATGTTTACAACATTAATTTGACACTGTTTTTTTCCCAATGTGAATGTGACATGCACAATTGATGAACGAAAGATGAGTGATTAAAAAGACTGAATGTAAGACTGGCCTGCGTGCCCAATTTATGACCCTTTGAAAATACAGTTCGTTCGTTCATCAAGGATAAGCTGAGTATTTGGAGAGCGGGCGTTTTAGCGATGTTGATACGGAACTGCACTGATGATGTCATGAGCACGTCGTATGAGGGTTCGACACATTACAGTTTGCATGTTAAGTGAAGGAAAGACCATCCACCTATTCCCCGCTGCATCGATGAAATTGCTTTTTAAAGCATTTGGATACAAGTTCGACAATATGTATGCTTTAAATACAAACTGTCCAACTGTATGGCCATGGGGGTGGGGTGGAGGAGGCAGGCGAGGGGGGAGAGGGAGAGTGAGAGAAGAGACAAAGATTGAGGAAGGAGACAGACAGAGAATGCGCTCGCGGGAGAGAAAGACAGAGAGAGATTGGTGAGGCAGAGAGAGAGAGAGAGAGAGAGAGAAAGAGAAACAAGAGAGAGAGGAGAGAGAGTGAGAACGAGAAGCGAGAGAGAGAGGAGAAAGAGAGAGAGAGAGAGAGAGAGAGAGAGAGAGAGAACGAGAGAGAAAGAAAGAGGGGCAAGAGAGAGAGAGGAGAGAGAGTGAGAAAGAGGAGCGAGAGAGGAGAGAGAGAGAGAGACAGAGACAGAGACAGAGACAGAGACAGAGAGAGAGAGCGAGAGAGACTTCGAAAGGAGAGAGAAACATCTTGTGTTGCAAAATACCACATTTCATATCTCTGATGAAATCAACGCTTTAATAAAATATTGCAGTCATAAATTATCTTTTTTCCCTAATAATCATAATTCATAATTGTAACAGGTGTCACGCGAATCTTATTGAATACGCATGAACATACACCAGCCATAAAGGAAACATGTTTTGTGTATGTTCAACTCATTCAGCACTGCTGAGCCACGTTAATCTGTCCATGTTATTTATTGATGGTTCGTTATAAATATGTCCATCTGGGCTTTAAGTTGGAGGCTTATGAACAAAGAAATGATTACAACCTGTAGGGGAAAACATTACCAACTTAGTCCTAATCTCGGGTAAACTGTGTGTGCTGTGCTGAAATATTACCTTGTTACGTCATAATATGCTTTTCCAGAGATGGGAAATTCCCGTACCGGCATTGCTAACCTCACTGGTGACTCAACAAGGCAAAGGGAAAGAGATCTTTGCAGTATGGTTCACGTGGTAATAGTATTGTGATAAAAGATCGAGAGAGATCGGTACGCCAGTCTCCAATTTCATCCCGTTACAAGGTTTAGTGTCTCCGTGGCGAAGGAGTTACGGACGCGATTCGTAAGCCCGCTTACCAGCGTTCGAAACACAGTTGCGCGCGAGTTGGCATCAGTCCGCGTTGCGCTTGATTTTAACGAAATGGTATGGGAGCCGGTAGTTCAGAAAGCAATGGCAAACTACTGAACGTAAACTTGCCAAGACATCAACAACAGCAGTAAAATTCTGGTGTTGACAGCGATGTCCTGTAAAAACGATATGAAAAGAAAAAAAAAGAAGGTTTAGTGCACAGACAACCTAAACCTTAATGACTAAAATTAAAACTCCAACCGATTCCAACCAACAAGCTAACTAACCAGCCAACTAACCAGCCAACTAACCAGCCAACCAACCAGCTAACTAACCAGCCAACTAACCAGCCAGCTAACCAGCCAACTAACCAACTATATTATGTGTGGCTTGGTATACACAGCTCCATATCTTCGTTACTCATATGGAGAAAATGTCATCATCATCAAGTACCTTGCTAGCTGGCGTGGCTGATCATGCTTCTCCACATCTTGCGATCTTCAACAGCATGTATCAATTCCCGCTCTGACTATATTCCGTACCACGACACAAGACTGCCAATCATTTTCTCTTACTTGTCTTCCTCTATATTTCTTTCCACAAATATGTCCAGTTGTCGCATGTTCCATTTTTGTCTTCTCAGAATGTGGCTAAGAAATGAAAACTGCCACTTTCTGATGTTTGTGATAAATTGTCTTTGTGACTGAGCCTTCTTCATAATTTTCAGATTACTCATTTTGGCTGCCCAATGAATTTTCAGTACTCGTCTATAAAACCATATCTCTAATGCCTATATATTTCTTTTGCCTGTTTACTAATTGTTCAGTATTTGCAGCCTTATGTTAGAACTGGTTCTACGTAACATGTACGATTTTTTGTCTATCATGCTGACATGAAATTAGACATATCAAAACAGTCTGGTAATTTGAAATTCGACATATAATTGTAAACTGAAACTCGGCAAATTAAACTTGAAACTCAACACGTTAATAGACAGCCGTAAACTGAACTGGACTCTTCATGTGTTGACAACCTGACTTGTCCTTTAAACTTTACAATCAACAACAGACTACGTTCTATTTGAAAATCGACATATCAAGTGACTACATTGTACTTGAAACTCCACACATCAACAGACTAAATTGTACTTGGAGATCGACATATTAACAGATTGCACTGTATTTGAAATGTGATATATCAACAGGCTACATTCTACTTGAATCTCGACATGTCAACAGACTGTACTGTACTTGAAACTCGACATGTCAACAGACTGTACTGTACTTGAAACTCGGCATTTCAACGGACATCACATATACCAACAAACACTCATTATATCAACAAACTGCATTGTACTCTAACCTCAACATACCAACAAACTGG
This sequence comes from Cepaea hortensis, assembly GCA_963921405.1. Classification (NCBI taxonomy): domain Eukaryota; kingdom Metazoa; phylum Mollusca; class Gastropoda; order Stylommatophora; family Helicidae; genus Cepaea; species Cepaea hortensis. The sequence goes on from OY992885.1 coordinate 85,493,907, forward strand.
ACTGTATTAGAAACTAGACATCAACAACAAAGTATTTTGTACATGAAACACAACCTGTGACCTGGACTAGAAAGATGACACTCTAGCATAAGACACCTTTTGCTGTAAAAATATCCTATTAAAAATTGATAGGAATGTGACAGGAGACGGACAGTAACGTTCTAGAATGATAATGGTGTTCTACTAATGCGCGCTCTATGGAGGAACATGGGGAATTTCTACCTTTTGTTGTATTGAAGTATTTTTATCTGTTTATGTATCGAAGTATTTATACCTGATCCCTAGATCAGGAAATCAACATCCGGATTGGTAAGGCAGCAACAACAATGAACAGGTTAAGAAAAAGAGTCTGGGAGAACAGGAAGCTTACTGCCAAAACAAAAGTCCTTGTCTATCAAGCCTGTGTCCTTAGTACTCTTCTCTATGGCAGTGAAACCTGGACAACTTACTCACACCAAGAGAACAATTTAAACAGCTTTCATATGCGGTGTCTGCGAAGAATACTTGGTATTAAGTGGCAAGACAAAATCACAAATACTGAAGTATTGGAAAGATCAGGTTGTGTGACAGTTTATTCCATGCTCAGTCTTCGTAGACTTAGATGGATAGGACATCTTAGGCGGATGGATGATGGTAGAATACCAAAGGTAATCTTTTTTGGTGAATTACAGATGGGTAAGAGATCTCAGGGTCGGCCTCTACTACGATACAAAGATGTGTGTAAGCGGGACATGATTGATACAGGCATTGATAATGCACATTGGGAGCAAGTCGCCGCTGAACGTGTTGCATGGAGGGCAAATATCAGAAATGGAATAAAGTCAAAGGAGAAAATTATTGCAGAAAAGTCACACACCAAGCGTTTGAGACGTAAGATGGTGCATGATGGTGGAAATGACCACGTGTTCACATGCACCCACTGTGAACGGACATTTACAGCGCAAATTGGCCTTATCAGTCACACTCGCTACCGCCATAGTTAAAAGTTATTATGCCTTTTTAAAGCACAAACTATCGTCTGTCAAGACGGCAAGGTGCCAATGTAAAAAAAATTTATACCTGTTATTGTATCGAAGTATTTCTACCTTTTATTGTATGGAAGTATTACTACATGTTATTGTATCGAATTATTTCTACCTCTTATCGTATCGAAGTATATCTACTTGCTATTGTATCTAAATATTTCTACCTGTTGTTATTATATCGAAGTATATCTGCCTGATATTGTATCAAAGTATTCCTACTTATTATTGTATCGAAGTATTTCTACGTGTTACATCGAAGTATATCTCCCTGTTATTATATCGAAGAATATATCTACCTGCTATTGTATCGAAGTATTTCTATCTGTTATTGTATCGAAGTTACCACAAAAAAAAAACGGTGCATGTCTTTTGCAGGATGTTGGGATCAACCTCAACTCCGGGTTGATTTAATAGACGATATTAAGTACAATAGTTTGCCATTGCTTTCTGAGCTAGAAGTCAAAATATTGCAAGCACCTCAGAAATCAGAGTGGGTTCGCCTGATGGCGAGGGATACTGGTAATTGGGAAAGCTATTCCAAACCCAAACATCAGTCGAGTGCTACTAGAAGTGCGAGTAGTAGCACGTGTATGGACTACGTTTGAGTTCAAATGGAGCGAACGCTAACCAAGCAATAACAACAAAAAAAGAACTCTTACTATAAGTGAGGTAAAACGCGGTATGTTATGGTGATATGAAATAAAACTATCAGCGAGGTATGCAAGAGAGGTATACGCAGAGATAACAAGTTTTACTATGAAAAACATAGTTGTGGTATGCTTGCGTTTATTTAATGGATATTTTGCCCTGACTATGCGAGAGTGCGGGGAAATGAACAATCTGATAGGATGCAGGGAATGTACCTCTTGGTGGTAGATTACCTATGGACAAGGGAGAGGTGGTCGTGCGCCTGTGGGACCAGGTGGAGAAGGTGGAGGAACAGATTGAGAACCCGTATGTGGAAAGAATGAGATTGTGGGGAATTGGCAGGAGTTCTGGTAGAATCTCAAAACTGAGAAAGAAGACAAGGAGAACTTTCAATCAGATAGCGGTGGTAACGATTAGTAGTTTGACTCTTCGCCGGCTGTTGAACGAAGGGGCGGAGCGCGTGTGGGAATGTCCTGAGTGCAGCTGTGCCGGTTCTTAGCTCAACGCAACTCAACTCAACTTGCGGTTACAGGAAGGTCCCGCTATATGTCGCTTCGATTTACGTCGTTTCGCTATAACGTCGTTATCACAATGGGACCATAACTTCACTTTACGTCGCCACGTTCCTCTATAGCGTCATCACTTATGTTGCTATGCTGCGATAACGTCGCTATTTTACATTTTGTGCAGTGCGTTTTCCCGGGATTTAATCGTGTAGTCACCCATAATTAAGAGCTCAAACCGCAAAGTAAGTGCTGATAGTGTTTCTGGTTGTAAGAGAACCAGGAAAAGTTATTCTTGAGGTGAAGTCAGATGTGTTATGTCGTTTTGAGGCTGGCAATCGGGCTGTTGACATCGGTAAAGTCCATGGTTTACATCCAACCACGATAAGGACAATTCGTGCAGGTGCTGACAAAATCAAAGAGGGTGCTAAAACGTAATCCTTTTGAGTGCTTCCAAGATCACTCGTACCAGAAGTACTCTTATGGAGAACATGGAAGCACTATTGGCCGTCTGGATTGAAGACCAGAACCAACGGAATATGCCTATGAACAAGATCGCTATCGAAAAGAAAGCAAAGTCTCTCTATGAAGATCTAGCTTTGAACGTGGCTGAGAGCAGTATTTGTAGTGCTGATGATAGTTTTGGAGCGAGTCGTGGTTTTAATGCCTCTACGCCCCAATAATGTTACCACTCGCCCTCTACCCCACCTCTGTTTAGCCAATAAATATCAACAACCATCAACATAAACATTACATAATACACTGTATTTTATGTAATTCTATAGGAAATAGTGTTTCCTTACGTCGTTTCACTTAAAGTCGCGTTTTCCTAGAACATAACCCTGCCGTTAACCGGAGCCTTCCTGTATTGATCTTGCTTAACGAGGGAATGAGCAGATGATCAAGCACTAGTGCTATCGGTGTTGTAGGTTATTTTCTCAAGCAAAACAGCCCAAGACTGGACTCTGCCACTTCAGCTTTGTACCAACTACTTTTCTTGACTTTCACATACACACTGCAGGATCCTGCTGCATGATTGATTTTTCTGTTTGTGTTTATGAACAACTTCTAGTTGAAGATGTATTTTTGTTGTTGTTGTTGTCGTCGTCGTCGTTGTTGTCTTCCACTTATGCCGTTAGGCGTCGTGGGAAGGGGCTATTGAAGTTCCAGTACCTGTGACTAGAACTGTTCCTCAAATGTCCTCCGTGATTCATAAGCATGTTTCTGGGATCAAGTAAATTCCCTACCGGTTTGCTAGACCTGACATAGGTTCCTTACCTACTTGACCCTGAATATGTACTACAAGATTAAATACATATTTACGTTTGGATTTAAGCGTTAGTCAGGCAAAGTGAACTGAAGGATATATGTGTTATAACTGTCTGTTATGTTGTGTTTTAATTTTTATATTTCGGTCACGTTAAATTACATAACACTCTTATAAAACCCATACTTGAAGGTAACATTAAAAGCAAGGGGGCAAGGGTAGACAACGATACAAGTGGCAAGATAACATCCAGAGATAGACGAACGGTAGTTTGACAGAATGTACAATCAAAGCAAGAGACAGGAAATGATGTAGATCCACTGAAGTCAACCTTCACTGTGGAGACGGCACCTAATAATTTGATTTGTTATTTTTTTTTACAGTGATACCGAAACCAAAATGCACACAAAACGCACAACGGCTCTAACCTGAGCATCGTTCACGGTAACTATCAGACATCTCGCTGCAGCCGCCATTATGTGTGCTTGTTGGTCCACCTAATTACATAGTATTTTGGAAAGCCGAGAACACAAGACACCCTGCTAACAGAACCCGTTACTTGGACTCTCCTGAATGACCCTGTTGAAAGCTATAATGAAAAACGCATTAGAGACCATACCGACACCGCACAGAGAGGTGGGACATTTGAAGTACGGAAGATTCAATGGCGTAATGAAGACGATTTGTTCGAATTTCACGAGAAGAAAACAGCGTCTTCTTTGCTTGGGGACATGTACAGATGGCGTGCGACACACCACACTTCCTCGCTGAAGCTAAATTTGGACAAGCAAATCATGTTAAAATGGTAGCGAGAGGAAGGGTGAGGGGATGGTTTGTACAAAATAATATATATATATAGGCGGTGAGAATAAGGTTGAGTCAACAAAAGCAAAAGAGAAATGGAAGAAAGTAAGTTCACAAAATAATATGTTTGAAAGTAATAAGAATGTGTGTAGACTTATAGAAGGCGTTCTGACAACAATAGTCAGAATATTATAGTCTAGAGGTGGGCAAACTGTTAGTTTATATTATATTTTAACTTAACTGACACAAGGACGATATATATTGCCTTACTAGGGTCATACAGGTCGGTCTCCCTGGTCTAGGAGTTATACGACTTTCTCCGTAATCCCGTATACTCTCGTAAGTAACGTGATGTGCGCGAGAATTGGTAGCGGTTCACTCCGCGTCGGTAACTTACGGGGTATGTGAGCCGGTCGCTCAGAAAGCAATGGCAAACTACTGAGCGTAATCTTGCCAAGAAATCAACAATCAGCTGAAAGATGCTGATGTTGACAGTGATGTCCTGTAAAGGATGGGTCATACAGTCATTTGGTTTGTTAGCAGTCTCATCTCATCTCATCTCATCTTGTTCCTCTTGTACCTTGTGGTGTCAGGTGAAACATAAACAACGGGAGAATGAAGTTTATGGGCTTCATGTACCGAGATTCCCATGGACTGCTGTTCCCCCAGTCCATTGTTTACATGTCCGGTCTTTTCTTCTTCTTCCATTCGATCTGTAAATCATTGCTTGTTGTGGTAAAATGTTGGTCGGTAATCTAATTATATGGGCAAATCATTTTGTTAGGTGTAGGTTCTGCAATTGCAATGCTAAGTTAATGAGATGGTAAGATGGACCGGGGCGTATTTTGTTCTCCGCGAGACACGTCGTGGTCGTCTCTGGGGCTACGGATTTCGTGTGTTCTGTGCGACGCTGTGGGAGACCGCTCTGTAGAAAGAAGGCTTATTCATACGGGATAGAACCCGGTGCAATGAAGTAGATCCTCTTGACTTTAAATCAACCCCTCCCCTGTCCCCTTTACTTCCAATTCCATCTAAATTGTGAAAGTAATATACTTAATATTTTGACGTTTTCACATTCTTGCACTTGGTGCCAAAACTTCTACAATTGTTATGGTGGTAAAGTTAAGTTCTGAAACGGACAAGATATAGGATGATGATAATCATTATGACGACGATCATGATGATGATTACTATGATGATTCTACTCTAGGCTATACACTGACATCTGGTGGAATTAGTGTCATAAAGATAAGGAAAGAGTGTCTAAATAAAGATTCTTTTTGAAAGAATGAGGGCGAAATCAAATACAGAAGAAATATCACGGCAATGGAATTATAATGTAACTGAAAAATTCGGTGTCCTGTTCTTGACTATGTTGGATAAAGAGTAACAAAATAGTGAATAATTTAGAGAAGTTGATAAACGATTAAATATCTGAGGTCAATTTTCATTTCAAAACGGGAATGGACAGAGAAATCAACACACGTACAGAGAAATCAACACACGTACAAAGGCAAATCAGATATTAGGGCAACTATCGCACTTCTGTCGCAAAGAAAACTACCCATAGGTACTAGAGCAAATCGCACAAAAACGATTGTTTGGCCGACACTTTGCTATCAATGGGAACTTATTGTAACTAACGAGCACAAAATCATAACAACAGAGATTGAGATGCCTTAAAAGAGCTGCGGAAGTAACTGTGAGAGATTGAATTAGGAATAAGGAAATTAGAAGACGATTAGGTTTGACACCAGTCATGCTCTTCATTAAACAACAATGGATTAACTGGTTTGGCCACCTCACAAGAATGCCCTGTTACCATCTGCCACAAAGAGTCACGTTGAATAAATGTAATGGATACACAGAAACGGAAAGACCACGTAACAGATAGAGTGATGGTATCAAGAGTAACCTTAGGAAAATGAATACCAACCTACTAAGTGCATTAGAAAGAGGGCATATAAGACCTTTACATCTTCCTCAGAAATTTCACTAAGGTGGATGTAGAAGACGAAGAGGCAGCAGCAAGAGAAGACGGAGAAGCAGGAGAAGAAGGAAGGAGGAGGAAGAAAGGAAGTAAAAAGAAGAAGGAAGAAAAAATTAAGAAGAAGGAAAGAAAATGGAGAAAGAAGGTAGTAAGAAGAAGGAAGTAGTAAAAAGGAAGAAGAAAGTAGAAAACAGAAAGAAGAAAGAAGAAGAAGAAAGAAGAAAGAAGACGAAGAAGAAGAAGAAGAAGAAGAAGAAGAAGAAGAAGAAGAAGAAGAAGAAGAAGAAGAAGAAGAAGAAGAAGAAGAAGAAGAAGAAGAAGAAGAAGAAGAAGAAGAAGAAGAAGAAAGTGCAACAAGGGAACACTCTGGACATACGCAAAGAAAGGAAAAATATTGACAATGTAGATTGTCTGCTCCAATTAGTACAGGAACCCACGCTCTCCCCGGCGGGAATAAGCTCGTTAACACACATGGTGAATGTCCAGCAAATATAGCCACAGTTGTCATGTTAAGAACAAATATGGCAAGTGCATTCACTTTGTTAAGATATAAAGTGAGAAAGAAAGCCAGCGAACCAAATAACACAACGAAAAACAAATATTCCGTTAAAGAAACAGAAATACTATAATTCAAGTTAATGAAAAGCACCTGGATTACTACATAGAGCCTGTACTTTTGTATGGATGTGAAACTTGAACAATAAGCAGTCAAGCTGAAGAAACTCTGATAGCTGTAGAAATGTAGTTTCTAAGGAGAATGCAAAGAATACCATGGACAGACAGAAAAATCCAATGACCAAGTACTACAGGAAACAAATGAAAATCATAAACTGATTAGAGAAATTAGACGTAAACAGTCAAAAATTTGTGGACATGTTATGAGAAGAAATGAATTGGATAATTTGGTGACAACTGGCAAGATCGAAGCGAACAGACCAAGGGGAAGACCGAGAATTAAATACCTGAATGGCTTGGCAATATGGCATTGCCGAAACAGGAACACTGAGCTGATCCACGACTGCGGTGATCGAGTGAAATGGCGAGTCATGACCGCCCACGCTTTCCGGCAAGGCACATGATGGATGGATGCATTATGTAATTAGATTAAGGTCAGACAATTTAAATGTTTTTACCGTATGCAGACACACATCTCCTCGATGCAGGAAAGGCTAAAGGACAATTGAACATATAAATGGAAATCAATTTGATAAAGGAAGGACTGAAGGACAATTGACAATATAAAGAGACACATCTTGATGACGGAAGGGCTGAAGGACAACTGAACATATAAAGAGACTTCTCCTCGATGAAGGAAGAGCTGGAAGATAATTGACCATATAAAGAGACACATTTTCTCAATGGAAGAGATGGAGAACGATTGACTATATAAAGAGACACATCTCTTCGATGAAGGAAGAGCTGGAGAACGACTGACCATATAAAGAGGCACATCATCTCGATGTAGAAAGAGCTGGGGGATAATTGACCATATAAAGAGGCACATCTCATCGATGAAGAAAGAGCTGGGGGATAATTGACCATATAAAGAGACACATCGCCTCGTTGAAGGAAGGACTGGTGTGCCTTTTGCGAAGGAGTCTAGATAGACAGACATGAAGGCACCCAGGCAGACAGAAAAATAGGCAAACAGATCGATATTGGAAACATATTTCTTTCCCCACTTTTACCGTATGCTCTCCTCTTTTTTTCAACATCACTCATTCCTACATTCTTTCATTGATCAATGACAGGGAACATTCATCCGATCGCCACATTTTTATTACGACATTACAGCTTTCTATATATCAGATTCATCAACAATTTTTTTCCGTTTAGTTTCAATACATGGGAGAAAAAGAATGTAATCCCCTAAGGATTTTCTATCAGCGACAGAGGGAGGCAATCTAAAATGACGGGGACAATCACACACATGAGACAAACATATTAAGAAACATCAAATATATTTTAGTCATATAGAAACTACATGGGATATTGAGACGCTTGAGATTATTGCCCTAACATTTCAAGGACTTGTTAAAGATTAGCGGGAAGAAACACACAAAAATATGATAAATAGTTCAGCGGATTTATAATGAATTCACAAATACATGCGCACGTGTAAAGACGAGCGAAATAAAACCATACCAACATACGAGGAATAAATTCAGCGGATTTATATAAACTCACGGACACAAGCGCACTTGTAAAGACGAGCGAAAAAAACACACACCATCATATGAGTAACAAATTCAGCGGATTTATCACATTAAAAAAAATAAAAAAAATAAAAATCACAGACACATGCGAACATGTAACGACGAGTGAAAACAAAAAACACACCAACATATGAGTAATGAATTCAGCGGATTTATAATATACACGCTTGTGTAAAGACGAGCGAAAAACATACACCAACATAATACATTATAATAAACTAACGGATATATGCGCACGTTTCGATTGAAGTCTTTATCAACGGAACAACACGAATAAAACGATTAAAAATATATAAACGAATAATACAAATGGGTCTTTCCCTAGACGAAAATTGTTAAAGACGTGTTTGCTATTGGCACAAATTGCCAACTAGAAAATGTTACAACTATGAAGTTACTGGGTATCTTGTCTTCTTCTTTCATCCTTTATGCCCTCATTGAGATAGACCCTCACCCAACTCACTCCAAGCCCTCCTATCGCAGCTACAACTCCATCCATGTTCTCCCATTTCCATTATTCATTTATGTTTCTTCTCTTCTCAGTGTGTTTTATATCATCCTTTATTTCTTTTGACCTATGGTGAATTATAGTTACTAGCCATACAAATGTGTTAAAGTTTAATTTAAAAAAAAAAAAACAATTATGTATTATTTCAGGTATATTTTTGGGCTGTTATTGTTGTTGTTTGTGGTCTCTCTCTCTCTCTCTCTCTCTCTCTCTCTCTCTCTCTCTCTCTCTCTCTCTCTCTCTCTCTCTCTCTCTCTCTTTTTTTTTCATTTTGTTCTTTTTTTTTTCTTTTGCGCTCACTGGCTTTGAATTCAAGCTTGTTTCATACACGTGCTTCTGATTCTAATGCACTGGACTGATTATTGCGTATGGATTAGCTTTCCCATCAGGCGAACAGACTCCGACTTCAGAGGTACTTGTAATTTTCTTCCCCAAGTCAAGGATGAGAATTCACCATTTTAGTCCAATTGACCAATGTAGGAGTAGAACTCGCTATCTCGGCATCAGCACACCGGATGTTTAAGATCAAGAGCTCTTATTCATTCAGCGATGCTGACCTCCTAATAAAGCCAGTGGAACAGGATTCATTTGGTTAAGCTTCATAGATTAAAACAACATTAGCCTCACAAATTGAAACAACATAAGCCTCATACATTGAAACAACATAAGCCTCATAGATTAAAACAACATAAGGCTCATAAATTGAAACAACATAAGCTGCATACATTGAAACAACATAAGCCTCATCAATTGAAACAACATAAGCCTCATACATTGAAACAACATAAGCCTCATAGATTAAAACAACATAAGGCTCATAAATTGAAACAACATAAGCTACATACATTGAAACAACATAAGCCTCATCAACTGAAACAACATAAGCCTCATACATTGAAACAACATAAGGCCCATACACTGAAACATCATAAGTCTCATACATTGAAACTACATAAGTCTCATACACTGAACCAACATAAGGCTCATACACTGAAACAACATAAGCCTCATACATTGAAACAACATAAACCTCATACATTGAAACAACATAAGTCTCATACATTGAAACTACATAAGTCTCATACACTGAACCAACATAAGTCTCATACACTGAACCAACATAAGCCTCATACACTGAAACAACATAAACCTCATACATTGAAACAACATAAGTCTCATACATTGAAACTACATAAGTCTCATACACTGAACCAACATAAGCCTCATACACTGAACCAACATAAGCCTCATAAATTGAAACAACATAAGCATCATAAATTAAAACAACAAAAGCCTCATAATTTGAACCATATATGCCTCATAAATTGAAACAATATAAGCCTCATAAATTAAAACACCATAAGCCTCATAGGTTGAAACAACATAAACTTCATAAATTGAAACAACGTAAGCATCATAAATTAAAACAACATAAGCCTCATTCATTGAAACAACATAAGCCTCATACATTGAAACAACGTTAGCCTCATACATTGAAACAACATAAGCCTAATAAATTGAACCATATATGCCTCATAAATTGAAACAATATACGCCTCATACGTTGAAACAACACAAGCCTCATACATTCAAACAACATAAGCCTCATAAATTGAACCACATATGCCTCACAAATTAAAACAACATAAGCCTCATATATTGAAACAACATAAGCCTCATAAATCGAAACAACATAAGCATCATAAATTGAAATAACATAAGCCTCATACATTGAAACAACATAAGCCTCATAAATTCAAACAACATAAGCCTCATAACTTGAACCATTTATGCCTCATAAATTGAAACAAGATAATCCTCATAAATTAGAAACAACATACGCCTCATAAATTGAAACAAGAAAATGTTAAGATCCTACTGAGAAAATGTAACAACCACGAAATCACGAACATAAGTACAATAATTACAAAGACCTTAGGTGATGTTAACTTTCTTAATCGTCACTATATTATTCTTACTTAATTTCTCACAGTAATCTATATTCACCTGGCCTGAGGTTCTTTTAAGGTAAGACATGTATTAGTGCTTTCTTTTTTCTTCTTTGCAGCATTTAGCATATCTTTTTGCTTATTTTCCTCCTTAGACCCCTAAATCTGACATTAACTTTACTGTTAAGCACCTTTTATATCTCCGTACCGTTTTTCATTAGCCAAAACAAAAGCAGTTCTATATTTGAGATGTGTGTACTTAATGACTTATTGGAGTATATGCTCGACCGTCTATGCAAACTAGAGTCATTGATTGATTGGCTGTATTCGTCGATTCATTCAATGCGTAATTATTTGTAGGCCTAAGCAGAATTATTTTTAAAACGTCGGCGGTCTGGAATATACATATGGTGCTCATTGTTTTTTTCAGCTTAGAGTCCTGAGGAACTATGGTAGGGTCGTTGGTTGCCGAGACAAGGTGGGTAGTTGCCGAGACAGGGTGGATAGTTGCCGAGAGAGGGTGGATAGATGCCAAGACAGATCGATAGTTGCCGAGACAGGGTAGATAGTTGGCGAGACATGGTAGATAGTTGGCGAGACAGGGTAGATAGTTGGCGAGAGAGGGTAGATAATTGGCGAGGCATGGTGAAAAGTTGCCGAGATAGTGTAGATAGTTGCCGAGACAGGGTGGATAGTTGCGAGACAGAGAAAATAGTTGGCGAGACAGGGTAGATTGTTGCAGAGACAGGGAAGGTAGTTGGCGAGACAGGGTAGATTGTTGCCGAGACAGGGTAGGTAGTTTGCGAGACAGGGTGGATAGTTGGCGAGGGAGGGTAGATAGTTGGCGAGACAGGGTAGATAATTGGCGAGACAGGGTAGATAATTGGCGAGACAGGGTAGATAATTGGTGATACAGGGTAGATAATTGGGGAGACAGGGTAGATAGTTGGTGATACAGGGTAGATAATTGGTGATACAGGGTAGATAATTGGGGAGACAGGGTAGATAGTTGGTGAGACAGGGTAGATAGCGAGACAGGGTAGATAGTTGTCGATACAAGGTAGATAGTTGGCGAGACAGGGTAGATAGTTGGCGAGAGAGGGTAGATAATTGGCGAGACAGGGTAGATAGTTGGCGAGAGAGGGTAGATAATTGGCGAGACAGGGTGAAATGTTGCCTAGACAGAGTAGATAGTTGCCGAGACAGGGTGGATAGTTTGCGAGACAGAGTAGATAGTTGGTGAGATAGGGTAGATAGTTTGCGAGACAGAGTAGATAGTTGGTGAGACAGGGTAGATAGTTTGCGAGACAGGGTGGATAATTGGCGAGACAGGGTAGATAATTGGTGATACAGGGTAGATAATTGGTGATACAGGGTAGATAATTGGGGAGACAGGGTGGATAGTTTGCGAGACAGAGTAGATAGTTGGCGAGACAGGGTAGATAGTTTGCGAGACAGAGTAGATAGTTGCCGAGACAGGGTGGATAGTTGCCGAGACAGGGTAGATAATTGGTGATACAGGGTAGATAATTGGGGAGACAGGGTAGATAGTTGGTGAGACAGGGTAGATAATTGGGGAGACAGGGTAGATAGTTGGTGAGACAGGGTAGATAGTTGGCGAGAACGGTCGTGCTTGTATCCAGTTAAATGACCAGCGTACCGAGATATGGTTGTGGGTGTACCGAGGTATGGTTGTGGGTGTACCGATGTTTGGTTGTGGGTGTACCGAGGTATGGTTGTGGGTTTACCGAGGTATGGTTGTGGGTGTACCGAGGTATGGTTGTGGGTGTACCGAGGTATGGTTGTGGGTGTACCGAGGTATTGTTGTGGGTGTACTGAGGTATGGTTGTGGGTGTACTGAGGGAGGATGGATGTGAACTGAGAGCGGGTGTGGGTGAACAGAGAGAGGATGTGGGTGAATTGAATTAGTGTGTGGTGCACTGAGGGTGTGTATGGTGAACTGAGGGAGGGTGTAGTGAACTGAGGGAGGTTGTGGTGAACTGAGGGTGGGTGTGGGTTAACTAAAGAAGTGTCTGGTGAAATAAGGGAGGATGTGATGAATTGAGGGAGGGTGTGATGAACTGAGGATGTGTATGGTGAACTGTGGAAGTGTATGGTGAACTGAGGGAGAATGTGGGTGAACTGAGGGAGTGTATGGTGAACTGAGGGATGGTGTGGTGAAATGAGGGACGGTGATGTGAATTGAGGAAGGGTGTGGTGAACTGAGGGAGGGCGTGGGTGAACTGATGTATGGTGTGGGTGAACTGATGTAGGGTGTGGGTGAACTGATGTAGAGTGTGGGTAATCTGAGAGAGGGTATGATGAACTGATAAAGGGTGTGGGTGAACAGATGTAGGGCGTGTATGAATTGAGAGAAGGTGTGGGTGAACTGAGAGAGGGTGTGGTGAGCAGATGTAGGGTGTGAGCGAAATGATGAAGGGTGTGGTGAACTGATGAAGGATGTAGGTGAACTGATGCAGGGGGTAGGTTTACTGAATCGTTGTGTGGATGTACCGTGGAAAGGTAGTGGTTGTACTTCATGTAGAGTTTAGGGTGTATTATGATGCGTTGTCCTTGTTCTGAGATTAGCTGCAGATGTGCTGAGGCTGGATTGTAGGTGAACTGAGGAACGCACTGTCATATCATCACAGAAGTCAAGGGAAAGGATATAAATCGGACGACATATATAACGTAACGTAAAAGTAAAGTAAAGTAAAGTAAAGTAAAGTAAAGTAAAGTAAAGTAAAGTAAAGTAAAGTAAAGTAAAGTAAATGCAGTCAAGTCAGGCCAAGCCAAGCCAAGGGGAGCCAAGCTTAGGGAAGCCAAACCAAGGGAAACAAAGCCACGGGAGCCAAGCCATGATAAGCCAAGCTATAGGAAGCCAAGCCAAGGCAAGCTAAGCCAAGGCAAGACAAGCAAAAGAAAGTCAAGCCAAGGAAAGCCAAGCCAAACAAAGGAAAGCCAAGCCATGGGAAGCCAAGCCAACAGAAGCCAAGCTAAGGGAAGCCAAGCCAAGGGAAGCAAAACCAAAGGATGCTAAACTAAGTGAAGCCAAGCCAAGTGAAGTCAAGCCAAGGGAAGTCAAGCCAAGTGACGTCAAGCCAAGGAAAGTCAAGCCAAGGGAAGCCAAGCCAGAGGAAGCCAAGTAAAGGGAAGCCCTAGCCATGCCAAGCCAAGGGAAGCCTAGCCAAGCCAAGGGAAGCCAAGCCAATGGAAGCCAAGCCAAGTCAGGGAAACAAAGCCAATAGAAGCCAAGCCAAGAGAAACCTTGCTAAGCCAAGGGAAGCCAAGCCAAGAGAAGCCAAGCCAAGCTAAGTAAAGTAATGTTCCCATCTGTTTCTTGGTGATAAAATCTCGGAAAATCTGTCACGTGTGAACTATGTTTGAGTTTAAAGCTAACGAACAGAGGAAAAACAATCAGACACAATTTATATCTCTCAGAACTGCATCAAAGACTTACATTGTCAATGATCTAGTGAGCCTGTGCTTCTATACTCATTGTGAGTTAATAAGGAGAAACTTGAATTGCGTCAAAGACTTACTTTGTCAATGATTTAGTGACGTATGTACCTCTATACTCATTATGAATTAATAGAGAGAAACTTGCAGTCTTTCATGTCATGAGTTCTGTTTATCTGTTGTTGTTGTTTTTTTCCATCGCGTAGAAATGTGAAAACAAAATTAATGCTTGGATTCCAACTACCCTTTTATTACACATTTCATTCGACCCACAGTTTACGGTTCATCATCTGTGCACAACTGCATCCTTCCTGTTTATTTTCCAGTTCCAGTTCACTTAACTGTCATCATTAATGCTTTTTTTTTCCTCGTAAATGTCCCTTACACTCGCCAATCCCGCTAAATAACGAAGTAGGGTCCCGTGTTTTCCCTGAATTATTTCGACTTGTCTGATGACACTCAAAAGAATGTTACAGTAACTGACTCATCCATGTATCTTTGATTTATTTTCAACTCTATGTTTTTTATCATGAGAAGAACAAAAAAGAATATAAAAATTGAAATTGGTAAAGAACAATATGGATTTGTTGAAGGAAACAGTGCAAATAATACAATATACACATTACGAACACTAATGAAGAGATCAATAGAGAGAGACATAGACAGGTATATATTTGCGCTTTATAGATTACACCAAGGTATTTGATAAGTAAAACATAATGAAATATATTAATGTTGAAGATTATCAGCACTGATGGGAAAGATCTCAGAATGATGAAGAATAATTACTGAAAACAAATTGCATCAATTGAAATCTGAAATAAATTATGAATTGTTAAAGCAAGGAGTAAGATAAGGATGAGTTTTGTCATTGGAATCCCCCTCCCCCCCCCTTTTTTTTTTAAAAATTAGTCTCTCTCTCTGTCTTTCTCTCACTCACTCTATCTCTCTTTCTGTTTCTCTTGCCAAATAATGAGGGAGATCAAAAAGAGGATAGGAATACGAGGCAGCGGTTAAAATATAAACAATCAACGTATTTCAGACCACACCAAATTGATGGCTGAAAGTGCAGAACGATCTACGACAACGTTTGGATATTATAATAACAGAGTTAGTTAGTTAGCCGCGGTTCCAACTTCACGGCAACGGGTCGTCCCCATTATGCTCCGTTCTGTGCCAGTGAATATCACACAAAATGCTCGTCACTGCCCTATGTAAACAATGGAATAGACAAGAGTATCGGCAAGCCAACAGCCCGCACAGGTACACTGTGCATAATGCCGCCGCCAGAATGCCAACACAAAAGTCCTCCACGAGAAATACAGTTCATTGTCGATGGAAACGGCAGTCACCAGAAAGACTTCATTGACCCAGGTTTTATCCCATATGGCTTGGTCTCTTTCCGCAGGGCGACGCGCCGTAAGCGCCGCACAAAGCACGAACTCCGTAGCTCCAACGACGACTCCCAGGAGTCTCCTGAATAATGCACTCGTGAACCGAAAAGGCAAAGCCGGCCGCCATCTTTCCGAACATGCAATTCACGCCACAAACTGCGAACAGATGTAAAAGCATTCCACGCGAAATTCACAGCTCACAGTGTCGCGCCACGCACTCACTCAGCAGCAGCGCGACGGAACCATAGCCTCCTTAGTCGCATCTTACGACGTACATGATAGGTAACAGTGTTACTATTCTTGCTTAACCGTATTAGCCCCGGCAACACACGGTCGTGTGCATACGCAAAAAAGTATATATCTAAATGTGAGATAATAACACAAGGGAAAATGCTTTACGAAGCTGATGAATACCTAGGTAAGATTATACGATCAGATAGAAGATGCATGGCCGAGATTAAGCGCAGAATAGGTCAAGTGAAAGCTACATTTCAGAAAACGAACAGTATCGTAAGCAATAAGTCACTATCATTGAATGTTAGAAAGATAGTGTTGACATGTTATATAAAATTGTTTTGCTGTATGGCAGTGAATCATGGAACGTGGATGAATAAATTAGGAAAAGCTTAGGACCAACGGAGGTGTTGTTTCTTAAATTAATTTTACGAACATCTTGAACTGCCAGAAAAACTAACAATGACTGTCTGGAAGAGGCTTATGAAACTAGAACATTATATAGATTTATAAGAAATATATGCTTTGGTAATATAATGAGAAGAGAGGCATTTGAGAACTTCGTGACAATTGTTAAGACCACCGGGCAAAGAGGTAGAGGCTTGCCAAGAGAAATGGACTGAGTCGGTGACAAAATATCACCAGCTGAGTAAATCCATATCAAGAAGCACGGAGATCTGTGCAGAGACACGAATTCCTACGCTAGTTAACCAATCACATGATGATGGCGATGATGGAGTGTGCTTATAAAAGAATTCATACAATTCCTCGGAAAGGCAAAATGAGAAACCTAAATGTTTTGAGGGAGGCTACTACACAAAGACAACATATCACAATCATTAGGAATGGGCAGTCATAATATTTTAATCCACAGTATGAGAAGACAAACCCTAGAACATTTTGTGACATGTGAACAGATTTGTGGAAAGCGTGGTAGGGGATTACAGCGAGAAAAAAATCTTGACACTTGTGTCATGGCGTGATACATGACGTTGTAGATCGCAAGGTCTCCAGCGCCAGTGGACAAGGCACTTGATTGATTGTTTGATTGATTGATTGATTGATTGATTGATCGATTGACTGATTGATTTATTGATGTGTTTGCCCACATCATGTTAATCATCGACCTAAATGACTTGCTAGCTACCTAGTTTATAAACACACAGTCACACATCCACTAACCTGCCAACACAGACAGATATATAGTCTTACAGACAGACACAAAATAGAAAGGCAGCAGCAGACAGACAGCAGATATACAGAATACAGACAGACAGGTGGACAGATAACAAACAGGCAGCATAATAGCAGACGTCAAATAAACAGACAGACAACGGACAGACAGACAGCAGGCAGACAGGCTTACATAGAGCAGATCGATAGGCAGACATACAGCAGAGTGGCAGACAAATAGCAGACACTCAAACAGACAGAAAACCGGTCAGACAGACAGACAGAAAAACAAACTAACATAAAGACAGATAGACAGAAAGACAGACAGCATAAGTAAATTTATAATCTGGAAAATGAACTAAGATTTATTTATCTCGCTTGACTTCTTTCCTGCGAACCGCCCAATAATTTTACACACCACACTACAATTTCCACCATTTCCGATGATCAGTTAAGTGCAACGAATTCCCCCAGACATCCCACAAAATGTTAATCAACTTTGCCCATATTAATATCCTGAAATACCAACTCCCTTCACTGACATCAATCACACACAAGACTTTGATGTGACCATCTTCGGGAGACACGCAAGTCTTTCAGAAAATGGACATTTAATTTCAATTTCCATACCGCCTGGGTATGACAAAGATCACAGATTCACAATTGGATTCCAACATTTAGAAGGGAATTTGTTAAGGACGCACACTGCATCAAAGAAGTCTGGGGGAAAGCATGAAAACAATCAAGTAAGAGCTAAAATTATATTATATGGTTTATTTTAATGGGGATAGGCACACCGAACAAAGCCATAGAAACGCTTCAAAATTATATCACTTATCAATATCAAAGTATTGATAGTTGGTATGGTTTCTGTTAGAAACATATGTTAATAACAGTAAACAATATGTCTGTATGTGTATGATATGTGTATGACAACATATTGTCTAGTGTATGTGTGTGTGTGTGTGTGTGTGTGTATGCTGTGTATGTGTGTGTGCGTGTGCGCGCGCGCGTGTGTGTAAGGGGAGCTTGGTAGCGTTGTGGCTAGACGCTCCCTTGCCGAGATGATGGTCATGAGTTCGATCCGCAACGGGCTGATTCTAAATGTTAAAATTGACCTGAGCTAACAGACAGACACCGCCTACAATTGGTACCATGGAATGTGTTGGGAAGTAAACGCGGCCGGTGCGATACTGACAATGTCATCCACCGAGTGCCGAGGGATCTATAAAAAAATGGGTATAACACCATATGCTCAGTGCGCCTTAAGGTGTGAACATGAACTTGTGTAGTTGACTGGGTGTCCTTAATATTATCCTTAACCATTGCGCTATCTCAGTAATGAAGGTTGGTGGCAATGGAGCTCCAGCAAAATCTGTTACTTGCTCTGGTAGAACACTCGGACATAACACCGTTTTTTCTTGTGTCCTATATTCCCATTGGAGTATAGCACCTCAATCAACTCACTACAAGCCCTTTATATATAACTATTCCACGCAGCTGTGCCCATGTCCTTCCCATAACGTTCATTTCCGTTTCTACTTCTCTTCTCCATAATTCCGTTTATTCATATATAATAATTATCTTTCCCCTTGTACGGCTGCAGACATCGCCACTTCTCTTCTCCATAATTCCGTTTATTTATCTGTTAATATTATCTTTCCGCTTATATAGCTGCCGACATACACATGTTAAAGATATCTCTCACCTTGTATGACTGCAGACATCGTCCTTCTCTTCTCCGTAATTCCGTGTATTCGTCTGTTAATGTTATCTTTTCCCTTGTGCTGATAGAGACATCCTTTTTTCTTCTCCACAATTCCGTTTATTCATTTGCTAAAGTTATCTTTCCGCTTATACGGCTGCATGCGTTGTTCTTCTCTTCTGTATAATTCCGTATATTCATCTGTTAATGTTATCTTTCCGCTTGCACGACTGCAGACATCACGCTACTTCAATCAATCAATCATGTGGCATGCCGGAAAGTGTGGGCGGTCATGACTCGCCAGTTCACTCGATCACCAGAGTCGTGGATCAGCTCAGTGTTCCTGTCTCGTACATTCCATATGGCCAAGCCATCCAGGTTACTTATCTGATGTATAATTCCGTGTATTCTCTGTTACTGTTATCTTTACACTTGTACGGCTGCAGACCGTGTGCTTCCCTACATTTGAATGTATTCTCAAGCAAGTTTTTTTTTTTTTTTTAAATTTACACGAGAATCATCATCAGGCCTGAGCTTGTCCTGTGTAGAGTTCCTCCTCTATGACATCCTTTCAAAATGTCCCTCTATCATATGCCAGATGTCCTGCCTCTTTCTCAGTGTAAATTATTTATCAAAAATTGAATCCATCTTCTCTGTTGTCTCTTTCTTCTTTATTTACCTGGTACACTATACCCCATACTTATCCTTTCACGAAATTCGTATCTTTTAACATACTCAAAATAGTTAAACTTCCTGACTTGTAAACCAATCTTCTCCAAAACGGGGTTGTTTGGCATATATCTGTTTGTTTCCTTTTTTTAACTGCGTCAATGTCAATAGATTATATATATATATATATATATATATATATATATATATATATATATATATATATATATATATATATATATATATGTGTGTGTGTGTGTGTGTGTGTGTGTGTGTGTGTGTGTGTGTCGCGGAATGACTGTTAATTAACGATCAGATGATACAAATAACAGCGACAGTCTGATTCACAGCTGCAAGTTGTTTGTTACTGGCGGCGGTGAGATCAAACGGTACAGCCGTCCTTGAGAGTTTCACCACAAGACAGAAAATTGTCGGCATGTTGAATTGCCCAACTCACGAGATGATGGGACAGACGGTTGCTTTGGTTGTAGAAAGGGGAGATGAAAATTCTTGTAATGTAAGGGAAACGGATTGTCTGCCCCTGAGCACACCTGTGGTTGACAGGAGAATGACGTCACTCGGACAATCTCTGACTGTAGAAAACCTAACTTGTTGCAGCGATTGTAAACAAGAGAGTTGGCCTAGATGGACAGTGTTTCACTAGCTCTGTATGAATTTTGGAAAACATCTACCGTGTGCGGGATTAATTAAATTTAATATACACGTGCCTGTCATGGCAAAATGTAGATGTGATTCAGGAGTAAAGCAGTGTTACATAAGGTACTCCATAGATTGTAGGGTAGACTGGTGATAGTAGAGTTTAGGACTTTAACGTAGTGTGTTGCGTTCTGATTAGGTAGTAATAGAGTGTCGGCTACTGTAGGCAGCCGCATAAAAACTAGCTAGGGTGATATGATAATTAGCTCTGCTAGTGAGAATAGTGTAGTGGGGTGATATTTGGAGAGATTGAGGATGAGTTGGGAGATAGGGGAAATGTCCAATGGTAGAATCTTCCAGTGGGGTGCCCACTGGGGTTCTGCACTCTGTCTATTGGATTTTCCTTGTCTTATCCTAATTCGGACCAAGGTGATGAGCTCCTCTGCTCCATGACATAGTTTAGTTCGCTGATAAATATCTGAGCGAGGTCGTAGGCCTACACTCAGCTAGTAAGGTCAGTAACTAGTGCTCTCACCAGGTGTGTTATTTCTCTAACAGGTTCCCCGCCAGTTACGAGGAAGCTCTACACTGGTTTTGATGAAGTTCTACTCCGGGTAGGAAGAACACAGGATGAACAATCAATGTTTTAATAAGAGGAATAACTTCAGAGAAGAAAGTTTATACGATAGTGTTTATGCTAGGCCCATAATCAGGAGGGTCCACCAGAACATGGCTCAGTTGAGCAGAACCATATAAACGATTCCTGTGTGATAAGGTTCACCTAAGATGGGTGATGTTCGTTGTTACACCACACATTAAATGAACACTAGGGACTAAAAAGGAACATTAAACGTAGCATTCACATGGAGTTGTAGATTCCAGTGGAATAGTACAAGGGACACTGTGTTTGTGATAATCGAGACAATAGATAGAATCAAGTGTGTTACCAATAACAGTGATACCTAGTTTCACAGTACAGTGATTGGTACATAGGGACTTATAGTATGCAGTGCGTAACCGATCCATGATCAGTGTTAAACTATAGACTGTATCTATTTCCGATGATCATGTATCTGGATTACCAAGTAGTTACCGGAGAAAGTCAGCAACTGGCAGGAGAGACACATCACTCGGTAAGGTATTTTTGTGCTGAGCTAACGTGCTGTGGTGTAACCTTGCTAGGATGATCTGCCTTGGCTCCTAAACTGCTGGTCCGAATCTACACACATTATAGTATACGACACACATTCTTCGCAGACACTTCTCACATAAATTACACTTTTCTTTTAATAAATTAATTGTTATTAATTTTTAGAAGCTAGAGTTGTTGAGTATGTTGAGTTGCTGAAGAATGAGATGGGGCATGATCCAGTGATGATAGAGGGAGAGAAAGAGGTGTCCATAAACTGAGGGAGTGTGGTAGAAGGAATCTAGTGGATTCTCCAGGATAATTATATGAATCACTAAAAAACGAGAAGTAGGTTGAGAGCTTTACCAAAGCACAACTACAAAAAACAATGAACGTTGCGGCCAAAGCCTTCGTCAGCACAGAACAAACAAACAAAAATCTATTAAACTAATACACGATCGACACTACATGAATGTCTAAATATCAACTCATCTGATTCCGAGCTTGAGACGGCTATTCATGGCTGGATAATAATAAGAGGTTAAAATATAATGTGGGTATTGATTCCCCTCACTCCAGGGACGACACTTTAAAGAAACACACGACAATATATATATATATATATATATATATATATATATATATATATATATATATATATATAACTTCTCAAGTGTAATACAGGGTATATTTTTAGGTTAGCTTAGTTTAGTTTATTTTAGTTTAGTTTAGTTTAGTTTAGCTTAGATTAATTTAGTCGCCGGATCAACATAGGGAGTCTCCGTGGTGCAGTAATCGACTTTCAACATCATAGCACACGGGTGTAACCCATAAGTGCTTCGTTCCACTCCTAACTCAAGCCATAAGGCCGGTTTCCTGGCCTAGTGGTTAGCGACTTTTCTCCGTAATCTTGTATACTCAAGTAGGTAACGTGACGACGGTGAGAATCAGCATTGGTTCGAATCGCGTCGGTAACTTAGGGTGTATGTGAGCCGGCCGCTCAGAAAGCAATGGCAAACTACTGAGCGTAATCTTGCCAAGAAATCAACAATCAGCTGAAAGATGCTGATGTTGACAGCAATGTCCTGTAAAGAATATGCAAACATTTATTTATTTATTTAGCATTATGCTACACTTTTTCGATTTCCATCTGTCAAGGGGTATTTTACGTGTGCAACAATACACACGGGCGTCCGATCTCACTATCCAGAGACGAGGGGAAATTTTGTTACTAGAAGTCTACTATGTTTTACACCCATGTGTTCCTGGACATATGGAAGCACTTAGTTCTCTTGACCTTTTTTCATTGTCTATCTGTTCCGATTCATACAGATTTTATTTGTTATAAATTGTGCTGTACCAAATATAACCATTGTATACAAGTCTGTCTCTGTGCCTTGCGTCAACTATTTTCACAGCCAGCTTCTCTAATCCTGGTACTATATTTGTGTTTTACACAAGTTTTACACCCTTGTGTTCCACGGGAAATATGAAAGCAATTAGTACTCTTGACCTTTTGGTGTTGTCTGTCTGTTCCGAACCATACAGATTTTATTTGTTATGAATTGTGCTGTGCCAAATATAACCGATGTATACAAGGCTGTCTCTATGTCTTCCGTCAGCTATTTTTATCGCCAGCTTCTCTGACTAATTTGTGAACTATATTTGTATTTTATCCTCGCAAGTGCAAAGAGACCGCTTGCTGTGATAAGAATTCTTTCTGTTGTCCATGGGAGAAAGTCTGGAAAACTCATCGAAACAAGTGCACTTGGTTGCTAATGTTTCCATCACATGCGAGCTATTCTGTTCTGTGTACACTTTTCTAGAGCTCTACGTAATACATTTGTACTGAGTATATAAAATACAATACTTATCTCATTTTAAGTTATTGATGCTCTTCTTCTTCTTCCTTCTTCTTCCATCACCTCTTCCTTCTTCAACAACTGCTTTTCATCACCTATGAAGTGGTCAAGCCGTTTAACTCGGGCTACGAAGGTTGTGGGTTCGATTCCGGGCAGCGTCCGGAGACTCCTGTGGGTGGTCGCTAGAGCTACGGAGTTCGTGCTTTGTACGACGCTTTCTGCGCTGCGGAAAGAGACTGAGCCATATGGGATAAAACCCGGTGCAATGAAGTCGACCCTGTCGACTTTTAAGCGACCTTTTTTTAATCCCCTATTGCCACACAGACTCTCAACAAACTCAGACCAAATAGTCCTATAGTTTATTATCTACTGCAGCTCGCCCAATTTCCTCTCCATAGTATTAATCTAGTTTATTTCTTATACCACTTGTACTCTCTTTCTAATTCACACATACTTCTAACATTCCGGGTGACAATTCCGGAGATTTACCTTGGTGAAAGGACCTACGTCGGCGATCCTCCCCCGGCTTTCTACGGGTCGCATCGTACCAGTTCTAAAACATTCTCTTTTCACTTTGGCTGGCTGTGGTTACTACCCCCCCCCCCCCCACCCTTTTTTCTTTAGACTTGTTCAATATTGCCTTGATTTTGTAGGAAAACTTTACTACTAGATGGGGTAGCTTGCCGCACGCCAGCCTTCCTAAGTCGCATCCTAAGACATGCATGAAAGGCTACGGTGTTCGTGTTCACTGCTTCCATTGAGAGCCGCGGTAACACACGGGTGATTGATGATCTCCTTGGATGCTAATATCTTGAGCATGTTGTTGAACTGTACAATAATGGCAGCCATATTGCCATTGAATTTATGCCATACTGTGGCATAGTCAGAACAGTAATGGAAGCAATGGGTCCTGGAAGAAGAGGAACGGGTAGACCCAAACGAAAGAGGACACACGACATTAAAACCATTCTGGGCATGGACATGCACGCGGGAGTGAACTGAACGTGTGGGCCGTGCAGAGAGCTACGTTCTGTATGGAACCTAATACATGATAACGATGATGAGGATGATGATGAGGAGGAGGATGAGGAGGAGGAGGAGGGTAAGGATGAGGAGGACGATGATGTCATTTATTCCTTAAGAAAACCTATGCCGTGATTAAAATAGAAAACACAAAAGCTACTAAAGAAAGCAAGGAGGCAAGAGGGTCGAATTAATTATACCGGGTTTTATCAAACATGGCTTGGTCTCTTTCCTGTCCAAAGTGTCGCACAAAGTACGAACTCATAGCTCTAGCAACAACCCCTAAGGTCTCCGAGACAATTGTAATCGAACCCACAACCTTCGAAGCGTGAGACAGATTACGTAACCACTTTGCTACAGATACTACCAAGCTACCAATGAACAAACACGTATCTGTTAATACTCCAAAGCACTCTACAACACACTATTTCTACCAACTCTATGCTACCAGTGCCAAACCTGGACAATGAGAGAACAATCTGAGGTTAGTTGTATATCATTTACAGGACGTTGCAGTCAACATCAAAATATTTTGCTGTTGTGATTCCTGGGCAAGTCTCCGTTCAGTCGTCTGCCATTGCTTTCTGAACGACCAGAACCCATAGTATTTCGTAAAATGTCAACGCAACGCGGTCTGCTGCCACATCGCGGGCTGCTGTGTTTCGAACACAGGCATGCGAGATCACGAACTGCGCTCGTAGCAACTTTGCCACGGAGAGGGCAAAAGAACAAGAGAAAACAAACATGACAACAACGGAAATAAGAAGAATAGTCAATGTATCAAGAACAGAGAAAATTTGACATGATGAAACATGATGATGCTAAAGTCTAGCAGTGCTAGATTTACTTAGAACGGAGCAAGTGACATGATTCGACCACATAACTAGGCTACCAACTGACAATATGCCGCAACAAGCAATGTTGTACCAGAAGAAGAGACCGAACATGTAAACGATGGACAGAGAGAATAACAGAGTCCATAGGAATCTCGTATATGAATCCCATATACGGGCATTCTCCGCTTTTTATGCATCACCTCGACACCGCAAGGTACAAAAGGAATCAGATGAGACACAAAAGCTTTTTACGGAATGGACAGGGGGATGGCAAATGGCATGTACGAATTACACATTAGAAGATGGCCCATATTTTGTTTTGACATTTCCGTGTAGGAAACATAAGAAAATCTAGTTACAGAGAGACACAGACAGAGAGACATGTAGACAGGAAGGCAGGCTCACACACACACACGCGCGCGCGCGCGCACGCACGCACGCACGCACACACAATCACACACACACACACAATCACACACACACACACACAATCACACACACACGCACATGTAATAGATGCGCGCGCGTGTGTGTGATGTGGTTAGTGTGTTTCCCAAAAAAGGAAATTGAGGGATGTCCACAAATTCCCTAAAACAGATGTATTACACGTAGATAATGTAAAACATAAAGGGCAAATAAACATGCCTAAAGAACACATCAAAAGTTACAGCGACATATGAAAATAGGAAAGCAGCTAGGTGAAGTGGAGCAAATACTATGAGAATGACAACTTTGCATTCAGCGGTTGTTTGGATAACACGGATAGACATGAGTTATAGAAGAACCACTGAGAGACGCGGTTATAAAAGAAGCATTTCAATACATAAATTATAGAAATAAGAACTAAAAGACACAGTTAAAGGAGATGCGCTTTAATATATCAATTATAAATTCAACACTAAAAGATGCTGGTTATAAAAGAAAACACTTAAAGACTCAAATGACAAAATAAGCATTACAAGTCACCGGTTATGAGAATGCTATTTTAAGACACTAAATATTTTTTAACGCTAAAAGACAGTTTGTTAAAATCGGCACTAAATGCCACTAACAACTGTTGTTGTTTTTTTAAGTACTAAAGACACACGTTACAAGAGTAGAGAGAAATATATTTCTTTATAGATATATTGAGCCAATCCTGTTGTTCGGAAGTGAATCATAGACAATTGAGAGAATAAAGAGGAATTATGTGGAAACTGCAGAGATGTGCTTTAAAAAATTAGAAGAACACCACGGACAAATAAACATATTTGTGCGCACGCCAAGATAAAGGACAAGTCGGAGTACATCGTGACAAAGGGGAAAGATGAGGAAGAGGAATGCAGGGGGAGATCAAGCGAGGAGATACTGGAAACTTTATCACCATGGCGTGGAGAAATATCAGTATCAGAAATCATTGGCAGAACAAGAAATAGTTTGTGGACAGGCATGATCACCAATGTCACACGGCATGGAATCTAAGAAAAAGATCAGCACTAGAAGATATCGGTTATAAGATAAGTATTGAAAAGTACTAGTAACACATATCAATACAGGAGGATTATATAACATACAATTTATGAGAAGCACTAAAAGACACGAATCATAATAGGAGCATTAGAAAAACACAAAATGTAAGTAAGAGATGCACTAAAGGAGACCTGGAAAACCCCCCGTGACTGCCTCACTATCAAGCTTGCCTGACGACTCTGTGTTCATGTGTTTATTTCCTTGGCTTCAATGTTTATCTAGTCTAACACGGGCATTATGAAATTATCTGTGACATAAAGGCCATTGGCGTGTTACTGACCACACCGCCCTTCAAGTGCCCATTGGTATACATACACATTTAAGGCTAGCACAGTCCACCCAACACACTCCTCTGATGTATATTTTCCATGTGTTGATTTGTCTCATATTATTTGTGCAACCCATAAAATAAAACTTTCTAATTAAACACTCATATGACGTTGTCCATGTATGCTTAGCTCAGCACCATTTTATGATGCTGATGATGATGATGATGATGATGATGATGTTTATCTTGATGATCTTGATGATGTCCATGTATGTTGTGTCCGGCATCAATTTATACAAATAATTATTAATTATCCCAAGGCAGTTTCCTGCTTTGTGTGTGTGATATGACATCATCATCACATTTTAAACGTCTGAATGCAAGGAGGACAAGGTGGCCAGTCTTTCCCCGCACTTTCGCAGACGACGAGCCCAGGCGTGGAATCCGTGTCCGACCTTGCCCCTGGCATTACCAGCGCAGCTCTCTATCAGCTACTCTAGCGCCCGCTACCATGTATACATGAATGTAGATACACAAGTTAGGAGTCTCCGTGGCGAGGTAGTCGCCTCGCTCTCCGAAGGTTGTGGGTTCGATTCTGTGCTACATCTTTCGGTTCGCAGGTGTATTTCTCTCGGAGACTTCTGTGGGTCTTCGCTGGAGCTGCGGAGTTCGTGTTTTGCGCAATGCATTCAGCAGGCCGCCCTGCGGAAAGAGACCGGGCCATATGGGATAAAACCCGAGACAATGAAGTCGATCCTCTCGACTTTTAAGACTTACTTTTTAAACTACTACAACTCTTAGACAGCTATTCTGATATCGATTGAGTTCAGTTCTTATGTGTTCCCCAATGACACTCGTAACCTTTCTTCTATGTCATGGTTTACAGCCTGGAGACTGAAGACTGGTATGGCGATCTTGAAGAAGTTATACCTCCAGTCCAGATTTGCGACACGAACATACAATTATTTGAGCGGATAATGTGGTGGTTTTCTCTTACCACCCATAGTCGCGTGGATTATTTGTGACCTCTGCTCTTGTCATGAGTTTTCAGCTGCGAGGGGGGTGAGTATCTTTTTCTACTCACGAATAGAAGTAAAATAAAGACCATTTGCTACGCACTGAAACATACTGGGGGCATGTAGCAGGTCTCAGATGTTTATAGACCAATCAAAACTAGGTGATTGATGTGACCAATGACATATCGGCTGCCTTTATTTCCCATTGCATTCCTGGTACACATATTAGGCTGGGTCCACCTAACATCAGAGGTAAATCTAAAATACAAATCTCCGCCTTTGGGGATGGTGAGAGGGGAAGAGGAGGTTCGAATTCATTTCAACAGCAAACGTGATAGCTAATGCGCAACCGCGGTTCCCAATTCTATAAAATTTGCCACTTATTTCGGTGGATACTCGGTCCTCCTATTTCGGTTGATACCGGGTCCTCCTATTTCGGTGGATACTGGGTCCTCCTATTTCGATGGCTACTAGGTCATCTTATTTCGGTTGATACTGGGTTCTCCTATTACGGTGGATACTGGGTCCACCTATTTCGGTGGATACTCGGTCCTCCCATTTCGGTGGGTACTAAGTCCTCCTATTTCGGTGGATACTCGGTCCGCCTATTTCGATGGGTACTAGGTCCTCGTATTTCGGTTGATACAGGGTCCTCCTATTTCGGTTAATACTGGGTCCTCCTGTTTCGGTGGATACTAGGTCCTCCTATTTCCGTGGATACTAGGCTCTCCCAAATGCGTTTGCCACTCTTGTTCGTTGCCTGGTTTCTAATAAAAGGAAGTAGTTGTCAGTTGTTCTTTATTAATCTGAGACCATATTGGCAGCTTTTAAATTCTCGAGTACTTCAAAGGACCTTGTCCTTCTATAGATATCAAATTACTGAACATCTTAGAGTCGGAGCACGGCCTCATAAACATAGCACAATTTCGTATGAATATGACACACTTAATTCAAATAGCTATGGAATACGCGTACTGTTTAGAACTTTCATCATTGGCACCTTGCTGTCTTGACAGACGATAGTTTGTGCTTTAAAAAGGCATAATAACGTTTACCTATGGCGGTAGCGAATGTGACTGATAAGGCCAATTCGCGCAGTAAATGTTCGTTCACAGTGGGTGCATGTGAACACGTGGTACACAAAGCCTGGGCTAAAATATAGAGATCACGTGTTGCCCACTGTCACGAATTGGCAGCCTTTACTTCCCAGAACAATTTTCGGTTCACTGTTGATGGGCCATGTAGAGGATCAACAGACGAACAAAACCGTTTTCTCTATATTCAAGGCTATACTGTCTTGACGTAAGCTTGCAAAACCTGCAAGTAAACAACCACCAGGAATGGCTTTCTATTTGGGAAGTTAATTTGACACCAGTACCAGTCACCCCCAGAGGTTATCAATCCAGCCAGACGGGAGGGCAGACTCAGGGGACCGATTAGTAAAATGGCAACTAGATAATTAGTATACACCTGGGGAAACTGCTGACCCAGACATGCTGAATCAACAATGAACTGGGCCATGGACTGTGTAATTAAAACCGACCAGGCATGACACCTGATAAGCAGGGGTAGAAAATCGCCCAGGTGTGAACAACATTGACCCAGGGAAAGATAATAGCCCCAGGGCTGTAAACTAAGCCCCGCCCACTCTGACTGGCAGACTCAGGGAGGTGTGAACCAGGTCTGATAAGACAATTAACACTGATCCTGTAGACTCTGGACCAGACAGAGAGGAGCAAGGTGTGATGGACAGACTTGGAGTTAATTGCAATTAACGTCAGGAGGAGATAAGAAGAATTTAGGAATGGAATTCCTGGGAGATAAGTGTCTACTGCTAGGCTTGGTATAAAAACCCACGATAGACCTTTTCCTTTTAGATTAAGTCTGACTTCAGAACAGGTAGGAACTATCTCAATGTCTGTAGTCATATGCATGAATATTATGTTGGCTTCTAGGAATTATTTCTTAGTAACTAGTCCCTTAGTAGGTCTCTTAGTTTCTTAGATGGATGGACCGATTTTCAGTCTATATCTGATCTAGGTTATTGCAAGAACTATCATTGTCATAGGTTACTTGAGTGTTCTTTCTGAGTTCTGTGTTCAATATCATTGTGCTGTAAGTGCTACTCTTCTGAGAAGTAGAAACTTATGGAAGGCAGGTCTTGTCTAGATATACTTGAGGTGTCGTAGCAGATGCTTGCCATCTCTTTCTAAACTAGACTAGTCCTTTTTGGTGCCTGCATTTGTTGTACAGAATATAGTCAACTGACTATTTATTTAATTCTTACAACAGCAGGTGATTAAACCGGGCAGCTCAGCAAATATAGCTGGTCTGTGTGGGAACTTCAATTAGCCCTGTTGTATATCTCATTTTGTAGCTATACAATATTAGTACTCATTAATAATGCCTGATGCTATTATGTTGAGGATCATTAGATATCCATCTTGAAGTAATATAATGTTTACGGATATGTTGGATGTATGTATGTGTAATTTCATAAACTAACTAGTGCATTATGCTATGATGTTAAAGTATCATAATATGTCTAGTTTAATTAATGTTTTATGGGTATTTCATGTTTGGTATATTGATTTGTCATATGCAAGCCTATCAATATGAAGTGTTATATTATGGTGTGCGCATTGGCACACTAACCATCGATTGTCTGTGCATTGGCACATTGGCCAATGATTGTGTTGGAAGCAGAGGTGTAAGGGTACAGACCCCACCCACAATTGGTATATGGTGCTAAACTTTCTCAGTGTATTGTGGGCGTGCGTCCACGGTAATGCATGGAAACCTCTGGCACAACTACTGGTCACGGCTTGTAAGCCCGGATGACCTGGCATTGTTATAATACACTTACCGACCCTGTGAGCTGCTAAACTAACATTGGACGGAGCGGCTGTACGACACAGAATTTCTGTATTAGCGACATGGACATGGGGCGGCAGAAATGTAATCATTACAGGCGTGTGAGACAATTGAAAAGCCCGTCCCAGACTAAAGACAGTAGGGAGAAGGAGGATGGTGAACACAGTAGAGCTGGAAGATAAACTTGGCCAGACTGGTCATTGTATATGTTTGTGTTATGATATGTTTTAATTAGGATTGCGCTGATGTAGAACTGATATAACACATTCTTGACTTTCTTTCAAGCTCTCACAAGGAGCACCTATGTTACAGATCTCAAGAACGAGTGAAGACTAAGTAGAGCTAGGACTGGCATGAGTCAGAATACCGGCAAGCTGTTTCTTTTGTGGGTGTCTACTGGAGAGTGGGGATCTGGACCACAGATCCAGATAGATCGAGTAACAAGTAAAGTTACGTAATGTTTGTCATCAATATCAATATGCATATGATTTCATCATCCTCATAGTGACAATCATCCTATGTCTGTTGTTATGATTAGCAAATAAATGTTGTAGTATTGTAACTCATAGTTCTGTCATTATATTTTTTTCCAATTGTGCATACGTATTGTTGTGTACATTGGTGGGGGTTCACTTACACACCAAGGAAAGGAGCAGTCAGGGAGAAAACCTGTACTGAGATAGTCGTCTATACTAATATATTTAGACTTAAAACATCTATCTTCAGCTAACCTTCTCTTTCCTATACCTTGGCGAATATTCAGCACAGTTCATTTCATTTTGTAACGAGCCACTTGGAGCTGTACGTTGGATATTCATGGGCTTAATCTGTAGTTCAGCCATATAGATTTTGTCCCTAGTCAGTTTCTGACTATTTAGGGTTACTCGCCAGTGAATAATATTTTCATCTAGCCGGTGGGGCATCCCGACTTCTGACAGATTGGGCTTCTCGTACGGTATTTGAATTCGGACTTCTCGCTTTCAATAGACTCCGGTACTAGACCTTAGACATACGATTTTAAAAGTTAACTCTTGTAATCTTCAGTCATCAAAATAGACTATCATCAAATGTAGCTATTTTAGTTGAGGAAGTTTCAGAGTACATATATAACTTTTCAAAAGTATAACAGATAAGAACTTATGAGAAAAATACCATCATCTATCATTTAGTGTTACCATTAATCATTTATTGATAATTGAACACTTTAATCATATTTACATTGATGTGTTTGATGATTTAACTGCTTGACTGATTTGCAATTTTATGCTAATATATTCCATGTTCATTTTGACATGTATGCAGTGCATTTTAATGTTTATTTAGATAAATATTACTGTTGATTACTGTGTAGTATATCTCTCACACTTACTTCACTGCTGTCGCCAGGTACTACTTGAATATTATTTTCAGTTGTCTTTCACTGCTGAGGCTAAACTATACACATTGGATAGCGTAGACTGGCAGTAGTTAACTCTTGTCTTTCTAGCTTAGATCTGATTTTTGATATATACATAGGAGCTTACCTGAATATAGTCATTAGCAATTATGGCCTTACGTTACCGGAATCCCGAAGAGGACATGAAGGCGCGCGCAGATTTCTCAGAGTCCGCGAAAGGGTGGGGCATAAGAAAAGGCTTAAAGGGGGAGCAACTAGAAATGTATATCATAGCTGAGTTAGAATGGTGGGACCAAGAAGAAGAAATTATGTTTAAAGAAAATGATGAGTTCTTTGGAGCACAAGAGCGTAGCAAAACTGAAG
The DNA here is from genome assembly GCA_963921405.1 of Cepaea hortensis. Lineage (NCBI taxonomy): Eukaryota > Metazoa > Mollusca > Gastropoda > Stylommatophora > Helicidae > Cepaea > Cepaea hortensis. The sequence continues at coordinate 85,526,384 of OY992885.1, forward strand.
AAGCAGAGATTAATAAACAGCATATGGAAGTAGTCAATGCGGAGAAGCTAACCTTTCTAGCGGAACATAAGGTAGGAGATATGGATGCTCACCCAACCAGGAAGGAAGGGACATCTTTGCCACCCACCGCAGAATCAGAGGTAGTGGACCGGGAACTACAGGTTCTCATTCGACCCAGTCCTAAACGTAAAAGAGGGAAGAAAAAACGTGCCAAGGGCATTTCAAACAGTCACAAACGTGATAACTGTTTGCACCACGGCAATAGTCGTTTGACAGTGGAGGACCTTCAGGAAAACCACTTGACTGCTACGAGAAATGAATCTCGAGAGAAAGAGGAACTGAAGACAACCTTTAATGAGGTCGCAGGCGGAGACCTAGCCGATTCTCACATTCCCTTCTGGTCACAGAATCACGAAGTGGAATTACATCTGATTGAAATAGGGAGGAAGGAAGGAACAGAATCCCAGGTGAATTTCACTGCTGCAACGCGGGAAGAGTCACTAATTATCAGTTCAGATAATTTACCTAGTAACAGTTACCCAGAGGACAACTGTTTGCACTACGGTTTGCCAGCACAAGACTCCCAGGAATCTCATTTTACTTCAACGAGAGGTGAAACTCAAGAGGAAGATGACCTGAGGACATCTTTCAAGGAGATCGGAGATCGAAAGGTAACCGACTTTATTATTCCCTTCAGCCCAGACGAGGAAGAAGTGGGATTAAATTTGACTGACAGTGGGATGAAGGATGACCCGGAACCCCTTGTGATCTTTGAGGCTGCAGCTCAGGAAAAGACACTAGACATCAGTTCAAATGATTTACGTAGTGTGATGGATTGTTTAGACACCAGCCCATCACAGGATTTACCTCAACTGGACATAGCCCATGAAAGCACGACCAGAGAGGAACATCCAGACCAGGAAACATTTCCAGTTGTTATCTCACAGTATACCAGTTCGGAGACTCAGGAAACACAGGGAATTGTCATGAGCCAAAATATGGACTCTGATATTGTGCAGACAACATTGTCTGTAGTTGCTAAAGAAGAAAATTCTTTGCACAAGATGGAGGAAGAAACGCCTATCATCTCATTAGCTGAAGTTATCAGGGAATTCCAGCAACAGGGACCTGAAGTAACAGAAGTCAAGAGTGGTTTGGAATCAACACTCTTAGGACTCAATCAACCCTTCAGTCAGGTCGATTTGATAGGAGTAGATCAGCTATTTGTGGATACTTTATTCAAAAGTAACACCACTTTATCGCCCTGGAGTAACTATGTTATTTCTCAAGGCTGGACAACTTGGCACACTAAATTTCCAATTTCTAGCACGGTTTTCACACGAAACTCTAATGCAGAGAAACTCAGCCCGTTAACTGATTATCAGGGGAAGAAACCGCGACACCGAGGAGGGAAGATTGGTACGCCCAACTTTGAAGGAGGAAAGCGCCAGTTGAATTTATATCATGGGACCATGATGTGTAACATTATTCCTTTCAAAAGGAAGTTATTGATGGATCAGTTGAGGATCTATAATGGATGGAGGAAAATCACGGAGACAAGCTTTGCTGTGGCCAGCTTATGCAAGACCTCACTACGGGTACATCCTCGGCTGAAAGGAGTAAATCACGTGAGGGAATGGTGTAAAACGATTGCTGCCCAGAGGCGTAGAAGAATCCCGTTGATTGTGATCTTTCCCAGAGGGGTAAAATTACAACCTCCTGACAATTACCGGATTTTACCAAGCTATTGCATGGAATCCCGGCCGAAAACCAGGTACAAGGATCTATCCAGAGTATCTTTGGGTTATGGAAATGGGACGTCTTTAGGCAGGACAACCCACTGCCACAAGGAATATTGGAAACCGTTAGGCAGATACAGAACGGAGAGTGCTTAGGCATTATTCTGGGATGTACGGCGTGCTTTGACAAAAGATTTCTGGCAGAAACTTTTTTTTAAGGGGAAAGCTCTGTCACGAATTGGCAGCCTTTACTTCCCAGAACAATTTTCGGTTCACTGTTGATGGGCCATGTAGAGGATCAACAGACGAACAAAACCGTTTTCTCTATATTCAAGGCTATACTGTCTTGACGTAAGCTTGCAAAACCTGCAAGTAAACAACCACCAGGAATGGCTTTCTATTTGGGAAGTTAATTTGACACCAGTACCAGTCATCCCCAGAGGTTATCAATCCAGCCAGACGGGAGGGCAGACTCAGGGGACCGAATAGTAAAATGGCAACTAGATAATTAGTATACACCTGGGGAAACTGCTGACCCAGACATGCTGAATCAACAATGAACTGGGCCATGGACTGTGTAATTAAAACCGACCAGGCATGACACCTGATAAGCAGGGGTAGAAAATCGCCCAGGTGTGAACAACATTGACCCAGGGAAAGATAATAGCCCCAGGGCTGTAAACTAAGCCCCGCCCACTCTGACTGGCAGACTCAGGGAGGTGTGAACCAGGTCTGATAAGACAATTAACACTGATCCTGTAGACTCTGGACCAGACAGAGAGGAGCAAGGTGTGATGGACAGACTTGGAGTTAATTGCAATTAACGTCAGGAGGAGATAAGAAGAATTTAGGAATGGAATTCCTGGGAGATAAGTGTCTACTGCTAGGCTTGGTATAAAAACCCACGATAGACCTTTTCCTTTTAGATTAAGTCTGACTTCAGAACAGGTAGGAACTATCTCAATGTCTGTAGTCATATGCATGAATATTATGTTGGCTTCTAGGAATTATTTCTTAGTAACTAGTCCCTTAGTAAGTCTCTTAGTTTCTTAGATGGATGGACCGATTTTCAGTCTATATCTGATCTAGGTTATTGCAAGAACTATCATTGTCATAGGTTACTTGAGTGTTCTTTCTGAGTTCTGTGTTCAATATCATTGTGCTGTAAGTGCTACTCTTCTGAGAAGTAGAAACTTATGGAAGGCAGGTCTTGTCTAGATATACTTGAGGTGTCGTAGCAGATGCTTGCCATCTCTTTCTAAACTTCATTTGGCACCTTGCCGTCTTGACAGACGATAGTTTGTGCTTTAAAAAGGCATAATAACTTTTAACTATGGCGGTAGCGAGTGTGACTGATAAGGCCAATTTGCGCTGTAAATGTCCGTTCACAGTGGATGCATGTGAACACGTGGTCATTTCCACCATCATGCACCATCTTACGTCTCAAACGCTTGGTGTGTGACTTTTCTGCAATAATTTTCTCCTTTGACTTTATTCCATTTCTGATATTTGCCCTCCATGCAACACGTTCAGCGGCGACTTGCTCCCAATGTGCATTATCAATGCCTGTATCAATCATGTCCCGCTTACACACATCTTTGTATCGTAGTAGAGGCCGACCCTGAGATCTCTTACCCATCTGTAATTCACCAAAAAAGATATCCTTAAACTAGACTAGTCCTTTTTGGTGTGTGCATTTGTTGTACAGAATATAGTCAACTGACTATTTATTTAATTCTTACAACAGCAGGTGATTAAACCGGGCAGCTCAGCAAATATAGCTGGTCTGTGTGGGAACTTCAATTAGCCCTGTTGTATATCTCATTTTGTAGCTATACAATATTAGTACTCATTAATAATGCCTGATGCTATTATGTTGAGGATCATTAGATGTCCATCTTGAAGTAATATAATGTTTACGGATATGTTGGATGTATGTATGTGTAATTTCATAAACTAACTAGTGCATTATGCTATGATGTTAAAGTATCATAATATGTCTAGTTTAATTAATGTTTTATGGGTATTTCATGTTTGGTATATTGATTTGTCATATGCAAGCCTATCAATATGAAGTGTTATATTATGGTGTGCGCATTGGCACACTAACCATCGATTGTCTGTGCATTGGCACATTGGCCAATGATTGTGTTGGAAGCAGAGGTGTAAGGGTACAGACCTCACCCACAATTGGTATATGGTGCTAAACTTTCTCAGTGTATTGTGGGCGTGCGTCCACGGTAATGCATGGAAACCTGGCACAACTACTGGTCACGGCTTGTAAGCCCGGATGACCTGGCATTGTTATAATACACTTACCGACCCTGTGAGCTGCTAAACTAACATTGGACGGAGCGGCTGTACGACACAGAATTTCTGTATTAGCGACATGGACATGGGGCGGCAGAAATGTAATCATTACAGGCGTGTGAGACAATTGAAAAGCCCGTCCCAGACTAAAGACAGTAGGGAGAAGGAGGATGGTGAACACAGTAGAGCTGGAAGATAAACTTGGCCAGACTGGTCATTGTATATGTTTGTGTTATGATATGTTTTAATTAGGATTGCGCTGATGTAGAACTGATATAACACATTCTTGACTTTCTTTCAAGCTCTCACAAGGAGCACCTATGTTACAGATCTCAAGAACGAGTGAAGACTAAGTAGAGCTAGGACTGGCATGAGTCAGAATACCGGCAAGCTGTTTCTTTTGTGGGTGTCTACTGGAGAGTGGGGATCTGGACCACAGATCCAGATAGATCGAGTAACAAGTAAAGTTACGTAATGTTTGTCATCAATATCAATATGCATATGATTTCATCATCCTCATAGTGACAATCATCCTATGTCTGTTGTTATGATTAGCAAATAAATGTTGTAGTATAGTAACTCATAGTTCTGTCATTATATTTTTTTTCCAATTGTGCATACGTATTGTTGTGTACATTGGTGGGGGTTCACTTACACACCAAGGAAAGGAGCAGTCAGGGAGAAAACCTGTACTGAGATAGTCGTCTATACTAATATATTTAGACTTAAAACATCTATCTTCAGCTAACCTTCTCTTTCCTATACCTTGGCGAATATTCAGCACAGTTCATTTCATTTTGTAACGAGCCACTTGGAGCTGTACGTTGGATATTCATGGGCTTAATCTGTAGTTCAGCCATATAGATTTTGTCCCTAGTCAGTTTCTGACTATTTAGGGTTACTCGCCAGTGAATAATATTTTCATCTAGCCGGTGGGGCATCCCGACTTCTGACACCCACGCAGCATGATCCCTCTCTCGGCCTGCCTAGTTCACTCCAGAGGAACAAGACAAACTGCAGAAGCTACCGGATCAGCAAATCAATGCTCTAACTGTCCGCCTGTCGGAGCTTCGATCCTAGACCAGCCGCCAACCAAGGCTTAGGGCCTGGTCTGCCCTGCCATGACTTTGGTCTTTATGTTGCATTTCCTCGCACCAGGGTAAGGCTTGTACCCTCCCAATTGCGCTCTTCTGCCTACAATCCAAATATACCCACATACCCGCAGTGGAGGTCAGCATGGCAGAATAGATAAGAGCGCTCGTTCTTAAACATCCGGTGTCCTGATGCAAAGGTAGCGGGTTCAATCGCTACATCCCAAAGTTGGATTAAAATGTTGACTGCTCGTCCTTGACTTCGGGATGTAAATTACAAGTACTTCTGTTGCCGGGGTGGATTTTCCTGATAGTCAGGGACACTGGTAATAGGGAAAACTAATCCACACGCAAACAATCAGTCTAGTGCATGGACTACGCTTGGGTTCAAAGCGAGCTAACGCCCACACAAAAAATCTATTTACTGTTCATTTTAGAGTCAGAGCACGGCCTAATAAATAGAGCACAATTTCTTAATGAAACAAAATTAATTTAAATATATATATATATATAATAATAACGCGTACTGTTTGAACTAAATTCCAAATGTATCAAGGAAACAAAAGAGATTGTGATCATTGATTGGTTAGCAATCGCCAGTAGGGAACATCGTCACTTCCTGCTAGCCGACAAATCTGATAGTACGTTTCATGTTGTCCCCTGTGATTTCTGAACAAGCCTTCTGTGGTATCGAGTCTGTATGTGTCCGTTCTGTCACGTATCGCTATTTATTAGATTTGCCGTGTGAAGTACCAGACGGATCTGTAGATATTTACAACTAGAAAGACACAAGTGCGGAGAGAGGGGACAGCACTTTTAACAAAGCAGGCGGCGATATACTGAGAGATGAAAGAATGTTTTCAAAAAGCTTTAACATATTTGTATACATTTCTTTATTTACACGAAAATAAAAACATCACATGCATGTCCGCTCCAGGACGTCGCAATGGATCCCATCAGTTTTTGTGATTTTTTTTTTTTTTGATTTTTTTTTTTTTTTTTTTGGGGGGGGGGGGGGGGGGGGGGGGGGTCTATTTTTGATTTTCTAGGTAATTATACATTCAGTAGTTTGCCATCGCTTTCTAGACGGTCTAAGCGCTTACCGGTTTGAAAATCAGCACAAAGTAGAATACATACAAATCGCCTGCCGCTGACTTCGAATCCAATGTGTGGGGATTGTGAAACGTTTACTAGGGAACCCTAAGCACATCCTCCGATGTGTATTTCTGTCGAAAAGATTTCATTATAGGGAATGGATTGTTAGGCACACTCCGTTAGTTTCTTAACTTGGAGAAGGGAAAGAGAACGCTGCAATAAGATCAAGTGGGGTGCGTTATTTTTTACCGGGTAGTGAGAAAAATGTCCACGCCAACATCACACCGACAGTTGCAAAACCGTTATAGGGCACAGACTACCAGACCGCCGATACATCGACATTCATAATTAAACCTCAAAGTCTTCTATAGCAGAGGTTCCCAAACCACAGCCCGAGGGCCACTTGTGGCCCGCCAGCAGTCAGAAAGTGGCATGCGAAGTCTCATTATTTAATATAATATATTTTAATAATTTCAAAAATGCACTCAGAGCGCCCGGTCAGCGTGCGATAATTTACTCTGCTCGTGGTTGTTATGCTCAGATATTATCGAATGCACCTGTTCAGTTCGCAACGAAAGGTTATGAAGCTCCCATATCCCAGCCTTGTCGAGCAATCAGAGTGCACAAGGTACCATGTTGTCGTCTGTTACAACTGTTTAGTAGAGGCGGTAGTATTATGTTGAAATTAGATTTTTTCAAATAAAATTTACCTTTAAAGCCTATAAACATGAGTGTGGAAAATCTAAAATCAAACAATGGTAAAAAGCGAACATTTGAAGACGTTGCTTGTCGTGAATTCAACGAAGATTGGACGGAGGAATTTATGTTTATGCCTAGCCGTAGTGGTAAACCAGTTTGCTTAATCTGCAGATTTGGTGTTTTTGTTTAAAAAAATATTTAATCTAGAACGATACTTCACGACCACACATTCAGACATAAATGCTCAATATCCGATGAAAAGATTTGATAGCTAAAAAGGAAAGTTCTCGGACCAGGCAGCAGTAATTTTTCACCAAGGCTAACGAACAGAGCAAGAGTGCTGTTGTTACATCGCACGAAGTCACTCTTCTGTTGGTTCGCAAAAAAGAAGCCGTTCACCGATGCAGAAGAAATAATCAGGCCTTCTCTTAAAATTGCTGCTAGAATGCTTGGCGTTAAAAAGTGTGAAACAAAATTTGATCAGATTCCTTTGTCTAATAATATTATGGCCAGGCGAGTTGAAGAATTAGCCAACGATGTTGATCGTCAAGTAGCAGCACATATCAGAAATTGTAAATTGTTTTCATTGGCAACGGATGAATCCACTGTCATTTCTGACACAATTTTGGTCGCAGTTTTTGTTCGACAATAAATGATAATTTTGAAATGATTGAATAACTTCTAGGACTTGAATCGATGCATGCAACTACCAAAGGGACAGATCTGTTTAAAACTCTAAAGCTGTTTGTAGAGAAAAACAACATAGAATGGACCACATTGGACAGTGTCGCACCGACGGTGCTCCGGCTATGACCGGTAAAAATGTCTGGATGTCTAGCATTAATGGAACAGTTTCGTGGCCACAGTATATTAAAATAGCATTGTATCATTCACTAAGAAGCTCTGCGTGAAAAGACATTAATCTTAAACATGTCATGGAAAAGAAATGTGACTTGTTACAGAACAAAGTAAAAGTTGAAAATCTTCTGGATATCTTTCAGTCGAGATTTCAAGAGTTCACAATAGAAGAGGTTAATGTTGCCCTCTTCATAAATCCGTTCCTGTTTCCCTATGCCAAGCTTTGTCAATTACAGCAAAACCTTTAGCACAAAGTAATTGATTTGAAATGCAATTCTGCACTGAGATGTTAATTTCTGAAGCTGCCTGCTTCATCTTCAGCTGATCATATAATTTCATTCTGGCGACTATTACCTTTCGAACAATTTTAACACTTACGTTCATTCCCCCAGAGATACATTTGTCGTTTTGGTTCGACTTACAGATGCCAGCAGTCATTTTCCGCAATGACCGGTATTTACCAAAAAAAAAAAAAACAAGCAACGTTCCAGACTCACCGACATTAACCTAGCTGCGCTTATGACTTTGGGCACGACAGATTTGTGCCCATGACATTGATAAACTGGCATCTGAACTTAAGTAACTGGTTATGAAGAACAGTTACAATTGTAAATTAATTACATTAATAGAGATTTTCGAAACTGATTTAAAATGTATTGTTAAATGAACTTTTGATTTTAAACCACAAATAAAGACCGCAGTGTAGTACTGACAATGGCTGCTTTTAAAGTTTTAGAATTTTGTTGACGAAAGTTAAGAAAGGTAAGCATGATATTGCACGACTTTTATAATTTTATAACGTTGTGGCCCGCTTAACTACCGAAAATAGTAGATATAGCCCTCCGCTTGAAAAGCTTGGGAACAACTGTTCTATAGGATTCACAACTAACAAGACTAATTGAATACGTGTGTGTTTGTTCATGTACTGTCTTAGTGGCCTCACAAGGTTCTCCAATTGATATGTATGTGTAATATTCGTACAACAATGAAACCGACCAATAGTTTATCTTTTTAAATTGTTCGTTAACAACGGTGACACAATGAAATAAATTAAACAACGACTACCTATTGCTCTTCAAGACTAAAACAACTGAATAAATTATGGAGTGGGACAGATAGAACTACAAAAATTAGATTTCTAAGAGAGTGTATCTTTCCCATTGCAACATACGCCTGTGAGACTTGGACACTTACTAAACAAGCTAAACAGTGCATAAATGCCTTTGAATATAAATGTTATAGACCGGTTCTAAGAATATCTTTGATAAAGAAAAAATAAATGCATCCATACTTTAAGAGCTGAATATTGAAGAAGGTTGGTTATTAAAGACGATAAAACAAAGAAAATTGAAATATTTTGGTCACTTGAAATGTCATGGAGGCTTGGAGAGAACAATAATAGAGGGGTATATGCATGGGAACAAAGGAAGAGGAAGGCCCAAGAGAAGATGGGTGCAGGATGTGGCAGATGATCTCCAGATGGGTGTATCGGACGCGGGACATCTTGCTTATGATCGATAAGTTTTCCGGAAGGTTGTTATGGGAGTGAGGTTCTGCAAAGAACATGCTATTGAATGAATGCATTTTACCGGAAATTAATATACTGGACATAGCATTACGGAACGATGTGCTTGTTTGTTTGTTATTTAAACACGCATGCAATAAATAAAATATCAGGTGCATATTGAAGAGGTACTTATCTGGCTATGTGAAAAATGAATGACGCATTGGCTGAAATATGACATACATCGTTGAGATGCAACGAAATATGTCTGGCATTAAATGATGCAATATTTTATTTTTTATTTTGTTGCGTATCCCTTATGGGACGTTGCAGTCAACACCAGCATGTTTCAGCTGCTGTTGATGTACTAGGCATGTGTTACGTTCAATAGTTTGCCATTTCTTTCTGAACTACTGGCTTCTATACCAGCACATTATAACAAAACGCGATACGGTCAGCTGGGCTTCGAACGCCTGGTACCCGGCTCACGAACCTCGTTCGCAAAATGATGTTTTATTTATGACTCCTGTGGGTCGTCGCTAGAGCTAAGAAGTTCGTGCTTTGTGCGACGCTTTCCGCGATGCGGAAAGAGACCGAGCCATATAGGATAAAACCCGGTGCAATGAAGTCGACCCTGTCGACTTTTAAGCGACTTTTTGTTTTGGACATGTTTGTTATTTGACCCTCTGCAGGTTTAATATAAAAATGCTGAGACCGATGGTTAAATACGAATTATGTCCATATTCCATAGGTGTGGGTTCATGAGGGATGATATACCTGGCTAATAAAGACAGCTTTATTTAAGGTTGTCTATTTGATCATACATCGAAATGCACTTGTTACTGCAGCCAGGCGTTGTCGTCATTTGGGAGTGACAGGTTCAAATCCCAGTCGGGAACTACAGCTTTCAAGTTTTACGTATCTTGTCTAGTGCGTCCTCTAGTCTTTACTTCTTTCACTGTGAACGCCACACAATACGTGTGTTTTAAACATTGAGCACAATCCACTACTGGCAACGTGTGTTGTTTATTTATGAACAGACTAATTGAAAACCACACAGAAAAATAATACAAGAAACCAGTGTGCTAGGTAACACAGCACCGGCAATCTGCTTGCACGTTCATGATTTATTAGCAAAGTATTGCACGGGAAATTTGGCTTAAGCTGTTATTAAAAAAGAAAACAACACAAAAGGCGCCCACAGTGCCGACGCGTGCGAAAGGAGAAGGCGATTTGCGCATTAATTATTAATACAGAAAATTATTAATATCATAAAAATAATAAATGTCATGGCAGCCTTAGGAATGGAAAGAAAGAAGGTTCAGTGAAAGACAATGTGATGACATAAAGCAGGCAGGATGTATTGTTTCGTTACATTGGACTTTTTCCCTTATTCTTTCAGAAGAAGTTAAAAACGGGTACCGGGCGAGTTAATGCGTTGAAACGGAAGGCATTAAAGATTATATATTCTCATTTCTTCTCAATGCTCCAATTTCGCTACAGGAGAACGACAGACACCAGAAGAACGAAAAAGTGTGTTAATTATATTCGTCTATTTCTGCTTCTTTTAACTGACTGTATCGAGACAATCCACGTCAACGAGGTGGCATAGTTGTGAATGCGCTTGCTTACCATGGTAGCGGTTTGAATTCAATCCCCAGTAGTGACAAATTTCTTGTTTCTGTTTCGGAACGGCTCTGGGGTGGGCCCTATCTTATAAAATGGATACATCATGCTTTTCAGAATGTACTGGGAACAAAAGGCTGCGATGAAGGAAACTGACCGCTTCATAATGCCACGACCTAAAACATGTGATGACCTAATATGTAAAACGCCAACGACAGAATCTGCAGTATAAAGAGTAACCAGATGTTGGTGGTACCACCGTTTTATTTCCTTTCGAGGGAAGGCTAGATATGAATTTACGAATGTACTATCGCTTATTTCATTTTACTCGCCCTCTGAGATTGGTTTGGACTGTTGACACCGAGATGCCTAAAATCATTGGTGGAGACTAGAATCCTAGGTCTGATGCCTGGCAACACCCAGTTGCCTAAAATCCCTGGTGGAGACTAGTATCCTAGGCCTGATGCATGTCAACAACGAGTTGTCTAAAACTCTTGGTGAAGACTAGTATTCCAGGTTTGATGCCTAGCAACAACCAGTTGCCTAAAATCATTGGTGGAGACTAGTATCCTAGGCCTGATGCATGTCAACAACAAGTTGCCTAAAATTCTTGGTGAAGACTAGTATCCTAGGCCTGATGCATGTCAACAACCAGTTGCCTAAAATCATTGATGGAGACTAGTATCCTAGGTCTGATGCCTGGCAACAACCAGTTGCCTAAAATCATTGATGGAGACTAGTATCCTAGGCCTGATGCCTATCAACAACCAGTTGTCTAAAATTCTTGGGGAAGACTAGTATCCTAGGCCTGATGCATGTCAACAACAAGTTGCCTAAAATTCTTGGTGAAAACTAGTATCCTAGGCCTGATGCATGTCAACAACCAGTTGCCTAAAATTCTTGGTGAAGACTAGTATCCTAGGTCTGATGCCTGCCAACAACCAGTTGCCTAAAATCATTGGTGGAGACTAGTATCCTAGGTCTGATGCCTGCCAACAACCAGTTGCCTAAAATCATTGGTGGAGACTAGTATCCTAGGCCTGATGCCTGTCAACAACCAGTTGTCTAAAATTCTTGGCGAAGACTAGTATCCTAGGCCTGATACCTGGTAACAACCAGTTGCCTAAAATCATTGATGGAGACTAGTATCCTAGGACTGATGCATGTCAACAACAAGTTGCCTAAAATTCTTGGTGAAAACTAGTATCCTAGGCTTGATGCATGTCAACAACCAGTTGCCTAAAATTCTTGGTGAAGACTAGTATCCTAGGCCTGATGCATGTCAACAACAAGTTGCCTAAAATTCTTGGTGAAGACTAGTATCCTAGGCCTGATGCATGTCAACAACCAGTTGCCTAAAATCATTGATGGAGACTAGTATCCTAGGCCTGATGCCTATCAACAACCAGTTGTCTAAAATTCTTGGTGAAGACTAGTATCCTAGGCCTGATGCATGTCAACAACAAGTTGCCTAAAATTCTTGGTGAAAACTAGTATCCTAGGCCTGATGCATGTCAACAACCAGTTGCCTAAAATTCTTGGTGAAGACTAGTATCCTAGGTCTGATGCCTGCCAACAACCAGTTGCCTAAAATCATTGGTGGAGACTAGTATCCTAGGTCTGATGCCTGACAACAACCAGTTGCCTAAAATCATTGGTGGAGACTAGTATCCTAGGCCTGATGCCTGTCAACAACCAGTTGTCTAAAATTCTTGGCGAAGACTAGTATCCTAGGCCTGATACCTGGTAACAACCAGTTGCCTAAAATCATTGGTGGAGACTAGTATCCTAGGCCTGATGCCTGTCAACAACCAGTTGTCTAAAATTCTTGGCGAAGACTAGTATCCTAGGCCTGATACCTGGTAACAACCAGTTGCCTAAAATCATTGATGGAGACTAGTATCCTAGGACTGATGCATGTCAACAACAAGTTGCCTAAAATTCTTGGTGAAAACTAGTATCCTAGGCTTGATGCATGTCAACAACCAGTTGCCTAACATCCCTGGTGGAGACTAGTATCCTAGGCCTGATGCATGTCAACAACAAGTTGCCTAAAATTCTTGGTGAAGACTAGTATCCTAGGCCTGATGCATGTCAACAACCAGTTGCCTAAAATCATTGATGGAGACTAGTATCCTAGGTCTGATGCCTGGCAACAACCAGTTGCCTAAAATCATTGATGGAGACTAGTATCCTAGGCCTGATGCCTATCAACAACCAGTTGTCTAAAATTCTTGGTGAAGACTAGTATCCTAGGCCTGATGCATGTCAACAACAAGTTGCCTAAAATTCTTGGTGAAAACTAGTATCCTAGGCCTGATGCATGTCAACAACAAGTTGCCTAAAATTCTTGGTGAAAACTAGTATCCTAGGCCTGATGCATGTCAACAACCAGTTGCCTAAAATTCTTGGTGAAGACTAGTATCCTAGGTCTGATGCCTGCCAACAACCAGTTGCCTAAAATCATTGGTGGAGACTAGTATCCTAGGCCTGATGCATGTCAACAACAAGTTGCCTAAAATTCTTGGTGAAGACTAGTATCCTAGGCCTGATGCATGTCAATAACCAGTTGCCTAACATCCCTGGTGGAGACTAGTATCCTAGGCCTGATGCCTGTCAACAACTAGTTGTCTAAAATTCTTAGTAAAGACTAGTATCCTAGGCCTGTTGCATGTCAACAACCAGTTGTCTAAAATTCTTGGTGAAGACTAGTATTCCAGGCTTGATGCCTGGCAACAACCAGTTGGGGACTTGTGGACACATTTAACAATGTGTTAAACAGGGGTGTGTACTGGCAAGCGATATGTTCAATGTGTGCATCGACATAATGGTAAGATGGTATCAGGCATACCAGGGATATCAGTTAGTGGTCATAATGTAAACAATCTGCATTATGCTGATAACGTGGTTGTGGTCGTTGAAAATGAAACCCAGTTTCAAGAAATAACAGATATAACTGCAAATAAAATTCAAAACAAACGACTTACTTTATCTCATCTCATCTCATCATGTTCCTTTTGTACGTTGCGGTGCCGAGGTGAAGTATAATAGAAAGCTTTGGTTAAGATGGTCGAATGGATAAGAATGCGTGTTCTTAAGTATCCGGTGTGATTATGTCGAGGGAAGGGTTCAACCCCTACTCTGGACAGTTGGACTAAAATATTGACCTATTGTCCTTGACTTGGGGACGTAAATTACAAGTACTTCAGAAGTCGGAGTAGGTTTGCCTGATGACTAGGGACACTGTTAATAGGGAAAGCTAATCCACGCGCAAAATTCAGTCCAGCACTATTGGAACAAGTTTGTATGGACTACACTTAATTTCAAAGATAACGTGCGCAATAAAATCAAAATAGAAAACAGAGATAATAGTTATTACAAAGAGAAACTGTTTACTCGAATGCAGCAGGAATTAAGTCAATCAGACAACAGTCAATGTATTTATATATAATAGGTATTATAATAATATGGAAGATGTATTAAGGAAGTACAATGTAAAAAAGCAGTAGTAAATGCAGTATTCCAGAAGATGTAGAATTTTCTCTACAATTTATTTTTCTCGTTCGAGGTGATGGAAAGAGTTCTTAAAAGCTATGCGGAGCCGATCATGATGTATGGAAGGGAATCAACTAAACATGTAGGGAATTATGTGACAGATGGGGAGGTGTGTTTTTATTGAAGAATTATATGAACACCAAGGACTGATAGAAATAGTATTGAATATATACAGAAAGAAGGTAATCCCGATTTCATATCTTAGTTTTTCTACGAGCATTATGAAAATCCCCTGCCAGCTTACTAGGCCAGTCGCAGGTTTAGGACAAAAATCTAACCAAGGGAGTCTGTCCCCCCCCCCCTCCACCCACTGGCGACCCAGAGCCCCTTTGGCCAATGACCTCGCGGTCATGGTTTCCCGGCCTATACCGCGTGGAGGTGGGATTGACTTGTGTAGTCTGCGGGTCATCGGCAGGCTACTAATTTTCACTTTTCACCCCTCCTAGGAGAGGCTAGACAATCCTAACTACTGGTTGCAAGGTCAGGCGCAGTCCACACCTTGTAGACTAAACCAGCCAAAGAGAAACCGCAAGAACACTCCATGACGAAAGAACACAGAAGAAGAACTAATGGCAAATTACACCTTTAAAGAACTCCTATTTGCGGACGATCAAGCACCAATAGCAAAATCAGAACCGGAATTACAAGACCACATGAATAGTCTAAACGAAATGTGTAAGGGACATAACATGAACATTAGCACCAGTAAAACGAGGTAACGACTATAACCAAAGAAGAAAAGACAACAGAGATTAATCTACCAGAACAGCCCCTGAAACAAGTAAAGAGCTAAAAGTATATTTTTCTGCATATCCTATTTACTGGACATCGCTGTCAACACTATCATTTTACCGCTGTTGTTGATTTCTTGGCAAGACTGCGCTAAGTAGATTGCCATTGCTTTCTGAACGACCGGTTCACATATCCCGTAAGTAACTTACGCGACTCAGTCCGCTACCGAATCTCGCGCAGCTGCGTTACCCTGCTTGGATATAAGGAGAAAGGCAATAAACCCTTCGCTAGGGAGACGGCTTTCAAGTACTTAGGAAGTATGATATCATTAAATCGCAAATCAGAAGACAAGATCGAAAATAGATGCAATAAGGCAAACCAACTCATTGGACAAATGGTACCAATACTAAAGAACCTACAACATAATCTTCCCACTAACTCTATGCTACCAATGCCAAACCTGGACAATGACATAAAAATAGAAACGAAAAATCACAACAGCAGAAATTAGATTCCTGAGAAGAATACGCAATGTTTCAAGAAGAGAGAAAATCAGAAATGAAGACATTAGGACTAAAGTGGGGGTTATAGCAGCGCTCGATTTTATTATAAGGCAGCACGTCAAGTGGTTTGGCTATGTAACTAGATTACCAACTAAAAGTATACCACAACAATCAATGATGTACAGACCACTTGAAAGCAGAGGAAGAGGCCGACAACGTAAACAATGGGCAGAGGGAATAACAGAGTCCATGGGAATCTCGAAACATGAAGCCCATAACCGGACACTCACTCGTGTGTATATCTCACCTCGACAACGCAAGGTACAAGAGAAACAAGATGAGACGATGATGAGATGAGACGTTTATTCACACAGAGAAACGGTTACTTTATCAGGAGTCAGAAGAGGGCACGAGAAGAATAAGGCTAGAGTATGACGTCACAGGGGGAAGTGTGCAGAGTGAGAAGGCATGGGAAGACCAAGAGAAAAGATGCTGAGAGCCATGAGAGACAGAAGACTTTGACAGACACTACCACCTGCGCAACATGCTATGGACTATATATATATATAAAGTCATCATCATCTCATCTTGATCCTCTTATACCTTGCGTTGTCGAGGTGAGGAGGTATACACAGCGGGAGAGTGTCCTTTTATGGGCGTCATGGATCAAGATTCCCATCGAGCTGCCGTATGACAGTAGACGGCACTACTTGCTTTCTGTTAACGCCGAATGTTGGGTGGCGCTCACTAAACCCGAGGCCCCCCCCCCCCCCACCTCTCCCATCTCCCACCCTGTATTTAGATATTATTAAATACATGTATTTGTTTATATTATATGATTATAATGACACGGAGTCTGCTTTGAAGAACTGTAGACAATCAGAAATAAATATCATAATGGGTGATTTCAACGCAAAAGTAGGAAATCAAGGAGATGGATGCAGTGTAGGCAACTATGGTTTCAGATAGCGAAACGATAGAGGATACAGACTTGTAGAATGGGCAAAAGAACAAGACATGGCTATAGGAAACACCTGGTTTAAACAACATCCTAGAAGATTGTGGATATGGAGGAGTCCAGACAGCGGGATTAAAAGCCAGATAGATTACATCCTGATTAGCAGAAGGTTTAGAAATGCGTTAACAGTCGTAAAAAAGTTTCCAAAGCAGACTGTTACCGTGTTTACAGATTGATTACAGACTCATTGAGGGTAAAGTTAAAGACAGTCAAGTATACAACAGGAAACACTAAATATGATTTGTGCAAATTGAAAACTGAAAAAATACAAGATAATTTTAACATAGAAATAAAGAACAAATTATATTGTCTGGTCTAGAGATCCTCTTTCGCAATGTAGATGATCATTGGGAAATGTTGAAGAATTCAATCATTTTGGCTGCAGATATTCCAAAATTAAAGAACGTGGGTCGTAAGAAATTGATGTAAAATTTCTTTTTACAACTAATGGAAACAAGAAGACTCAACAAAAACATTATCCTGCCAAATATGAAGAAATTCACAGAAAAGTCAAAACATTATGTAAGGTGGCAAAAGAAGCATGGCTCGAGAAGAATTGCATAGAAATTGGAAAACGACACAATAGTAAATAATACCAAACTAATGCACACAAGAATTCAGGAGCTCACTAATCAATGAACATGTACATCAGGAGGCTGCCTAAAGAAAACAGATGGAAAAATCATAATAGAAAAGATCAGATTTTACATGTATGGTCAGTTTATGATGGAAAACCTTTATGATGATAACAGAAGAAGAGTATGATATTCAAAATAATAATGAAGGACTATCAATTTTGAAGATAGAAGTTCAGAATCCCCTTAACCATATGAAAACTGGCAAGACACCCGGTTCAGACAGCATCACAACAGAAATGATTAATGCTTTAGAAGAATACGGAATAGACAAAGTTATAAGACTCCTAAATACAATATGTGATACTGGAGATATACGTCATTAATTATGTAATTCTGTATTTATTGCAATCCCAAAGAAATCAAGAGCCATGTGTCACAGAATACTGGAAGGTTGTCGACCCTACGATAAAAACAAAACAGAGATCGCCTCCGTCGCGAGGTGATTGAAGGTTGTTGACCCTAAGATCAAAGGACAGAGATCGGCGATCAAAACAGCTACCACTTGTTTGTTGTGAGACGGGGGCCGATAAACCACGATCACAACGCTTTGAACACAGAAGACGGAGTCACAATCAAGCAATATCACAACTCTTTGAAAGGGAAGACGGAGTCCCGAGAAAACACGATCGGAGGTCTTTGAAAGTACGGGAACGTATGTCCGTGATCCAGAGAAAAGAGTCGATATCAAAGGATAATCATTGATGTCCCGAAAAGATCGTTTATCAAAGGAGATTGTCGGCCTGTTGTTGTATGAAGATCAAAAGACAGGAGAAGAGAACAAGGGGCTACTTGGTGGAGTATACCAGTATAGTCCTACATAGCCAAAGTATAAATGGTCTGAATATACAATTTTAATTCAGTGTGCTACGAGGTCTACAACGAGAGGAAGTGTTGATATATTCTTGGTCTAGTACGAAAAGGGATTTACAATGTTCCGCGTTGGTTGAAAACAACGGGCATTTGTACTGGATGTGCATATGTATTCCCATTTCAGGCTGAGGATAGTGATTATAAGGTAGTAGTGATGTAGAGTAGAACTCGAGCATAGTGAATTTGCGTGTGTGACCGTAGTATCGAGTGTCGGCAGCATTTAGATGAGGAGTAACTTAGTGGGTCGAGTAAGGTGTCAGGGCACTCGACAGAATAAGTACTATGACACGAGAAGATAGGCAGAAGGCGGGGGGGGGGGGGAATAAGGATAGGTCTATGTTAGGAGATTCTAGTAGAGGTGTTTACTGGGATGTCTGAGTTTTTCCTATGACTTTTCCTTCTTTTACCTAGTCTTAAGTTATGTGAAGAACTCTTATGTCTTATGTCAGAGGTCAGTTCTCTGAATATATAGAGGTTACTAACTGAGAACGGCCGTAAGCCTACTCTCACCTCTAAAGTGTCTGAGTTAGGTTGATATCACCTGGTATTGTCTCTTCGACAGGTTCCAATTAAAAGGGCAATAGCTACACTCCTGAGAAGAAGGAAATTACCATATTCTGGTGCAGTGATACCTAACATCAAGATTTTAGTCTTGTAACATAACTAAGGTCAGACAGTTCTTGAACTAAAGAAAACTTAGAATGCAGTCATGATAAGAGAGACTGACAGCATAATATATTTCAAACAAACAAAGAACTTAATGCCATAATTGTTCACATGAACTATCATATAAATGGAAAGGCTGTAACGCCAGAACATTTTCCTAGCGTAACAGAACATTTCGTGAACTAAATGAAAGCAGTGTGTCCGTGATATATCTCTAGACAGTGTTTTGGTTGTTCGTTCCTACATAAACGATAGTACATTCAAGTGTATCGGATGTGTAGACATTACCTGGACTATAATAACTTTCATTTTATTGGATGTATAAAACTGAAAAACACGACCTACAAAATTCATTCACGGGAATATACTGTTTCAAAGGTTTTCAAGGAGATATTGTGAAGAGATCAACATCATTCAGAGAGACACTTCACTGGGTGAGCGCATTCCAGTTCTGTGCTGTTGTGATATAACATGGCCGTTGCGTGATGAGAACTGTGATGTGGATCCTAGACTGTCAATCTTGTCTCACTTACACGATAGAATACACCACAGATGTCTTTTCACCTACACTAAACACACCCATGAAAATATTTATTCATTAAATAAGTTTAGTATTTATTGGAAGACAGTGTTGTGTGGGTATGTTCTGGAGGAATGTGAAGAGGGGTATGCTCTTGTAGTAATAGAGAGAGAGATAGTGAATAAAAGACTGGAAAGGGGGTGTGTAGACAAAGGTCCGGCAATAGACACAAAACTGAAAAAAGGGAAGTTTGAAGTGTTTATGTTGATTCTACTGTCCCCCCAGAGACGACAAGTGACACCATGGAAAGTGACCAACATCGAATATTTAGTATAACGAGTCACATCACGAAGATTTTGCTAAGAATTATCATGCAAATAGTTAGGAAGAAAATACAACCTGAAATTGGAGAGGAACAATGTGGGTGTGTAGAAGGCAAGGGTTCAGTAAATGCTGTGTATATGCATAGAACAGTAACTGAACGTTCTTTAAAAGTAAACAAAGATCTACACCTTTGCTTTATTGAATGTACAAAGGCTTTCGATAAAGTGAGACATATCGACATGATAAGGATACTTGAAGATCTACAATTTGAAGGGAAAGATCATAGACTTGTAAAAAACATATATTGGAAACAACAAGCTGCCATAAGAATTGATAATGAAGTAGGTCAATATTAGCCTATTAAGAGAGGTGTAAGACAGGGATTTGTAATGTCTCCAGATCTTTTTTTCCTTGTACAGTGAAAATGTTTTCAGAAATATAGAAGAAATGAAAGAAATCAACATTGAGGGACGATACATCAATAACATTAGATATGCAGATTATACAGACAATTGCAGACAATGAACAGGACATGCAAACTTTCGTAGATGCGGTTGCCCATAGCGACGAGGGTTAGAATTGGATTGTAAGAAGACACAGATTATGGTTGTCACTGGGAAGAAGGAAATACTAAAATGTAATATACAAGTAAATAGGCATATTCTTAAACAAGTGAATCGGTATAATTATCTCAGAACAGTCATAACATCTGATGGGAGATGTCTTGAAGAGATTAGAACAAGAATTGCCAATGCGAAGGTAGCCTTTTGCAAGATAAAAAAACATACTGACCAATAAAAAGATATCAATTGAAACGAGAAAAGAGTGTTGGGGTGCTACATAGAACCTGTGCTTTTATGTGTATGTGAATCGTGGACAATAAGCAGACGTGCTGAAAAACATCTGATGGCTGTGGAAATGTGGTTTCTTAGGAAAATGTAAAGAATACAATGGACAGACAGAAAAACCAATGAACAAGTCCTTCAAGAAACAAATGAAGATCGTAAACTGATAAAAGACCTTAGACATAGAAAGTCATAATGTTTTGGACATGCTATGAGAAGAAATGATTTTGATAACTTGGTGACAACTGGCAAGATCGAAGGGAAGAGACCAAGGGGAAGACCGAGAAGTAAATACCTATATGGCTTGGCCACGTGGCATTGTCGAAACAGAAACACGGAGCTGATCCACGACTCTGGTTATCGAGTGAGATGGCATAGCATAACCGCCCACGCTTATCGGCATGGCACATGATGGATGGATGGATTTATATTATATATTCGTCTCTCACGTCTCTCCACAGATTGCGATCTTATGTGTTCTTGATCAACTCTGCTGTTGATATTCCTCCATGCCACCGCTTCAGTCCATTCAGCATTATTTGTGTTGGTCATTGCTCAGCCTCCCTTTCCCTTCATCTGTCCAGTCTTGTTCTCCAATGGCTATTTTCTCATGACATGACCAAAGAAAACTGTTTGTCTCATTTCTACTGTTGAATATAATGTTCAAGTTTCATTAGCCTCTTTGAGGCAGTCGTTGTTAGTTACCCTGGCTGTCCAAGGAATTCGCAACATTCGTCCATGGAATATACTAACCATTATACTACAACAATTTAAAAACACATGAGAGACTTGAAATAATGCGAAAACAATAAGACGATTATTTTAAACACTAGCTGGTAATTTACCTGAAGCTGACCTGTTGCAGATAAATCCCGGATTTCCGTTTATTAACCTCCCGACAGATATAGCGGCGTAAATTCCCGAACATTGGTGAACAAATACTCGTTCCACAGAGCGACAGTTTTCTCCGCAGCATTACCTTCCTTGTGCGATAGTTTCTCATAGCTCGATGCTTCCCCCATGAAACTCTCTAGCGTTGCCCTTTGCATGGACTGGGGGAAATATCACTCGGGGGGTGTCTGAATCGGCACGACACCGTTGGCCCTTTGGGAGAACAGAATTATCGCCGTCATATGAAAAGTGGGAAATTCGAGTTTAAAAGCTTGTGTTGTGTTTGTAAATGTGGGTCACAACATATTTCTGTCATATGTTGAGTGTAAAAAAAGTGAGAAGTATAGCATCCACGATTGATACGCTGACTTTTTCATATCGTTTTTTTTTTTTTTTTTGGTTAAATCTTCCAAATTTTGTAAATGTTTATTGTTCGTTTGCTGCTGAGTTCGATTCCTTGTCCCATGGGGTTGATGTTTGGAGAGCAGACGGGTATTTTTGGATCAACCCCGCCTTGTGACAGGAGTATCGTAGATTTGGGGGAGTGAAGGTGTCCGGTGAGGTAATGAAGAGTTAACCCGATGCCAAAATTCATTTGTTGTTTCTTACGACATGCTGCGCAGTACACGATGCTGCTACTCTTTCATTTTCTTATGGGAGACGGCAACGCAATATAGGAATCTGTTATACAATACGCTTTTACGGGATCTACAGAAAATACAGAAAACGGACTTCTATAATCGTGTATATATCTGTAGTTAACTAACATACACATTTACACTCACACGCTCAGAGAGAGAGAGACACACACACACACTATATATATATATATATATATATATATATATATATATATATATATATATATATATATTGTAACCACTCACAGATCAGATCATAGCGGCGAAGACAATTAAAAGGTCAAAGATAAAGAGCATCCGTTGGATCTTTTCCCCATAACATGCTGCTGTGTTGAGAAACGAGTAGAAGGACACATTGGCTGAGTCTTTTCACCACTGGGTGGGGTACTGGTGCCTGAAAGTGCAGATGTATCCGGGGTCCTTTGGCATCGTGTGTATAGTGTCGAATAACAGATATACCGTCATTGCATGGAGAGAATGGTGAGATAGTGAATGACCAGAGGATCTGGCAGATACAAAGTACCTATAGAAAAGGCCAAAGGGACGCATAATCAAATTGCATCTGGTAGCATTACTTTTGGGACTCTTCCCTGGTTGTTGAAGATGAGGACGGAGAACGTATGAGAATGTCTTTAGTGCAGTGATGTCGGTTATAGACGCAACAGAACTCAGTTTTATTAAAGGAGACGAGGTACACCTAAAATTGTCAAGGTAGTAATACGTAGGCTAGGAAAATATTGTTGAACTGTACGGAAGAGTACAGCGGAAGTCATCACAATAACACAGAAGCTATTTTAAAATACAACACTTATGAAAATAAGATAATAACGTCAGAGCATCAAAAGTCGGTCGGGTGTGTTAGGGTTATTGTTTTATTAAACCTACTCTTGAAGACGCCAGCTGTTGTGGCAGCGCGTTTGTCCGGTGGTCATGTATGCCAATCATCATCGAAGCTTGGATTTTAAAAACAAAAACATTTTTACTTTTTACTTCTTGAACCCTAGCGTGTCGGCTAGCTTTTTCTATTGCCAGTGTCCCTCCCAATGAGACGATCCGCTCTGACTTTTCGAATAGTTGTAAGTTTTGTCATCAAGTCAAGAACGAGAAATGAACATTTAAGTCCAACTGACCGGTGTAGGGGTTGAACCCGCTACCTTAGTAGATCTGGGTTCTCCGAATGGCCTATCATTAAATGGGTACACGGAACCATTCAGGTATGTAAAGGCTGTCGGGGTGTTATTGATGACATCACACTTCATGAGTCGCTTGGTCTGTGAAAATGTGGGGCTTGCACCATATACCAAACACGGAGCAGGATGTAGAATGAGGTGCTTTACTTCCGCTCGAAGACGATTTTATTTCATAGCGTAATATTTAATAATTAATTTAACAATTTAATACGCTATAATTAATTTAACAATTTAATAATTTAACAATTTAATAATTAAGTTAACAATTTAATATTTAATCATTAATTTAACTACTTAATATGCTTTAATTAATTTAACAATTTAATATTTAATAATTTAACAATTTAATATTTAATTCTATGGTTTGTGTCTTCGTTATTTAAATTTAATATTTAATAATTAATTAAACAATTTAATATTTAATAATTAATTTAACAATTTAATATTTAATAATTAATTTAACAATCTACATGGACACCACAACGCATGCTCCGTAACCCTCGTGAAAGCCCGCGATATGTTTCCTTGATAATTATTCCAGCAGCAATTTAGTCAAACATGTCCGCCTCTTCGACTTTGGATGTTAGCGTATGTAGCATACACCTGGGCCCTTCTAGTTTTCACCCTTGCTCGCGCCTCTAGTCTAGAATCAGGCAGAGCTACCATTTTTCTCCTATATTTATTTTAAAAAACATGCATTCTACACTGTGAATCGACCAGCTCTGCACGATCCGGACGTGGACATCTTAACCTCTAAACCACTCCGTCACCAGCAACAGGTTATAATTTGTTTTTTAAGGCACAGGTACCAGATTGCACGTCTCTAGGAGTATCGTGTATTTTTTTTTTTTTTTAATTCGCATATCCTTCTACAGGACATCGCTGTCAAGCAGCATCTTTCAGCTGTCTGTTGATTTCTTGGCAAGATTACGCTCAGTAGTTTGCCATTGCTTTCTGAGCGGCCGGCTCAGTTATCCCGCAAGTCACCTGCGGGGGACGAACCGCTCCCAGTTCTAGCCCGCTACGAGACTCTGCGTGATAAACGGGATTACGGAGAAAGTGGTGTAACCTCTCGGCCTCTCGTGTATAGGGTGTATTTTTAATGACTGTGCAGTGTTTGAGAATATTGCCAGACCAAGTTTTGTATTCACCCCCTCTGCAAAGTTCATGCAACATAATAAGTAAATACAAAACTTGAACCGGCAATATTTTCAAACACTGCAGTCATTAAAAATACACCCTGTATATTCTGCTAGTCTCATATTTTATAATAGACACATATATAAATACTCGAGTGATAATGTGGTCGAAGACACACTGGTCGCCTTCATTTTCCAAGACAGTTCCTGGTACCCATTTAGGGTTGAATCAACTTGGGATCCTATCTCGAGGTTTAAAACCATCTGAGTTATTATTTATTAAACATTTATGAAATCAATATAATGGTTTTATAAATTGGACATGAACAAAATCACTATAGAGGAAATAGTATAATTATGGATTAGTCCTTAATGAGATCAGTATAGAAGAATTAGTATAACTATGGATTAGGCCTTAATTAAATTACTATTGAAGAAATATAATTATGGGTTAGTCCTTCATGAAATTAGTACAGAAGAATGAAAATGTACCTGAGCTGGAGGTAGACCCAGCCTAAAGTAAACACCCGAAATGTTCTCGGAGGTCAAGACAGCGGAGATGATATAGATCACATTTATCATCATATGTTGGTTGATTTGTAGAAAAATTTGAGTCTGTCATCATATACTCAACATGACTGACGGAATGAAAAAGGGCTGTGTACTTTTTATATTTTTTAATAGACAAAAGTGTTATTAAGTCATATGTATTACTGACATTACCACAGAAAGTTAAAATATCTGAATGATTAGTTGGTTGGTTGTTTGACTGGGTATTTGGCTAGGTTGATTTGTTGGTTGGTTTTGATTTGTTGATTTGTTGATTTTGGTTTGTTAGCAGGTTAGTTATTAGAGAGGCAAATGATGATATGACATACTGTAGTAAAACCACAATAGAAGAAAAAGATTCAAATAGTTATTATATATTAGACATTAGTGAAATCATCATAGAAAGAAATAGAGGCACATATATATATATGACAATAATGAAATCACTACACAAGGAGGTCAGGCAATAGGGTATTATATATTTGACATTGATGAAATAGACAATTGGGCATCATTTATATAATGTTAATGAAATCAGCTGTAGCAGAAAGATATTTAATTGATAAGTATTATTTTATATTAATGAAATCACAATGCCGGCTCCCTGGCCGAGGTGTTAGCAGCTTTCTCCGTAATCCCGAATACTCTCGTGGTTGACGTGAGTGCACGAGAATTTGAATCGGTTCGAGTCTTATGAGAGTATGGAGCCGGTCGCTCAGAAAGTCGTGGCGTGCTGATGAGCGTAATCTAGCCTAGGAATCAACATACTGCTGAAAGATGCTGATCTTGACCGCAACATCCTGAAACAGGATGGAAACGCTAGGAAAAAAATGAAATCACAATAGAAGAATGTAGGAATTGTGTATTTTATGTTAATGATATCACTTTGAAAGAAAGAAAGGTCTTTGGTCTTTTTATCTTTGACATGAAAAAATAATATGTGTGAAAGAAACATCAAAGGTTATCATATGGAGGAAATCAGTAAAACTGTAAAGAAAACAACGAAATGCTATATGCAGAGACAACAAATCGTGTTATATGTAACATATTTGCTTGGTTGAACCCACAATCGCGAAGTATAAATGATTGAAAAATCCATGATCAACTGTAGTGTGGAACCGCGTTACACAAAGCGGTGCACTCACTGTCCATGATACTACCAAGCGAACGAAGTAAGCATAGAAAAACAAGAACACTGTTCTGCTGAGCTTGTTGTGGAAACAGGTCACGCAACGAAGTCCGCATTATTTCACAATTGATGGAGAAACGAAGTGGACATAAAAACTACACAAAGACCTTTGCGTGTGCGACCAAGGCCACGAGAACCATGATTATTTAGTCAAACTGCGGAAGAGAATTACCAGCATTTTGACCCGGATTCAGGTCCTGATTGAGGGGCGGTTCTGGTGTCGATCCGAGCAGTCTCGAAATGGAAGACAGCTCCGCGGTCATGCTCGTTCATACTGTTGAGCTGCCTGGTGTATGTTAAGTACACGCTCGTGAATTGCTAAGGGTGAAAAAAAACAGTCGCTTAAAAGTCGACAGGGTCGACTTCATTGCACTGGGTTTTATCCCATATGGCTCTGTCTCTTTCCGCAGCGCGGAAAGCATGGTACAAAGCACGAACTCCGTAGCTCTAGCGACGACCCACAGGAGTCTCCGAAAAATTTCACTCGTGAACCGAAGGACGCGGCCCGAAATCGAATCCACAACCTTCATGGACCGAGTCAAAGGGCTTGACCACTTCACCACGGAGCGTCCCGCGGTGAATTCTGCATCTAGCGCCACATAGAACGGTACCTATAATTAATTACTTTTTAAAATGTTAGTTGCATATCCTTTGCATATCAACTACAGAATGTGTTGGCTGTTTGTGATTCCAGGGCAAGTTTACGGTCAGTGGTTTGCCATCGCTTTCTGAACGACCGACACTTAAACCATTGTATGGAAACCAACGCAAGGCAATTGCTTCTAAATCACCCTCAGCTGTGGTTCGAACGGTATACTTGGGATAAAGAATTGCATTTGTAATCCCTTCGCCACATAGCTGGATAACTACTAAAGCAAATCTTATAAAAATCATTTTTTGTTGTTTGTTTCGGCCGGCATTCCGCTATCAGTGTCGCTTACTGCTATTAGCGAGCGAAAAAGCAGAAACAAAGATGGAACACCTTAGAAGAGTTAGAAGTAACTATGTGATATGGAATTAGGAATGAGGAAAATAGACAGAAGAACACTAGGCCTGAAACCAGTTATGCAACTTATTAAAGAATAACAGACTGAACAGTTTTGACACCTCACAATAATGCCCTGTTGCCATCTACCACAAACATCCACGGTGACAAAAATATGACGGATACAGAGAAATTTAAATACAGCGTAAATACTTGGCACATGATATCAAGAACAGCCTCGGAGAAATGAAGATCAACGTATAAATCGCATAGGAAAGAGCGTTCAAAAAAAATTTAACTGAGGTAAATGGAGGAGGAGAAAGAAGAACGGAAACAAGAAGAGGGGGGGGGGGAGGAGGAAGAGGAAGAAGAAGAAACAGAATTTTTCGAACTTAGAAAAGTAGCAACACTTTCAGTCAAGGCATAAAGATATCAGACTGTAGTTTAGCGCCAGATTCTGAATGATAGCGGTAAGAATCTTGAAAAGAAACTACTATATGATTACCTTTGTAGCCTGGTTCTCTCTGACCAGTCACCAGTTTGTCCACAATATACACAGTTTTGTGAAGTACATTTTTTTTCCCGTAACATTTTGTGAAGTATGTTTTTATACGTATCACTCCACACTCACGCGGAAATGTGAGTGTTATTTGCCCTTCATTTGTTAGTCTCATAGTATGTTGGTATGACGTATTTGTTGTCATATAGCAGTGTTTCCAGGAATTATTGCCACACATGCTACCATAAAAGGACACGAGCAGACCTGCTATACATCTATACGAAGGGAAACATATTTGAAACTACCTTTGTTTAATACCCAGCTCAGCGATTGGTTGAGTCACGGCCAAAAGTTGTAGCTTAGTTTTGCAAGGCGATAGTCTCTTCACTTGCCATGTCCTTTTAGTGAAAGTGTTAGGGGAAGTATGTGTGCCCATTTTCCTCTCTGCACCTAGGTTGAGGCCGGCTTCCTGGCCTAGAGGTTAGCAACTTTTCTCCATAATCTCGTATACTCTCGTAAGTAACGTGACGACGGTGAGAATCAGCAGTGGTTCGAATCGCGTCCGTAACTTACGGGGTATGTGAGCCGGCCGCTCAAAACGCAATGGCAAACTACTGAGCGTAATCTTGCCAAGAAATCAACAATCACCTGAAAGATGCTGATGTTGACAGCGATGTCCTGTAAAGGATATGCAAACATTTTAATTTTTTTTTAAACTAGAGTGAGCGTATAAGTTTATTGTGTGTGATGTGTGTGTGTGTGTGTGTGTGTGTGTGTGTGTGTGTGTGTGTGTGTGTGTGGGTGGGTGGGTGTGTGTGTGGATGTGGATGTGTGTGTGTGTGTGTGTGTGGGGGGGGGGGGGGGGGGGGGGGGGGTGGGTGGGTGGGTGGGTGTGTGTGTGTGTGTGGATGTGTGTGTGTGTGTGTGTGTGTGTGTGTGTGTGTGTGTGTGTGTGTGTGTGTGTGTGTGTGTGTGTGTGTGTGTGTTACGCCCGAACCTCTAGAGGACACAAGTATCAATGTTTATAATGAATTGCGAAACTGTAATTAGCGTTTCATTGAAAAGTTGGCCTGAGATTTGCGGACTGCAGGACCGCCATGTCTGTCCAACTAGTTCTCCTATGCTTGCAATCTCATTCTTCTATGAGTAAGCTTTCTTATATGCTTTGTGAATATACCTCACTATCAATGCATATAAACTGCAAATTGTCTGTGTGTTGTAACGTGTTCTTTGTAAGTGCATAGCTTGAACCTCTTCGCAATGCTGCAGAAAGGTTATTATCTGTATATAACGTGAACAGTCTTTTCAAGCTGAGGAAATGTTCTTGCTAAGCTGTAGCTTGATTTCTCGTGCACTTATGAGTTAATCCTTTGTTTACATCGTTTGTAAATACACAGAGGTATAATTGTTTTGTAATCATTTTTTTTTTCCTTCAGAAATGGTGTTATGGGAATGAAGGAAATGTCATGTTTTATGAGTTATATTCTCAAGTGAGAGGAAAGGAAAACGCACCATATATATTCAAGTGTCATACAGGACGTGCACTTTCCATCCGTATTGCACCTTGTGTCGATGCCTTAGCGATTATTTTATGTTCAGGAATTTGATAACAGCGTTCTTAATATGACGGATACAGAGAAACAAACTAAAATCAACCACCCAACAAACCAAAACCAACCAACAAATCAACCTAGCCAAATACCCAGTCAAACAACCAACCAACTAATCATTCAGATATTTTAACTTTCTGCAGTAATGTCAGTAATACTATACTGCAAAATATATTACTGAAGTCAGGCATTTATTATGTTTACAGCAATTGGTGGGTTGCAGAACAACGTTCATTAAACCCCTACTTCTAATAGTCCGGTGGGGAGAGGACCATATGTCTTCGTGTTCTAGTTTGATGAGTGGGAGGAATATTCCATGAATGGCTCCTGCATTAATATATGAAAGGATTCACATGTTTTCTCTGTTACGAGTATTTACGAGTATTACCGAGTATTACGGTGGTGGTGGTGGTGGTGGTGGTGGTGGTGGTGGTGGTGGTGGTGGTGGTGGTGGTGGTGGTGGTGGTGGTGGTGGTGGTGGTGGTGGTGGTGGTGGTGGTGGTGGTGGTGGTGGTGACGGTGACGGTGACGATGATGATGATGATGATGATGATGATGATGATGATGATGATGATGATGATGATGATGATGATGATGATGATGATGATGATGCAAGAAGCACTTGTGTGCGTATGTACAATAAGAAGAGATGGTGACCTATCTGGTCGTTGGCCATTTGCCATGTGTCAGTAAGGATATCTCTAACGCATCAGAATGCCCCAGTATCAATCTCGAAAAAGAGTACGCAGTGAGGGGATACCCCACTCACTTTCGGAGTTGGACTAAACTCCACAATCAGAGAAGAGGTATAGGGAAAATCGAAACATCCTTCTTTCTCCTCCCCTTTTGTTATCTTTCGTTATGTTGCTGATATAATGTTCCAATTACAGTAGGTTTTGTTTCTAATGTATCTCGATTGTGTTCATTTTTCATTTTGAAGCGCTGGGGAGGCAGGTTGTAGTTTGGGCGTTTATTCAAGAACAGGAAACTGGCTTATCAGCCTGTTTCTAATTCGTACCTGGTGGAGTTTGGAGAGTGCAATTGTTTACTGCCGCACTCAAGGAAACTTGTGTCAGCACCGGGATATACAGCGTGGAGTATCATGCACTACAGTTGGATGCCGGATTCTTACACCTGGAAGCGATCGGCCAGCGTCAGTTAATACTATGTCTGAAGAAGACAACAGCATTCGCCTTATTCATCGAATACAGAGTGATACCCTACCCCCTGTATGAACCAACCGCCGGGTTTTACCATCAACTGGCCTACACAGAAGCTTATGCTTGGTCTGTTTCACAAGCCTAGAGCAGGTGGATACCATACATGCTGTATGGACTATGAGCTTTCCTTGCCAATTTTGGCCACGTCTGCCCCAGATAGGTGCAAAGCCATGTTTAGGCCCAGTTCAGGTTATCACGGTTACCTTTGTCCATATGGACAAAGATATGTCCTTCACCCTCCAGATATGGGATGGAAAGTTTACGCCCAATTCAGGTTATCACAGTCAAGAGTCGACCATGTTTACATCAATCTGTTACACCACGCCGCAAAGTCTCTAACCCCGCTGATCTGTGAAGTAGGAAGTATTGTGTTGTTGGTGGCAGAGACTGGGTAGGAATGTCCTCTCATACCTACTACCGGTGAAGATGTATAACCTTCTATTGGAATACCAGTTTGTGTGAAATTCCAATTTCCCTGGATAAGAGGGAATGTGTGCCATCTGTTAAAAGATGATACCAATTAGTATTATGGCCAGACATTTTGGGTGAATTTACGTGGAAGAAGGTTTTACTAGCAGTCACATGGTATTCATGTCTCTGTATGGAGTGGCTTTCGTTGGGTGTGAGTTTTTTTTTTTTTTTTTTTTGACACATGTTGGTTGTTATAAACCTTTTGGGATTTTGGGGGAATCTGATCTGTTTTTCTTAATTATGTGAGTTACATGGATATGATATTGTATGTCATGTAAATGTCATCACGGTTCAGATTATAGGGGTTTCTATGATGTTTTGTCTGACAGTGGTTGTTCCCATCTGTTAAGTAATACAGTTGTTATGTATGGCAGTTGATATCTATCATTGTTTATATAAATGTGGGAGATCAAAAGTGAGGCGGGAGACCTACACATACTAGTATGCAAACCTTCATTGTAGAGTGAGTAGTTACTATGTTGTCTGTGGTGAAAATTCCCGGATCTCCCTGCCTTCTACAGGAACCAATTCTTCTATATTGGTGTTGAACTTGTACCCATTTCTGCCTTGTTCAATGCTTGGAGGTACTTGAGCCATTATATGGTTTCCTCAAGAAGACTTTTTGGGTATGAGAACCCATCCCATCCGGGATACCCCCATCAAACCTAGCTATATTTGCAATTATTATCTTAACACCTCACAGTTAGAAAGCGTAATATTAGACTTGTGTCTGTAGAGGTCTCAAACAGTGCGGACATAGCACTAGAGGTTACCAGACCAGAACCCACATATATCCCAAGACTTTAGAACACCAATCCGTGGAACGGTCTGTCCAAGTTCTGGATTCCCAGCCAGACTAAAGCTCCACAGATGGTGATGCTTCTCCTCAGATGTGAAGATCAAGTATCGGTATTGAACACCCCGCTGGTCCCTGCATTGGAAAATGGGAGGAGAGCTCTGCAGGACAGTTCTCATGGAAATGGCCCTTTGGTAATGGGTGGGCAGGTTGTTTCTTCTTTCTTTCTTCCCTCTTTCCCTTCTTCTTCGTCTTCGTCCTTCTTCCTCCTTCTTTTTCCTTCTTTTTCCTCCTCCTTCTTCCTTCCCTCATCCTTACTTCCTTTTTCCTCCTTCTTCTTCCTACTTTCCACTTCCTTCTTCTTCCTTCCAGCTTCCTTCTACTTCTTCCTACTTCATCCTTCTTCCTTCTCCTCATTCTTCTTCTTCTTCTTCTTCTTCTTCTTCTTCTTCTTCTTCTTCTTCTTCTTCTTCTTCTTCTTCTTCTTCTTCTTCTTCTTCTTCTTCTTCTTCTTCTTCTTCTTCCTCTTCTTCCACTTCCTCTTCCTTTTCTTCTTCTTCTTCTTCTTCTTCTTCTTCTTCTTCTTCTTCTTCTTCTTCTTCTTCTTCTTCTTCTTCTTCTTCTTCTTCTTCTGCTGCTGCTGCTGCTGCTGCTTCAGCCCTTGAAGCTCATAAGTGAGTGTAGTCCAACAACCACTCATGTTAAGCGCTCTGTATGTCAGTTGATGGTTAGTTGGATGTTGTCTGATTAGTTCTATAATGTGAGATAGCCAGTCTCCGACCAACCCTTTTAAATAGCCTTTTATAAATTCTCAGGATGTCTACGGTGTTATTATTCCTTACTTCCCCTTTCTGGCGCCAGTAACACAGATTCTGGATACGTAAAACAGGGGGAAACCACCACATTCATTTACAAAGGATACATTTATGGGCATTCACAATCCTCGGTAGACTGACAGGTTTCACGAAAAATAGAAAATATCAGTGGTCGGACAGAATAACCATACAAGACATTAAACAGAAGCAATATGTGATTACATGTAATCGCTCTGTAAAAACTAAAGCAATTAACAGGTTTATAATCTGGAACAGATTTGAAAGAAGTCAGAGAACTGGGAACATGAGTATTTACGGTGACTGGAAACGCGAGTATTTACGGCGACAACAGACGGGTGTCAAACTTGGACATTGAACAACTCAACTGTAAAGAACATAATATAAATGTTGCAGAGGCGGATTATAAATATTTTAAGGAAAACAGAAAACAAACAGATTTACTGAACAAGAACTCAGTACTAAAGAAGATTGGTTATTATATCAAATACAATTGAGTCTTAGCGATGAAAGGTTTAAGTCCCTGCCTCGCGCTCCGAAGGTTGTCGGTTCGATACAGGAGTTCTTTATTCGAGTGCAATTTTCCCAGAGACTCCTTGGGGAAGGAGACCAAGCCGTATGGGATGAAACCCGGTGCAATTAAGCCAATCCTCTCGCCGTTGATGTTTATAATAATATGTATTTGTCCGGATGCAGTTTGCTGCTATTGGTTTATGATGTGATAGCACCATTACATTTTGTAGGCCTGAGAGCAGGAAGGAATCGGCGGCCAGTCTTTCCCTCAATTTGGCAAGAGAAGAGCCCAGGCGTCGAATGCGCGTCTGATCGTACTCGTGATATTACCAGCACTGTCTTTGATCTGTGTATCTTGCCAATATTTCAACGCACATCAGTGATATGCCAGCCCTGTTTGCTGTGCTTTGCTTACTCTGCTCTCTACATTTCAATTATTCGAAGCAGCAAGAGGAAAACCCTACACTGATCTCCACAGAGCAAGTTAATAAACAGACACAATACTTGATATAGCGCGGACTGACGTTCATAAACTGCATACAAGTCTGAGGTCTCCACAAAACAAGTTCATAGACAGACACAATACTAGATTTAGGGCGGACTGACATGTTCATAAAACTGCATGCAAGTCTTTGGCCTCTAAAACCTAATACAAGCATCGATCTGTCTGTAGCATTTGAAAGACTACACCAGTAGCTACGGTCTAGCTCGTAGAGTCAAGTTGCAAACAAGAGAGGGCGCAGTAGGGACACGACTTGCTATTCAAGGTCTGTAAATAACTTTTCCATCTAAAATAAACATGTAACTCTCTTGCCTAGTATTTTCCCACATAAGGCCAATTTCTTTATTCAGTCTCGTTTCTTGATATCCCCCTGTAATTTCATTTGTTTGTTCCTAATGAAGTTGACGAGTGATCCTGTAACACCTGCAGCTCTCAGTACTTCAACGTATATTTCTTCTCTGTCCATGATGTTTCAATATTCTTCCCAACGACACCATCCACACGGCCTCCAGTGTCTTTCACATTTCATTGCGTATTAGACAGCCTTCGCATCCATATACAAGAACAGGACACAACTCTTCAGAAAACGGATTTCTATACTCGTGATAGTTTTGTTTTTCATGACAAAGCTCATTTTTGACAAATAATCTGCAGATTATTTTGCTCATTTTAATGACACATCTTCTGTCAGATCTTATTGTTTGGCTTAGATATAAAAACCGATTGATCTGCTTGAATGTTGTTTTTTTATTGCATGCTTGCTCATATAAGTTGTATGGCAGCTTCGTTTGCTTGGCTTTTTCTATTACCAACACTTAAATGATTTCACTTTGTAAGAGGAAACCACGACTGTAATCTCCCCAGAACAAGTTCATAGACAGACGCAATACTAGATTTTTTGCGGACTAACATGTTCAACACGCACGTCTTTGGTGTCCACAGAACAAGCTCATAGACAGATACAATACGTATAGATTTATTGCGGACTGACATGCTCATAAAACTGCATGCTCGTCTTTGGTGTCTACAGAACAAGTTCATAGACAGACACAATACTAGATTTATCGAGAACTGACGTGTTCACAAATCTACACGCACGTCTTTAGTGTCCACAGAACAAGTTCATAGACAGATACAATACTAGATTATTGCGGATAGACTTATATAAAACAAGCTTAGCATACTCTGCCACTCAGTTGTGGAACAATCTTCCACAAGAAATCAAAGACACCACCAATCATTATACATACAGTCGCAACCTGTTTGAACACTACCCCAGGAACGAACGAACGAACGACGAACTTTATTTCAGGACAGGAACTTTATTTCAGGACTTTATTAAAAAAAAAAAAAAGTAATCGGACTTTATGTCAGGACAGACTACATGCCCCCTTAAAAAAACAGCAACAAAGACAATAATAATGGTAAATTATCTCGAACGACAACTAGCCAAAAAAAAAAAATACATTCCCATATGTATGGCACGTTACAAACACCTTGGGTATTCATGATGCCCATGTTAATAATTGCCTCAACGAGTCATGTATTATTGATTATTTTTCATGCGTTTTAATGCTTATTGTTCTTTTGTTGTCAAAGAATTGTTTCATAAGAGATGTTGAATGAAAGAATGTATGAGAGGCAATAGAGAAGAAGGGCAGAATGTCAGACGGGCCCAATTCTTAACCCTTTGAAAATAAAGATTTCAGTTCGTTCGTTCGTTCGTTCGTTCGGGTTGATATGTTCATTTAAAACTAGATGCAAGTATTTGGTCTCCGCAGAACCATTTCATAGACAGTCAATACTAGATGTATTGACGGTGGATATGTTAATAAAACTACATGCACGTATTTGAACTTATATTTTTGTAGACAGACTATACTAGATTTAGAGCGGACTTACATGCTCCTAAAACTGCATGTCTTTGGTCTCTACAACCTGACACAGTTTTCATTCTATATGTAGCATTTGGAAGATCAATGGCTAGGGTCTATCTACCAGAGTCATGTTGCAACGATGTGGAGGAGCAATAGAGAAATAACTTGTTATTCAAGGCCTATAAATAACATTGCCATCTAGAATACCTAACTAAACGTCTACAAAAGTCAGTTAGCGCTTGTGATAGTCACGTCACTAGTAATTGCTCATGTTTCGTTTCGGCAAGGGATAAAACAATGCAGGTTTCTCATTACAGCGAGGGAACAGTAAGCCCCAAAGCGATTGACAGGGACTCGGGCCCTGTTCGATGAGATGGTACTAGAATATAATAAACGTAAAGGGACAACAGAAGACAAAGGAAATCGATAGAGAAATGAAAGAGGTAATACGTTTATCTATTTATTACAAACAGATCGCCCTGGGATGTATTATGGCTCTTTGTTGGTCATCGAGGAAAGAAAGGTGATTGGATTTCCAATGAGATAGTGCTAATGGGAAACGCTGAACTGTGTAGAGTTCGGTGTTATATTCGACAAAAGAGATTTTATTATGTTGAAACAAAAACTATAAAAACAGGCAATTTCGTGACGTTGTCAAGCGATATACATTACATATATTACGTAGTACAGACAAAGCATTACAACCTCTATTCCCTATTTCCGGAGGACTGGCGTCTCCGTGGCGGAGTGGTCAAACGTCTGCCACGCACTACGAAGGTCGTGGTTTCATTTTCCACTCCGATTTTCTGTTCAGAATTGGATTGTGTTTTTTTTCTCCGGAGAACCTGGAGGTTGTCACTGGAGCTACGGGGTTCGTGCACTATATGATACTTACAGCAGGCCGTTCCACGGAAAGGTTTCCAAACTATGAGGTATAGAACCCGGTGCAATGATGTGGATGCAATTGCCTCTAACCTGTAGCCTTTAACCGTTCCTTAATTCCTTCAACTCACAGAGAAATTTATTGTCTACACTTCAGAGACGAGATCGAAATATGGTTAATATGTCCAGTAATTTAAATATATTCTTCATCAGCCTTTTTTTGAGCAGACATCGGTAACACACCATGGTTCTTTAAACTTCTTTGAAATTTGTATTTTAATGAAGTTTTGTGTTGCTTATATTAACATTTTTCGCCCAGCTGTGTAATCTTTCCACATACAACTTATGTTTCTCTTTACAAATCCTGCCTAGCATTAGCCACATTCGGATAATTTCTTTATGTTGTTAAGCCCCCAAAATATTAAACCTAGTGATATTGACGAGTAATTTAGTGACGCCTACAGCTCAGCGTTTGTTTTCTTCTCTGTCGACGATATTCTCAATACTCTTTTCTAAATCCAAATGCCCACTCGCCACTGCCGCCAGTATCCCTTTGATTTCATAACTCATTGTCTCCTGATTTCATAACTCATTGTCCTCTGATATCATAACTGATTGTCCACATTCGCATCCATGCATAAGACCAAGCCACAAGTAGTAAGGAAGGGTGGAAACGATTAGTATTGAGGCATAAAATACCTCATATACAAAGAATATATAGAGAGGACCATGAGGAGCCATGAGGACCCGCATTTTTTAGTAAGCTCAAAGAAGGGGGAATGGGGGAACATAATTTATGCATAATCGATTGGTGTGCGCAGGCTGTTACGGGTTGGTGTATTCGTATATTTGTTAAGATAGGCGACCATCTGTGAGCAAAAAGTCGATATTGCCGGCAGGTGTATATTAGTGTCGGGGTCGAGGGAGGTCGCTGGTGCCATCTGTTGTTTTTAATTACGGGCGGTGTCGGAATAAAATAATAAGAGCAGAGAAAGATGTGTAGGGTGGGTTGGTAAGTGGTGAAAGACGGGGTGGGTGTGCGTAGTTGGTCATAGTGGGATATCACCAATGTGTAACAGGGGTTCTAGTTACTGCCATTGCGCTTGACAGGTTCGAATCTCAAGGTGTGGTTGAGGTAGTGTGGTGGTGGTCGAGTTGTAACGGAGCTAGGTGGTAGCATTGGTGGTTCGAATCACGCTGCTGGTCGATAACGATGTCCGCCCTAGACGGGTACATTTTAAATGGCTACTAAGGGATGGTGAGGGCTGGTGAGGGATGCCGCTGCCTCCCTCGCCCTCGTGTTGGCTTGTGGTAAGGGTCCTTCCAAGCTTTGTGTTTTCCTAGCTCGATATTTTTTGATTGTCTGTGGGTTAAAAATGAATGTAAATACCAGTTGTTGATATTAATCGGGGTATGTGTAACAAAGCACAGGTCGCCTGATACAGTACTCTGTATTGTTCATACTCCCAGTCATCCTAACTGTGGCGCCAGGGGTCTATGCCTCATGGCTCGTGGTGGGGTCTATGCCTCCCTCGTGTTGGGTTGTGATCTGGGTTTTTCCACGCTTCGTGTTTTTCCTAGATCGATATTTTTTTTTTTTTTTGATTTTCTGTGGGTTAAAAACGAATTTAAATGGCCGGTAAATTATGCAAGGTAGTTGGTGATATTAATCGGAGTATGTGTAACAAAGGAAAAGATCAATTGAACTAGGTGGGTAGGCTCAGTAAAGATGAGTTCGATAACGGCGGCGGCATCGTTCCTAATTGTTTCACAAGCTGTGACCAGCTGTATAACCCTTCCTTGTCTTCACATTTGTATGGTAACACTGTCGCATTGGAGATGCGCGTGATTAAGCTGTCAGCCATGGTAAAGAAGAAAAAAAAATAATTATCTTCCCGTTTGTATAGACGTACACAAGCTAGTTGGTACCATAGGCCCCCTCATATGGAGGTGATAAGTTCGAAGCTCGATTCTTTGTCGTTGGTAAGTGTATGGGGTGCGTAGAGGGGCATGGGGGATGTGGTGGGATATCACCAGTGTGTAACAGGGGTGTCTAGTTGTTGTCAATGAGCTTGATAGGATCGAGTCCTACTGTGTGGTGGAGTAGTGTAGTAGTAGTAGTCAAGGGTTAACGGGGATAGGTGGTGTTGTAGGCATCGTTTGAGAGTCGAAACTCGCGCCTGGTTGATAAGGGTGTCCACCCTAGGCGGTTCTTTTTAAGTGTATTCTAAGCCGTAAATGTATAACAACGGTGTCTAGTTGCTGTCATAGCGCTTGTCAGGTTCGAAACCTGCTGTGTGGTGGGGTAGTGTGGCAGTGGGCGAGTATGTAACGCAGCTAGGTGGTATCATTGGCGGTTCAAATCACGCCCCTGGTCGCTAACTATACCCAACATAGGCGCCAGAGAAGCGAATCCCGCTATGTTGGGAATCTGTTAAAGTAACATTGGTGTCACGGGTTTCGTATCTTTGTTATAGGTTGGTTTACAACATCTGTGACCAAAAAGTCAGTATTATCCGCATATGTGTAGTAAAATAAATAATGTGTATTGGGAATTAGGTGTGCTGGCGACAGTTGGTACTATTAATTATATCACCATTATATGTTAACAAAGGAGAACTCAGGTGAATCGTGTGTCGACCAATGCGGGAGAGATTGCCTGCCTCGCAATTTACTCTGTAATGCCAATAGCTTCAGTTTTCCTATTGCGGTTATTAGTAAGCTGTAGAAACCTGTAGTGGTTTATGCACTATCGTCACACAGTATAAAGGAAAACTTTAAAAAGTCAAGATGGCGGCTAGTACTAATAGTGGTAGGTATGGCTTAGTGATATTCGTTGTTAAGGGGTGAGTGAGTGGCGGCGTTGGTAGATAAAATCTTCCGAGCCACTTTCATCATACACTTTCAGATCGTTAAAGGAAATCCTTGAAAAAAAAAAAAAAAAAAAAAAAAACAATAAAATAAAAAAGTAAAGAGGACCCTCCATGTCGTTGTGAGTGTCGGACTTGAAGCAGATCGAACCTGATGGTGGCGTAAGGCCATAACAATTAAACAACATGACTGCTAGCTGTTCTATAATGCGGCAAAACTATGTGCAGACCTCCATCCTTTGAGATGAGTCTGATTGAGGCTTCCGGCGGCAGCTTGACTTGTGAAGCAAACAAACTGATGTGTGGCTTACAACCAATCAGGGTGTTGGTCTTAGAATTGATCCACATTTTATGTTAGACAATCACTGATTGGCTGGCAACTATACTGTGGGCGGGGCTTACTTTATGTAATATATAACCAACTCACCAGCTCTCACTCACCTTGCGCTTTACACAAGAACGACGAACGACCGAGTCTTCAATTTTGTGGTTATTCAACTGCTATTTGCCTTCAAGCGTAGAAAGTTTGCCAGGCACCTGTTTGTCTTAGTATCTACGGACTATCAACCATATACGGACATACCGATTTAGTGGAGCTGTCTCCCAGTTTTTGGCTATTCACAACTGACTTGTAAGAATTCTCAACCAGTTTCTTACCCAGACGCATCCCAAGTGTAAGCATCAGCATTATTCTGCCTTAGTTTACAACGGCATCTGCAAAGATTTCATCACCGGTTGAAACAGAGACTGGTACAACTTGTTCGGGTTTGATACCGCATACTAAACTAGTGAACATTACATCTTGTTTTTTGGATATTTGGTATCCTAAACTAGTCAACGTCAAGTCATCTACCATTAGTGCAAGTTATAAACTAATTATATTCAACATCATATACAGAGGCTCGGTGTGAACAGGTTTCAAGTCGAGTGTTGATTATCTCACTATCAACTCGCTAGTGAACGTACCTAAAAAGATGTCTACTAGGCAAGCATCTAAGAACCACTTATGTGCAACTTGTGGGAAAGGTTTCACTGATGCAAGTAATCTTCGTCGCCATATTCGGACCAGTCACAGTACCAAGGAACAAGTGTATTTGTGTCAAACTTGTGGTCATAATTTTAACAGGAAAGACAATCTACAACGCCACATTACAAAAGAACACACAACACCAGGATCACCAGCCAGTGTAATACCAACAGAAACTTCAACACATTTTTCACCAACAGTGCGTAAGAGACCAGCGGCTACTAATAGCGAGGTGGCAGTCAGCGAGAAGAATACTAAACAAGATAAAAACACCTATCCAGTTAGCGACACACAACCCAAGGATGAAGCGGCTTCTCTACACATGCTACCAGATGATGTCAAACAAGTATACACCGACAACTCGAATAGTATCAAAACACATCACAAGAGCAACAAATATATGTCTGTCTATACATTTTTTATTGGTCCACAGACACAGCACCCTAAAGACTGGACATATATCTTGTACACGATCTTTAACACTCAAAGGAGCATATTCAAAATCAACTTTAGTTATCATGTAGTCCTTAGGCACATCGAAACACAAGCTCTTCGCTTCTACCACGCATCTTTCAATAACGCTTCTGTCTTAGAAATTCCACAACTAATTCGAAGCAGACAAAACTTTGACGATTTTATCAAAACAGTACACGAACACGACATTCTTACATACGCTAGGCAACAACGTCCAAATACCAAATACACTACAGAGACGATTCCAGCTATAAGTTTTTATCTCTATCATATCCCAGAATTCTGTCTCGTTTAATAAATAACCACCGTTTATGACCAAGGTTCGACATCGTTGTGCATGGTGTGTATATGATCATATTAGGAATAACACCACCTGTTGATCAACCATTTTGTGTACTGATATTATGCTTCATTTTATTTTTGTAAAATTTACTGGAAATACTGTAAAATAAACAGTTATATGTATAATAATTGCGTTCCCTTGTTGGTTTTTAGTGTTGACGGTCCATATGGGTGTCATGTGATGAGCTGGTGTTACATGTTGATGGTCAAGAAATATTTCAACCAAACTTATAAATATATCGACCAAACAGGAAAATGTGTTAACCAAAGACGAAAACTATGGGTCAAGTAAAGAAAAAAGTTCAAACAAGCTTATAAAAAATAGGAAATAATGCTAGTCAAACTAATAAAAAATGATGGTCAAATACAGAAATATCTCATCCGAACTTATAACAAGCAAGACAATATAATAGTAAAATCAAGAAATATGTTGACCGAAGTAATACAATAGGCAGAACGATGGACAAACTTATAAATATTTCACTCAATCTTATAAAGACTAGGAAAATTTGTTAGCCAAATAGGCAAAATATTGGTCAGATACACAAATATCTCAATCAAACTTATAAAAAGTAGGAAAATTGTTAGTCAAACTAATAAAAAGGGTGGCCAAATACATAAATATCTCAACCAAACTTATAAAAAGTAGGAAAAATGATAACCAAACTAATTTAAAATGGTAATAAAAATAGGAACCAAACTTATAAAAAGAAGGAAAATTATAAGTCAAATGTAAAACATATTAAGCAAATAGGAAATCGTATCAACCAAATAGGAAAAATATCGCTCAAACTTATAAATAGCGCGTCCAAACTTATAAAAAGTAGGAAAATGTGTTAGCCGAAGGGTGAAAATATTGCTCAAATTAAGAAACATGTCGACCGAAGTAGGAAAATACGTGCTTCAATGTATAAAAACGTTGGGTAAACACAGAAAGATGTCGACCAAACTGATAAAAATCTCCG
Organism: Cepaea hortensis; assembly: GCA_963921405.1. Lineage (NCBI taxonomy): Eukaryota > Metazoa > Mollusca > Gastropoda > Stylommatophora > Helicidae > Cepaea > Cepaea hortensis. Next base: position 85,568,442 of record OY992885.1, read on the forward strand.
CCAAACTTATGAAATGTAGGAACATTTGGTAACCAAAATGGGATAATGTCGGCCAAATACAGAAATATCTCCACCACACTTATGAAATGTAGGAACATTTGTTAACCAATTAAGAAAAAAATATTGGCCATGTAAAGAAATAGCGCATCCAAACTAACAAAATATAGGAAACTTTATTAGCCAAAGGTAAAAACTATTGACCAAGTAAATAAATTGCTCGTCCAACCCCATAAAAGGTAGGAAAATTTCTTACCCAAATGTGAAAAAGATCGGCCAAACTTATAAATGGCTCATCCAAACTTATAAAAAGTAGGAAAACAATATTAGCCAAATCAACTAAAAGGCTGACCAAACTTATAAATATATCATCCAAACTGACCAAAGTAATACAAATATTGGGTAAATATAGAAATATGTCGACCAAACTTTTACAAATCGCCAGTAAATTTATGAAAAATATGAAATTTTGTTAACTAAATGTGAAAAAATATCGACCAAACTTATAAAAAGCTCTGCCAAACGTATGAAAAGTAGGAAACTTTGTTAACCCACACGAAGAAAATTATTAACCAAAGAAAGAAAATAGCGACCTATATAGGAAAATTTGTTAGCCAAATGGGAAAAATATTGGCCAAGTAAACACATATTTCAACCAAACTTATAAATATGTCATCCAAATTTACAAAAAAAAAAAAAAAAAATTTGTCGACCAAGTAAGAAAATATATTACCAAAACTGGAAAAGATACTAATCAAAGGGAGAAAAATACCAACCAAACTAAGAAATATGTTTGGTAAAGTAAGAAAAAAGTTGGCCAAAGTAATAAATACGCTAGCCAAATGAAGAAATATTAACCAAAAGGAGAAAAAATTATAGCAAACTAAGAAATTTGCTTTCACAACTTGTCGAATTGCCCTACCAACTACCCCATTTGCTTTCACAACTTATCAAATTGACCAATTAACCTCACAAATTCCCCACTGACTCTCACAATTTTACCACTTGCCATTAAAACGTGTCGACTCCCTCTCACATATTACCCAAAGGGGTTTACTATAGGTATTATATATCCACAATCAAGCGCTCTCACACTCACAAGAATAACGAAATACTGGGATTTAAGCCTGTTTTTAATCAATTTCTTTGTTTGCAGTCAAAGCATAGAAATTCCGCCAACCACCTTGTTGTTGAAGTATCCAAGTACTTAGTTTATCAGCCATATATTCGCCTACAGATTTAGCGAAGTCCTCTTCCAGGTCTTGGACATTCACATCGGCGTTGTAAGAATTATCAACCAGATGCTTACCCAGACGCATGCCAAAGGTAAACAGCATAATTATTCTCCCATAGTTGATGATTTTATCAAAAAATAATTCATCACTGACTAAAACAAAGACTTGGAAAACATGTTCGGGCTTGATACTGTCTTCTAGTCTCGTGAACAACACAGATTGTTGTCTGGTTTAGACGGTCAAATAGCCAAACAACAATCTGTGTTGTTCACGAGACTAGAAGACAGTATCAAGCCTGAACATATTTTCCAAGTCTTTGTTTTAGTCAGTGATGAATTATTTGGAAAACTGAAGCTATTGGCATTACAGAGTAAATTGCGAGGCAGGCAATCTCTCCCGCATTGGTCGACACACGATTCACATGAGTTCTCCTTTGTTAACATATAATGGTGATATAATTAATAGTACCAACTGTCGCCAGCACACCTAATTCCCAATACACATTATTTATTTTACTACACATATGCGGATAATACTGACTTTTTGGTCACAGATGTTGTAAACCAACCTTTAACAAAGATACGAAACCCGTGACACCAATGTTACTTAACAGATTCCCCACATAGCGGGATTCGCTTCTCTGGCGCCTATGTTGGGTATAGTTAGCGACCAGGGGCGTGATTTGAACCACCAATGATACCACATAGCTGCGTTACATACTCGCCCACTGCCACACTACCCCACCACACAGCAGGTTTCGAACCTGACAAGCGCTATGACAGCAACTAGACACCGTTGTTATACATTTACGGCTTAGAATACACTTAAAAAGAGCCGCCTAGGGTGGACACCCTTATCAACCAGGCGCGTGTTTCGACTCTCAAACGATGCCTACAACACCACCTATCCCCGTTAACCCTTGACTACTACTACTACACTACTCCACCACACAGTAGGACTCGAACCTATCAAGCTTATTGACAACAACAAGACACCCCTGTTTCACACTGGTGATATCCCACCACATCCCCTATGCCCCTCTACGCACCCCATACACTTACCAACGATAAAGAATCGAGCTTCGAACTTATCACCTCCATATGAGGGGGCCTATGGTACCAACTAGCTTGTGTACGTCTATACAAACGGGAAGATAATTATTTTTTTTTCTTTACCATGGCTGACAGCTTTATCACGCGCATCTCCAATGCGACAGTGTTACCATACAAATGTGAAGACAAGGAAGGGTTATACAGCTGGTCACAGCTTGTGAAACAATTAGGAACGATGCAGCCGCCGTTATCGAACTCATCTTTACTGAGCCTACCCACCTAGTTCAATTGATCTTTTCCTTTTACACATACTCCGATTAATATCACCAACTACCTTGCATAATTTACCGGCCATTTAAATTCTTTTTTAACCCACAGACAATCAAAAAAAAAAAAAATATCGATCTAGGAAAAACACGAAGCGTGGAAGAACCCAGATTACAACCCAACACGAGGGAGGCATAGACCCCACCACGAGCCATGAGGCATAGACCCCTGGCGCCACAGTTAGGATGACTGGGAGTATGAACAATACAGAGTACTGTATCAGGCGACCTGTGCTTTGTTACACATACCCCGATTAATATCAACAACTGGTATTTACATTCATTTTTAACCCACAGACAATCAAAAAATATCGAGCTAGGAAAACACAAAGCTTGGAAGGACCCTGACCACAAGCCAACACGAGGGCGAGGGAGGCAGCGGCATCCCTCACCAGCCCTCACCATCCCTTAGTAGCCATTTAAAAAGTACCCGTCTAGGGCGGACATCGTTATCTACCAGCAGCGTGATTCGAACCACCAATGCTACCACCTAGCTCCGTTACAACTCGACCACCACCACACTACCTCAACCACACCTTGAGATTCGAACCTGTCAAGCGCAATGGCAGTAACTAGAACCCCTGTTACACATTGGTGATATCCCACTATGACTAACTACGCACACCCACCCCGTCTTTCACCACTTACCAACCCACCCTACACATCTTTCTCTGCTCTTATTATTTTATTCCGACACCGCCCGTAATTAAAAACAACAGATGGCACCAGCGACCTCCCTCGACCCCGACACTAATATACACCTGCCGGCAATATCGACTTTTTGCTCACAGATGGTCGCATATCTTAACAAATATACGAATACACCAACCCGTAACAGCCTGCGCACACCAATCGATTATGCATAAATTATGTTCCCACATTCCCCCTTCTTTGAGCTTACTAAAAAATGCGGGTCCTCATGGCTCCTCGTGGTCCTCTCTATATATTCTTTGTATATGAGGTATTTTATGCCTCAATACTAATCGTTTCCACCCTTCCTTACTACTGCCACATACAACTGTTCAGAAAGCGGATTTTCGTGTTTATAATAGCTCTATTGATGCACTTTTAAACACGATCTTCTCTATTGATGCACTTTTAAACACGATCTTCATCTTATATAATCTTTGAATATGGTGGTTGTGTTCTTTATCTCTGTGTCCAATCTTCCATCAGATGCAACGTGTACTTTACATATTTAAAATAGATTTACCTTTTGATTCTCTCTCTCTCTCTCTCTCTCTCTCTCTCTCTCTCTCTCTCTCTCTCTCTCTCTCTCTCTCTCTCTCTCTCTCTCTCAGGCATTACATTGATTGGAGCTAACGTTGTGTGTATATGGGAAGTATATGGGGAGTGTTTGGGAAGTGTATGGGAAGTTTATAGGAAGTATATGGGAAGTGTATGGGAAATATATGGGAAGTATATGGAAAATGTATGGGAAGTATATTGGAAGTGTACGGGAAGTAAATGGGAAGTGTATGGGAAGTATATGGGAAGTGTATTGGAAGTATATCAGATGTGTATGGAAATGTATTTGAAGTATACGGTAAATGTATGGGAAGTGCATGGGAAGTGTATGGAAATGTATGGGAAGTGTATGGGAAGTGTATGAGAAGTATTTGGGACGTGTATGGGAAGTATTTGGGAAGTGTATGAGAAATATGTGGGAAGTGTATGGGAAGTGTATGAGATGTATATGGAAGTGTATTGGAAATGTATGAGAAGTGTTGGGAAGTGTATAGGAGGTGTATGGGAAGTATTTGGGACGGGGTGTATGGGAAGGAGTGTATGTGCGTGCTTTGCTTTATATATGAATGAGGATATATGAGCGTGAGAGAAAGAGAAAGAGAGAGAGAGAGAGAGAGAGAGAGAGAGAGAGAGAGAGAGAGAGAGAGAGAGAGAGAGAATGCATGCATGCACGTATGTATAAGTAAATGTTTGTTAGTGAGTTTGTGAATGTGAGTGAGTATATGTGTATGCATGTGTTATTTGTGTATTTGTGTGTTATTGAATGGGTGTATAATTGTGAGAGTTTGTTCGAATGATGTAAGTATGCATGTAGGTATGTTAGTATGTGTTTATGCATGTGTGCGTGTCTGTGCGTGTGTATATGTGTCTTCCTGTCTCATAACATGGTAGTATGCATTTTTATTGTTTATTTTTACAACATTCTTGTAACAATGTTTTTTTGTGCTATGTGCATGTAACATGCACAACAGACAATTGAGCTGACCTCTCTACACTATATGTACTATAATCACCAAGCTGATGATTAACTTCCCATACACTTCCCATACATTTCCCGTATACTTCAAATACATTTCCATACACATCTCATATACTTCCCATACACTTCCCATATACTTCCCATACACTTCCCATATACTTCCCATACACGTGCAATGGTTGGTGCAAGACTAGAACCTAAATTCAAGTCCGAGCATTGATTCCCATGGTCATCGGAGCCATGACAAGGACCGGCATCTACCAAAGTGAGTATGAGTTGAGACTTTTCTCCTGGCTCTGTACTGATGAACCATCTTCACGGTGTCTATGCTGCAACTTTCTCTTTCCCCTCTCCAAGGTCAGAAGCCATCGGGGTGTGCAGGTCATAGTTTTTTTTAACGTTCACTCGTTTTGAACTCCACTGATTTTTACGTGTGAGTTAGCTTTTCCTATTACCAGTGTCCCGCGTCATAAGGTGAACCCACTCCGACTTCATAGGTACTTGTAATTTACGTGTCCCAAGTGAAAGACGTTTTAGTCTAACTGAAAGATGTAGGTGTTGAACCCGTTACCTCGGCGCTTTTATCCATTCGGCCATGCTGATCCCCGGTGCTGGTCTAGTATATCAGCTGAGGTTTATATTAATATGTAACTAGGTCATGGTTCAGAACAGCACATACAAATTGGTCGGGATGGCAATGTTTCTTCTACGGGTTATAGGTACCTGTCAGCTGACTCTTGCGTTATTGTGTTTACCTGTAAGCTGACGCTTGTTTTGTGGTGTTTATCTGTAAGCTGACAATTGTGTTGCTGTGTTTACCTGTAAGCCAACACTGGCGTTGTGGTGTTGTTTGTTTCTGCCCTAAGTTTTGTCAGCGTCTGTGGTTTATGAATTCGTTAACACAGTTTCACAACTTTCCGACATACCAGGTCGAGGGTTCGACATCCGCCGCAGACGGTTTGGAAGCACATCACTTTTCGTTGATTTTGATGGTAGAGGTTTCGGCTGTTTAAAACGTAATGGCAAGTTACTGAACGTAGAATTTCCTAATAAATAACAGACAGCCTATACAATAAATTAGCAGTTAATTGCAACATGCGGTAAAAAGACTCGCTGATAACTGTAATTAGGGTTGTATAAATTGCACTTTGTGTATATTTCTTTTCTATAAGTAATTTATTCATGGGTTTATTTAAAAAAAAACAAAAGGAAAACCAGTTTTTAAACATCGATAACATCTTTACCAGGTTGCTCCATACGTTTTCCTCAGAACGGATGTAATTGGTCCGAGGAGCCATGGACTCAAATAGTGTGTAAACGTGTACAAGCAAGAAGATCGACCGTCATTGCACCGGGTTTTATCCCATACGGCTCGGGCTTTTTCCTTTGCCGAAAACCGTCGCACAAAGCACGAACTACGTAGGTCCAGCTACAACCCACGGCAGTCTCCGATAAAATGCACATGTTAACAGAAAGACGGAGTCCAGAATCGAACTTACAACCTTCTTAGTGCGAGCATGCAGCTGAACAACTTCACCAAGGAGACCCTTCATGTAGTTCAAATATACCGCCGTGCAGGCAAGGACTCACACTAATGTAAACTACAACAATATTTTGTTTACTACACGGCAATTCAACACGGTGTCCGGAGAGGACCTTACACCTCCAGGATCCAGCAGGATTGTGTTTACCATACAGCACACCACCACGGTGTCCGGAGAAGAACTTACACCTCCAGGATCCAGCAGGATTGTGTTTACCATACAGCACACCATCACGGTGTCCGGAGAAGAACTTACACCTCCAGGATCCAGCAGGATTGTGTTTACCATACAGCACACCAACACGATGCAAAGAGAGGACCTTACACCTCCAGGATCCAGCAGGATTGTGCTTACCATACAGCACACCAACACGGTGTCTGGAGATTACCTTACACCTACAGGATCCAGCAGGATTGTGTTTACCATACAGCACACCACCACGGTGCAACCAGATGATCTTACCTTCCCAGTGTCCAGCAGTTGGTAACCACACGACAATCCACCATGGTGTCTGGAGGGGACCTCACACCTTCAGAATCCACCAGCATCTCCGGTTCTATATGTGATTCACCCAAAACATCTTCAATAATAAACTGAATAATGTGTTAACATCAATAGCTGCTGTTTTATGTAACAAGTGAAAGATCTATTTTTAACACAATGAGAAGAATGCTGAAAATGTATTGGACAGCCAAAATTAGCAATCTGAACGTCTTGAAGCTGAGTCGCAAAAACAACTTATCACAAACATCAGAAAGAAGCAGTCATCGTTGTTGGCCACACCATGAGAAGACAAAATCTGGAACATGTGACAACCAGAAAGATTTGTGGAAAGTGAGATAGAGGAAGGCAGTATGAGATTCTTGACAGTCTTTTGTCATGGCACTGAAGGGAGACAACACACAAATTGATAAATGCCGTCGGAGATCGCAATTTGTGGAGAGGCATGATTGCTTACGCCAGCCGGCATGGCAATGATTGATGATGATGAGATTTACTACGCTAGCCCTGTACTTTTAGACCAATCAGCAATCGATGGGTGATGTATTCAATAATATATTATAGGTCATCTCAACCCACAGGAAATTTCCTGGTACCAATTTTCGGTTGGGTCTAAAGGGGACGCCAATTTAAAAAAATTAAAAAATCCCCCGCCTCGTGGGGATTTAAACACATGACCCAGAGCCGGCAGACAAGCGTGCTACCCAGTGCGCTGCCGCAGATTCCGAGTGCTGTTTATACAGGGGACTAATTTACTTATTTCACGTCCAGGCAATTTTGATTATTTTGCGGCTAGCAATTTGTCCAAGTTTTACAGGGAGATAATCAGCATAATTGACAGAATGACATCAGGTGATGTACGCGTGAAATGTTTTGTTCATCACTATTGTGTTTGTCTGTTTCTCTGTCAATAAGAACATAATTATTTTGTTTTTACAGTAGTGAAAATGTTAGTAAAAGTGCTCCTTTCTCCGTGTGTAACAAGTCAAGAGGTAATGTAACGGCTAGACACTCGCCTTCCGGTCCGATGATCGCGGGGTCAAATCGCATCGTGGCGGATTAAAATTGGCACGGGTCCCTGTCGTCGCAGCCTAAAATGGGTACCTGGAAATATTGTGGAATGTAAAGTTAAAAATTAGTTGCATATCCTATACAGAACGTAGCAGTCAACCCCAGCATTATTATATTTAGTTGCATATCCTATACAGAACGTAGCAGTCAACCCCAGCATTATTTGGTTCTTCGTGATTTCTGGGAACGTTTATGTTCAGTAGTTTCCTGTCACTTTCTGAACGACCAGCACCCATACCATTTCAAAACAAAAAAAAAAACGAAAAACGTAAGGCGGATTGCTGCCAAATCGCCCACAACTGTCTTTCGAACGCGGGTATGCGAGATTACGAACTGCGTCTGAAACTCTTCGCCACGGAGCCAGCGGAGAAGAAAAGGCGACATGTATAATACTGACCAGATCACCTTGCGAGTGCCGGTCTATACAAACATGGGTTTATACAAACATGGGTCTATACAAACATGGGTCTTTACAAACATGGGTCTAGCACAATGGGTCTATACAAACATGGGTCTATACAAACATGGGTCTATACAAACATGGGTCACTAAAAACATGGGTCTTTACAAACATGGGTCTAGCACAATGGGTTTAGCACCAATTGCCCACTTGCCCCTTAAGGCGAGTACAAAAAACTTTTACTTTTACCTAGAGTCTTTTGCTTTTACCTGGAATCCTTTACTTTCACGTAGAGCCCTTTACTTTTACCAAAAGTCCTTTACTTTCACCAAGAGCCTTCTACTTTTACCTAGAGTCCTTTTTTTTTTACCTACAGTCCTTTACTTTCACTTATGTAAGGACACACGATGGACAATGGGTTCTATCTGCATCGGGGTGGATTCAGATATTTAAAATTGACTTGAGCTCCCCTAAAATCATCATCACCATCACGTGCCATGCCACAAGTCATGGGCGGTCATGTTTTGCCATCTCACGCGGTCACCTGAGTCACGAATCAGATCTGTGTTCCTATCCCGGCCATGCCGTTCTGCCACACCATCAAGGTGTTTATCCCTGTGTCTTCTTTTTGCTCTATTTCCATCAAGCTTGCTAGTTGTCAATAAATTGCTAAGTCCATTTCTTCTCGTAACATATCCAAATAATCTTACCGTCTACGTATAATTTCTCCAATCAATCTCCGTTTTTCATTTGTCTCTTGAAGGGCTGTCTCATTTGATTTTCTCTCTGTCCATGGTATTCTTTGCATTTTTTCTCAAAACCCACATTTCCACCGGCATTAGAAGTTTGTCTAATGTTGTCCGCTTGTCTGTTAATTGACCACGTTCTTTGGAAGTAAAGGCGGCTAAAGTGACACTGACTACTTCACCCACAGAGTGCCGACTGGTGTATAACAGTGTGGGTCAAACGCCCTATGCCCAATACACCTTACGTTGTGTAAAAGGATCCTGTAATATGACTTATGACTTATTTAAAGGGACATCAATGTCTGGGAAAGATAACTATGGAGGGAGGTGTACCCTGAGCGAGGATAAGCTACAGACCACAACGTAGATGAATTCAAGATATGATAAGTAATTTACACACGACAGCAACAGACAGTGCAAGACTGTACAATTAACAAATGGCCACTATATACCACGTTAGCTGGCCCCTGTTATACGGGCAATGAGTTTCAGCCTTTGGCATAAATTGCAGGTAAGGTTCAGTCAGTATAAAAATAGTTCGTCAAAACTACTAAAAGGTCATTAATGTATTTAACATACTATCTAATATTTAATTGAACCCTCTTCATTAGAGGTCCATATGGCTCACTTGACCTCGAAAAATCTGACACTTTGGCCAGTTCGCTACTGTCAACAGAGGCGGGACATTTGACGTATTATAGAGGGGTAATGTGGCACCTTTTATGAGAGCAAAGTTATACACATGACAAGACACTGGATAGTAAATAATACAGATGAATCTATTAGTAGTATCATTTCTCAATCATCATCATCATTATGTGCCATTCTGATAAGCGTGGGCGGTCATATTTCTCTATCTCACACGATCGCCAGAGTTGTGAATCAGCTCTGTGTTCTATTCTCGACCATGCCACGTTACCAAGCCATCCTGTTATTTAATTCTCTGCCTTCCCCTTGTTCTTTCCCCCTCAATCTCGCCAGTTATCACCTAGTTCTCCAATGTATTTATTCTCAAAACGTGTCAAAAATGACACTATATGGCTATAGTGTGGCTCTGGATATGATGGGGCGCCTACATTCCGACATTTTCAATCAGGGCAGGTACATGTTGAATTATATTAACATCAAATCAACCCCATCAAAATCTGGTTTTAATTTGATTGCCACGGATGTAAACGGTGGCTACAAAAGTGTCATTACTTACGCCACCCTCTTGGTGAGGAAAGCTAAGTTAAATCCAGCTATATCTCTGGCTCATGAAAAAGCCTTATTGAGATCCAATGCCAAGTATCCTTTTAAAAGAGTCGTGGTAAAAACCTTTTCTATCCCGAAAGGTATGTTTTCCCACACACAAGATAACATTTTCCCCAGCCAGACACCGACCCGGGTGGTGATGGGTTTAATGAATGCTTCCTGTTTCAACGGCGAGCTAAACACGAACCCCTTCATATTCAGTCATTATCAGTTAAACTATTTGAGTCTGGTGGTAGATGGGCGTAGTGTCACGGGCAAACCCTTAACCATGAATTATACACCGACTAAGTACATGCGCGCTTTCCATGGTACCAATTTGGCCCTCGGTCTGACCGGTAAGGATGTCGGGAATGGTATCGATTTTGAAAGTTTTAGTCAAGGACACGCTCTCTGCACTTTTGATCTGACTCCCAGCATATTAGACGGGGAGCAGTTTGAATTGGCGAAATCTGGCCCACTGTCAATAGAACTTAAGTTTGACGTTATAACGGTTGCACCTCTACCAGTCATCGTATACGCGGAACTCGACTCGGTCCTAGAAGTTTCCAAGACGAGACAAGTGCTAACATATTACATAGCATAATGGATACCCAACAGCTAAGACAATCACTCATGTCTGATCTGTTTGTTCGACTCCTCCCACTAGTCAACGTTTGCGCTAGGGACCAGTTGCCTAGACACATTGATAGAACACAATTGGCCGCTTTGATCGTCAATACTGGCACCAGTGCTTACTCTGGTTCACATTGGATCACCCTATATTTTGATGGTCTAGGTCAGTTTCAATTTTTCGATTCATTTGGGTTGCCACCATTACACGCCGACATTATCCGCTTTATACGACGAAACTCGGACAGACCACCTGTGTACCACACCCGTATGTTACAAGACATTAATAACGCCACTTTTGGTCTGTACGCCTTGTATTTCTTGGTGATGAAATGCCGCGGCGCGAGCATGTCACGTATCCTGCAACCATTTGGACACAGACAACACGTGAACGACCGTCTCGTGTTTCAATTGGTTAATTCGTGGTTTAAAAAAGACACAACCAGACAAGATTACCACCACTAGATACATTCATCCTTATAACATGAGGCGAACACTCGTCTTTTTGTTTCTACAACGATTAAGATGTCTACATCCAACTGGCTATTCAAGTCAAGAACTGCCGATATGCCCAGACAGCTAGCCAACAGTTTGAAAGCGGTGACAGTTTCTCAAGAAAGAGGAATGACGACACTCCATCTACACCAGTAATATGATTCTGAGATAAAGTATCCTTCCAAGGTGGGAATTATACTTACGAGAACAGAGTTTGAATCTCTCCTATCGATGAAGGATGACATTTTAGCTGTTTTCGATAATCAAACTTATGGTGACAAGCTACATACAAGCCAGTCCAGTCTACGTGTACTGACAGTCAAGACATGCCTCTGAAAGACCAGACATCTTTCTACTATAACCAAGTCCCTCGGATCCCTTTGGGTCGTATACGGAGCCAGCTTTAACTGTAAATTGATGGTGTCTACCAATAAGAGCCATATGAAAATATTACTTTTTTGTTTGTTTTCTTTTTGTCTCTCTGTTCCATTGTGTCAATGTCTCTGTTCTTGTGTGTATTTGTCTGTGTGTAATTGTCAGTGTTCATGTCTCTCCGACAAGAAGAGAACAACTTCATGAAAACAAGCCATTTGAAACAACCAACAAACAAAAACTTGGTTTCATTAGTTTTTATTTAACACCAATGACCTGAAGATGGCGACGGACGGTCGTGTTGTTTTGTGTTCGTTAACTTTTTCGCGTAGGGGTTGGATTTATTCATCTCTTGCGTGTAATTGGTGTGCCAGGATGTAAAACCAGGAGTTTCTACTCAAGATCTGCGCGGGTGCTACGGAGTTCGTGCATCGAGTGAAGCCATCCTTGAGTGAATTTTCAGCAGCGTGTGTGGTTCTCAGCAGTCTGTGTTTACGTTTTTTCAACATGGCGGAACAACGTGTGTTCTCCGAGCGGTCAACAGTCAACATAACGAAGCGGCGTGGTAGCCGCGCAGGGAGAAAGAAGCAAGGTAAGCGAGGTGGTTTGAGACGTTTTAGACTCAAGTGTCACCGTCTAGGACTCAGGAACATCCGTATTCTATATTGGAACTGTGCCAGTGTAAAACAACGGGGCTCTATTTTAGAAACCCTAGTTTACAGGAACGACATTGTAGCACTCCAGGAGACGAGACTGGGCGATCAGCTACTCCGAATTGCCGGCTTCAAATGTTTCTACAACAGACGACATCTGGGAACGGCGTTTCTCGTTCGCGACAGCATGGTGGCGTCAGAGCTAGACATGTCCAGTTGGGACAGTGACGATATACAAATACAGGCGTTGAGAGTTCATTCCAGTATACCATTCGTGTTGGTTAATGTTTATGCCCGCAATGCGAGTGTGGACGCCCAGAAGTGGCGGTTCTTAAGTGGCATATTAGGCCAGGAGAGAAATGTTATTTTCTGTCGTGACTTCAACGCTAAAGGCAGATCATGGGGAAACACTTCCTCCAATACACAAGGGGAGGAGCTCGAGACTGCACTGGAAACAATCGACCTGGTTTGTATCAACAGTGGCTGTGTCACCAGGACAGCAAGCCGTCCAGGCGATGAGGACAGTGCTATTGATCTGGCGCTAGTTTCACCTTCACTCACTACAGTGTGTAGATGGGGTTTCCTAGGACACCATGGCAGCGACCACCACCCTTGCAGCATATTGGTGGAGACTAGGCAGAACCAGGCAGCACAAGCTAAAGGTAAAGACGTTCCAGTATGACAGTACAGGGCAAGATGTGGTGAGTAAAATAAGACGTGACAAGCGCAGAACGTTTCAGAGCAGGAAAAAAGCTGGGAGCAGCCACCGTGGTGGAGTTTCGAGATGGAGAAGGCTTGGGTGGATAAGCGTAGTGCTGTAAGGAGATGGCAAAATACCAAGAAGAACAGAGCTGGTCATCCTAGTCCCTGCTTGCACTTAGAAAGAGAGATGCACACAAAAGTAAGCTATTTCAAAAAACTGGTCAAGGTGGTTAAAAGCGAAAAATGGGCAGAGGTGTGTCAAAGAGTAAGCACAGACAAGTCACTGAAATTGTTCTGGCGACTACATAAAAGCATGAGTGGTGTAGTCAAGAATAAGAGCATTTCTGACTTCCAAGGTGCTGACCTCATCTGGCAGAGGACTGACGAGGACAAGGGCAAAGCCCTCTTTGAACGCTACCTTGAGCAGAGCAACCAGACAGACATGGGAGGCCAAAATCTGGCCAAGGAGGTCACCTCAGACAGATGCAAGGCCCAGAATACTTCGGATGAAGACACAGTGACAGTGAAAGAAATCAAGGCTGTGCTTCGACGATCAAAAAACAGTGCTCCAGGTCCTGATGGCATAAGATACGACGACATAAATAGGTGTACCGACAATGAGCTAGAGAAACTAGCAGACATGTACAACAACAGTATAGGAAGTGCCAGCATCATACTGGAATGGTTACACAGCTATCTGATTCCCTTGCCGAAGCCTGACAAAGATCAGGAAAAATTCAGGGATATCGAATTATAACCATGCAGAATACAATAGGCAAGCTGCTGGAGAAGGTAATTGCCAGGAAAATATCAAGCCAACTAGAGAGGCAAGGTGTTTTCCCACTTACCCTGGGTGGGTACCGTCCAAAAAGAGAAACCTGAACCAATGCAGCAGTCTTTGCCCATGATGTCTATGAAGGTTTCCACTCAGGCACTGAAACCGTTGCTGCAGCGATTGATCTTGAGGACGCATACAACAGAGTAACACTGGATTTTTTAATGTTTCAGCTTCTTGAACTAAACGTAAGTCCATTCCTCCTTAGTTGGATCGCTGCAGCCCTCTTCCAACGGAAAGTAGTTTTTAGATGTGGCAGTTGGACTTCGGAACCAACAACAATATATCCTGGCCTACCACAGGGATCACCATTATCTCCGGTACTGTTCAACGCCTACACAGTTAGAATCACCAGTGAGCAGATCACTGGACCTGGCAGGACATTGTCATATGCCGATGATGTTTTAGTGTATCGCCAGGGTAAGGATAGAGAGGAGGTTGCTGTGGAACTACAAACCGAACTCAATCGCTTAAGTACTTGGTGTGATGAAGCTGGGGCAATGGTCAAACCAACAAAGGCAACAGTGACTTGGTTCTCGTTGAATAATCATATTGTCAACAATCCAACACCAACTGTAATGCTGTGTTCAGAGACGGTGGAAAGAACGCAGGCAATGAATTACCTGGGGATACGGTTTGATCGAAGCCTTGCTTATAATGTGCACATAGACCAGGTGATAACAAAGGCCAAGCGGGGTTTGGCAGCGATGCGGGTGATGGCGGCAGCAAACTGTGAGCAGCGCCATCTATGTCTTCTGTACGAGGGGCTGGTCATGTCTGTTTTGGAGTATGCAATGGCAATCCTGACTCTCAGCCATAAGCAGATAGAAAGGATGGAAAGGATACAGAATGAAGCTATGCGCATTATTCTTGAATGTACAAGAGATACAGCATGCAGGGCGATGCGCTACCTTCTTGATTTTCCAACCATTGAAGAGAGAATACAAGTTTGCAGGGCACGCGCCTACCTCAGAATTAACGCAAAAACACAACATCCACTGCATAGTGAAATTAGGAAGGTGAAGGGCAGCAGGTTAAAAAGAGGACGGTCGTGGATGGGTCAAGCCGAAGACATTCTTCAACAGGTGTGTTCACTTGAGGACTTAGAACCTGGCGAGGAGTGGGTGCAAGTGCCAACAGACTTCTGCACATCCTTTTCAGTTTGCATCCAACTAGATAGAAAATGCAGACAAGAAAATCCGGCTGCTGTTGAGGCTGAAGTACAAGCGTTGATTTTCGAGAATTCGCTAGACGGTGACGCGGTCATTTACACAGATGGGTCGGCCGTCCGACATGTGAGAAGCTCATGGGCCTTTACAGCTCGGGCCGGAGGGAGAATTGTGAAGGAGGACTCTGATGCTTTCACTGAAACCACAAGTAGCCTGACCATGGAAGTCATGGCAGTAAGTAAAGCAATAACATGGCTCGAGACACAGCCATTCACTAGGGCTTGTTTCCTTAGCGACTCAATGAACATGATCAAGAGGATAGAGGAGGGGTCGATCCGAAGAGAATGGTTGCTGCCTCTGAAGCGGTCTCGGCTGGCAAAGATTAGTTTCATCTTCGTGCCAGGTCATGCGAGAGTACAAGGAAATGAGCGGGCTGACAAGCTCGCAGGTGAGGCTACTGTGGAGGGCGGACGCGCCATGGACCAGGCTGACATTCTGAATGCTCTACGAGAAGTGAGACTTTTGCGAGAACCAAGTGATGACTGTGAATCTACAACAATGGCCAGACTGCGAGAGCAGCAAATTAAAAGTGGGGTGGCCAAACAAGAACACTACGCAGGAAGCCAAAGAAGATTGATAAACCAACACAGAACTGGCGTCGTTAGCCGCTACACGCTGCGGGATTTGCTGAGGAGGGGATCCGAGCACTTATGGACTGAATGGTTCGATGTGCAACGAGGATGATCTGTCGACTAACTAACTAACTAACTATTTAACACCAAAATATGTGTGGTGATAATGTGTCCACAACATATTCAACAAAATAGTTTAGTAACATCAATTTATCATTGTTATAACACAAATCATAATGACATAAATGGTTTTGTGAAAAAAATATAACAATGTAGTATTTTGTTGGGTTGGTATGTCTCCTAGACATCAACCTATCGGGAAGTCGGAGATATGAAAGAGGTAAAAACATGTCGCAGCTACTGACTCTAGTGTGTATTTGGTGTCTGTTAGGAAATAATGTCATGTTCGTGTACTGTTTTGATAAAAGCGTCAAAGTCGTGTCTGTTATTGATTAGCGCTGGAAATTCTAAACCAGAACTGTTGCTAAAAGAAGCATGAAAGAAGCGAAGGTCACGTGTTTCTGTGTGTCTTAAAACTAAATGAAGGCTAAAGTTTATTTTGAAGCGAGTAGTTTGATTATTAAATATCTTTTACAATGTAGTTGTCCAGTCGATAGGCTTTTGTAACACTGGACTAATCAAGAATGTGTATGTCGATAAACATTTACTAATCGTGTGATGTGTCCTGATAGCTTCCCAATTTTGTCTATATGTTTGTTGAATATCGGTTGGAAGGATGTGTAGTGTCTCTGATTCCCCGGCTGCTAAGATGTCCGCTTCCTCGTCTATCAGATGGTCAAGAATATTCTCGTCTGGTTGTGTATGACTGTTAGTTATATTGGTTTCAGTTGGCGCTGTCGTCGGGTTTGATGATGATGATGATGATACAGTTGTGGGAATTGATTCTCGTGTATCCATAGGTGTCTGATGCTGTGTTTGTATGTGTCGTTGTAGATTGTCTTTTCTGTTGAAAAGTTGTCCACAGATATGACAGGCGTATATTTCATCCTTATGGCTGTGAATGGTTCGAATGTGGCGAGTAAGGTTATACTTATCACTTAAGGATTTGTCGCACAATGAACACATGAAAGCAGATTTGCTGGCCATATTGATAATCGGGCTGCTAATATTGCTTGTATATGAATAATTCACACAACTGTGTTGTTCTGTCAAGTTTTACACAGCACTGAGGAACGTTCGCAACTTTTGCTTTTTTTACAAGCGCAAAATGTTCTGTTGTATACACATGCAATGCAAAGAGTAAATCTCTATAAGCAATGCTAAGACTGAATAAGCACTGGTCTTAATATATGTTTCACTGTTTTATTATACCGATATCACCGACAACACGAACAACGCTAAGCGAGTACTGTCACACAAGCCTGTTTCACAAATAAATATGTGGCCAAGGTTAGCCAAGACAGCGCGTAAACAATATTTGCTGTAATGACTGGCACAGAGTAGCTGCTCACAATTTACACACTATCTGCTGCACACACACGACACTACAGTGGTGGTGTTTTGTAGACAATGTTTTTTTTTCTCACACAACCGCCCGCCTCCATGCGACCGAGACTGGTAATTAGATTTTCAGACCTGAAGTGGCGCTCTAATAGTATAGATTCAACACCGAGATACAGTCCCGTCTTGGTAGTGATTCAAGTGGTCAATGGGTAGTTTCCTCATTATATTTCTCCGGCAGAGATCTCACTTCCAGGCAGTGCGCTGCTAGATTTTAGTTGGAGATTCGGTGGTCACATGTTTATTGTGTTTGTTCGTCTGTCTGTTCGTCTGTGTGTTTGTCTGTACGTGAGTGTGTGTGTTTGTTTATGCGTTTGTGTATGGATCTTTGTTCTTGTCTGCATGTGTGTATGTGTGTGGTTGTGTGTATTTGTCACTGTTCATGTCTGTATATGTGTGTGTGTGGTTGTTTATGCGTGTCTGTTCGCCTGTAAGTTCGTTTACGTGTGTGTGTTTGTTTATGCCTTTGCGTGTCTCTATATGTGTGTATGGTAGTGTGTATTTGTCACTGTTCATGTCTGTACCAATGTGTATTTGTTCTTGTCAAGTGTTTGTGTCTTTCTTGTCTGTGTGTGTGTGTTTGGTTATGCGTGTGTTCGTCTGTCTGTTCGTTTGTACCTTTGTTTATGCGTTTGCGTGTCTGTGTGTTTGCGTGTTTGTATGTGTGTGTGTTTGTCTGCACTTGTGATGTCACTGTTCATGTCTCTGTGTGTATCAACCATACCAACTACATTCAATAATATCGGCCATCTTTGCTTTTTAAGGTTTTCATTTGTATCCCTATGATGATAGTTAATACATCAATGCGACCTCTACAGACCACTAATAACCCCCACCCACCCTTTCTCAACTAGTTTTACTAAGCAATACCAGCTACATTCAATAATACCGATCACATTATATTTTTAAGGTTTTCTTTTATAACCCATATGATGATAGTGAATACGCCACTACGACACTCTACAGACCACTAATAACCGCTACCTACCCCCGCGCTCCCCACCTCATGCGCGGTCTTTTTATTTTCATTTTTATTTTTATTTAGATTTATTTATTTTTATTTATTTTTTACTTTTTTAAGGTTTTCATTTAAAATATTCACCAAACAAAAAATTTCCCCAACATTTTTTTTTCACCCACCAACATTTCCCAACTTCCCACACACACAAAAAAAAAATACACACACAAAATACATTTCCCCTATTCGAACCACCGGCTATGAAGGTTACCCCCACCCCCTCCCGCCAGAAAACAAGCGAGTGCTGCCCTTACATCACTACTAATGTATGTGAAAAGTAAGCCTTTTCACTTGGGTCACAAATAGCATAAGCACGTCAAGTTTAGCACATATTCTCATAAAAGAGGGTCATGATCCTCAATGTGTAGTCCACACTCAGCACGGGAAATAGCAGACGTAGAAGAAGAAGCAGAAGCAGGAGCAGAAACAGCAAATGAAAAAGCAGGAGAGAAACAGAAGCAGCAGTGTAAATTGAACCATAAGTAACAGACGTAGAAAGTACAGGAGAAAATGAAGCAGCAGCTTAAACACAAGCAGCAGTATAAACAGAAGCATCAGCAGTAGAAATATAAAGGGAAGATTAAGCTGAAGCAGCAACAAAAAGCAGTAGCATAAAGAGACGTAGCAGTATAAACAGAAGCATCAGCATCAGCATAAACAGAAACAGCAACAAAAAAAGCTCAAGCAGCAGGAAAAGAAGTAGCAGCAGCATTAACAGTAGCAGCATCAGCATAAATAGAAGCAGCATCGCAAACTGAAGCAGCAGGAGGAAAAGAAACAACAGCATAAACAGAAGCATCAGTATAATCAGAAGCATCAGCATCAGCATAAACAGAAGCATCAGTATAAACAGAAGCATCAGCATCAGCGTCAGCATAAACAGAAGCATCACCATAAACTGAAGCAGCAGCATGGGAAAAAACAACAACAAAAACAGAAGCAGCAGGAGAAGAAGAAGAAGCGTCAGCAGCAGGAGAAGAAGCAGCAGTGGTATAAACAGTAGCAACAGCAGCATACACAGAAGATTCAGCATAAACAGAAGTAGCAAAAGAAAGAAAGAAAATACAGCAGCAGAAACAGAAAAAGAGGAAACGACAGCAGCGGAAAGAACAGCGGGAGTCACAGCGGGATCAACGTAGGATGCAGCAATTTCTTGCTGAGAGTGTCTTTAATGTTTTTCTCCACAGCTGTATTAGTCTGCCACAGTAAACACACAAGATATGAGTGAGAAGCTAGACGGATGATAATCAACGCACTGATACAGTTGAACGTTTCGACAACCGTTTTCATCAACGGAACAACAAATACGAAACACTAAATATATAACAAAAGATAATAACAGAAAGGAGTACCTCCCGGACAGTTTTCAAATCTACTGGGAACTAACATGGGAATATCAAACGGGAGGAAACGGAAAGGAAAAGAAACTACATGAAACATGAAACGAAAAATATACGAAATAAATAGGCAACAAAAAGTTCTATTCTTTTGGTGAAGACTTCGCTCGAAACGTTTGTCTGTATCAGTGTGGTGTTTCTATCCGTCGAGCTCCTCATTCATTGTTTTTCCTTATTTTCTTTGAACTTCCCTAAAAGATTAGCAGCATTACACCCTTTTTATCGATACAACCTGGTCAGGGCCTGTCATTACACTTCTTTCAAAACTACTGTGATGTGTAATGTGCCGAAAGATATCGAGTTTCTAAGAGGTGATACAGTTTATGATTAAGCTTTCTTGGATATTCAGATCCTGCAGAATGTCTGCATTTTATGCTTGATCAACGATGCTCTAAGAAATGTGTCTGTAACATTTAGGTACAAAGGCGTTAATTTTCTTGTTTAGTGTTTGTGAAATGGTCCATGGTCCCCCGTTGTGTATTGCCATAGGGAAGACGAAATCCTCAGAACCTTAATGAACCTTCGAAGGCTCTTATGTAAAATTTGGATTCTGGTTAGATATAAAGAGAATTACAATTGAGAATATATATATATATATATATATATATATATATATATATATATATATATATATATATATATATATATATATATATATATATACACTCAGGCACACATAATTATGCCGCGGTAGTGCAATAGATAGCATTGTTGTCTGCCGGCCCATTAGTCATACGTCAAATTCCCTTCTATGCGACGTTTTTCTTATTTTTTTGGGTGGGGGGGGGGGGGTTTGACCTGGACTCCCTGGTTGACCCTGCATATATTGTGTTCAAGGAAATGTCATGGGAAGTAAATGACGCCCGTGTGATATCAATCATATTACCCGAGTCATAGATTGGTTTCATGGTTCTTAGCATGGTTCAGGGTTCAATGGTTCATATCACCGTTTAAGTTTATCTTGCATGATTTTTCGTGGTCTATCTCTATCAATATTCAAATGTTGTAGATAGTTTGCATTTTCCGCTATCAATACTGTCATCTGCTTAGCATAAATTATTTATAACCACTAATTCGTATTCCTGGCCTCTTTGATCTCTCTCGTTATTATTTTGCTATAGAGAAAGAAGAGATCCGGAGAAACAATACATGAGAGAAATTAATGCTGCTGAACAGGCAACAAATAACATGCAACAGGGAAGACAATATGCAGATATGCGCAAGGAACAATATGACAGAGTTAACAACCAAGGCAAGAAACATAAGTTGTTGGAAATAAAAACAGTTCAGCATGTGGAACTCCAGTGAAAAAGAGAGAGATACTAAACACAGGCACAGTGAGTATACCTTACAACCGTCTCCATTACGGCAAACGTAAATCACAGAGGAGGGGGGAGAAATGGAAAAAAAAATGCAATTCAAATAAAATAAAAATACGTTTAGTTATTTAGTTAGTCGACAGATCATCCTCATTGCACATCGAACCATTCAGTCCATAAGTGCTCGGATCCCTTCCTCGGTAAATTCTGCAGCGTGTAGCGGTTAATGACATCAGTTCTGTGTTGATTTATTAATCTTCTTTGGCTTCCTGCGTAGTGTTCTTGTTTAGCAACACCTCTTTAAGTTTGCCAATCTCGCATCCTGACCACAGTTGTAGATTCACAGTCATCACTTGGTTCTTACGAACGACTTACATCTGGTAAAGCATTCAGAATGTCAGCCTGGTCCATGGCGCCTCCGCCTTCCACAGAAGCCTTACCTGCGAGCTTGTCAGCCCGCTCATTTCCTTGTACTCCAGCATGCCCTTGCTCGAAAATTAAACTAATCTTTGCCAGCCGAGACCGCTCCAGAGACAGCAACCACTCTCTTCGGACCCAACCCATTTCTGTCTTCTTGAGCATGCGCATTGAGTCGCTAAGGAAACATGCCCTAGTGAATGTCTGTGTCTCGAGCCATGTTAGTGCTTTACTTACTGCCATGACTTCCATAGTCAGGATACTTGTGGTCAAAGCAAAAGCACCAGAATCTTACTTCACAATTCTCCCTCCAGTCTGTTTCGTAAAGGCCCATGAACTTCTCACTCGTCGAACGACCGACCCATCTGTGTAAATGACAGCATCACCGTCTAATGAATTCTCGAAGATAAACGCTTGTACTTCCGCTTCCACAGCAGTTGGATTTTCTTGTCTGCATTTTCTGTCTAATTGGATGCAAACTGAAAAGGACGTACAGAAATTTATTGGCACTTGTACTCACTCCTCTCCAGGTTCTAAGGCCTCAAGTGAACACACCTGTTGAAGGATGTCTTCGGCTTGACCCATCTACAACCTTCATCTTTTTAACCTGCTGCCCTTTACCTTCTTAATTTCACTATGCAGTGGATGTTGTGTGTTTGCATTGACTCTGAGGTAGGCACGTGTTCTGCAAATTTGTATTCTGTCTCCAATGGCTGGAAAATCAAGAAGATATCGTATCGCCCTGCATGATGTATCTCTTGTGCATGTAAGAATAATACGCATAGCTTCGTTCTGTATCCATTCCATCCTTTCCATCTTCTTATGGCTTAGAGTCAGGATCGCCATCGCATACTCAAAAACAGACATGACCATACCCTCGTATAGAAGACATAGATGGCGCTGCTCACAGTTTGCTACCGCGATCACCCGCATCGCAGCCAAACCCCGCGTGGCCTTTGTTATCACCTAATCTAGGTGTTCATTATAAGCAAGGCTTCAATCAAAACGTGTGTTAACTAGCCGCGGGAATCGTCTCTATCAGATTGCTGTAATGAGCAATAACCAACAAACCCGGTGCCTCAGAATTGGCACGTTAAATACATTCAAGGCATTAACAGATTCAGTGCCACACAGACAGTAGGTTTGGATCAAACAAAAATTGATAGCGGAACATGGGAAGTAGACATGAGTCACAGATATGACATACAAGTTGTTAATATGGTAGCAGACATGTTGTATTATATGTAAAAATAAAGCAGGTTGCTGAGGGAAATGTACTGCATTGATATTTTAATTGAGACAACGTTTCGGCGATATATAAGCCCATGGCCGATACGGGAAGTAGCTTAAGACGATAAATCAACCCATGGCACTTAAGCAGTTAAGAGGGAATCTCCGTGGCAAAGTGGTTACGCCTCTTGCCTCAGGCTCCGAAGGTTGTGCGTTCGATTCCGGGCACCGTCGTCCGCTTTACGAGTACAGTTTTCTCGGAGACTCCGGGGGGTAGTCGCTAGAGCCACGGAGTTCGTGCTTTGTGCGACGCTTTCGGCAGGCCGCCTTGCGTAAAGAGACCTAGCCCAATGGGATAAAACCCGTTGCAATGAAGTCGACCCTCTTGCATTTCTAAACTCTTGGGTTCTTGGATTTAAGATTATTTCGGTCTGTATAGGACAAGGAGCCACAACAAATTTAATGAGACCTGAAATATTGAGTGCGTAAAATGTTTATATTTTGCACTTTGGCAATTTCCTCGTTCCCTGTTTTTCGCGTAAACTGTTATAAGCTTTTCAACAGAAAAAAAAAAAGAAATAAAGAAACGTCAGAGCAATGCTGTTTAATTTAATTTAGATAACAATTAAAGACGCTCTGGTAAAGAATTGCGACTTTAATTTGGAGTATTTTTGTCCTTCTATGATTGCTGCATTTTATTTTCTTTGTTTGTTTTAATTGCAATTTTATTTTTGAACATTTTAATTATCCAAACCTAGCTTGGACATCTCAAAGATAAACCTCCAGAGACCTTAAGAGGATATATTATTTTGATATGCTTTCTTAGTTTGTTGCCTACTTCTAACACTTTAACCACACAACAACAATAACAATGTAAATATGCCACTTGTTTCTGAAGCTCCTGACAGACAGTATTACGTAGCAGGTCATTTCTATTGTTATTGATTCTGCTGCTGCTGTTGCCCCTCATGCTGCTTCTACTTCTTCTTTCAGCGTTTCCTTCTCTTCTTCTTTCTCTTTTTCTCTCCTCTTCTTCGTCTTCTTCTATGTCTTCCTATTCCTCTGCGTTTATCCCTCTATTAAGCATAAACCTCAACCATTTCAAACAACGCCCTCAAGAAAAAAAAAAAGCCTTGCAGGTGGGTGGAATGTTGTGGATGTCTTCTTTGGGATGAGGTCTACACCAGCATATTAACCTTCTTTTAGCTGCCTCTTATGACATGCTTGACAGTTTTTTGGAGTACCACTCTTAGCTTTTAGCTTCCCTTTTGGGATTCGGAAGCACAGCAACGTGGAAAGTAATTACAGTTGCAGTTGCAAGAACATTAAAGCAACAGGCATTATTGACAAGCCTGCGTTTGTGTCTTCTTGTTTTTTTTCTAAGAATAACTATTGCGTTGACCGCTTTCATTAGAGCTCTTGACTGTAAGGCATCGCTGTGGAACTATTGAAGACCGACATTAGCACTCTTGTATGTGTTCAAATTTATTATCCAGAATCTGTGAATCTAAGTCACATTAACTGGAATGTGTTTAACTTATTGTATGAAATACCTGTATTTTGCAGATGTATTATCTGAAATCGCCGGCTTCCTGGCTTAGAGGTGAGCGACTTTTCTCCGTAATCTCGTATACTCTCGTAAGTAACGTGACGACGGTGAGAATCAGCAGTGGTTCGAATCGGGTCGGTAACTTACGGGGTATGTGAGCCGGCCGCTCAGCAAGCAATGTCAAACTACTAAGCGTAATCTTGCCAAGAAATCAACATACAGCTGAAAGATGCTGATATTGACAGCGATGTCCTGTAAAGGATATGCAAAACATTTTTATTTATTATCTGAAATATGTGTATCTTCAAACATTATTATAGAAGACGTATATCTCTAAAAATTATTATCATGAATATATATATCTCCAGAGTAACATTTCTTCTGAAAAATAAATTGCAGTTCGTCTGTCTTGCAAGGATGCCAGATGTTTAAAGTCACATGACGTGTGTCCTTGGTCTTATTTAGTCAAGTTCAGACAGCGTTCGTGTGTAATTAAGCCAATTTAAAACAGTACCACACAAGAACTCTATGCCGCCGGGTAGAAATGGAACGTCTACAAAGGGGGAAGAGAGAAATATTTAAGTGTGTGAGAAAGTTTTCTTGCATTATATCAACTAACGGCTGACATAAAGGTCAATATGGCAATTAGAGTGGATTGAAAATGACACAGAAATTTATGACGTTATTAACTACTTCACCTTTTTTATAAACTTTTTCGTTGTCAGTTGTTTTCCAAATTTCCGCCTGTGTTATCCTTTGAAACTGTTATTGCTCTAATTGTGTTTATTTTTGTACTTGTTTTTGTTTAATTTTTGACATAACTTCCGACGTTTATTAAAGTTACTATGTCAGTTTTGTTTTATTGTCCGTTTGATCGCTTTGAACTGAAGCGTACTCCACACATATGCTACCACTTCTAGTGCACTGGGCTGAATTGTATGTGTGGATTAGCTTTCCCTATTACCAGTGTCCTTCGCCATCAGGCGAACCCATTCCTACTTTTAAGATACTTGTAATTTACGCCGCAACGTCAAGGACGAGAAGTCAACATTTTAGTCCAACTGACCGATGTATGAGTTGAACCACATACCTCGGCATCAGCACACCGGAAGTTTAAGAGCGTGTGCTCTTATCCATTCAGCCATGCTGACTCCCATCGCAAGGTATAAAAAGTATCATGTGTGCATTGTAGAAGAAGAGACTGGGCACTATATACATGGACAAAGTTACACCACGATTTAGGGAGAGCGTGGGACGTGACGTAATTGTTCTGCGAAGTTTGTTACTGCAGGTCCGCAAGGTGAATGGGTAAGAACACCTGTTCTTAAACATCCGGGGTTCTGATGCCGAGGTAAGGGGTTCAACCCCTACACTGGACAGTTGGACTAAAATGTTGACCTGTCGACTTGGGGACGTAATTTACAAATACCTCTAAAGTCGCAGTGGGTTCGCCTGATGGCTAGGGACAATGTTAATAGGGAAAGCTAATCATCATCATCATCATCATCATCATCATCATCATCTTCCACTTCTGCCGTCAAGCGTCGTGGGGAGGAATAATTTGCGTGCCAGCGCCCGGTGGACGGCACTGGATAGTGTCATTCCGTGTGGTTGTACAATGTCTCTGATGTCGTTAATCCATTTTCTTCTTGGAGTCCTCGTGGTCTCGTCGCAGATGATCTTTGATGTAAGGCCCGTGATGGTAGTTGCTGATGTTGCTTTCTAACGACGTGGCCAAACCACTTGATCTTCTGTCTTTCAATAAATGTGGCTAATCCACACGCAAAATTCAGTCCATCACTACCATAAATAGTGTGTTTGGACTACGCTTGAGTTCAAATCGAGCGGGCGAAAAAAAAAGGCACTCGGACAAGCCCATGGGATTCTAATGATGTTGAGGTTAGCAACATTTATTGAAGAAACGGGTGGCCGAGAAGTGGGGATGCCGTTTGTGGATACCGGAGGCACGAGTTCTAATTTCTTGTAAGGTTGGGGAGTTTTTATTTATTGTACCATACAACATGCAGGCACTGTTGAGACAAGGTTACGAATGTAATTCACAATCCCGTATACCGCGTTCGAAACACAACTGCGGGCGATTTGGCAGCAGACCGACTTCGATTGGTTTTCATGCGATGATATAATGGTATGAGTGGCGGTCGTTCAGAAAGTACTGAATGTAAACTTGATAAGAAATCACAAACAGCGAAAAAATGCTGGGGTTGACTGCGATGTCATGTAAAGGATACGCAAGTAACTTTTTTCACCATACAAAATCTAAGGCCTTAAAACAGCGTAGCGACACTTAGAATAAGCCGCTTTTATTTCCACACTATTTAAAAAGCCGCTAACGTCAACAAGGAAACAAATTGCTAAAACAGAAGTACCAAGGTGAAAGAAGATTCGTCTAGAAGTGAAATTAAGACTGCAGCAAGATGACAATATACAAGACACACATGCCTAACTGTTACATGTGATATCTTCTAAACGATGTTGAGAAAGCTGCAAGGAGTCTGGACCGCAGAGCTACTTCCTTTCACACAACAAATTCTTGAGAACTGTGGCACAACAAATTCTTGAGAACTGTGATCTGGAATGTTAGTACTATGTATGGAAGAATAGTATAGGTGGTGGAAGGAATGACGTATTTTCAGAATATCATTCTGCAATTCTGCGAAGCAAGGTTGAATGATTCAGACAAGATGCCAGCGTCTAATCACAAGTGAAAAGGGGTTATTCTTAGGCCATACATAAACATTTAAGGAGACACATTAATGCTATCTAAAGAGACAGAAATAGCACAATAAGTGTGTGAACCAGTGAGTTCTAGAAACATAACAGCAAGATTTCGAAACGAGAAATGAAACGTGAACAATAACCAGTGTCATGCATCAACAAATGATTAATCAGTTAAGGAGGAATTATACATAAAACTGCAAAGTATAATAGGTAATAAAAGAAAAAAGTAATATCAAAATTTCAATGGGTAATTGAACTGCGACAAAAAAAATCGGATAACATGGGTTATGAAGAGATTATGGGAAAACACTGACTTGCGGTAATGAACGAAAATTGAGAATATATAACCAATTTTTGTGCAGCAAATCAGTATGCCGTGAACGGAAATGTTTTTCCACATTAATGAATACATAAAGCAATACGGCTATCACCAGATCACAAATAAGAACAACCATTATCAATTTGCATGCCCTTTAGAGAATGTCGCTCTAATCGCGGCGCGTCGAAAAGTCTCTCGATCTCTAACCATTTCTCCTGCCTCATCCATGTGTCTGTAGTACTATGTGTCCATCTTCGCGCTGGTGGATCCCTGCATCTTCAACCAGGAACATTGCCTGACATTATTGTTCTTTTTAGGTCACTGTGGCGTTAAATATGGCTTACTTCTTTCAGTTTAAAACAAAGAAAGTAAGAGGATCTCTTAAAGCAATTGAAAACTACTGGAAGTCAAATCAATCATGTGCCATGCCGGAAAGCGTGGATGGTCATGACTCGCCATTTCACTCGATCACCAGAGTCGTGGATCAGCTCAGTGTTCCTGTCTCAACTATGCTATGTGGCCAAGCCATCCAGGTATTTACTTCTCAGTCTTCCCCTTGGCCTGTTTCCTTCGATCTTGCCAGTTGTCACCAAGTTCTCCAAGTCATTTCTTCTCATAACATGTCCAAAATATTTTGACTGTCTACGTCTAATTTCTCTAATCAATTTACGATTTTCATTTGTCTCCTGTAGTACTTGGTCATTGGGTTTTCTGTCTGTCCATGGTATTCTTTGCATTTTCCTCAGAAACCACATTTCTGCAGCCATCAGATGTTTTTCAGCTTGACTGCTCATTGTTCAAGTTTCACATCCATACAAAAGAACAGGCTCTATGTATCCCCTCAACACTATTTTTCTCGTTTCAATTGACATCTTTTTATTGGTCAAAATGTTTTTCATCTTGCTAATGGCTACTTTCGCCATAGCGATTCTAGCTCTAATCTCTTCAATGCATCTCCCATCAGATGTTGTGACTGTTCCGAGATAATTGTACTGATTCACTTGTTGAAGAATATTCCCATTTACTTGTTTATTACATTGTGGCACTTCAAAGTCAAAAGCAATTAAAAATACTACCAAATATAGAATACTAGCTGACCCGGCCCGGCTTCGCCCAGTCCTTGGTGGGGAGCATCTCATTTAATTCATATAATTAGTCATATAAGCTCCCGTTCCCGTTACCGACTATCTGTCTGTCTGTCTGTCTGTCTGTCTGTCTGTCTGTCTGTCTGTCTGTCTGTCTGTCTGTCTGTCTGTCTGTCTGTCTGACCCGGCATCGCCCAGTCCTTGGTGGGGAGCATCTCATTTAATTCATATAAGTAGTCATATAAGTTCCCGTTCCCGTTACCGACTATCTGTCTGTCTGTCTGTCTGTCTGTCTGTCTGTCTGTCTGTCTGTCTGTCTGTCTGTCTGTCCCTCCCTCCCTCTCTGTCTGTCTGTCTGCCTGTCTGTCTAATCATTTATTGGTTGCAGTTAGAACAACCTTAGATAAACGAAGACCAACTTACAAAAAGCATTTGAAAGAGCACTTGAAAGATCTTTACATCTTTCCCCAACAATTAACTTGGGTAAATGGAGCGGCGGCAGCAGCATCAGCAGAAGAAGGAAAAGGAGGAGTAGACAACTGCAGCGAAAAGGTGGGTCTGTCTATCTATCTGACCCGGCGTGACTTCGCCCAGCTCCTGGAGTGTAGCGTCTCATTAAATTCATACAACAAAAAAAGTAACTTAAAAAAATGCCCTTCTACACACCATCCATTATTTTTAATGAAAACGCTTTCTAATCACCTGCATGACTACAGTAACTTCTTAAGCAAAAAAAGATGAGTTACAATGTTATGCATTGTGCATTATTTTTATGAAAACTTTGAAAATGCCTTACAGATTGTATCATTATTTATTATAACTCATATGCCGGTACATAACTATGGACAAAGAGTTTATAAATCTTTGAAAACGATGCCACAATATGACTATAAGTTATACAGAAAAGTTATGCCCCTTGAAATAACTTTTATAGAGTTAGGTCCCCTGAGATATATTAAATTATGATGAAAAGTGAAAAAGGGAATAATACTGGGTAAGCATGAGATTTCACACTAAAAAAATATGACAGTGGGCTGCACTGGAATGAAAGAAAGGCGTGTAGAAAATTTCATCTCAATCGGATGGGCCGTTCGCGAGCGCACAAAGGACATACGGACATACAGACAGACAGACATACAGACAGACAGACAGACAGACAGACGGAGATCGCAATTTATATATAAGATTTAACTCTAACGTTAAATAAGTCTGCTATTTGGATGAGAAACATGCAGAAAGACAAAAACAATTATTACTAAACTTACAAAGTTCAGTAATAAACGTTTTGCGAAAATAGTACTGAAATTATATGACAGAACCAATGTGGAGCGTATCTAGAGGTGAAGGAAAGTCGCCTTCGTTTGATTCAAAGACGCACTATTATACGTAGAAAGTCTCTTCATTGGAAAGCACAGAGGAAACGACTTAGAAGGAGACCTAGAACAAACTCGAGACAAAGATTAATAATAAGCAGCGGACACTGAGCGAGCTGAGGGGGTTGGCAATAGATAGAACGTCTTAACGTCAGTTGGTTGAGGGTCTATGTTCTAACAGGGTATAAAGAATAGACTAGAAGAAACAGAAGAATAACAACTGCAATGTTTTTTTTTTTCCAGTAAATTATTGATAAGGAAGATAAGACACTGTGCCTCTTGCTTCAGCTAGAGAAGATCAAACAGCTTGGTACTGAGGACTGATAATAGTTAACGTAATTAAATAAGTGAAGCGAGACGCGACAGGGTAAGGCTAGCACCGTGAACTATCGGCCCGGTGGTCATGTGATCGAATCTCCACGAACAACAATCGATGGCTGAAATATATCGAGACACTATTAATTAAGCGATTCCAACCGTTTCTACGCAAACAGAAATAATTCATTTTAAATCTGAAGTACCGTGGAGATAACATGCCCCACATTCTAATAATATCAGTGACTATATGATTTTAAGTATTTAAACCGAAATGTAATTCATTTATTCTCTTCATATGATATATAACTGTAGTACAAGTCAGCCGAGATGCAGCGACATTTGTCAAGCAAGAAATCGTGCAATATACGAGGGTAAGTCAATAAGTAAGTCACACATGGCTGTAGAAAAATAACTAAATATGATAACAACTTGAAACAAGTTTATTTTTATACATGCATTGTCCCTTTATTTCTCAACATAATTTCCACCAACATTGATGCACTTATCCCATCGTTTTATCAGTCCTCCCAAACCGGCTGCTTATAACTACGTGCTCTCTTTTCTAAACCACATTTTCACTTCACATTCAACTTCGCGAAATGTCTTCAGCTAAGGTGGGTTTACAGTGTTTATGTTGACAAATGTTTATCCCGTAAAGTGGTGCATAGCTGGGTAGAAAAAGTTACGAGGGAGAGTCAATAAGCAAGTCACACAGTTCTGTGGGATGGTCGGTGTATGAAAACAAAGCACGCAGTTCTATGCAGCCGGTTTGGGAGGACTAATAATACGATGGCATAAGTGCACCAATGTTGGTGGAAATTATGTTGAGAAATAAAGGGATAATGTATGTATAAAAATAAACTGGTTTCAAGTTGGTATCATAGTTAGTTATTTTTCTACAGCCATTTGTGACTTACTTATTAACTTACCCTCGTATTATTTGTGGCTTCTGTGTTTGAGCAACACCATTGTTGTCAATAACCTTTCCCGTACACTTAACAGTAGATGCACACTCACTGTCAACGTTACACTTGTTCAAATATGTCTTTACTTGTTTCATTACTATTTGTCCATTAGTCAACATAAGCAGCATCGGTATATTCTGTGTCCGTAGCTCGTACCAATAGACATGGTTACAATGATTGTTCATTGAAGGTGAGAGGCGGTTACGGAGTGCAGTATTGTAGCCAACGGCACAGTTCTGTTATATAGCGCGGGAATGATGTATGTGTGTAGTAACCATGAACATCATGTTTGATGGTAACACATGCCTGTTGCCTTGGAAACAAACCCATTTTGGATGCTGTAAAGTGATTTTAAATTAGAGCTTACTGTAACGTTAGTTGACGACAATAGACATTGTTCTAATAACACACTAAAGACAGACACGTCCAACATGAATTACATATTAAACATTAAAGACATTTTCAACATTAAATGTCACACTAAAGACACCTTCAACATTAATTACACATTCAACATTAAAGACATTTTCAACATTAATGACATGTTCAACATTATATTACGTGTTCAATATTCTTGATGTATTCACTATGAATGACGTGTTCACTGTTAATGACGTGTCCAATATTAATGACTTGTTCAGCATTAGTGACGTTTTCAACATTAATTACATGTTCAGTATATTTGACATGTCCAATATTAACGAAATGTTTAACATTAATTCCCCGTTCAACGCGCATTTCCTGTTCTCCGTTTATTGCATATTCAATATTCATTCCATGTTCAACATTCTTTACAAGTTCAACTTTCATTCCATGTTCACCTTTCATTCCCAGTACATATTAATTGCATGTTCAACTTTAAATACATGTTCAGCTGTCATTGCATGTTCAACTTTAAATACATGTTCAACTGTCATTGCATGTTCAACTGTCATTGCATGTTCAACTGTCATTGCATGTTCAACTGTCATTGCATGTTCAACTGTCATTGCATGTTCAGCTGTCATTGCATGTTCAACTGTCATTCCATGTTCAACATTCTTTACAAGTTCAACTTTCATTCCATGTTCACCTTTCATTCCCAGTACATATTAATTGCATGTTCAACTTTAAATACGTGTTCAACTGTCATTGCATGTTCAACTGTCGTTACATGTTCAACTGTCATTACATGTTCAACTGTCATCGTATGTTCAACTTTAAATACATGTTCAACTGTCATTGTATGTTCAACTTTAAATACATGTTCAACTGTCATTGTATGTTCAACTTTAAATACATGTTCAACTGTCATTACATGTTCAACTTTCGATCCCATTTAGATATTTAATTTCAAGTTCAACTTTTATTGCATGTTCAGCCTTGTCAGGATATCATTTCATTGGCTTTCTAAAACGTAAAGTGAAAATAAACATATGTGAAATATGTTCGACAAGATTAATAGGTACATGAAAATATTGTCAGCAACGTTTGCTCAATTAACTCCGATTATTGAATTAATTTTGTGAAAAGATGTGGGTAAAAAATCTACTGAAGACAAGTTGCATAAAAAGTTAGCTGCATATCATTTTCATGACGTCGCAGTCAACCCCAGTATTTTATAGTTGTTGGTGATTTTTAGGCAAACTTACGTTCAGTATTTTGCCATCACTTAATGAACGACCGGTACTCATACCATTGTATGAAAACCAACGTAAGGCGGTCTGCTTCAAAATCGCCTGCAGCTGTGCTGCGGGATTGTGAATTGCGCCCGAAACTCAATCGCCACAGATCCGGTACACGTTACATATTGACAGTACATATGAAAGAGTTCGTGGGAATTTACTACTAATTTTTTTTTTACAGAAAACAAGAATAACAACAACGGTGGTTACACTTTTCAATGAGAAAATAAGATCTTGAAATATTAACTATAGCTTAAAATAATATGTAGTGTGTATACTATTATACATTATTTTAATTTTGCATCTTTTAAACCCAGAGATGCCCCATTTTGTCTGGATATAGGCTATAGTCTTAAGTCTTATATTTTTCAAAACAATAGCTTCCTGTTTGTGGCGACGTGGTGAATGGTTCCCCTTCGCCGCCAGATCTCCCGAATAAGTTCCTTACTGATTATCCTGAAATAGAACTGCACTTTTAAGGCAGAAAGCGCTTATTTGTGCACCAATCTATCCTTCACCATATAGAGATTTGTGTACTGGGTTTATAACTCACTAACCTCAACATATGTCTCCACAATATGAATACAGAGCCTAGAATTAGTCATTGTCTAGATGAGTATCAAAAGATTATAGAATTATGACAGAGGCGTATATACAGAATTATTAAATAAAGTGAATGGACATTTCACATGAAAGGACACAGCATTCGCAACACCTCATGAATTCTTCTTTAGAGAACACTAATACTTTTAATTTGGAACATTAGCTCCTACCGCAATTACTAAGAGATTCTTTTAAAAATATTAAACGTAAGTGTTAGTGAAGATAAATAGACGTCACACATTGTAAAGTTTCCTAGATATTAAATGTTCCCTTTAAATAAGTCTTGTTGGAGGAGTGATTTTCAAGCCCCATAAAAATTTTAATAGTAATGACGTGTCTGGATTTAAAGCTTGGACAACCTCAACACACAACTGGAATTCGATTCACCTGTTTCATCCGCCCTTGGAATACGTCGTTCGACACACAACTGACACAATTATAATTCTATAGAACACACCTGTCCTAACATTCTTCAAGAGCACAACGTTTGACGGTTCTTGACAATCACGATCTTCTTCTTCTTCTTCAGCGTTCCGAGCCATTGAGGTTCTTTGCTGAAAATTGACAATCACGATAGAAACTTGAATTTGTTTCGTTGATATAAGTAGATTGACATCATGTGAACTTCATATTGATTTCTTTCTCATTCACTTGATGATGAATACAGTAACAAAATAAATAGGGGGGGGGGTCCTTTATTATAGAACAGAAGCCCAGATGAGTTGGCGTGTATATCTTTCTTTAAGTAACATTTAGAAGCAAATTATACATACCTTCCCAAGATAACCAACGTTTGACAAAAAAGTGACGGTTGTCATCGTTACAGAAAGAGACTCTAATGTCATGCATTATTAGCGCCGTCAAGTACACTACCTGATCCAACTTCGGAAACTCCCAACAAAGACAAGATGTACAGGAATGATCCTACTCCCACCATGTTATATGATAACAGACTTAACCTCCCTTTTCCGTCCAATGCTATAACAGTAATACAATGTTTTAAAACAAAGTTAGTTACATATCCGTTAGAGTACGTAGCAGTCAACGCCGGCAATTTTTGGCTGTTCGTGATTCCTGGGCAAGTTTACATTCAGAAGTTTGCCATTGCTTTCTGAACGACCGGCACCCTTACCTTTTCATTAAAAAAACCAACGTAAGGCTGTCTGCTGCCAAATCGCCCACATCTGTGTTTTGAACTCGGTCTGCGGGATTACAACTTCGTCCATAACTCCTTCGCCACAGAGCCAACGAATACAATGTTACGGGTGTATATAAAATTCGCTTTCTTGTAAACTTGCAGTTTATATCATTTGATGTTAATATATATTATATTAAGTGATGCATGTTCCTCATTTGAAATATCAGAAGGTAGCTTGCTTCGTGACACTGTTGTGAATTTGAATAATCAAAGCAATGTTTTCCCGGAGTTAATTTGAATAACGAAGACACAAATCATAAATTGTACCATTTATTGCCTGGCATATTTTGCTGCATCTCATCAGATACATACTGCAGAAGTCATACAACGTAGAGTAAAATCACTAGATTCATCCTTCAAGCTGAAATATACACATGTTCGCACAGTAATGTCAATTGTTTACCATGGTAATTTTTAATGGACTATCATGTCTTTCTGTTTGCAGCGAAATATGCCAGGCAATAAATCGTACAATTTATGGTTTGTGTCTTCGGTATTCAGATTTGAATTATGGTGATATTAACAAGATGCTGCAAAGTGTATTGGCCGTTGTTGTGTAAACAAAGAGACACGATAGTCCGTTTACAATTACCGTGGCAGATAATTTAAATTACTGTGGTAGAAAGAATAAATTATAGTATTATAATGGTAGATAGTTTCAATCACCATTGAGATGTGTGTACTGCTACATCAGCTTGAAGGATTCATTGTTTGCTGTGTTGTATGTTGATTACCCTCCGCAACAGGCACCTGAAAAGATGCAGCGAAACATGCCAGGCAAGAAATTGTGTAAACTATTGTTGTATAGTTTTGGTCCAAAATGATGAACGTTTCAACCACTTCCTTTGTCAGCGTCTGTGGCGTAGTTCCACAATTCGCGGGTTCGAAATCAGCAGAAGTTAAGAATACACTACATTACATGGAAAAAGGAAAGGCGCCCGGACCAGTCAACATTACCTTGGAGATTTTGAGATCTATTAACATAATTTCTAAATGACATCTATAATCCCTAATCACCTATTAAAATCAATATTTATATCTCTACCAAAGAAACCAGGTGGTCTCATCTGTCATAAAAAAAAAAACTGTCATTTACTGCCGACAGTACCGTACAGTGTAGGACGGGGGGGGGGGGGTCTTTAGTCTGAGGAATTAAGGCCGTATGGCTAGTGCAGTCGCTGCAAACTGTACAGGTTAGAATTTTCATGTTGCCCCGGACAAAGAAAACACCACACCAAACCGAGAATTCGAACCCAGGTCTCCCGAATGAGAGCCCGGTATTCTAGCCGTTCGGCCAGCCGCTCCCCTAAGTGGTCTTATCGTAGATTAAAAATGTTAATTGCGTATCCTTTACAGGACGTTGCAGTCAACAAAAGCATTTTTTTTTTTTTGCTCTTGAGATGTCGTGGCAAAAACAAAAAGACGAGGAGTATGAAGAAATTCAAAATAAAAACTACAAGGAGGCAACAAGAAACTTCTATAAAGAGATAAGTGCAATGAGAACCAGAGGAGAACCCTTTGACCCAATTGAAATGATTAACAATGAAAATGGAGAACCAATAAGTGAATAAATACAAATTCTAGTGAGATGGAAGCAGTATTTCGAACAACTTCTCAACATCCCATCAGATGTCACAGAAATTCAAGAAACCAACACAAATACAACCGAAGAACTAGAACCAGACATACTGAAAGAAGAAATTATAGAAGCCATCAGATTAGTCCCATTGAACAAATCACTAGGACAAGATGAAATACCAAATGAACTAATAAAAGCAGCAAGAGAAGTAGGAACAGCATGGCTACATAGACTATTCAACCACGTTTGGGTAGAACAACAGACACCACGAGACTGGGGAAACGCCATAATTATCCCAATTGGAAAAAGAAAGGTAGCAAAAGAGACTGCACACAATACAAAAGCATTTCACTGTTGAGTCATACTGGCAAAATACTTTGCAAAATTCGTGAGAAAAGATTACGAACTATTGTAGAACCGCAGCCAAGCGAAACACAACTTGGATTTAGGAAAAACAAAGGATGCACAGATGCCATTTTCGCTCTTAGAAAACTTATAGAAAAATCAATCGAATTCAATGAAACACTCAACTTAGCCTTTGTCGACCAAGAAAAGGCATTTGATAGAGTAGATAGAAACAAGCTGTGTGAAATCCTTAAACAATATGGAGTGAGTACACATCTAACAAACCTATGTAGAAGTTTATACAACAACAGTAAATACATAGTGAGAGCAACTGGAGGACTCTCAGAACCCTTCACCATAAGATCCGGAGTACAACAAGATTGTGTCCTGTCCCCTCTCTTGTTTATAACATGTATAGACAACATATGTAAAGAAACCAGCCAAACAGCGACCGCAAGAACACCACATGATGAGAACACAGAAGAAGAACCATCTGCAAATCTAACCATTAGAGAACTCTTGTTTGCGGACGACCAAGCGCTAATAGCGAAATCACAAGCTGAATTACATGACCACATGAATTGTCCAAACTAAATGTGTAGTGAACGTAACATGAATATTAGCACAAGTAAAACAGAGGTATTGAATATAACTAAAGAAGAAAAAGCAACAATGATTCACCTAAACGAACATCCCTTGAAACAAGTAAAGAGTTTCAAGTACCTAGGAAGTATAATATCATCAAATTGCAAAACAGAAGACAAGATTTAAAATAGATGCAATAAGGCAAACCAACTCATTGGACAGATGGTACCAATACTAAAGAACAAACATGTATCAATAACTACTAAGAAAACACTTTACAACACAATATTCCTACCAACTCTATGTTACCAATGCCAAACCTGGACAATGACAGAAAAAGAGAAAAGAAAAATCACAACAGAAATGAGATTTCTGAGAAGAATACTCAATGTATCAAAAAGAGATAAGATCAGAAATGAAGAAATCAGAACTAAAGTGGGGGTTATAGCTGCACTAGATTTTATTAGAAGGCAGCAAGTCAAAAGTCAAATGGTTTGGCCATGCAAGTAGGTTACCAACTAACAGTATACCACAACAAGCAATGATGTACAGACCAGAGGGAAGCAGAGAAAGAGGCCGACCACGTAAACGATGGACTCAGGG
The DNA here is from genome assembly GCA_963921405.1 of Cepaea hortensis. Taxonomy (NCBI): domain Eukaryota; kingdom Metazoa; phylum Mollusca; class Gastropoda; order Stylommatophora; family Helicidae; genus Cepaea; species Cepaea hortensis. The sequence goes on from OY992885.1 coordinate 85,606,089, forward strand.
AATAACAGAGTCCATGGGAATATCGATACATAAAACCCATAAGCGGGCACTCTCCCGCTGTTTATACTTCACCTCGACACCGCAAGGTACAAGAGGAACATGATGAAATGAGATGAGATGAGATGAGATGAGATGAGATGAGAGATGATGTCTTGGCACGTTTACGTTCAGTAGTTTGCTTCTAGTAAATGCAGCTTCCCGTTTCCACAACAGACTGAGTCGACGGTTCGAAATCAGCATAGGTCGATTTGGGCTAAGATCAATTTGCGTTGATTTAGATGGTATGATCGTGGGCCGTCCTGAAATCAATGGCAAACTACTGAATGTAAAAAATTGCCTAGTATATATGAAACAGCCAATAAATGCTGGGATTTATTGCAACGCCATGTAAAAAGACATGCAACTAACTTTGTCTAATCACTTCTTTTAATGTAGGTAATTTTTTTTTAACCGAATGCTGGTTTAATAGCAGACCAACCTGATAACCCAATTAAAATGCTAACGCACGCGCTGAAATCATTGTCCAGGCGCAAGAGTAGGACTCCAGGAGACATAAATATATAAATCACCGCGCCCAACGCCAGGCCGATAATGAATGCCATCGCCCATTTATCAAACACGACGTTAGGAGAAAACCCCTTCCTTTAAATTCGCAACTATCCATCAGCATTGACACTCACTTGTTGCATATGTATGCGGTTTTTGTTCAGCACTAATATGAACGCTGATTGCGGGTTGAAGAGGTCATCCTAGGCCCGAGGTGGCCATAAAAGATCAGCTGTCTGACGAACTGGATTGAGGATGATTGTAACGTGTGTCTCTGCTCGGAGGTTTTTGCTTTTCCATCATCATTTCTCTTTGGGCATGACATATTGTTTTTATCTGGTGCCGGGCTGGCACTTTTGGGACATACGTTAGACAGAGTTTTCCCGTCAAATGAGCCTATCTCCTAAACTGCTTCGTTATCTCGATGTCTATCAGTCTGTGTTCTCTCTCTCTCTCTCTCTCTCTCTCTCTCTCTCTCTCTCTCTCTCTCTCTCTCTCTCTCTCTGAATCATATGATGGAGACAGAAGAAGTAACAGGAGAAAATAGCTTAGAATATCAGCCTATTCTAAAAAGAAAAATAAAGTTACTTACGCTATCAATTATATGAAGACAGGAAAAACAGCCGGCCCATATAGCATCACAATATAGGAAAATTAGAAGTACTGGAAGAATTTGGAGAAGGCATATTAACCAAAATATTGAATGCTATTTCCAACGGTGCATATTTACCTAATGATATATAGAAATATGTATTTATGTCCACACCAAAAAGACCAAAAGTATTTGCATGTGAAGATTTTCGTACAATGATCCCTGTGGTATACAAAAACGTCTCTACTAACATCTGTCTATTGAGGCCCTTAAAATGACAAATCCCTAATAATTACTGTTTAAGTATCTTACTTAGTGTAGGAGTAGAAAAGAAAACAGAGCCTAATTTATTTGGCTGTAAGTTAAAATTTGGCCTTAGGTTTCTTTCACGTACCTGGCAAGACAGGGACCGATTGTAAAACAAAGGCTCAGTGTAGCCATTTTTGGTCAGTGCAACACAAAGAGCAGACATGTAAAAGTTTTCCCGTGTGAGGGAAGGCATTTTTGCCTTAAAATATATCATTCTCTGCAAACCATGGTACGTTAAATCTACATTATTAATACGTATTTATGTATTACATATACCAGTATGTTTAATTAAGAATTAGTTAGAATGATAATTCAACAATTCTTGTAAACTAGAGTCTGATTTGATTTTAAGTACTGAAGCACATGTGTGGGCCACGCTGTAATTTTTCCTATGTGTTACAATTTCAAATCCCTATGTTAAAACCTTTTATAGGCATTATGAACTTATATCTAACTAATAGTGCTTACAACCTATAAATATTATGTGTACTGTAGAGTATCAACTCTCATGTCAGAAACACATTCAGAAACTCTTCTCAATTTGGGAGCAGACTCCTGATTCATACTTCATAAGTAGAAAACTCGTTTCTGCCAATTTCATAGTCCTATGAAAAATAACTTCTATGCATTGTGAACTATATCTCACTATTTATGCTTAGAAATCTACAAATAATCTTTGTACTAGAGAGATTGAACTCTAAAGGACATTTTCAAATGAATTCTTATCCATGCGGGGACATACAAATGATTACGCATATTCCTGACTCTTAGTCAAGGTGTAAAATGCTTTGCTAATTTCTAATCTGTAACTTGGAACTATAGTGCTAAATTTTAGTACAATCCTTTGGTTAACATATTAGCAACCACTCCATATGAGTGAGGGGCATGTAATCATTTCATAAAATAGTGGTAAGGAATTGCCATGTTTGAGAATATAAATTCAAGAACAAATAAAGTAAACACTTGATAGAAATGAATGTTCGGATAGGATGTACCTTTAATCCGCATCACCTCACTGTAGTAGGAACAGAAGCGAATATTGATGTGAATAAATTGCATGCAATATTCAGAAGACTGGACGATGCGGCATAAGTTATTCTAATAAATACACTCCGAATAATAGCAGCATTAGGCAAAATATATCACAGCGGTCACTAATCTCATACTGCGGTAAACAGTGGGGGAAAATAGTTTGTTTTAGTTTATGGATTAGCCCCTGAGGAAATCCAAAAACATAGGCTCCTTGCATCATCATTATGATTGATTATTATGTATGATTATCATGTACTTAATATCAGAGAAATGTACATGTATGTTTTCTCTGATTATGAGAATTTTTCTCTGTTCTGATTGTTACTCCTTACTGTGGGAATATGCATTTTAATGTTACCCTTGTGGACATGAGGATGTTGATGGAAGAATCCTTGTGCATGTCAGTAAATAAGAGGAAACAAAATAGCCTATGGATGGGTTATTTTCTTCAAGTAGAGACAGAGAGGCAATATCAACGTGTTCGGATGGACCGAATGGCTTCGCTCATCAAATAGTTCCTAGTAACAATCTCAACAAAACATAGAGTGAAAAGATACCTCATCACTATTAAGAGTCAGAATGGCTCTACACCAAGCAACGAGGGACAATGGAACGTGGACACCCACTCTTTTCCCCTTCTCGTCTTGTTGGTTGTACTTTTGTTTGTAATGATGTCATAACCATGTTAACATAAAACAGTAGGTTAATGCTCGTGTTGCATTCTTGTCATCCCTTTTATATAGAATAGAAGCAAGTAGTGGTTGAATTTGGTGGGACTGCGTTGCATCACTATCAACTGGAACTGGGTCAACAGCCAGTAGAAGATATATAACAACCTGTCCTAAAACAAAGTCTGGGCCAACACAACCATGTTTACTGCTGCAATCATTAGCGGCCATAGCCAGCGAAAGACACATTCGAATCGAAGATGATAGACACTCAGCGTTTGATATTCTGACTCCAGTCAGATTACCCAGGATGGACTTCATTATCAGAATGTAAAAATGATATCCCTAGTACACAGATACAAAAAGGATAACCTGTTTTACTTCTGGGAGGTACCGCCTGATGAACCATCAATCGTCGGGGTCAACTAAACTATGGGAGTTATACAACGTGTAATAAAACTAACAGCAGTAAGAACCCTCCATCTGTCTGTTTGACTCACAAGTTCAAAGGATACACCCAAGTATCCTCCTTCGAAAGAAACGTCACGCAGCTGCAACAGGCAAACTTAAAGGTTCAGCCACTCAACACCAAGTTCTAGCTATGAACACCAACTCAAACAAATGGGAGAAGACACTGAAACAATATAAGCCAGTACAACCAAGGTACCAACTTAAGATACTCTGAAACATAACTACACCAGATTACCTCAAGGTTCCAAAATCTGAAACACCTGGAAAAGAGCAAGGTCCACTTGAAATCTCAGACTTGAATACCATAAAAAAAAGACCATATGAAAGCAGCTAGCGGAGTAAATGCCTCTATATCTGCAACAAAAGGAAGCATCCAATTGTTTGCAACCCTGGTTCTGTGCTGGATTTATTCATCTTCTGATCAATGTAGGTATAGATCAATTCGGGACCTAGTCACAGATACTACCATGAGATGCCTCTCAGCCATATATGTTCCTACACTGGACTAGATAACAACGACTAACTCTTTGCTGGTCCAATGTCAACCTAAATGCCATGGGTTATAGACTTGCGACTTAGTGGGTGTAACATCTTTGTGAACATTGGGATTCTGATATTGGAAGCAGAGCAGCTGAATGGCCGTCTACTTGGCACCATGTATGGTGAGATGGGAAAGTACCTTCTGCAGAGCTTAAGTGGAAATTCCGGAAAGTAAGACCAACCAAGGCCTCAATTTCACCAAAGAGACACCGAGCCTACTGCAACAGAATATTCGTGATTCTAGCCCCAACGGAGGGGATATGTGGTATGTGATATTTCAATTCCTGGAGTAGGGATTATAAATATTCCCCAACCAATTACCAGTTGATAAACATATTAGGAACACAACTGAGTGCATGATTTCGGTACCCAGATAATGGGAATAGGATCTAATCTACATAGGAGATGAACACTTAACCGCACACCAGGAGATAAAGGACTATATTAATTAGTTAATTGAGTACCCACTGCTTTTTATATGTGTTTTTTTTTTATATGCCATGGATGTAACAGGTCAGTAGCTTTTTTTAATGAAGGTTATGGTATAGTATTTTGACACCAACTCATTATTTTTAAACATGAGACTTTTGTAAAGGGTGTCAGAAACAACTGTTTTATATGTTAGGTTTTCTGCACTTAGACCGTTGTGGTACTTTTATCTAGGTAAAATAAGTCAAGTTAGCAGAACCAATTTGTGGTTGTTGTGTTGTTTGTAATAACATTGTTTTTCTTGGGTAAAAAGGGGGTAAATGTGTTTGATAATGCAACTCATTCCCATGCCTGTAAATGAGATTCAATGTGACTATTACACTTGCATGTATGTAAACTGCAGATCTTGATTTAATACTTGAACTGTTTGTCCAAAAATGTGTGATGTGTACATCAAGTAAATGTGGTGTTCACCAGTGGTTGTTTATATGTTGTGAACAATCAATGTCTTCTAACACTAGATAAACTTTAGAGGGTGATAAGTGGGAATGGAGAAGTACTCAGAAATACAGCTATGAACATGAGTGAAGCCTTTTCCTTCTTGGGTTTCTGGTAGAATTCCATGATCACCTCAAGTGGCTAAAATAATAGAGAATCAAAACAAATCCCCTAGACAGCTTAACATAATATTCTCATAAATTAAAATCCACACCCCACAATCCCCACAAACCATGTAACTAAGCTTCTATTTAAAATTATATTGAAAAGAACTAGGAAGGAAAAAAATGGAAATTGGTGAAGGGCAGTATGGATTTGTGGAAGGAAAAGGTACAAACAATGCATTAAACACATTTTCCCCCCGCATATCCTTTACTCTACTTTGCAGTCAACAGCAATAGAATATTTTTCAGCTGCTGTTGAAGTATTGGCACGTTTTACTTTCAGAAGTTTGCCATTGCTTTCTGAACCACCGGCTCACATACCCTCCGTAAGTAACGAACGTGACGCGATCCGCTGCCGAATCTAGCGCCGCTGCGTTTCGTACGAGAGTATACGGAATTACGAACAATGCCTACGCCAGGGAGCCCGGCAGTAAACACACTATGAAGAGTAAATAGTAAGATTGATAGGAACACAGATAGATATATACGTGTGCTTCGTAGAATATACCGAGGCCTTAGAAAAGATAAAACATCATGAACTTATTAACCTGTTGAAAGATATCAGCAATGATGGGAAATATCTCAGAATAATAAAGAAAAATTACTGGAATCAAACAGCAGCAACTAAATCGTGGAATAATGAGAGCAATTATGAACAAATAAAGCTGCGGGTACGACAATGTGTTTTGTCACGGGATATGTTCTCTCTATACATGAATAAAATCTGGTGGAACAGCTTTAAAGCTGTGGAAATCTAAATAATATGAAATAACACAAAGTAATGCAACTTTACAGAACAGAATTACGGACCATACAGGACGTTGCGGCGACTAGCCTTCGTCAGCAAATAAATACATACACAAAACACAACATATAGTCACGGAGAAGACCCTCCGGTAACTACATTACAGCATAAGAAAAGAATGAGAAAAATGGAAAGATGAAAAAAAAATGAGAGCAATGAAGAGAATACAACAATATGAAAAACATATGGTGTTAATTATCTCAGAGTCTCAGGCTGTACTACTACCACGAATGTAATCTTTATCCTCTTTTATACATAGCCGTGGGAGTCTGTGGGTCATGGGGACCGAGGTAGGGGATGATAACTGGGTAGTGGGTGGTCACGGTTCAGTGAAAGTCCCAGGTAAATGAGTGGAAGTGGTACATAAAAAAAGGTGCAGGGAGGTAAAGCGGGAGACTGGAAGCAATGGAGATGTGATAGTTATCAGAGAGTGGAAGCTAAGGAGTGCCAGTGGATGTACGTACACTGCATGAGTGGGTGCCAGTGAATGGGTTGGCCATATTAGACGGATATTAAAGAGCTATGGCGTGCGTAACTAAGTATGACGGTGCTGCTAACAAAACTCAGTTTATGTGCTCCTGTATGTGTGTAAGAAGCGAGTCCTAACGTTTGGGTGGATTTATATGTGTGGGTGCATATACCTACATCTACACTCATCAACAAGCTTTCAGACAATTGTATACACAGCTATGTATAAAAGAGGATAAAGAATGCATTCGTGGTAATAGTACAGCCTGGGACTCTGAGATAAGTAACAACATTTTTCTTCATATTGTCATTTTCTCTTCATTGCCCTCCTTTTTTCATCTTTTTATTCTTCTCATCCCGTCCTTATGCCTTAATGTAGTCACCAGAGGGTCTTCTCTGTGACTCTATATTGTGTTTTGTGTATGTACTTGTTTGCTGATGAAGGCTAGTGGCCGCAACATCCTGTATGTTGTGTAATTCTGTTCTGTAAAGCTGCATTACTTTCTGTTATTTTATATTGTTCTCTCTATATAGTGAAGTAATAATGAGAGAGATAAAAGAGCAAAAATGAATACATTCGAGGTTACAAAATAAACAATTTACGCTATGCTGATGACACAGTTTTAATGGCGAAATGTGCACAAAATCTACAACACTTGTTGGATATTGTAGTAACAGAGAGGGCAAAGAAAGAATTTTTCGTGAATATCATGAAACCGGTTACAATGGTTATATCAAAGAAAAAAATTGGAAAAATATGACAATAGAAGGGCAAATGCTTAACAAGTGGATAATTTTAAGTACATATGGGCAATAATAACATCAGATGGAAGATGCATAACACAGATTAAGAACAGAATAGAGTAAGCAAAAGCTGCATTTCAGAAAATGAAACGTATCTTATGCAATAAGTCACTATCATTGAATGTAAGAAGGAAATTACTAACATGCTACATAGAGCATGTTTTGCTATATGGCAGTAAATTGTGGAATGTAAATGAGCAAATTAGAAACACATCGGAAGCAACGCAGATGTGGTTCCTGAAATAAATGTTGCGAATTCCTTGGACTGCCAGAGTTAACTAACGACGATTGCCTGAAAAGGCTAATGAAAGTAGAACATTATATACAACACTACGAAAGAGACAAACAGCTTTCTTTAGTCATGTGATGAAAAGAGAGACATTTGACAACATCGTGACAACTGGAAAGATAACGAGGAAGAGAGGCAGAAGCAGATCAAGAGAAATAATGTTGGATGGACTGAGACGGTCGTATGGAGGAATATCATCAACAGAGTTGATCCAGAGCACGAAAGACCACAAACTTGGGATATATATATATATATATATATATATATATATATATATATATATATATATATATATATATATATATATATATAATGTGTACCTTATATGTGTACCTCCCTAATTATCCATCCATCCACCTAGCCAGCCAACCAGTCTGCTAGCCATCCATATTTTTTCACTCTGATATTCGCTCGAAGAAACAAAACTAAAAGAAGCACATATTTCGTTTCATGCAACAAGCAAATAATATAATTACGATATAAACAGAATACACAGAAGTAATAGACGATAATAAGAGATAATAATACATATTCCCCCAATGGGGAAGCTTAAACAAAAGAATGCACTGCTTCATATGACGAGAGGAAAGGCATCTGGATCAGGTAGTATTACATTGTAGACTTTGGAATTGAAATATTATCACAATTCATAAATGATGTATATAATTCTTAAAGGGATATTAAAATAAATATTTATATGAAACCTGATGGCCTCATGATAGGTAACGTCTACAACAGGTTGAGGTAGACTGCCACCATCCTTTAATATGTGTGAACAAGGCTGCTATTTTATATTTTACTGTTCACCGAAGTAGGCAATAAATGACTTCCTTTTGTTTATCAGCCATTTATGCATCCCTCAGAGCATTGTGTTGGACCTGTTGACAACACAATACCTCAAACCCATTGAGGAAACAATATCAATCTTGGTTTAATCCCAACCATTTCGCGTGTGAAGTGGCTTTGTTAGGTCCTAATATATCTCTCAATCCGGTGTGCTGATGTTGAGGTAGCGAGTTCAACCCCTACACCGGGCAGATGAACTAAAACGTTGACTTCTCTTCCTTGACTTGGGGACGTAAATTACAAGCACCTCAGAAGTCTGAGTGGGTTCGCCAGATGGCGAGAGACACTAGTACTAGAGAAAGCTAATCTACACGCAAGAATCAGTCCAGTGCACTAGAACTAGGAGCCCGTGTATGGACTACGCTTGATTTCAAAGCGAGAGAACGATAACAAAATATCTCAGCAGATGTGAAGTTCCAGTTGCTATCATTCATACCCCGCTTATTTCAGAGGGGAAGAAGATTTTGTTACACAATTCCCTTACTGATTTTTGTCAGGAATGGGGGTAATGTGAAAAGTCTCTATAGCAGCCTCGTTTCAATAGAAGAAGGCCGTTTTGAGGGTTAAATCTATGCGAAACTATGCACCTTATTTAAGTGTCAACACTCAGTATTCCTGAGGAGTCACAACTGCACAACATTCTGTGTTACAATCCCTGATAAACTATTGCAGTGTGGCCGTACTGGAATCTTCTTCCTTTTTCTTCCTTCTTCCGCCTTCTTCCTTCTCCTTCCTTCTTCCTTCTTCTTTCTTCTTCTTCTTCCTTCGTCTTCCTTCTTCTTCCGTCTTCTTCCTTCTTCTTCATTCTTCTTCCTTCTTCTACCTTCTTCTTCCTTCTTCTTCCTTCTTCTTCCTTCTTCTTCCTTCTTTCTTCATCTTCTTCTTCTTCTTCTTCTTCTTCTTCTTCTTCTTCTTCTTCTTCTTCTTCTTCTTCTTCTTCGACTCCCCTCAGACACCTCACACATCTGGGCTTAATGCAAGTTTGGACTAGGCAAAGAGACATCATCCATGTGGAACAAGTCAACAGACAATAAACCAGTTGGAATATGCTGTGTCTAAAGTTTGACACTTTTATATTGCCCAATTCATCTTCTATGTGCACTTCTGTTCACTTGTCTTGTTTATGTACAATGCAATGTAACAAGGAAATCTAGTCCCATAGTAGATACTGACGTTAGGGTCTGAAGTGTTAGCTCTACAAATATTCTATGACACGGCATACGAGGAGAGGTAGCCAGTTCCTTTTCTCATCAATTTGCTTCCCCTACCATATCCAAACAATTCTGATGTAACTGGGTGGGCAGCACACAATACTGGTCGAGAAAGAATAATCCTCAATCTACTGTGGATTGACTCCGGACCACTGACTTGGAAGGCAGGTGGACTAACTATTGTGCTACCGCGGGTACATCATGCAATAACTATGCGTTTGTATGATCGGTTAAACAAAAAAGTACAATGGACGAAAGGGAGCTTTCTGCATCTTTAAAAGAGGCTGGAACACAAAGACTACATATGATAAACACTCTTTTCCCTTGACTTAGGGGCGTAAATTACAAGTGCCTCAGAAGTCCGAGTGGGTTTACCTGATGGCGAGGGACATTGGCATTAGGGAAAGCTAATTCACACGCAAAAATCAGTTCACTGCACAGGAAGTAGTTTCACGTGTAATGACTACGCTTGAGTTCGAAGCGAGCGAGCACTAAAGCACACACACACACATATACACATATTCGCGCACGCACGCATGCACGCACACACGCACACATACACACGCACGCGCGCACACACACACACACCAAGACGTAGTCAACATATTTGGGTCACGATATAAGAAGATCAAAGCTGGAACATACAACAACACTAAAGATTTATGAAAATATAGAAGAAAATAGCGAGAGCTGATCCTTGACAGCATTCATCGGGCATGGTCAAAACTCATTAAGTGAATCGATACAACGTGTTGGAGATAGCAAGATTTGAAGGAGCGTGATCCTGCACGCCTTTTGACCAGACGCATGATGATGATGATGATGATGTGTTTTATATTCAGTTGATGAAATGGCTTTGCTTTGAACAGAAACAACAGCGTTGGTGGAACTCTTGCAAACTGCCGTATTATATGTCTCCACCGTCTAACGCCCCTGCCGGCTGCCTGTCTGGTGACGAATCTCAAAAACAAGGTTTATAACAAATTAAGGCCTGAAGCTAATGTACTCAGTCGGTCATCTAACATGTAGCGAATGGAAAATGACGCTGAAATTGAATCTGCCTTGTTAGTTGTGCAGAGCTGGCCTGTATTGTTCTATAAGTCGAATTTGAGAACAATAACATCTAACGCACAGACAAGAACAAAGACGTAGAATCGTATTTCTTCTTTTCCCTTTTTCTCTTCTTCTTTTCTTTTCCACCTAAACTCTTTTCCCCTCTTCTTATCTTATTCTGTCTTATTTTCCGTATTTTTTTCTCTTCATTCTTCTCCTCTTCCATGCCTTTTTCATCTTTACCCCTCCCCTCTCTCTCTCTCTCTCTCTCTCTCTCTCTCTCTCTCTCTCTCTCTCTCTCTCTCTTTCTTTTTTTTATAAACTGCTACTAATATTATAGGAACTACTATTAACTACTACTACTACTACTACTACTACTACTACTACTACTACTACTACTACTACTACTACTACTACTACTACTACTATTACTACTGCTACTGCTACTACTACCAGTACTACTACTGCTACTACTATTACTACTACTACTACTACTACTACTACTACTACTACTACTACTACCACTACTACTACTACCACCACTACTTCAACTACTACTACATGTACTACTACTGGAACTACAACTGCAGCTAAAATTACTACTACTACTACTACTACTACTACTACTACTACTACTACTACTACTAATACTACTACTACTACTACTACTACTACTACTACTACTACTACTACTACTAATACTACTACTACTACTACTACTACTACTACTACTACTACTACTACATTTCAAACAACTACTACAACAACGCTACAACTACAGCAACAACAACAACTACTATTACAACTACAGTTACTTCAACTACAACTACTGCTACAACCACAACTGCAGCCATAACTACTACAACTATAGTTACTTCAACTACAACTACTGCTACAACTACAACAGCATCTACAACTACCACTACAACTATTACTATAATTACTATAACAACAACAACTACTACTACAACAACCACTATAATTTCTTGATATCTATTTCTCATTCATTGTCCCCTCATCCCCATCGATGTCTTTACCCAGTCTCAAATTCTCACCCTCGCGTTTGTATCTGTATGTGTGTTTGAATGTATGTGTGCATTTCTATTTCATGGGTGTGTTTCTGATCCTTGCATTTCATTTGAAATCATTTGTGGCTCAGTGGCTAGCATGCTTATCTATCGACCTTGTCAAAAATGGGGTGTCCATCTTTAAACTGTGCTTATGACGTCACCATGTTCATCTGCACCGTGATGTCACTTGCTCAACACTCGTGACATCTTTAACAACAATATTGACAGGTTAAAAAACAATGGCGTGGTTACTGTAATTTCTTTAACAGCTTTAGACTGTTATGGAATAGATCAAGTCACCAGACAGCTGTACACATTATATGATACCGGAGATTTACCTTCTGAATTATGTAATTCTGTATTTATTGCAATCCCACAGAAAGCAGGAGCCTTGGAATGTGATCAACAAAGAGCAATTAGTATAATGAGTCACATCACGAAGATTTTGCTACGAGTTATCATGCAAAGAGTGAGAAAGAAAATGCAACCTGAAATAGGGGAATAACAATGTGGGTTTGCAGAAGGAAAGGGTACAGTAACTGTGTGATCAGTTATTGAACGTTCTATAGAATTAAACAAAGATATACATCTTTGCTTTATTGACTACACAAAGGCTTTCGATTGAGTAAGACATGTCAACATGGTAGATATGCTTGCAGATCTACAAATTTATGGGAAAGACATTAGACTTATTATGAGCAAATATTGGAAACAACAAGCTGCCATAAGAATTGACAATGAAGTGGGACAATATCAGCCTATTAAGAGAGGTCTGATACAGGGATGTGTAATGTCTCCAGATCTTTTTTCCCTATACAGTGAAAATATTTTCAGAAATCTAGAAGACGTAAATGGAATCAGCATTGGAGGACGAAACATCAATAACATTAGATATGCAGATGATACAGTATTGATTGCAGACAATGAGCAGGATCTGCAACAATTAGTAGATGCGGTTGTTGCACACAGTGAACAACTGGGGTTAGAATTAAATTGTAAAATTGTGATGGCAGTAACACAGGCTTTCCTATGGCTAGAATCACAGCATTATACCAACATGTGTGTTCTAAGTGATTCAATGAGCATGATTCAGAAGGTCGAAGCTGGGTCTGTACGTAGACAGTGGACTGAGTCACTGAGGAAATCTGTTGTCCGTAAAGTCACCTTCATCTTCGTCCCGGGACATTTTGGTGTCGAGGGAAATGAACGAGCTGATAAACTGGCTGGCTCTACACCCCCTGCAGATGGCCAGCCCATGGATCGTGCAGATGTTATTAACGTCCTTAAAGACATGTCGATAACAGAGGACTTTGACGTCAATTAATCCACATCGCTGTCCAGGATGAAAGACTTTGGAGTAAGAATTGGCACGGCCAGACAAGAGAGGTACATCGGGAAAACGAGGTGCCTCGTTAACCAACACAGAACTGGCACTATTAGCCACCGAACGCTGATGCATATGCTGGGGGGAGAATCTGAGCACCGATGGACCTGTCCGTACTGCAATGAAGATGCCCCAACTGATAACTGATAACTGTAAAAAAAAGGCACAGATTATGGTCGTCACAAGGTAGAAAGAAGCACCACAATGTAATATACAAGTAAATAGGAATATTCGTCAATAAGTGAATCGATACAATTATCTCGGAACAGTCATAACATCTGATGGGATATGTCTTGAAGAGATTAGAACAAGAATCGCCATGGCGAAAGTAGCCTTTAGCAAGATAAAAAACATACTGATAAAAAAAATGATGTCAACTGAAACGAGAAAAAGAGTGTTGATGTGCTACATAGAGCCTGTAATTTTTTATGGATGTGAAACTTGGACAATGTGCAGTCAAGCTGAAAAACATCTGATGCCTGTAGAAATGTGGTTTCTGAGAAGAATGCAAAGAATTCCAAGGACAGACAGAAAAACAAATGATCCAGTACTACAGGAAACAAATTAAAATCGTAAACTGATTAGAGACATTAGACGTAGACAGTCGAAATATTTTTGACATGTTATGAGAAGAAATGAATTGGAGAACTTGGCGACAACTGGCAAGATCGAAGGGGACAGGCCAAGGGAAAGTAAATACCTGGATCACTTGGCCACGTGGCATGGTTGAGACAGGAACACTGAGCTGATCCACGACTCTAGTGATCGAGTGAAATGGCGAGTCATGACCGCCCACGCTTTCCGGCATGGCACATGATGAATGGATGAATAACACTTTTAAAGTTTTAGTTTAAAGCCCCCTCGTGATATTATCCCTTTTGGAGAATATCTTGACGAGTGGAAAAATCAAGGGAAAGAAAGGCGGGAGTAGACCAAGAACAATGATCCTGGATGGACTGAGACGGTGGAATGGAGGAATATCATCAGCAGAGTTGATCCAGAACATCAACGACCGAGATCTGTGGAGAAACATAAACGCTTGCTAGCTTCAAGTCACTTTATGTTGATGGTGATCCCTATATTCTGCGCAAGCCTCTGTGATGAATGCTTCTAATTTATAACTAGAATGAACGCTTGTAGTTTATGAATAGTTTTTGTTGTTGGCGAGTTTCGAAAGGGAATGCAGCCTTGAATAACATCAGAAAAGAAATGCACACGTAATTATTATATCAAGTTTACTTATGGTATTATCCTGTTGCACCATATGGCTTAAAACAGAGAAATATGGTAAACGTAAGTAAAATATATGGTTGGTGTGATTTGGGGTATCCAATATCAAAAGAGAATTAAGATATCACATTCCCTCCGCTAACCTACGGGGCACCCTTGGGCAAGGTTGAGTACCCGTTTATACCCCAGATCAGGGTCACGAGAAGCCATGGGTGCAGGTGATCGATGGAGTTTAAGAACAGCCAACAGATAGGTGTAGGTTATGGTCTCCAATTTCATGACGGTAGGCAGAGGATCTCTTTTTGGAGACAACGGCTACGGTCATCAACCAGTATGGTCACTACGAGACAACGGCTACGGTCATCGACTAGTATGGTCACTGCTAAGAAAGAAAGCAAAGGCAAACTGCCTTCTTTGTTTGTTTTTGTTTTGTTTTGTTTTTTACAGATGCCTAGGAAATCATGTTTCGTCAGTTCATAGAACATCTGAGGAGCAAATTAAATGGGTGCTTCAAAAGAGATGCGTAAATGGGTGCTTTATAGGAGTAGCCTCGCCAGGTAGGGGATCCACGACTCTGGTGATCGTGAGAGATGCTAATTAAGAATTAGAGAATTAGTATTTGTAATAAAGCAGATAAGGATACCAACAAGACAGGAAACGAGATTTGTATTTGGAAAAAAACAAACAGATATAATAGCAAAGTGGAGTCAACAACACAGACAGCAATGCGGATTTGTTTCACAAGGTTGAGGGTACGGAAAGGGACATAGCGAACGAGAAGGAGAAGCGGAGTGTTGACATAAAGAAAGAAAGAAAGAAACAAAAAAAACAAAAAAACATACTAAGAAACTAAGGTGGCAAAAATACACGAAAAGTGGAAAGGAGAGGAGATCTAGAAGAATAAATATTTGTAGCAAACGTAGTAGTAGTAGTAGCAGCAGCAGCAGTAGCAGCAGCAGCAGCAGCAGAAGCAGCAGAAGCAGCAATAGCAATTTAAGAAGCAGCAACAGCAGCAGTGGAGGTGGCGGTTGTGGTAGAGAAGAAGAACAATGTCGGGGAAAACGAAGCGAAAGAAGATTAGGTGAGAGATTGGAGGAGGAAAAGTAGAAGGGGCATACACAAAAAGGCAAAAGAGACGAAAAACAAGATAGTTTAGACAATAAACACAAGAATATGTTGAAGAACAGAACGCCAAAGACGAATTAAACGAAGTGTGTTACCACTTTCTCCAGCTTTCTTTCCACTTAATTGCACAAGACGCTATCACCGTCTAACAACGATTTGTCTCAAGTACAAAAGTGACAGAAAATATTCTCTTCTCAAGGACACTATGTCGTGTGTATAAAATTAATGGAGCACCGTCTAACTTCCAATGAACTAAAAGCATTGACACATAAAGTGGACTCAGTATAGTCCTCGGCGTCTCCTTGGAGACGCTTACACTTCCTTTCACTTTAACTTATTTGCGGTACCAATAACCAAGCTCAACCGTGAGTTTTAGCTCAGAGGAAGGACGATTTGCGACCTACTAAGGGGAGATAGCCAGAACTAATAGATCTTGATTGGTGGCGTCAGTCAAAGAGGCTATGAGAAACATTACAGACATGTTTTCGGGATAATTGCATTAGGAAATATTGCATTAGGAAATAGACTAACGGTTATGTCGATGTTGTTTTGTTGTCACCGCTGTGATAATTTAAGATAAAAACAGGGACATATATAGAGATAGATTTATAGATGTATAATGGTACAGAATGTCAATTTGATGGGCAGATAAAGAGACGACGGAGACAAGCGCGGACGCAGGAAGCGGACGGAATGAAAGACAGTGGACTAAAGGATGGACGAACAAAGAGAGAAAATCAAATCAAATCAAATCAAATCAACTTTATTAGGGTCACAAATTGGGCGCGCAGGCCCGTCTTACATTCGGCCCTTCCAATCACTCGTCTTTCGTTCATCAAGAGCATTATACATTTACATAGGAAGAAAAATAAACATTGTGAAATGAATGTTGTAAACATGTAAACATAAATGAGAAACAGGTAGGCAGGCAGGCAGACAGACACAGAGATTGATATATATATATATATAAGAGAATGTGTCTTTGTTTGTGTGTCCTTTATGCGTTCCTGAACGGTCCATCTGATTGAGATGAAATTTTCTACAGATGTTCTTCTCATACCCGCGCAACCAACTGGCATAGTTATTTAGTTTACAATCAAACATTTTTCCTCCAGCACGAAAATGGCACGAGCTTTAGAAACAGAAGAATAAATGTTCCGCCATCTTGCTGCAAGGGAGCTCATTCTCTGATTACACCAGAAATTAGTTAGGAACAGTTGTTGTTCTCACTCGCGTGGATGCAACTGAAATAGTTACTATATATATATATATATATATATATATATATATATATATATATATATAGAGAGAGAGAGAGAGAGAGAGAGAGAGAGAGAGAGAGAGAAACAGGCAGGCAGACAAGCAGAGAGATAGAGAGAGAGAGAGAGAGAGAGAAAGAGAGAGAGAGAGAGAGAGAGAGAGAATCTGGCAGGCAGGAGAGCAGACACAAACAGAGAGATACACAGGTAGACAGTCAGACAGACACAAACAGAGAGAGAGTGAGAGAGAAAGAGAGAGAGAGAGAGAGAGAGAGAGAGAGAGAGAGAGAGAGACCTGTAGGCAAGCAGACAGACTCAAACAGATATAAAGAGAAATAGGCTGATAGGCTGGCAGGGAATTCACCTCTTGATGGTAGATTACTTAGAGACAAGGGAGAGGTGATCGGGCGTCTGTAGGACCAGGTGGAGAAAGCAGTGGAACAGACTGAGCACCCATCTGTGGAGTGAATGATTTGCCTTGGGATCTGCTTGGGCTCTGGACGAATCTCAAACCTGAGAGGGAAGACCAGGAGAACTTTCAATCAGATGACATTTGGAACCATTAACAGTATGGCTCTTCGCGGGCCGTTGAACGAGAGGACGAAACGCGTGTGTGTGTGAATGTCCTGAGTGCAATGATGTTGTTTCTTAGCTCAACTCAACTCAGCTCAGCTCAAATAAATTAGTTGGATGTGTCATAAGAATGAATCCCAATTCCTTACTCAAAAGAGCATACAACCAAACAAAGATACCGGTATAGAGTCAGAGACAGACCAAGAAAGAGATGCATAGACAACTGAAAGGCAACAATAATCAAACACGGATAGGAAGTGACCAAAATGACAGGTATGACCTTGGAGCGTAATCTTACGCCCCCCCCCCCCCCCCCCCATACATCAGTGTGGATTAAAAGAACAGACGGAGGTTAGTTTGGCTGAATAAATAAGAAATCTCGCTTTTAAATTTACGGTGTGCTGATGCCGAGGTACCGGGTTCAACCCCTACACCAGACGGTTAGAATAACATGTTGACTTCTCGTCCTTGACTTGTGGATGTCAATTACAAGTACCTCGGAAGTCGCAGCTTGACTGCGAGGGACACTGGTAATACGGAAAGCTGATCCACAGGCAGAAAATCAGTTCAGTGCAATTCCCAGTAGTGAAAACTGCTAGAAATAGTACCTTGACTACGCTTGAGTTCAAAGCACGCGAACGAAAAAGAAAGACCAGACACCATCCGCTTGGGTAAATAAGAACAGGGTGTATTTATAATGACTGTGCAGTATTTGAAAATATTGCCGGTCCAGTTTTGTATTCACCCTCTGTAAAGTTCATGCAACATAACAGGTAAATACAAAACTTGGACCGCCAATATTTTCAAACACTGCACAGTCAAAAAAAATACACCCTATAAAGTAGATAAAGAATCCGTTACATGCCTTAAGAGGTCTTTGATATATGGTGTTCACCACTTTCTGAACTCTGCATGTCGTGTAATGTCTCCAATGAAGGGGTTTTAAAGCGTCTTAAGACAAAAGGATCGACTTCATTGCACTGAGTTTTATTCCATATGGCTCGGTCTGTTTCCTCAGGGCGGCCTACCGAAAGCGTAGCTGAAATTACGAACTTCGTAACTCAAGTGACGATCCTCCAGTAGTCTCCGAGAAAACGGCACTCGTGAATTGAACGACGTAGTCCATAACCGAACCCAGAACCTCGCTTAAGTTCAAAGAGAACGACCGCAATATACAAATATTGGGTATATGTTGTTGTTATTTTTTTCATTTTGTTTGTTTGTTATTTTGCGCTCGCTCGCTTTGAACTCAAGCGTAGTCCATACACACTATTCTGGTAGTGGTGATGAACTCAATTTTGCGTGTGGGTTAGCTTTCCCTATTAACAGTATCCCTCGCACTCAGGCGAACCTACTCCGACTTCAGAGGTACTTGTAACTTACGTCCGCAAGTCAAGGACGGCAGGTAAACATCTTAGTCCAGCTATTCGGTGTAGGAGATGAACAGCTAACCTCGGCACCAGCACACCGTTCTTATCAATTCGGCCATGCGGACATGCAACTTCATACCGTACAAGAGTGATTATCTCCAACGACGGGTTTTCTGCAGTGAAGTCAAGAACTTCAATCGTGACAGTTACTTTCTCTTTAGTGTTGTTTAGTTTTAGTTTTTTCCCGGCAGCTGTTGTTATATCTATTAATTATGTTTCATTTGTTGTTGTTGTTAATGTTGTTGTTGTTGTTGTTGTTGCTGCTGCTGTTGTTGTTATTATTGTTGTTGTTGTTGTTATTGTCGTCGTCGTCGTCGTCGTCGTCGTCGTCGTTGTTGTTGTTGTTGTTGTTGTTGTTGTTGTTGTTGTTGTTGTTGTTGTTGTTGTTGTTGTTGTTGTTGTTGTTGTTGTTGTTGTTGTTTTCCTCTTAACACCGTGAACTCATTATGTACTGACTGTACAAGAAATATATGAATAGACAGAAAATTATCCCTGTCTGACATATTTATTTGAATATATTGGCCTATTTAAATGCTGTCACATATGTCACTGAGGGATAGAAAGAGTAAATCTATTCCTTGACAGTTGCAACATAATCTCCTGCCTGGAATTTTTATACACGTGACAACATAACATTGAGTGGCCCAATTTTATTGTCGGATTTTCGAATTCTTGTAGAGAGAAAAAGATCGCGAGAGAGAGACAGAGGGGGGGGGGGGGGAGAGAGAGAGAGAGAGAGAGAGAGAGAGAGAGAGAGAGAGAGAGAGAGAGAGAGAGAGAGAGATAGTGCATTGTTTCATTGACCTACGCCTAGCATATGTTATAAGTCATAAAAGAGTTGACCAAGGAAATCCTCAGCACTGAACTAACTAATGTACCAGTTTGTACATGGCCATGTATTTCGGTCCGGCCACAAAATCTACTCTAAACTGCCTCATCTCATCTCATCGGCATGGCCGAATGGATAAGAACACTCGTTCTTAAATATCCGGTGTGCCGAGATAGCAGGTTCAACCCCTACACCTGTCAATTGGACTAAAATATTGACTTCTCGTCCTTGACTTGGGGATGTAAATTACAAATACCTCTGAAGTCAGAGTGGGTTCGATTCGTGGCGAGGGCCACCGACAATAGGGAAAGCTAATTCACAATCACCGGTCTCCGTGGCTAAGGCTTGCGGACGGGATTCGTAAGCCCGTTTACCCGCGTTCGAAACACAGCTGCCACCGATTTGGTATCAGACCGCGTCGCGCTGGGTTTTAAGGTGTTGGTAAGGAGCCGGTCGTTCAAAAAGCAATGGCAAACTACTGAACGTAATCTTGCCAAGACATCAACAACAGAAATAAAATGCTAGTGTTGATAGCGATGTCCTGTAAATTGGATATGCACCCCAAAAAAAATTAACAAAAAACATCAGTCCGGTGTACTCAAAATAGTAGCACATGAGTGGACAATGCTTGAGTTTAAACCAAGCGAGCGCCACAGAAAAAAAAACTATCAAGATTCTTAAGGACTCTGTTATTCCCTCTGGTTGGCCTCTTCATCTGGATCTATTTGGTCTGATCATCATTGCTTGTTGTGGTATACTTTTAGTTGGAAGCCTAGTTATAAGGCCGAATCATTTAACTTGCTGTTTTCCAATTAAATCTAGGGCCGCTATGACATAAATTTTAGTCCTGCTTTTGACCGTCTCTCTTTTTGACACATTGAGTATTATTCTCAAGAATCTCATTTCCGTTCTTGCAATTTTTCTTTTCTCTTTTTCTGTCATTTCCTTCTGAGCTGTATGTTATGGAGTACAACCTTGAGGCCAGACAATATGTATTACCGTACACACTATTTACTGGCAGCATTCATGTTGAGTTGAGTTTAGTTGAGTTGAGTCAAGAACTGACATCACTGCATTCGGAGCATTCCCATAAGCTCTTAGTGCCCATCTTCGACAGCCAGGGTAGAGTTCCAGTACAAATAGTGCCCGTTGCAATCTGATTATATGTCTGTCTTGGTTTACCTCTGTATAACGACAGTGGACCAGATCCTCTGACCACTGGCAGTATACTTGTCATATCCGGCTTTGTGGCTTAGGGGTAAGTAAAATGCAATTGTATAATTCATCGACATACCTGGTCGAGAGTTCGAAATCTGCCGCCGAAGTAGTGCACTTTGCGTTGATTTCGATGGTTTAAGTAGTTGTCAGCCGCCCAGAAATCAATGGCAAACTACTGAACTTAAACTTGCCTAGTAAATAACAAAGTGTCCATAGGTGCAGGAGTTGACTGCAACGTCCTGTAGAAGACAAGAAAGTAATTTTATGTTAATATATACGTAATATTGTAGCGTAATAAAGGCAGAAAAATACACTACTAACAACAGACAATGCGTAATTTTATGCAGATTACCCGAGTCAACTATTTGATTGGAGTGGATGTAATTAAAAATATACCCTTCCCACTGTTTGAAAGAGAATTTAGGCCACGCACTGACCAGAAGTTAGTAGGGAAATGTTTCAACCAAAGCAATCAACTAGACTTTTCAAAAGAATATCGTATGGATGGTTAATTATACATCCCACGAAAGACCTAATTAAGTGCTTACTATAGTTCTTAAGATAACGGATGGTCTCGGATGTCGTAAGGAAGTCGTACTCCAGTCCGTCTATTCTTTAACAGTACGTACCATATAGGTGAAGCACATATTTCTGTCACTGTCTGTTCTGTCGACTACATCACTAATCTTATACGGGAGAATGGCGTCGTTACTGTCACTTGTCGTCCCTGGGGGGAAAGTGGAATCAACAAGCACACCTGTTAAATATCCTTTTCTTAGTTTCTCTCTGCTGGTGGACCTTTGTCTACATACCCCCCTTTTTATTTAAAGTCTTTTGATCACTATCTCTCTACCTCTCTTTCCACTAGACAATATCCCTCTTCACGTTCCTTCAGCATATACCCCCACTAACACTGGTTTCGAACAAATTGATAAAACATTTATTGCAGAAAAGTGTCAATTGTGTGTGCGATGTATGGGTGTGAATATATGTGGTGTTATTTATCTTGAATGTGTGACAGGATATAGTCTAGGATCAGCATCACAGTTGTCATCATGATACAGCCATTCGACGTCACAATTCACAGAACAGGAAATATCTCACCAAGGGGTGTATCTTTCTGACTGATGCTTGTTTTCTTCCCACTCTGTTCTGGAAACTTTTGAATAATATAGTCTCCACTGAATTATTTGTGTTAGTGTCTATCACTTCTATCCGTTAATGTCTGATCACCACTGCTTGATTGAGTTACTTAGGGCCCTTTAGTTCTACAAACACGATATACCGGACTGATGCTTGTTTTCTTCCCACTCTGTTCTGGAAACTTTTGAATAATATAGTCTCCACTGAATTATTTGTGTTAGTGTCTATCACTTCTATCCGTTAATGTCTGATCACCACTGCTTGATTGAGTTACTTAGGGCCCTTTAGTTCTACAAACACGATATACCGGTCGGTAATATATTCATTGTATTGAAGAAGATAAACACCGATCCAACAATATATAGTCTATATACTGCGGTTTGTCACTCATGGGAAATGTTAATGATAGTGTTTTCCTTTCTCTATTGTTTATAGGAAATATTCCTGTTCATCATTATCTAGTGGTATTGAATACCTTCATTGAGCACCTCACTTAGAGTGATTCAGTTTTAGTGGTCATTTTAACTCAACACTTGTCTGACCTTCTTGCTACACAGGGTTCACAGCTTGATATCATTTATTACTTCACCAGAGTTTGAACAATTGCTTCTGTTCAGATTTGTAACCACTTTCAATTTCACGTGCGGGAAACCTGTCGAAAAAAACAACACCCTGTGAGAGAAACTCAACTCCTAACTATTCCATGCGAATGTAGGCCTACGGCCATATTCAGACTGTAACCTCTATATCATCCTAGAGCTACACTCTTGCATAAGACAGAGTAGTTCAGCACTCTACCACATATAAGGTAAAAGAAAGAAACGCTAAAGAAAAGAACAGAAATCCTAGTATTGACTTATCCTTTATCTCCCCACTCAATCTCAATCTTGTTGAATATCTTCTCATGTCATTTACTTATCCTACCGACTGTAAGGACACCCCACTCGTCACAGCTTAATTCACTCTTCAGCCTAATGCTGTCGACACTCTATACTACGGTTACACACGAAAGTTCACTATGCTAGAGTTCTAATCTACATCCATATATAATCACCTTATTTAATCTATTTCAGGCCTAGAAGTAAACCACCTAGTCCCATGAAGGAAAAGTGCTTGTTGTCTTCAAACAACCTAGACTTTGTGATATATATTCTATTTCGGCACTGAAATAAATTCACACTCCAGCCGGTCTTAAGTGCAACCTTCAACTGACTTTAAAACGGTAATTTCAGTCCACAGATAATTTGCCTGGACTACGTCGCTTGTTTTGCTCTTAACCAATCAGCCCCTGCTCTTTTTCTCGTCTTTTGATCCCCGTACAAAACCGTGCCGACAATCTTCTTTTGTTGTAGACAATTCTAGTTTGGATCGTTTCTTTCGTGGTTCCATCCACCGTCTTTCACAGAGATCCGAGCGTTTTTTATCGGACATCCGCCTCCTGTGAAATAAACGATCTTCTGGACATCGCTGATTATCCTTTGATCTCGACTAGTTTTCCCGGGATCACGCGACTTACGTTCTCGTCTTCAAAGAGTTCGACTAGTGTTTAAAGTGACGATCTCTGTCCTTTGAAAATTCAGGAGCGTCAACCTCTCACCACAACTGTTTCTGTCGTTTGATCCATTAGGAGCGACGCCTTCCAGCCCATTCGTGACAGTTACCGATTTGAGAGTTCTCCGTCCGAAAGGATTTCATGTCCAACATTTTTTGTATGACGTCAATTCCTTCTTCGACCTGCCCATATCACACACGCGCACACACACACACACACACACACACACACACACACACACACACATCTGTTCTCGATCACTTCTACCAATGGCTATTCCTAAGTGCCACCGTCACATTCCAGTCAGCACCATCAGTCGTTTTCTGCTGATGCTTCCGGTCATCACGATGTTTTCTAATGATTGCTTTCTCAGTATATAATATTTTACCAACGACCGCTATCTGTCTCTTTCCTATTGATGTATGTAGTGTTCTACTTTCGTTCCAGACAGTCGTTATTAATTACCCTGGCAGACCAAGATATTCGAAACAATCGTCTCAGGAATGACATCACCGTTGCCTCCTAGCTATTCCTAATTTGTTCTTTCACGTTTCATAATTTACCATACAGCAAAACATGTTCAACGTGCAGCAATGTATGTGCAACTGCTTGTTTTCTAGTGACTGCCGCTTTCATCAACGATGAACTGTAATTTCAGTGTCGGGTGTTGTGTGGGCATTATAGCAGCGGTCTGATGCATGTAGGCCTGTGAGTGCTATTGGTTTGTTGGGATTGCTGTCTATTCCACTTATCACAAGGTACAGTGAGGGGCATTTTGTGTGATATTCACTGGCACAAGAATGGAGCATTATGGGGTGACCGTTACTGTGAAGTTGGAACAACGATTAACTAACAAACTAACCAACCAATCAACCAACCAACCAATTAAATAACTATTTAAGATTCAACATAACATGTCAGTACTCCCCTTCTGATGTCAATGACAGTGAGTTATTACATAAGGTATTTTTCATTTTACTGAAATGCAGCTTTTGCTTGACCCATTCTGCTTTTAATCTCTATCACTTCATTTTCAAGTATTTCAATTTATTAACTTGGTTAAACATCTTTTCTCATCTATTATTATATCACTTTGTAGTGTTATCTTTTTCTGAGATATATCCATGGTTTTTGTTGTCTTGATATTCAAGGAAAGCCTTATATTTTCCCTCTCACTCTCTATTACTACAGTGCCCCAACAGTTGTAGGCCGTTTGCGTGTTCACCTATCGATACTGTGTCATTTGATTAGCGTAGATTGTTTACATTATAACCTTCACAAGATTTTTTATATTATAACCTCCACTTCGTAATCTCTTTTATCTATCCCATTATTTCTTGGCTAGCGAGCAAGAGAGAGAGAGAGAGAGAGAGAGAGAGAGAGAGAGAGAGAGAGAGAGAGAGAGAGAGAGAGAGAGAGAGATCCCGCAACAAAACGCATCCTCGTTTTACTCGTTGCTGTATCTATTCATAATTGCCCTCTCTATTTCCCACATTAATTGCTGCTATTTGTCTCCAGTAAATATTCGTTATCCTTCTGAGATCCTTCCCATGAATTTTAATATCTTCCATCTTTAGGAACGTTTGATCATGTTTCATTTTATCAAATGCTATGTGTAATCTATAAAGTACAAGTCTTTCTGTGTCTTTTTGTGTCTTTCTGTGTCTCTGTTGATCTCTCAATTATTTGAGGTAATGTATGTATTGCTTTATTTGTTCCTTTCCATTTCCGCAGATCATTATTTCTCCTCAGTATTATTCATCAATGTTTTCTTTCTCGTCCTTCTCGTTGTAATTCTTAGGCGAAATTTGCTGACAGTTTATGTGTTGCTTGTACGAAATTATTGGCATTCAGTTGCTACTGGTCTGTTTGGTATAGCTACAAAACAGATTTCAGCATAACACTAAGTATATATCTACTGTGAATATCACTGAATATTTTAGTTAATATTTTCACTCCATTTTCTCCCAGTGATTCTAATCCTCCATCGTGATGTCATTCGCTCGTGCAGTTTTCCTTTTCTTTATATGTTTGACAGCAGCAGTGATTTGTTATTTTTGTATTGTATATATTTAAATGGCACAGACGACGGTTTGTGCTTCAAAAAAGGCATAATAACAAAAACCATGGGAGTAGTGAATGTGTTGATCAGACCATTTCGCGAAGTAAATGTTATTCCACTATGGATGTATGTAAACACTTGATCATTTCCACCATCAGGCACCATCTGACATCTAATGCACTCAGTATGTGGTCTATCTGCAATCATTTTCTCCTTTGTCTTTATTCCATTCCTGATCTGTTCCTCCATGCAATGCGATCAGTTGGCGACTTGCTGTCAAGATGCAATATAAATGCCTGTATCAGTCATGTACCGCTTACACGAATCTGTTACCGTGGTAGAGGCCTATCCCGAGATGTTTCACCCATCTGTGATTCGCACAAAAAGATGTCTTCTAGTATTCTGCCGTCATCCATCCTCCTAATATGTCGTGTCGTGTCATGTCCTGTACAACTAAATCTGAGACTGAGCATTGAACAAACCGTTACACTACTCGATCTCTCCAACTCTTCCGTACTTGTGATCAAATCTTGTCACTTAATACCAAGTATTCTGGGAGTCTTCGTGGTGAAATGGTAACGCCGCCTGCCTCGCTCTCCGAAAGTCGTGGTGAAATGGTAACGCCGCCTGCCTCGCTCTCCGAAAGTCGTGGTGAAATGGTAACGCCGCCTGCCTCGCTCTCCGAAAGTCGTGGTGAAATGGTAACTCCGCCTGCCTCGCTCTCCGAAAGTCGTGGTGAAATGGTAACGCCGCCTGCCTCGCTCTCCGAAAGTCGTGGGTTCAATACCAGCCTACGTCCTTCGGTTCACGATTGCAATTTTCTCGAAGACTCCTGGGGGTCGTCGCTAGAGCTAAGGAGTTCGTACTTTGTGCGAGACTTTCAGCAGCAGACCTTCGGAAAGAGACCGAACCATAGTGGATAAGCCCGGTGTATTAATGTCGGTCAGCTTGCATTTAAAACCTTTATTATTTTTTACCCAAGTATTTTTCGCAGACAACCGCATATGAATGCTATTTAAACGCTTCCCGTGGTGTCAGTAACTTGACTAGGTTTCACTGCCAAAAAGAAAAGTAAGAAGACTTGATAGACCAGAACTTTCGTTTTGACAGTAAGCTTACTCTCTGTGTGTGTGTGTGTGTGTGTGTGTGTGTGTGTGTGTGTGTGTGTGTGTGTGTGTGTGTGTGTGTGTGTGTGCGCGCGCGCGCGCGCGTGAGAAGGCTTCAAATCAAAAATTTTTAAATGTGATAGAAATTTCAAAAACCATACCATTGTCTTATAACCTGTCAATATTGTTGTTAAGAATGGAATGTGAAGTGTGTTATGTAAATTACATCACGGTGAAGACGAACGCGGTGACGTCATACAAATTTTTTAAAGATTGCCGCCCCACTTTTGATATGCACCAAACAGTAGCAGCGTTCTGTTATCCGTTTTTTGTTAACTCAGTGAAGAATGAAATTAGTAGCCTGCCGATGATCCGCAGACAAGTCACCCCGTGGTGTAGACCGGGAAACCATGACAGCAAGATCGTGGGTCAAAGGGGCTCGCCAAGGGGGCCGGACTCCACTTAGTCAGAATGTTTCATCCTAAACCTGCGGCTGGCTTGCAAGCCAGCAGGGGATTTTTTCCGACTCGAAGAAAACATAATAAGCATAAACGGACTATAAACAAAGAAGAAAGAACAATAAAGATGCATTTAGAAGGGCATCCCCTGAATCAAGTAAAATGCTTCAAGCACCAAAAAGTATAATATCATCAAATGGCAAATCAGTAGACGAGATCGAAAATGTATGCAATAAGGCAAACCAACTCATTGGACAAATGGCACCAATACTAAAGAACAAACATGTATCAATAACTACTAAGAAAGCACTCTACAACACAATCTTCCTA
Organism: Cepaea hortensis; assembly: GCA_963921405.1. Classification (NCBI taxonomy): domain Eukaryota; kingdom Metazoa; phylum Mollusca; class Gastropoda; order Stylommatophora; family Helicidae; genus Cepaea; species Cepaea hortensis. Next base: position 85,633,583 of record OY992885.1, read on the forward strand.
CCAACTCTATGCTACCAATGTCAAACCTGGACAATGACAGAAAATGAGAAAAGAAACATCACAACAACAACCGTGAGATTCCTGAAAAGAATATTGAATATATCAAGAAGAGAGATAATCAGAAATGAAGAAATCAGGACTAATAAGTGGGGAGTTAAGTGGCAGCCTTAGACTTCATCAGAAAACAGCAAGTTAAATGGTTTGGCCATACAACTAGATTACCAAATAACAGTATACCACAACAAGCAATGATGTACAGACCAAAGGGAAGCAGAGGAAGAGGCCGGCCACGTAACCGATGGACAGAGGGATTTACAGAGTCTATGGTAAACTCGATATATGAAGCACATATACGGGCACTCTCCCACTGTTTATGCTTCACCTTGACACCGTAAGGTACAAGAAGAACAAGATGAGATGAGATGGAATGACTGAAGAGTGAAACTTAAGAAATTTATAGGAAAATGAAGTCCCAGTATGGTGGTGCATGCCTGTCTGTCAAGCAAGTGTATGAGTGGAGTAGGAAGTTTTAAAACGGCGTGACTTCTGTGACAGACTGTTCACGACCGGGTCAGGCACACCGAGTTGTGACCCCAGAAAGGTTTTTTTTTTTTTTTCTACAGGAATCCAAGCACTTTATTGGCGCTGGGGATCTTGCATTGAACGAAGCGGTGACTACATTGGAAAATGATACATGTGGTCTTTACTTTTTCAGAATATATTCACCACCCCCTCCCCCTCCCCCTCCCCCAAAACAAATAATAACAACAACAAAAAAAGCATTTAAGGTTTTAATTTGAAGCCTCCTCGTGTGTACAGTTACCCAGTTTCCAGTTTTGTGTTTTTATTTTTCAGTTTTCACAGTAATGTTCTGATAACGTGTAAATGAATTATGATACTTCTGACAGAACCATCACATTGTATGTTGTCCTGATTACGCCGAGAAATATGTGCCCAGTCTTTTCCTCCTGTTCCCAGTAACGAGAGCTTCCATCAAATCCTTGCCAGACCGCGCTCATAACGTTGTCAGCGTAGTGATGGTAGCCTTCACTTTAGTGATGGTAGCCTTCACGTAGTGATGGTAGTCTTCACGTTGTGATAGTAGCCTTCACTTTGTGGTGGTAGCCTTCACGAAAAAACACATTGTGTAAAACTAGGATGACACGTGCTGATGATGCTCACGTTAAAAATCTCATACTTTTGGAATCGAAAAGAACATCTCGAACACATCACTGCCCTCTCTGAATATGAAAATAGGACAACCAAACAACACAAATTGTTATGGCAGATGTGTTTATTCTAAGCATGCCTATGATCGCCGGTATTGCGAAATTAGTGTGCTGTGTTGAGATTCTACTTGTGCAGTCTATTGACCGGAGGGCCTATAAATATATCCTTGTCCAAATAATTTTATCCTTATTAAACCATATAAATCAAACACGGTGACTCAACAGTTTCCAAGTAGTTAAACCAACAGCCTTCGAAAGTCATAGGTTCGTTTCTCGACTCATGTCATTCAATTCAAGAGTGCAATTTTTTCGAAGATCCCCGGGGGTCGTCACTGATAGTACCGTGATTGTACCCTCTGCGAAGCTTTCGGCAGGCAGCTCTGCAGAAAGAGACTGAGCCATATGGTGTAAACCTCATGCACTGAATCCTCTTGACTTTAAACGCTATAAACAAACTAAACAGTTTGAGAACCTCTGGTTTCTATAGATGGTAAAGCAGGGAGCGTGTTACAGCTAACAGACTCCAGTGCTAGACAATCACACGGGGCTTATCTGCTCAAGGGCCTGTCTTCTAAAGACGTCTCCGGGTCTGATACCCTAGTTTGACCTAATCCCAAGGTGCCCTTAAAGCCGTACGATTCCCAGAGCCACCTTGGAGATTGGAATTAGACGAGTAAATGAGGACACGCCAAGACCTGGGCAGTACTTTAGTAAATTTAATGGTGGGACAGAAACAGAGATGGGGTGGATGGATGGATGGATGAGTGGGTCGGTGGGTCGGTGGGTGGACGGAGGGATGGATGGATGGATGGATGGATGGATGGATGGATGGATGGTTGGGTGGATGGATGGGTTGGTTGGTGGATCAAAAGATTGATAGATGGATGGATCAACGGATTGATGGATAGACAGATAGATTAGCGGATAGTAGGTCAGCGGATTGATGGATCAATGGACTGATGGAGACATGTAAGCATTGAGAGAGAGAGAGAGAGAGAGAGTGAGAGGGAGAGAGAGAGAGAGAGAGAGAGAGAGCGCGCGAAAGAGAGACGGACGGACGGACAGACATACCGTTGTATTGAAGGAACAAACATAGGGCTGAATATAGATGTGTTGATGTGGTGGGGGGGGGGACGTTGATCGATGGACAGAGGGATGTTTGTATGCATACATTATGGAGAGAGAGAGAGAGAGAGAGAGAGAGAGAGAGAGAGAGAGAGAGAGAGAGAGATGGGCGAACGGACAGAATTACATTTTAGACAGAAGAAACAGAGCAGGGGATGGATGGATGGATGGACGGACTGAGGGACGGTTGAATGGATAATGGATGAATGGATAACTGGAGAGAGAAAATGGAAAGAAAAAGAGAGACGGAGAGACAAGAGTGTGGGAGACAAAGAGACAGATGATTAGATGGATGGATGGTTGGATGGATTGATGGAGGAAGGGAGTGACGGACGGACTGATTGATGGATAAATAGATGACTGCATGATGAATGGAGAGAGAGAGAGAAAGAGATAGATAGATAGATAGAGAGAGAGAGAGAGAGAGAGAGAGAGAGAGGAGAGAGAGAGAGAGAGAGAGACGTACTGACGAACGGGTGAGATACGAATGGATGAATAGATGGGTGGATCGACGCACGCATGCACACAAGGACGGAAGGACGAAAGGACGGACGGCCGGACAGACAGACAGACAGACAGACAGACAGACAGACAGACAGACAGACAGACAGACTGACAGACAGACAGACAGACAGACAGACAGACAGACAGACAGACAGACAGACAGACAGACAGATAGATAGACAGACAGACAGACAGACAGACAGACAGACAGACAGACAGACAGACAGACAGACAGACAGACAGACAGACAGACAGACAGACAGACGGGCTGAGAGTTAACTCCAACTCACCTAACATGTATGTTACAATAGTCACATGATATATATTTCCCAACTCCTGTCCCATCCAGGTGTTACGGTAAAATACTCTATCCCAATTGTTACTTTACCTAATTCCATCTGTTCAAAGCCTTATTTCATCTTACATCTTTTTACACTTAAAGAGTTTCAACATTAAAGCAGCAGCTGCCGGGGACAAAACGAGATATTAGTAACAAGCATCAGGAGCAGAAAGAAATTATTGATGATTGTTTTGAAATGGCAATACTCAAATGCAGCGGTTTCCAGCTTGTGAACCGCAATCCCGAAGGCTTAATTTTTTAGGTAACAACGGTAAATATAAGTTTGTTTGTTTTTTTAACTGACATTTTAAATTTCTCCAAAACGTTTTCTTCTTCTTCTTCTTCTTCTTCTTCTTCTTCTTCTTCTTCTTCTTCTTCTTCTTCTTCTTCTTCTTCTTCGTCTTCTTCTTCTTCTACTGATCCTCCTCCGCCTCCTCCTCCTCCTCCTCTCCTCCTTCTTCTTCTTCTTCTTCTTCTTCTTCTTCTTCTTCTTCTTCTTCTTCTTCTTCTTCTTCTTCTTCTTCTTCTTCTTCTTCTTCTACCTCTTCTTCTTCTTCTTCTTCCTCTTCTTCCTCTTCTTCTACGTAATCGTCGTTGCCGTCGTTTCTCTTTCGAAGGAGTGCGTCAAATGAACTTATACACCTCAAAATAGGTACGGGTTCGATTGTAGAATAGGGCTGGAAATATTTCCAAGAATTCTTGGTTTCTGATTATATCACATGTCACTCTGATCTCATGTCTTGTGGGATCGGAAACCTAGCCATCTTGGATAATGGCAAAAAACAGGAGGTCCAGTGTAGGCCATAAGGTCTCCTCCCTGGCAAAATTGTTAGGAAAGAAAACAAACCCACGGTTCAATTTTGCCCGTGACCTTTGTTGTAATCTGTCAAGAGGAAGGAAAATTGGAAATAAATGCACGTGCAGCGACCTTTGAGACGCCAATGAGTTTCTCTCAGAAAGCAATGGCAAATTACTGAAAGCGAAATAGGTTTGAAAATAAACCTGGGTTGATCTCTGCGTCTTGCAAATGACGTCCAATATTTTTAAGTGATGGTTAACTGTTTGGTTGTTTGACTGGTTGGTTGTTTAACTGGATGGTTGTCTGACTGTTTGGTTGTTTGATTGTTTGGTTGTTTGACGGGTTGGTTGTTTGACTGGTTGGTTGTTTGACTGGTTGATTGTTTGACTGTTTGGTTGCTTGACTGGTTGGTTGTTTGACTGATTGGTTGTTTGACTGATTGCTTGTTTTACCGGTTGCTTGTCTGACTGGTTGCTTGTCTGACTGGTTGGTTGTTTGATTGGTCGGTCGTTTGACTAGTAGATTGTTTGACTGATTGCTTGTCTGACTGGTTGCTTGTCTGACTGGTTGGTTGTTTGACTGGTTGGTTGTTTGACGGGTTGGTTGTTTGACGGGTTGGTTGTTTGACTGATTGCTTGCTTGACTGGTTGGACGTTTGACTAGTAGATTGTTTGACTGATTGGTTGTTTGACTGATTGGTTGTTTGACTGATTGGTTGTTTGACTGGTTGGTTGTTTGACTGGTTGGTTGTTTGACTGGTTGGTTGTTTGACTGGTTGGTTGTTTGACGGGTTGGTTGTTTGACTGATTGCTTGCTTGACTGGTTGGTCGTTTGACTAGTAGATTGTTTGACTGATTGGTTGTTTGACTGATTGGTTGTTTGACTGATTGCTTGTTTTACCGGTTGCTTGTCTGACTGGTTGCTTGTCTGACTGGTTGGTTGTTTGACTGGTTGGTTGTTTGACTGGTTGCTTCTCTGACTGGTTGGTTGTTTGACTGGTTGGTTGTTTGACTGGTTGGTTGTTTGACTGGTTGGTTGTTTGACGGGTTGGTTGTTTGACTGGTTGGTTGGTTTGACTGGTTGGTTGTTTGACGGGTTGGTTGTTTGACTGATTGCTTGCTTGACTAGTTGGTCGTTTGACTGGTTGGTTGTTTGATTGGTTGGTTGTTTGACTGATTGGTTGTTTGACTGATTGCTTGTTTTACCGGTTGCTTGTCTGACTGGTTGGTTGTTTGACTGATTGGTTGTTTGACTGATTGCTTGTTTTGCCGGTTGCTTGTCTGACTGGTTGGTTGTTTGACTGGTTGCTTGTTTGACTGGTTGGTTGTTTGACTGGTTGGTTGTTTGACTGGTTGGTTGTTTGACTGGTTGGTTGTTTGACTGGTTCTTTATTTTACTGGTTCCTTTATTTGACTGGTTGATTGTTTGACTGGTTGGTTGTTTGACTGGTTGGTTGTTTGACTGGTTGGTTGTTTGACTGGTTGGTTGTTTGACTGGTTGGTTGTTTGACTGGTTGGTTGTTTGACTGGTTGGTTGTTTGACTGGTTCTTTATTTTACTGGTTCCTTTATTTGACTGGTTGATTGTTTGACTGGTTGGTTGTTTGACTGGTTGGTTGTTTGACTGGTTGGTTGTTTGACTGGTTGGTTGTTTGACTGGTTAGTTGTTTGACTGGTTGATTGTTTGACTGGTTGGTTGTTTGACTGGTTGGTTGTTTGACTGGTTGGTTGTTTGACTGGTTGGTTGTTTGACTGGTTGGTTGTTTGACTAGTTGGTTGTTTGACTGATTGGTTGTTTGACTGGTTGATTGTTTGACTGGTTGGTTGTTTGACTGGTTGGTTGTTTGACTGGTTGGCTGTTTGACTGGTTGGTTGTTTGACTGGTTGGTTGTTTGACTGGTTGGTTGTTTGACTCGTTGGTTGTTTGACTGGTTGGTTGTTTGGCTGGTTGGTTGTTTGACTGGTTGGTTGTTTGACTGGTTGGTTGTTTGACTGGTTGGTTGTTTGACTGGTTGGTTATTTGACTGGTTGATTGTTTGATTGGTTGGTTGTTTGACTGGTTGATTGTTTGACTGATTGGTTGTTTGACTTGGTTGTTTGACTGGTTGGTTGATTGGTTGACTGGTTGGTTGGTTGGTTGGTGCGTGTGGGCGCGTGTGAGCGCTTGTGTGCCAGTGGTGTGTGTGTGTGTGTGTGTGTGTGTGTGAGAGAGAGAGAGAGAGAGAGAGAGAGAGAGAGAGAGAGAGAGAGAGTATGTCTGCTCGCCTGCCTGTCTCATAACATGGTAATAAGCATTGTTTATGTTCACAGCATTATTTTGACTAAGTTTGTTTGTTTTTTTCATGTGAATGTAGCAAGAACAATAGATAGTCGATGTATGAAAGATGAGTGGTTGGAAGGGCTGAAAGTAAGACGGGTCTGCGTCCCAATTTGTGATCCTTTGAAAATAAACTTCGCTCTCTCAAAAGTAAATGTTCTATCATTAATGTCTTCTCTTTTTCCGGCAACATGTCTCATACTCTCCGCCTCACCTTTTTATTCCTTCTCTCTCTCTCTCTCTCTCTCTCTCTCTCTCTCTCTCTCTCTCTCTCTCTCTTTCTCTCTCGCTCTCTCTCTGTGTGTGTGTAAGTGTGTGCGTGTAAAGTACCGGGTGTTTGTAAAGTCTCACTACATTTTCTATATAGAACACCACCATCATCATCATCATCAAATGCTCTGATAACTGTCGAATGCGTTCATGGCTCACCACAGATCTCTGTCTTTGGTGTTCTGGATCAACTCTGCTGATGGTGTTCCTCCATGCCACCGTCTCAATCAATCCAACAGCATTTCTCTTGGTGTGAAATGCTTTTGGATCTGCCCGAGGTTTTTTGGAACGTGACTGCATGTTCGAAGCGATAGCAGCTGGCTATGTCCCAGAGTTGACCGGTTTTTGTCTTATGCAGAAAAGCGGGGCTGCTGGGCTTCTGGTTGACTGCCACTGCCATCGACGATGAATTGTATTTTCGTGGACTGTGTGGGTGAACATCTAGGAAACATCCAGATGGGAAAATGACTGCCGATTTCATCAGAGATAAGCTGGATGTTTCGTGGGGGACTATTGTGTTGACATTCTGGCGGCGGCATTATGCACAGTGTATCTGTGCTGGCTGTTGTTTGTCGAGACTCCTGTCTTTTCCACTTTTCACATTGGGCAGTGGGGAGCGTTTTATGTGATATTCACTGGCACAGGAACGGAGCATAATGGGGACGACCCGTTGCTGTGAAGTTGGAACCGCGACTAACTAACTAATATATATATATATATATGTGTGTGTGTGTGTGTGTGTGTGTGTGTGAGTGTGTGTGTGTGTGTGTGTGTGTGTGTGTGTGTGTGTGTGTGTGTGTGTGTGTGTGTGTGTGTTTTTATTGTAGTTTCTTTAGCCTGTCTCAGGCAGTCGTTGTTAGTTACTCTGGCAGTCCAAGGAATTCGCAACATTCGTCCCAGGAACCACATCTCTGTTGCTTCTAATTTCTTCTTAATTTGTTCATTTACATTCCAAGGTTCACTGCCATACAGAAAAACTGGTTCTACATAGCACTTCAGCACTCTCTTTCTTACATTCAGTGATAGTGACTTATTGCATAAGATACTTTTCATTTTCTGAAATGCTGCTTTTGCTTGCCCTATTCTGCTCTTAATCTCTGTATTACATCTTCCATCTGATGTTATAAATGCCCCTAGGTATCTAAAATTATCATCTTGGTTAAGGATTTTCCCCTCTATTTCTATTTCACAATTTGGTGTCACCGCTTTCTTTGATATCACCATTGTTATTATTTTCTTGATATTCAAGGAGAGTACTTTCCTTGCACTCTCTGTTACTACAATGTTCAGCACTTGTTGTAGGTCTGTTGAATTATCCGCCACCAATACTGTGTCATCTGCATAGCGTATATTCTTTATATTATAACCTCCAACTAGAATTTCTGGCGTCTCTTTGTTCTCTCTCATTATTACTTCGCTATATAGGGAGAAGAGATCTGGTGACAAGACACACGCCTGTCGTACTCCTAGCTTTATCTGTTCGTAGCTACCCTCTTTATTTCCCATTTTAATTGCCATTACTTGGTTCCAGTAAATATTCTTTTTTATTCCTAAGTCTTTCCAATCAATGTTGATATTTTCCAACAGTTTAATCAGTTCATCATGTTTTACTTTATCAAAAGCCTTAGTATAATCTATGAAGCATAAATATATGTCTTTCTGTTTCTCTATTGACCTTTCTATTAGTGTCCGTAATGTATATATTGCATTGTTTGTGCCCTTTCCCTCCACAAATCCATACTGTTCTTCACTAATTTCCATTTTTATTTTCTGTCTGGTTCTTCTCATTATGATTCTGAGTAGAAGCTTAGTTATGTATAGAACACATCTGAAATACATTTTTTTCTTTCGTTGATAACACCATTCTGTTTAGAGTGCAAAGAATTACTCCAGCTGACGACAGCCGTTCGCTGCATATTGCTTCACGATGGTGGAGAAAAATTTTTTATGACATCATGCACTTCATTTTTCAAATTTGTTCTACATACAAAGTGTAGTGAGACTTTTCAAACACCCTGTATATGTTATCTAACTAAAATCTCTTCTCTGTGTCAGCTCTAAATCCTTCTGCTATCTTTTCCTTCATCTCTGTCTCCAAACTCCCCCCCCCCGCTCATTCTCTCTCTCTCTCTCTCTCTCTCTCTCTCTCTCTCTCTCTCTCTCTCTCTCTCTGTCTGTCTGTCTGTCTGTCTACCTTTTTACACATGTCTCTATAAAGTATATGTACTCTCACTAAAATGTCTTCCCTTTTCCTTTTCTAAGTCTTTATCTACTCTTTTATCTCTCTCTCCCCCCTCCTCTCTCTCTCTCTCTCTCTCCTCTCTCTCTCTCTCTCTCTCTCTCTCTCTCTCTCTCTCTCTCTCTCACTCTCTCTCTCTCTCTAACCTATCAGTTTCGGAAATCGTACTGGCTGATATTAATATAGTTCTTTCTTAAGAAGGCTATTGTTTACAGGTTACTTACCTAATACAACTCCATCTTTCGTTCATACCTTCCCAACCCCACAGTATCATCTCACACTGTCACCCAATAGTTCTAGCCGTTTCTCGCCGTATAGATTAGATATGTGGTAGTTAGAAAGATGTAATCATCAAATGGAATGGGTAAGACGCGAAGAAACAAAAGAACAATACTAAGTGATTGCTGTGTAGCGTTTGAAAAAGAGAACGAGAAACAACAACAAAAAAACATGAAGGTTTTGTAAATAAGTAATCAGCCTAAGATAAACCGCCATTGAGGGGATAGAATGAAAGAGAATGAATACACAACACAATTATACAGGATGAACAATAACGGGCAGTTACACAATAGCAGTGTGTGTGTGTGTGTGTGTGTGTGTGTGTGTGTGTGTGCGCGCGCGTGCGTTGCTTGTGTGTGTGTGTGTGTGTGTGTGTGTGTGTGTGTTTCATAAATATCATAGATATCTCAGTTGTTACATTTGTTGGTAAATTATACCTTAAGAAACACGCAGTTTTGCGAATTGTTAATGTATTCAATGGCTCATAAAAATGGATTATTATAAACAATTAACATTTTCTCTTAGATTTCACCTGAATTTTTAGCACTTTAGATAGATAAATTACTTATTATGTCGACAATTTTGCTTGCTTTCCATTTTCATACATATTGTTTGTGCTGGCGAGTTTCCGTATTTACCATGTTCACAATTATAATCTACATGTTAACATTATCTCATCCTACAGACGTTGTGAACTTATCATGAAAGTTGTATGTGGTTTTAGCGCACATGTCGTCTTATCAACAAAAGTCAGATTACTAAGAGGATATATATTTTCTGTGGCCAAACATGCACGTTTAACAAATGAGTTGTAAGCTGTGTGATCCGTCTTCGGACATACATGTTGCAGAAGATTATTAAACATTCATTGAAAGGACATATGAACATACAGATCTATCCTAAACGAAATCAATATTGAAGAAGATTAGTGATTAAAACAATTAAAAATAAGGATAATGAAATGTGTTGGGCACTATGATAGACAAGTACGTCTAATAATAACAAGAATTGAGTAAACTATGCAGGAAGAATCGTGAAATGATATATAATTTACATATAACAGCAACAGAGGTAGGGCATCTAGCGTACGTTAGAGAGAATTTTATAGCCACTGTTATAGAGGCAGAGTTCTGCACATGATAAGTTCTTTAGCGAAATTATTTTAACCATTCGCAAACCGCAATGCTTTTTCAATATTTATTACGAAGCCGCTTCGAATAAAATCCTTAATATTTTTTTTTAACTTTGAGTTGTCCAAGAAGGTGGCAATCACTTGAAGGTAGATCTAGCGATTACGGCGGATGTCGGATTAGGACGAAGGTTTATTATTATTAATATTATTATTAGGATTAGTGTCAGTATTATCATAGTCAGTATCTATAGTGTGGGTTAGTGAACGCAGTTTCACGATCCCGACATTCCGAGTTGGATATCAGCTGCAGGTAATCTGGAAGCGGGCCGCATTGCGTTGTTTTCTCATACAATGGTATGAGAGCTGGTCGTTCAGAAAGCAACGACAAACTACTAAATATAAAACTGCCTGGATTACCACAAACAACCAATACATCCTAGGTTTGATTGCGACATTCTGTAAAAAAAAAAATGCAACACATTTGTGAACCAATGAAAAGGTTGCAAGCATGATCTATACTGGTCAAGATACTGGAGAACATCCGTGATGCTACGTATCAGCAGACTTGGTTCCTATGCGTGTTAACGTTCCATGGAATGCCACTCTGCAGATGAGAATCTCAATGATTGATATTACACATCGCTATGTTTCCTGCGCCGGTCTCTCTGGCCGAGGGGTTACAACACTTTCTCCGTAATCCCGTTTATCACGCAGAGTCTCGAAGCGGTCGAGAGCTGAGAGCGGTTCGAACCCCGCTGGTGACTTGCGGGATAACTGAGCCGGCCGCTCAGAAAGCAATGGCAAACTACTGAGCGTAATCTTGCCAAGAATTCAACAGACAGCTGAAAGATGCTGCTGTTGACAGCGATGTCCTGTAAAGGATATGCGAAAAAAAAAAAAATGTTTCCTGCACGTGAAGAGGGGGTCTGAGTGGTCTCGGGGTATGGTGTCCGTCTCGAGTGCTGGAGGTTCCGGGTTCAAGCCCCAGTGAGGGCCGGGATTTTTTTCACGTGGACTTCTAGTAACAAAATTTCTCCTGGTCTCTGGGTAGTGAAATCGGACGCCCGTGTGTATTGTTGCGTACGTAAAAAATTCCTTGGCAGTTGGAAATGGAAAAATAGTAGCCTAACAGTGCTGCCCGGGCAAAATTTCGAGTTAAAAATCTACCCAAAGTATTTCAGGATCCTCGTCGGTGCTAAGGAGTTCGTGCACTGAGTTAATTACTTCGGACTCAGGCTTGAGTTAGGGTGGAATTGAGCACTTTTGGGTTACCCCTGTGTGCCGTGATGTTGATCCGTCGACAAGACTAAACTATATTGAAGAGGGGAAGTAGAGTTCTGCAGCGCAATCCCTATAGTGCACCAGATCGAGAGGAAAGTGTCTACAACATCTCCACTTCCCGATAGATGCAACTCCTTGTCACTGCTCAGACAACCTGGGTGTCAGCGCAGCGGGCTAAATAGGGACAAGTCAAACCTTCCAGAGGACTGGCACCCAAGCAACCAACTAGCCATGAACCAGTATTTACAGTCTCTGTTCTGTCTGTTGAACGACGAATGACTGGCGCGGTGAATTGGATTAAAGTGAGGATGAGTTGCGCAATTCGTCTACCACATTCTCGCGCTTGAGTCCAGTGGCAAGACAAGTCAAGGCGACTGGAGATGAATACAGATGCAGTGGATGACCAGGCCTCTCTATGTGCCTTGCCGGGCTCATTACGTTCCACAACGCATTGCAGGTAAACGCCGTCTTGCCCGTTGAATCATCAATGATCTCTTCCGCGCAGTCTGCCGAATCCTGTCTTCACATGCTGGGTAGGCATACCCTAGTTCACCGATTGGTTTTAAGCCGAATCGGTTATTCACGACTAGTTTAGCCAACCTGTCACAGCCGTCGTCCGGGGTGGTTGGTGAGGGGGGGGGGGGCGCTGTCGCATGCTGACAGCTACTAGGAGCCACTGGCGTGAGCTGGATATCAGGCTTGGACCAGTGGGGCATGGGCTTTGAAAAGGGCGTGGCAGTCATTCTTACCAAAGGCACTACCAATGCCTGACATACCAGAACCAATATTTACATTTATACTATAGACATACATTTTGTTAAGGGATTTGATACTACTGCTGCACACTCTAACATTCTAATTGTAACTGGTAAATACAACACATGTAAAGAAGCGTTTTCCACCCCTTAAATGATTAATTGCTACGGGATGACTAATCGACTTGCGAGACTTCCCGTATCTGCCATGGGTTTATATTTCACCGAAATGTTGTCATTGCGTTATAATACAACATATCTGCTACTATATTAACAACTTTCAAGTCATAACTGCAATACATCCCTGCTTCGCATTTCTTCGCCATACATTTTTGTTTGGTCCAAACCAACTGTTGAGAAACATTGGGCATATATGATATTTATACAGATCAATCAGTTCACTGCCCATATACCGCAGTTTACAAAAAAGTTAGTTGCATATCCTTTACAGGACGTCGCAGTCAACCCCAGCATTTGTTGGCTGTTTGTCATCTCTTAGCAAGTTTACGTTCAGTAGTTTGCTAGTGCTTTCTCAATGACCGGCACCCATACCACTTTATAAAAATGCTTCGAAGGCGGTCTGCTGCCAAATCGCCCGCAGCTGTGTTTCGCACGCGGTATGTGGGATTACCAATTGCGTCAGCAACCTCTTCGCCACGGAGCGTGCTATATATAGCACAGACGCCGAGTATATACCATAAACAGATAGCACATACAGAAATGTGTACCGGCCTCCCTGACCATAAGTCGGCTCAGTGACGAAACGTGCTCCATATATGGCTGTCAGTACGACTTGCTCAATAATGGAGAAGGCAGACAGCTGACTAGAATAAACACTGCCCAGACGGACAAACTAAACAAGTCACTTCTGGTCTCCGGTAATTATCTCCCTGCACGAAGTTACATTATTATGTTAGGCAAAGTTACATTTCTATGTTAGGTATGTTATGCGTATTTTTGTATCGTGTCTTATTGTTACTCTTTCCGCATAGCTGCTTCTTCTACTATAAATCTTCTTCTTCTTCTTCTTCTTCTTCTTCTTCTTCTTCTTCTTCTTCTTCTTCTTCTTCTGCTTCTTCTTCTTCTTCTTCTTCTTCGTTTCCTACTTATTTTACCTTCTCTTACATCTTCACCATCTGTTTCTTCTTGATTTTCCTCGTCGTAGTCACATCCCCGAGTTCAAGTTCGCATCCCCTTCTGTCTTTACACCATCTTTGCTTCTTCTTTGCCCCCTCTCCCCACTCTGAACCAAGTGTGAACGCCTGATGCGTCACAAAATGGGACAACAAGGCACTAGATATTGATGACACCAAAACCAGTAGGGGAATTTGGAAGTATCTAAGTTCATCGGCCAAGATATTTTTAAACAGCTTGAGAGGTCAAGCTCTGAACCCGAATTGTTTCGGTTTCCTAAAACTCTACCTCAACTTTCGTTGTTCGATAGCTTTCTCAGGGTCGGGGAATGCCAGATGTAATGTATACTTTAGGTTCGGGCTGTCAGAAAACAAAACAGGCCACATAGTTTATAGGTGCATACGAGAATCAGAGATAAACGAAGGCTGTCTAGAGAACAAAATGGGTACAGTAGGCTGGCAGATTTATGGCAGTGGGAACGTGCTTGAGCTGAGAAATCTACTTCAAGGAGCATGAACTCAAACAAGGACTATGAACTCAAAAACAAGGTCGTATTGGGGTGAAGGTTGTTAGATTAATAATAAGATGCAAATTGAAGCAGGGTACGCGAAGTACTGATTGGATGACAAGGGACAGCGACGTCACGTGATTCAAGAAAGGCGCCAACTCGAGAAGTAATATATACTTGAGGATCCAGTCAGTTTGAAGAGTCGAGCAGGAGAGAGGACAGTTAATAGTGGACTCCGGAAGCGGCGGGGCCCGAGCCCTCTTGGGGCAGCCCAAGGAACATAGTAACAGGACTTCAGAAATTGTGGCTAATCCGTGCCCAAGTCTGTACAGTATCTGTAGGAGGAGGAAGTGAAGGAAGACGGACAAGCGCTCATGCTAGAACTCGTCTGAATCACTGATAGGAGTGAGAGCGACTAAGGATCTGTGAACGGAACCTACCCAAGGCAGATAAGCCAATGAAGGGAAAGACACGCAGAGTCCGAGGGTCGTTAAAGTGCAAGAAAGCTACTTGAGTTAAGAGGACCGCCAGCTAAGGAGACCGCTCGTTAGTTGCAGTAGATGGCTAAACGTCAAATAGGACAACCACTAGCCAGGGACACTGCGGTTGGAACCACACAGGAGACTAATGTTAAATACGACTGGAAACCGGTGGTGGGATCCACGGCAAACGAGGTTGAAGAGAGCAATCGTATTTCAAATATGAAACCCAGAAGGACGACCAGAAAACCCACTGGATGGCAGAAGTTGAATGTAAGTTGACATAAGACTTAGACCTAATTAGTTTAATTGTATATTATAATCAGGTATCTTAGTTTAGAGAGCTATAGCAATCTACCGTAGGTGAACTTACCGCGTAATCATGAACGACCCGGCAAAGGATCAGGACTGAATGCGACGTCCGGTATATGACCTATATTTAAATGGCCGAAATAGAGTGATGGGAGTCATATTAATCGGTTAGATGGGCAGAGTGTGGATAAACTATGTATGTTCATGTAACCAAGCAATTAGACGTACACAATTAATGAGAACTAGGCGAGTGCAACACGTAAATATGGAACGAAAGGCTACTGCAAGATATAAACAACACAGAGGCCGGGTCTAGCAGACAAACGTGCACCTGAGAAGCGATCACGCTGGGTCAACCCAAACAATGAGACCGGATGACAATGGCTCGCCCTAGACGAAGCGGTATGGAAAAGAATGCGTGTCTTTTGTTCGCTGGGCATAGGTGAAAGGAGGTCGCGCTTCTGCGGCTGTGTAGCTAAGGTGTAGTTAGGCTGGCCCGGCGTGGTACAGGCAGCGAGTTCAGATCTTCGGGTGAATGGTTAAATACTTAATGTTGGCTGTAGGCGGCGCGTCGGGAAATAGGCGATAATAATATTAGTTAAACATATGTGTTCACAATAAGGTTCTTAATTTATGTTATGGCTAAGATATATTGATACTAGTATAGATAAAGAAGCGATAGATGTTAAGGACTTTGTAGGTAGTGAAAGACTAATGTTTATTCTCACATAAAACTCACGGGTATTGTTTTATACTGTTTCAGGCATTGCCTGGGTAAAAGGGAGTCGCCCTAGCATACCGGGCATACTTGACTAAACAGATATCCATCTGAACAAAATAATCCCTGGGTATATGGATTGATGGATCAATCTATGGCTCAATGGGTGTTTGGGCTGAATATATGGACCACTAATAAGCCTATGGAGAGATAGTTATGAAACAAAGGCCGGTGTAATTCCTAGCTTTAGTCTTCTTATTCATGCGGTTAGGAAGTGATTGTAGGTAGTATTTCTCTAACATCTGGTTGTATAGTTTATTACATTATCTACCTCCCCTTGTGGCGACATGCAGTATTGTGTTGTTGTTTTTTGAGTCGATTATACGTAGATGTGTCTTCAATGCATGTACTGGTTACTTTATGTGATTATGCTGTAGATTGTCACTCTGTTACTGTTCAGAAGAAAATAAATATGTTTGAGTTGCCTTTTATTTCGACTTGTCAGTCTGAAGTAATATAAGTAGAGTAGTTTAGAGACCTTGTGAGGCTGTACATCTCTTCTATAACCTGATAACGTACACCACGAGACATTGATGGTGCAATAGTAATTAATTATTGTTCTCACGCGGAGACACGAACCCAATCTTTCCTATCCCTTACTCTCATCCTTTTTCTCCTTCTCTCTCTCTCTCTCTCTCTCTCTCTCTCTCTCTCTCTCTCTCTCTCTCTCTCTCTCTCTCTTCATTTTTCTTTACTATCCAAGGTAGTGTGTAGTAGGCAGAGTTCGACTGAGGAACGAACTTTTAGGCTTCACACTATTTATATCGTTTCCCTCATCATTCTTTTCTTTCTCTTCTCTCTCTCCTCCCTCCCTCCTCTCTCTTCTTCCTTTTTTTTTCTCTTGATCACACATGGCGTCGTCGAGCAGCGATATGTTTCCAGAATTTTCTGGGACCTTCCAGCTTAGTCCGGGAGCTCCCAGGAGATTCCATGTGAACTTTGTTTCTGTGGTGTCAGGTTATACTATATAGTAAGATCGTATACATAGATTTGTCGCTTACAGTCAGTAGTTCGTGATTGCCTGCTCGATAGTTGTCTCAGTAAGTGTTCCTTTACTAGGCTACTTATCTCATAGCTGGTTGGTAAATTGTCTGAACTATCTGTCGGCGAGGTTTCTACAAAGTCTGTTCAGTTAGAAACTCTTGTGTAAAGTACACCGGCCAAACCACCTTGCTACAAGAATACAGGAAAACCCACCACAACAAAATACCCAGGGATAGCTATCTCAGAAGGAGAGTCAGCGCAGCGGAATCTGTCCGAAATGAGCTCAGACAACAGCTGAGCAGAGCAAGTCAACGTAAGGGTGGTCTTATCTTGTTATCGTTAAAGGACAAGTTCCTCTTTTCAGTGCATGTTAAAGACTACCTCACTGATTGAAGGGTATCACAATAAAATACCCCACCGTTATACCAAGGCCACCCACTCTTCGTCCAGGAAGTAGAGTCATGATTGACGACAGGGTATGGCAAGTGAAACCCAGAGCCATGCAAAGTATAAGAACAATTCCCACACCTGACATGTAGAGCATGCCAAACCTGTGGCTGTACGGGGACGAGTGTGACTTAGTTTGTCGGGAAGGCAGCTGTTTGCCTGGCTGAACTCAATACGCCAGGGGGCAGTGGCAACATCTGAAGCCATCAGGACAATATGTCTCCCCCCCCCTTTTTTTGGTGTTGCCCTGCAAGGAACGACAACAAGGACTCATCGTGCTAGCGTGCCCCACCAGCGGCAGAGCGAGACGGGCTGTGCCGAAGTTACCAATGGCACATGTGCATACCAGAAATGCACGCATGAACGATAACAATTAGATCATCATGAGGTGATGTTTCCCCTTTGTTTTATGCAGTGAGTTAATTATGGCTGTTGTGAAGAGACAGATGACAGTGTCACTCGTGGTAGTTAGAATATCCCTTTTTTTTAGAGGCGGGAACGGAGGTGGAATTCAGTGTACCAGCGTGTTCAAGTTGCATGATACCAGATTTAGATATGTTAACGGTGTTGGGCAGTGAATGACCAGTGACGCCCTACATTTCTGCCCATGCATATAGAATAGACACAGAAAGACAATCGTAGAAATTCAGTGAAGAAGATCGGAATCCTGAGAGCACCATCAAACGGAAGCATATGCGATATATATTTCAGCATGACAATGAACAGTAATTAAATAATTAGTTAAACGTTCGTGGTGTAGTGTTGGTTCATAATTGAATGACAATTTTGTTGTAGCCACGTGCATATGGGTAGTAGCGTTTAGCCATCCTTTGTTTGTTTTACAGGTTCATGAATGCAGTTAGAAACATGTTATTTTGTTGTTTAAATGAATATGACTACTTGAGGGGATCAACTGTTGTGGAGCAGTTAGCTCCCTTGTTATTTCCATAGCGGATATTGTCAAGTCGGCCTATCCGAATGTTTTTATTTTTGTGTGGGCCTCACTCTATTGTGTTCAAGGGCAGACACAACTGCAGTATTAGGTGTCATAGTGACTACACATAGTTCAATGTCGTGTCAGGAGGCCAAGGAGACCATTTATAATCTGAGATTGCCCGAGTAGATGTTAATACGGGTACATGTTTGTTTTTAATGTGAAGGGGCATGGCGAAGAATAAATGTTAGAGCATGATGTCCAAGAACTGGGCACACATTTTTTTCAGAGTTATTTCAGCGACAAGAGAATAAAGCATAATGTCCAAGAACTGGGCATACCATTTTTTTTTTTCAGAGTTATTTCAGCGCCAAGACAATTGGGCATGATGTCCAACGACTGGGCGCACATTTGTTTTTATGTCAAACGCTGTTTCATGATATATGTTTGGTTTGTTTCTATGACCACTAAATATTGCGTACTTACAGTAGGGGCTGATTTGTTTTGTGTACATCGGTGGTGATCGTGAAGATTGCAGCTTCAGGCTGATGTGTCCTTGCGAATAGGGGAGAATTGGTTGTGTTATTATGTGTGGTGAACAGGCATTTGCCTGTCGTGTCACAGGAATTGTTACAATGTTTTTTTCAGATTCAAGGATGACTACATATGTCCTAGTGGGTAGCACCGATGTGAATTTGATTGTTCGTTTTGTTGTTGTTACAGGGGAGTGGCATATTAACTGAATGCCTACATTGACATTGTTTTATTATTTTTGGTGCCTCTATGTATTGCATCCATGGAGCTGGGTGTTGATGTTGATGTCAGAATTGCAGGTTTATTTTGTATACAGAATGCATATTCCTCGTCGCCACTCATAGGATACGGTAATATATTTTGGCAGAGGCTGATGATTTATTTTTGGTCACTGATATTTGATATTTGTTACTTAAAGCATCAGGTTCATGGGATATAACTGGTAGCAGAATTACACTGGAAGGTTTGGGGCCAATGATGAAGTCCCATTGACTTATTGTTTACGTAATTAGTCCCAGATTTACACAAGGCCTTGCTTAGCACACCAAGAGTATAGATATCTCTTGTTCGACGTGGGTCCGTCGAAGAGTAGGAGGGGAATATGTGAACGCCTGATGCGTCACAAAATGGGACAACAAGACACTAGATATTGATGACACCAAAACCAGTAGGGGAATTTGGAAGTATCTAAGTTCATCGGCCAAGATATTTTTAAACAGCTTGAGAGGTCAAGCTCTGAACCCGAATTGTTTCGGTTTCCTAAAACTCTACCTCAACTTTCGTTGTTCGATAGCTTTCTCAGGGTCGGGGAATGCCAGATGTAATGTATACTTTAGGTTCGGGCTGTCAGAAAACAAAACAGGCCACATAGTTTATAGGTGCATACGAGAATCAGAGATAAACGAAGGCTGTCTAGAGAACAAAATGGGTACAGTAGGCTGGCTGATTTATGGCAGTGGGAACGTGCTTGAGCTGAGAAATCTACTTCAAGGAGCATGAACTCAAACAAGGACTATGAACTCAAAAACAAGGTCGTATTGGGGTGAAGGTAGTTAGATTAATAATAAGATGCAAATTGAAGCAGGGTACGCGAAGTACTGATTGGATGACAAGGGACAGCGACGTCACGTGATTCAAGAAAGGCGCCAACTCGAGAAGTAATATATACTTGAGGATCCAGTCAGTTTGAAGAGTCGAGCAGGAGAGAGGACAGTTAATAGTGGACTCCGGGAGCGGCGGGGCCCGAGCCCTCTTGGGGCAGCCCAAGGAACATAGTAACAGGACTTCAGAAATTGTGGCTAATCCGTGCCCAAGTCTGTACAGTATCTGTAGGAGGAGGAAGTGAAGGAAGACGGACAAGCGCTCATGCTAGAACTCGTCTGAATCACTGATAGGAGTGAGAGCGACTAAGGATCTGTGAACGGAACCTACCCAAGGCAGATAAGCCAATGAAGGGAAAGACACGCAGAGTCCGAGGGTCGTTAAAGTGCAAGAAAGCTACTTGAGTTAAGAGGACCGCCAGCTAAGGAGACCGCTCGTTAGTTGCAGTAGATGGCTAAACGTCAAATAGGACAACCACTAGCCAGGGACACTGCGGTTGGAATCACACAGGAGACTAATGTTAAATACGACTGGAAACCGGTGGTTGAACGAGGTTGAAGAGAGCAATCGTATTTCAAATATGAAACCCAGAAGGACGACCAGAAAACCCACTGGATGGCAGAAGTTGAATGTAAGTTGACATAAGACTTAGACCTAATTAGTTTAATTGTATATTATAATCAGGTATCTTAGTTTAGAGAGCTATAGCAAACTACCGTAGGTGAACTTACCGCGTAATCATGAACGACCCGGCAAAGGATCAGGACTGAATGCGACGTCCGGTATATGACCTATATTTAAATGGCCGAAATAGAGTGATGGGAGTCATATTAATCGGTTAGATGGGCAGAGTGTGGATAAACTATGTATGTTCATGTAACCAAGCAATTAGACGTACACAATTAATGAGAACTAGGCGAGTGCAACACGTAAATATGGAACGAAAGGCTACTGCAAGATATAAACAACACAGAGGCCGGGTCTAGCAGACAAACGTGCACCTGAGAAGCGATCACGCTGGGTCAACCCAAACAATGAGACCGGATGACAATGGCTCGCCCTAGACGAAGCGGTATGGAAAAGAATGCGTGTCTTTTGTTCGCTGGGCATAGGTGAAAGGAGGTCGCGCTTCTGCGGCTGTGTAGCTAAGGTGTAGTTAGGCTGGCCCGGCGTGGTACAGGCAACGAGTTCAGATCTTCGGGTGAATGGTTAAATACTTAATGTTGGCTGTAGGCGGCGCGTCGGGAAATAGGCGATAATAATATTAGTTAAACATATGTGTTCACAATAAGGTTCTTAATTTATGTTATGGCTAAGATATATTGATACTAGTATAGATAAAGAAGCGATAGATGTTAAGGACTTTGTAGGTAGTGAAAGACTAATGTTTATTCTCACATAAAACTCACGGGTATTGTTTTATACTGTTTCAGGCATTGCCTGGGTAAAAGGGAGTCGCCCTAGCATACCGGGCATACTTGACTAAACAGATATCCATCTGAACAAAATAATCCCTGGGTATATGGATTGATGGATCAATCTATGGCTCAATGGGTGTTTGGGCTGAATATATGGACCACTAATAAGCCTATGGAGAGATAGTTATGAAACAAAGGCCGGTGTAATTCCTAGCTTTAGTCTTCTTATTCATGCGGTTAGGAGGTGATTGTAGGTAGTATTTCTCTAACATCTGGTTGTATAGTTTATTACATTATCTACCTCCCCTTGTGGCGACATGCAGTATTGTGTTTTTTTTTTTTTGAGTCGATTATACGTAGATGTGTCTTCAATGCATGTACTGGTTACTTTATGTGATTATGCTGTAGATTGTCACTCTGTTACTGTTCAGAAGAAAATAAATATGTTTGAGTTGCCTTTTATTTCGACTTGTCAGTCTGAAGTAATATAAGTAGAGTAGTTTAGAGACCTTGTGAGGCTGTACATCTCTTCTATAACCTGATAACGTACACCACGAGACATTGATGGTGCAATAGTAATTAACTATTGTTCTCACGCGGAGACACGAACCCAATCTTTCCTATCCCTTACTCTCATCCTTTTTCTCCTTCTCTCTCTCTCTCTCTCTCTCTCTCTCTCTCTCTCTCTCTCTCTCTCTCTCTCTCTCTCTCTTCATTTTTCTTTACTATCCAAGGTAGTGTGTAGTAGGCAGAGTTCGACTGAGGAACGAACTTTTAGGCTTCACACTATTTATATCGTTTCCCTCATCATTCTTTTCTTTCTCTTCTCTCTCTCCTCCCTCCCTCCTCTCTCTTCTTCCGTTTTTTTTTTCTCTTGATCACACAAGAATCGATTGATATACTTTCCGGTAATTTATAAAAAGTATGATTAAAATTAGTAGAACTGGGGTGAAGCTGTGGAAATTTAAACAATATAAAATAATATAAAGCAACGTAGCTTAACAGAACACAGTTACGGAAAAGCAGGACGTTGCGGCGACTAGCCTTCATCAGCGAACAAATACATACACAGAACACAACATATAAACACGGGAAGACACTACAGTGACCACACCTTATAGACATGAGGAAGACACTACAGTGACCACAACTTATAGACATGAGGATGACACTATAGTGACCACAACTTATAGACATGAGGAAGACACTACAGTGACCACAACTTATAGACACGAGGAAGACACTATAGTGACCACAACTTATAGACATGAGGAAGACACTATAGTGACCACAACTTATAGACATGAGGAAGACACTATAGTGAGCACAACGTATAGACATGAGGAAGACACTATAGTGACCACAACTTATAGACATGAGGAAGACACTACAGTGACCACAACTTATAGACATGAGGAAGACACTATAGTGACCACAACTTATAGACACGAGGAAGACACTACAGTGACCACAACTTATAGACACGAGGAAGACACTACAGTGACTACAACCTATAGACACGAGGAAGACACTATAGTGACCACAACTTATAGACATGAGGAAGACACTATAGTGACCACAACTTATAAACACGAGGAAGACACTATAGTGACCACAACTTATAGACATGAGGAAGACACTACAGTGACCACAACTTATAGACATGAGGAAGACACTATAGTGACCACAACTTATAGACATGAGGAAGACACTATAGTGGTCACAACTTATAGACATGAGGAAGACACTACAGTGACCACAACTTATAGACATGAGGAAGACACTATAGTGATCACAACTTATAGACATGAGGAAGACACTACAGTGACTACATTAAGGTCTATTTTATTCCCTAACTGTTTTTGCAAAAGCTGCATTTTTTGTTTTTCATTTTTCTCAACTACTGAGCGTAATCTTGCCTAGTACATCAACAGCAGCTGAAAAATGCTGATATTGACTGCAACGTTCTGTAAGGGATATGAAAATATTTAAAAAAGCTGCATTACTTTGTATTGTTTTATATTGGGTACTTTCGAAAGCACCTTATCACAATGCTCGTTTGCTGTCTTTTTTTCCCATTGCCCACGATGTCTGACCTCTAATCGCATTATCTATTGCACTTGAAAAACTAAAACAATTGAATAAATTGTGGCGTGGGACAGATAGCCCTCAAAAATTTGATTTTTAAGAGCATGAATCTTTTCCATTTTAACATACGCCTGTATGACCTGGACAATTACTAAGCAAGCTGAACAACGCATAAATGCTTTTGAATATAAATGTTATAGACGGGTTCTAAGAATATCTTTGATACAGAAAAGAACAAATGCATCCAAACGACAAGATCTGAATAGCGAAGAAGGTTGGCTACTGAAGACGATTAAACAACGAAAACTTAAGTATTTTGGTCACTTGAAGCGGCATGATAGTTTGGAGAGAACAATAATGGAGGGGTATTTGCCCGGAAAGAGGAAAGCCAAAGAGAAGATGGGTGCAGGATGTGGCAGATGATCTCCAGACGGGTGTATCGGACGCGGAACATCTTTCTTATGAGCGAGAAGTTTTCGGGATGGTTGATATGGGAACGAGGTTCTGCAAAGGACACGCTACTGAATGAATGAATGAACCACTTCATCAGTTTTCTTACATACACTTTGCCCTTCACTGCAGACCATGCTAAACTCCAGAGTAACCGATTGCTGGTTGTCCGTTTGTGGTTTCCGGTTGGCAACGGCAGGCAAAGGTTCTCTTTATAGAGTTAATGGGCACGGTCAACTTCCATTATGGTCTCTGCCAAGAAGGAAAGCAAAGGCATACAACCTCATTTAAAGATGCCTAGAAAATTGATTTGTTAAAAACGTCTTTAGTGGATATGGGAATAAATAGATCTGCCTAATAAGAAATGGATATTGACGAAGATTGGTTGCTCAGATAAACAAAACATGAGGAGCAAGCAGTGACCAGAAGATTACACACTTCAGTACTCGGACCTAGGAATGACCAGACGGATACATTCTAATCAGACTGCAACTGGTACTATTAGTGGTATTGGGATTCTTCGCTGGCTGTTAAAGAGGAATACAGAGTGTGTATGGGAATGTACCTAGTGCAGATGGCTAGACAACTATAGCAATTAAATAAATTATGATGACATTTCGAAAGACTTATTGGAGCATAGTTCTGCACAAGATAAACCATTGGATGAGGATCAACATTAACTGTAATTTGAGGACTTTAGAAGGTGGCCGACCATCATGAGGCCACTGCCAATCCCCCTCCCTCTTTTATTTCTTTTTTCCGTGCACGCACACACACACACACACACGCGCGCGCGCACGCACGCACGCACGCACGCACGCACGCACGCACGCAAACACACACACACACACACACACACACACACACACATAGATTCGATGAGCCCATCTTCAACTTGTCATATATTTATTTCAGCCTGTTCTGTTCTGTTCGCATTCAATTTACAAATTATGACCTAATCTAGCCTTGGATGTCGACGATAAGCATTCCACCCAACTAACAGAGTGCATCTGTCCAGGCAAGCCGTTGAACAAGTCCACTATCGGTCAATAGCCAGTAAAAGTACAGAGGCATACAGGCTTCAAGAATGTGAAGCCATTGATTGCTGATTTCATTCTCCGCAACGAAAAGCCCCTGGGGACGTGACATCAGGTCACCGGAGAGCCCGGAAGGACAGGTCAAAGAGACATGGGCAATAGAGAAACTTTCAGAATTGTCGACGTCAGGCGTTATTCTGGACATTCAGTATAAACAGGCTAGATAAATAATACGCTCTGGATACAGTCCTGGGTTGGGCTTCAATTGATTCTGTTCCAGGCACTTGCTACTTTAACTCTATTTTTTCCAAAGCAGTTGTTACTTTAACACTGCCTCTCCCAACCAGTCTTTTTCTAAAACATTCTCTCTATCACTATCTCGCTCTCTCTCTCTCTCTCTCTCTCTCTCTCTCTCTCTCTCTCTCTCTCTCTGTCTCTCCCTGTATCTCTCGCTATCTCCTTCTATCTTTCTCCGTCCGTCCGTCCGTCTGTCTGTGTGGGAGGTTGAGTGTGTGTAGGTTGGGGGTGGGTGGGGGATGTGTGTGTGTGTAGGTGCGGGATGTGTGGGTGGGGGAGATTGTGTGGTGAGAGATGTGTGTAAGTGGAGGATGTGTGGGTGGGTGCGGGTTTTGTGTGTTGGTAGGTGCGGGATATTTGAGTTGGCGGGAATATGTGTGTGGGTGTTGGGTATGTGGTTGGGGGATGTGTGTTTGGCTGAGTGGTTGGGGGTGTATGGGTGGGTAGTGGAGGATATGTGGGTGGGTGAGTGTTGGTAGGTTATGGGATGGGTGGAGGATGTGTGCGTGTTGGTGGGGAAATGTGTGAAGGTGGGGGATGTATGGGTGGGTGATGGATGGGTGGATGCCATGAATGTGTGCCTGGGTTTGTGTGTGGGTGGGTGGGGAATGTGTGTGGGGGTGTGTGATGGGTGGGAGATGTGGGGGTGTGGGGTGGGGAGATGGTGTAACTGGGGGTGTGTGTGGGATGTGTGGGTTGGGGATGGGTGGATGGATGGGAGGGGGGGGGGGGTCATGTATGTGCCTGTGGGTATGTGTGTCGTTGGGTGGTGGGTGTGTGTGTATGGGACATGCGGATGGATAGGGGATGGGTGGGTGGGGGATTTGTCTCATAACATTGTAACATGCATTGTTTATGTTTACAACATTCATTTGACAATGTTTTTTCCCTATGTGAATGATAGGGATGCACTGATGAACGAAAGATGAGTGATTGGAAGGGCCTTATGTAAGACGGGCCTGCGTGCCCAATTTGTTACCCTTTGAAAATAAAGTTCGTTCGTTCGTTCGTTCATTCGTTCCCCTCTCTCATGCAGTTGCTACTTTATCTCTATCTCAAGTAATGGTTTCTTTAACTCAAGTTTCCCCCCAAGCAGTTTTTACTTTAAATCATTCTCTTTCAAAACAATTGTTATTTTAACTGTTTCTCTGAAGAATTTGTTACTTTAACTATGGCTCTCTTTAAACTGCTGTTACTTTTATTCAATCTGTCTCAAACAGCTGTTGCTTTAACTCTGTTTCTGTCAATCATATATTTTTAATCTGTCTCTCTCAAGCAGTTATTAAGTTAACTCTGTCTTATTCAAAGAGATGTTACTGTAACACTGTGTGTAGTAATTGTTACTCTTTATTCAGTAGTTCATAATTTAACTCTCTCTCTCTCTCTCTCTCTCTCTCTCTCTCTCTCTCTCTCTCTCTCTCTCTCTCTCTCTCTCTCTCTAAAGCACTTGTTACGTTTACTCTATGTATCCCAAACATTTATTATTTTATTTCTATCTTGCCAAAACAATTGCTGCTCTAACTTTTTCTCTTCAGCAGTTGTTATGCTAACTCCCTCCCTCTCTCTCTCTCTCTCTTACACTTTTCTCTCTCTCTCTGTCTCTCATTCTTTCATACTCTCACACACACTCTCTCTCATTCTCTCTCATTCGCTCACTCTCTCTTGCAGTTATTACTATGTCACTGTCTCTCTAACGAAGTTGTTGCTTTAACTCTGTCTTTCGCAAGTAATTGTTACTTTAATTACGTCTTTCCCAAGTAGTTGTTACTTTAACTTAGTTAGTTAGTTAGTTAGTCGCGGTTCCAACTTCACAGCATCGGGTCGTCCCCATTATGCTCCGTTCCTGTGCCAGTGAATATCACACAAAATGCCTCCCACTGCCCAATGTGAAAAGTGGAAAACACAGGAGTCTCGACAAACAACAGCCCGCACAGATACACTGTGCATAATGCCGCCGTCAGAATGTCAACACAATAGTCCCCCACAAAACATCCAGTTCATCTCTGATGGAATCGGCAGTCATTTTCCCATCTGAATGTTTCCTAGATGTTCACCCACACAGTACACGAAAATACAATTCATCGTCGATGGCAGTGGCAGTCAACCAGAAGCCCAGCAGCCACGCATTTCTGCCTAAGGCAAAAACCGGTCAACTCTGGGACATAGCCAGCTGCCATCGCTCCGAACATGCAGTCACGTTCCAAAAAACATCGGGCAGATTCAGAAGCATTTCACACGAAACTCACAGCTCACAGTGTCGCGCCACGCACTCACTCATGCAGCAGGGCGACGGAACCATGAAGCCTCCTTGATCGCCTCTTACGACATGCGTGGTAGACTACAGTGTTTCTATTCTTTGCTTCCCTTATGGGCCCCGGCAACACACGTAGTTTAACTATGTCTCCCTAATACAAATGTTACTTTGACTCTTGTCCCTCAAGCAATTTCCGCCCTCGTTACCATTCCTTCCCAGACAAGTCAGTGGAAGTGATGACAAATATTATAGTACCCATTTTATGAGTACAGGTCAATTCTAAAGAAAACTGGCCACAATAAAAGAAACCCCTCCCCCCCCCCCACCCCTATGCTGGGAATTGAACCTGGACCTCTAAATTCGTAAGAAGGTGTAATTACCACAATCCTACCGCGGTCCTATAAAGATTGTGGAGTTGTAGACCCTCACATATACGAGGGTCGTCCAGTCAGTATAACCCAAAGACGAAGATAATTAAGTTTAATAACTGCTCCAAAATCAACAGCATACAACTGACATGTGGTGGTGAAGTGGGCAAGTATCAGCAGATTTAATGAGCTTTTTTACTAGCGTTGGACCAGCGACTCTGGTGCTGGAACAGCGTGTTATGATGAAATTTGTGGTGAAAGAGGGTTCAAAACCCGCTGAAATTCATCGTCGACTGTCACGGATATCTGAAGAACAGACTGTATTACGTTCATCGGCGTCAACGCTTTCATAAAGCTCATTAATCCGTCTAGGATGAGCGCCATAAAAGTCGACCGAAAAATGTTATTCTTAAACTCCACAACGCGAGACCCCATACATCCGCCAAAACTATGGCATTTATTGACTAATTGCATTGGGGGTGGGGGGAGGGCGTGTATTACTAAGCCTGTTTTACAGTTCTGACATGGCTGAGGGTGATTTTCGCATATCAGATCGTCTGAAGCAGCATCTCAAAGGACACAGTTTGACACGAATGACGAAGTGTGTCAGTTAGTTCTCCAATGAATTATGTACCATTCAAAAGAATTGTATAATGCCGGAATACAGAAGCTAGTATCCCGATTGGGAAAATGTGGTGTGGTGGCAGGTGAAAATAATACAGTTAATTTCATTTCATCTCCGTGGCATAACGCTAACCACCATTATTCATTTACCAAAACATGCCGCAAGAAGAGGAAACAACATTAAAAGAAATTGACTTCACAACCGCAAACGGAGACTAGGACTTAAAACTTAACATCGAAACTGGAACTGCATAAGTGACAGATGACGTGGATTCTTAGAAAGATTTCATCAGACAAAGCTCGGAAACCCATTGGATATGAGGAGACATGTGACCCGCTTTCGCGCCAACGCCGGATTTGCATATGTTAATATTTCATCAGAATCTGGTAAGCCCGCACTTTTTCCTGCAACCAGCCTGATGAATATATGTGGGAAGCTGGTGTGATCAAATTTTCAAACATGGAATTGCGGGGTGTCTAGATCTGAGGTAAGCTTGTGATTCCCGAGATTAGACTAAGAACCCGATGTATCAAGTATCAAGTAATGGTAACCCGTGTTTGTGATGTCAATTGAAATGTATTATTATTATTTAAAACCTCTGAAATGTAAAAATGCTCGACTGTAGATTCTAACGACGCAGAGCCGTTCCCGGGCAAAATGACACTCCAATACTCTCTTCGATGAAACTGCAATCTCTGATATTCTTAGAGATAATTATTAACTTTAAGAAGTGCATTATACTACTCCATTCTATTCTGAACAACTGTACGAAGTGATGATTCTAAAGCAATCTTGTGCATTCCACCAGAAACACTGATAAAAGATGCTATCACTACCTACAGCTGAAATGACAGTTCGTGTACTAGAACAAGTGCCTTGTTCTAAAACAGACTTATCTATGCCTATTTACAATCTAGAAAGCTGAAAGAGAAATCAATCTTTCCTTTCTCCTTCATCTATTGAATCAATAGGGTTTGACGGAATAAATATTTATATTTATGTCAAATTTTAATTAGATAAGAGCACTTATGAACTGCATTACATGAGAAAGTTGTGCTTCGCGGAACACCATCACCCGCAGTGAACTTAACTCATTACTCAACATAACTTAAAACACAACACCACTTAACACCACTCATCACCACACAACCCAACACTCAACATCACAACAACAACAGATAATGGGAGAGAGTTATTAGACACAAGAAGAAGAAGAAGAAGAAGAAGAAGAAGAAGAAGAAGAAGAAGAAGAAGAAGAAGAAGAAGAAGAAGAAGAAGAAGAAGAAGAAGAAGAAGAAGAAGAAGAAGAAGAAGAAGAAGAAGAAGAAGAAGAAGAAGAAGAAGAAGAAGAAGAAGAAGAAGAAGTTAATTGGGAAAACACAGAGAATTATTTATACACGCGATAAACACCATTGAGTGGAAGAAATAATATAAATGTATGTCATTTATTTACATGCATCTTGACACCTTCTCACTCTTGTCACTGTCTTACTGTACACGTTCACTGACCCCAGGTCAAATGAGAACTTACATACAGCAGGAACCAGTTGATACAAGGCGTACACAGTGTGATAAACTCTGACCACCCCAAATTAACCCAACAATAGCTTAGAGAAAAAATGAGGGATGGGGAACTGGTTCCTACTTCAGGAATTTAGATTTCTTCCGACCTACTTCTTATTATTGTATTGGGAAGATTGTATATATTTATGTGAATATTCATCAGTGATCTTGGTGGCTACATACCAACAACCACCCAACACATCAGCAAACTAACCACCTAAATCAGACCTGAGAGAGGGAAGCCGAGAGAAAGAGATGAACCACAAGTGAGATGGAAGATGACTTGGCCATGAGCAGAGTATGGGGAGGCCTTCAGTGGAGCTATACGGGCAGACCTGAAGTGGATCCATCAGTCAATGGACCCTGGCTTACCTAATCTTCCAGTCACCAGGTTACATTTTCATTGGTACACACCACACCCAATTTCAGGAACTGATATTTAATTGTTGAATTACCATCACACTTAATATGTACAACATCAAAATGTTTACTATGTTTCACACTTGTTGACATCTCATGTATTAATGCTTGTTTGTTGATGGTCTGTGTAACTGGTCCAATATGCAACTTTTCTAATATTTTGTGTAAATCACAATGGAGATGTATGTACTGGCCAGAAGGCTCAGGCCCAGTCAATAAATGATTAACATGAATTGACCTTCTGTTAATTTATCAGTTCAAACCTATCTGTGAGTCAACAACTTCTTTGTACATCATGTTGTCAGAATCTAATGTGATTGATTATGTGTTTGATTGGTTAACAATAAATCCACTCATAATGACTTACTAAAATGGGGGAGAGAAGACTCTAGATCTATCAACTGCTCAACATCCATGTTTTCTTCATCTAAATCAGGCTGAGAAAATTCTCCAGACTTTCCTCAGATTTGATAACCAATAAAAGGGGGCTCCAGAGCTACAGAATCCTTGGAGAAGGGGCAGATTCCCAGTTAGTAATTACCATTCTCACCAGGGCCATAATCTATATCTCCTAGACATACTTAATAGAATGAGGCCTGCAGATAACTCAAGGTTCATATTCTGGGGTTATTGAAGATAGAAGAGGATGGGGCTCTACTTCTTTTGTTAGAGATGGGGCATGCACTACAGTGATCTCCCACTCCCTTCAAAAATATATGACAATCTCTCACGGTTATCTAGAGATGATATCAGTCCGGTTACTTACTGGGCCACTCTCATATAAGGTGGTGGAATGGTGAGGTAACTGATGTCACGTTTAAGCAAGGGTATTGTAACCTTCTCGGAACCATACTGTACTATGTTAGCATGCACGCAACAATAAACCTCTTTTTCTTCTTGTCCTTTCGTTCGCGTGAAATTGATCATCTACTTCTGTAATATTGCCTCTTGTTTAAACTTTTAGTTCATTCAGTGTGGGTGTTGGTGCTTCTCTCTCAGACTTTTCGTGCACTTGACAACATAATTTGCATTCCCCTTTATTAGACTTGTTATGATTGGTTCGATGTTGCAGTTAATGTTTTATACGGGATGTGATACCAGATGAAAATACATGAAAGTTAATAAAGAAGTTAGAAGCAGGTAGGCCGGATCACAGACAATATATTGATGGCCTGACGCGAGAGGCAGAGAAGAATAGCGAAAGGAAACATTTACTGAATCATAAGGAAAATAGCAAGAGAGTAAAAGCAACTAAGTCAGCTTATAAAAAACAATAATGGGAACTGTTCTCACCAGCATAAAAGATCAGATCAACAGTTAGACACAATACTATGAGAAACTTCTAAATAGACCAGTATCATAAGACCTTCATATATCTAGCCTGCAGAGAGTTGCTGGATACCAACAACTGGAAATCATATAAACTACGAAATTATAATAGCTATCAAACGTCTGAAAGGTGGGAAAATTGCACTTCCAGATGAACAAGCAGGTTTCCGATCAAACATCCTGCAGTGCTTGATAGCTATATTATGCATAATAATATAGGAAAGCATTGACATGAATTCATCACTTTATTCTGGATTTGTGAATTGCCTAAAGGCCTTCGACGGCATTTATGGGGAATTATTTTTATTTTGTAAATTGATGAGGTATTTTTTTTTAACTGGCTGTAATTTAAAGAAGTCAGCACATACAGACATTAAATGTAGAGTGTTTAATGATGGAAAGCAAACATATATTTGAAATAAAAACAGTAGTGCGAGAGAGTGATGTCTTTTGTTACGTGCATTGTTTTTGATGATTATACACAGAATTATGAAGACAACACTGACTACCAACAGACAAATTCAATGGAGTGGCAGAGCATTTTGATGGTATGATCTCCAATGAAGACAGTGTCCTCCAGTTCCACACATGCAAATAAATATAAGAAACTTTCAGCACAATTGATGAAAGGTCACGTTAATTAGGTATTCCATTGGAACTAAGACATCATATTTTTTTTTATTTTGCATATCATATTTACAGGATATCGCTGTCAATATTAGCACTGCAGCTGTTGATGTCTTGGCAAGTTTACGTTCAGTAGTTTAAGACATCACTTTTTTTTTTTTTTTTGGTTCGCATATCCTTTACATGACATCGCTGTCAACATCAGCATCTTTCAGCTGATTGTTGATCTCTTGGCAAGATTACACTCAATAGTTTACCATTGCTTTCTGAGCTACCGGCTCACATACCCCGAAAGTTACCAATGCGGCGAAAACCGCTATCGATTCTAGCGCAGGTTACGTTACTCACCGGAATATACGGGATTACGGAGAAAGACGTTAACACTAGGCCAGGGAGACGGCAAGACATCACTAAAGAGAATAAATTAAGCAGTCACTGTCAGATCTCCTTTCATGCGGTAGAATCAAGGCATATCTAGGTAGCAATGGAACAAAATACGGGGAACAGACAGCGATGTTAAAAATAAGAATATAAAAGACAAAATGAGCTTTCATAGCATAAGGACGTGTGTGGAAGTAAAAAGAAATTAAGCCTATGACCAAAATCAGAATATCTCATTCTAACGCCACATCAGTCATGGTGTATCAATCACGACAATTGAGACATATTAAAACAATTACTTATAAGTACGGGTGTGACCGATTAATTTTAATTTAATAGTTAACTTTTGAAAAATTAACGATTAATTAATCGTTAATTTCGATTAAAGCAAAACATGTATAGTCACATAACTCACATTATAGTCGTATTTGTCAAACATCGAAATAACACTGGATTATCTTGTTCATATGTCATCTAATAACCAACTATGCAAACAGACGAGTATGTTGACAGTATTTGGTTCAAGTGACGAGCGCGTCTTATTAACAATTTAATCAGCAGAGCTGAACAATCGTTGACATGGAACTGAGGTAGCCGGTATGCACAGAATAGTCTTGGCAAGGAATGCCAATTTTGGATATCGATGTTCATTAAGTTTCCACCATTGTAGAGGATTAACATATTCAGTAACTTTCTTCTCCATTTCAGACTCCATTAGCTTAATACGCTTTTCATTTGGTTGACATACAGTTTCATTGTCAATGTCAACATCATTCGTTGCAGCAGTCTCCATCTGCTCATCATGAACATTAACTGCTATTTGTTGTTCAATACATGACCAAGTTCGTTCTTTTGCATCTTTTGACAAACACTTCAGGTATTTGTATTGTGGATCAAGTGCTGTTGCAATCTGTTGTATTTCAATACTTGTCATATTAGCTACACGTTCACTGAAGTCATTAAAAGATGCTGCCTTAAATTTAGCTATGTAGCCCGGATCATCATCATGTACAGTCAAATGCTTTGTCAACGATGATAACAGTGGCAATACACAGCTACATGAAACATAATCTTGACCGCCAAGCAGGACCGTGGTCTGGCAGAATAAGTCCAAAACTTTGACATATTTCGAATTCCTCTCCCAATCTGAGCCTGACAGTTTTGGACCTTTTTATTGCTTCTTTTCATCTGACATGTAGATAGTTAATGCTTCTCTGGCCTGTAGAAGACTCTGTAGCATAATAAACATACTGTTTCATCTTGTTGGTACATCTTGCTGCAACTTACACAATGGCGACTCAGTAAAATTTTGCAACTCGGTTGTGTCTGCAGCACTATGTTTAAAATGATCGACAATTTTTCGACATCCGGTTCATTTGTATAAGTGATGGGAGAAACGTTTTCGTTAATCGTTAAAAACAAAATTAATCGTTAAAAAACATTAACGATTAAACGATTAATTAATCGTTAACTTCCTCAGCCCTACTTATAAGTAATAATGTGCCATTTTTTATGTTTGCGCAGATTAGGAGTAAAACAACAGAATCACTAATGTGGAGGTTACGGAGAGGGCTAGTCAAATTCCAGCGAATCAATCGGTGATGAAAACAACACTGGTCCTAGATAAGAGCTATGTTGAGAACACCTGGTAATACTGTAACTAGCGCCACGTTTCTCTCGAGCCCGCAGGGGAACAGAAACAGTGTTATCTAAAACATATAGTGAAAATCATTGGAAACTGATATAAATAATATAGGGAGGACATGGCGGGATCTACAGAAGATGGCAAAAGATAAAATTACTTGGTATGATTTGGTTGAGTGCTTATGCCCCATAGGGAATAAATCAGTAGAAGAGGAGCAACAACAACAACACAATATAAGCGGCCGCTCGATTACCCAAGTATGCAATGTGTACGTAGAACGCCTCAAATATACAACATAGGCCTCTGTAGGACGACACTCGAGCCGCTAAAAGGAGGGGGAGAACTGTCAGAACAAATATCGTTCTGTAAAGAAAATGTTTGCAAGCGGAATCAAGTCGTGAGCCAAGTTATTTCCCATGGGACTCGCCTGAAATTTGCAGTTTGGTGGGAATTAATTTTCTAAAGGACAGCCTCAGGACTCGGGATCGACCGGCTGTCATGGTTGATAATGGGCAGATCAAACTGCTAGCAATGATACCACGCCAAGGGCCCCGTTGAAAGCGAAAAGGATATTCTACAAGCTGGTAACAATCGAAAACATACTCCGGCTTTCTGGCTAGC
Source organism: Cepaea hortensis (assembly GCA_963921405.1). Classification (NCBI taxonomy): domain Eukaryota; kingdom Metazoa; phylum Mollusca; class Gastropoda; order Stylommatophora; family Helicidae; genus Cepaea; species Cepaea hortensis. Next base: position 85,668,185 of record OY992885.1, read on the forward strand.
TCAAGAATCACAGCTCAGAGTAAATCTATTGCTGGCAGAATCGACACTTGTCATGTGTTAGTTTGTTTTTCCCCCGTCTGGTAACAGATCGCTTCTTCACCATGGCGATGTCATTCAGCCATATTGGAATTTGATTTGGCTTTGACGTTTCATTATTGAGTTAATGTGTGTTCTCGGGACGTGGATGAATGGGGGAAAGGAAGCTGTTTTTGTCTGCCAGCTTCCGAAGAGGGTGATCATGATGAACTTAAAGAGCGCAATAAAACAGCCGCTGTGGGATGGTTATTAGCTAGATCTCGGTGGCCAGGTTTAATTGAATAACCACATTCCTGCACGTTCGATTAGTTTTAGAATCTTTGACAAAGTCCTTTAAATAAGAATAACTATAATCTAAAATTGTTTAAAACGACAATCCTGTGTAAATCGACGAGGAAGGGAACCAGGGGGCGTTGCCATTTCTAAAATAATAAGAAACTACTTTCACAAGCTATTTTCCTCACAACGTGCTTACTCCGCGCGTCTTGTCCGATATTGTTCGAATCTTTTTAGAGTGTAAATTTTCATTTACCGGGCACTATAAAATATATGAAGATCACACACTTCACAATTCTATTGCAGAATCTACGAAGGGGTTACGTTTATTTGTTTTAACACCTGCATAAAATTACATTTAACAGTTTTAACTCTTAAAAGGCATTAATTCTAATTGAAATGCGTTACTTTAACTCTTGGATTTGATTATTTTAACTGTTTAAATCTTTTATGGGATACCTTTAACTGTTTAACCCTTGAATGGGATTACAATTAATTTATTTAAGTACTATATGTGATGACTTGTAACTGATTAACTCTAATGTAACATTACTTTTACCTGTTTAACATCTCTGTATGGGATTATTTTACGTGAAGTTTGGTCGTTATTCGTTTGCTCTCCGAAGGTCGTGAGTTAATTTTCGACTCTGACATTCGGCTCACGAGCACAGTTTTTCTTTTCAAACACACGAAGGGGTTGTTTTTTGGGGCTACGGAGTTCGCGCTCTGTGCGACGTTTTAAACCACCACCCCGTTGGAATAGACCGAGCCATACGTGATAAACCCCGGTGAAATGAACTCAAGTCTCTTGTCTTTAAACCTGACTTTTTGTAGCTCACGTCAAACGGAGCAGATTATACTCAGCGTTGTGGAGCAGCGGTAATGTAGTGGCTTGCCTACGGCAGGGTGGGCATGGGTTCCATCCGCATACATCTTAACTTAAAATGGACGCGACCTATAATGGCTACCACGAATTGCCTTTGGAAGAAAGCGCTTGATTCTGATATCACCTGCCGTGTGGCGATTGGCCGATACAACATGGGTCAGGCATCATATGCCAAATCCGTCTGCATGCGTCTAAAGGTGTCCTTGACCTACTTTGTACTTATTACTGGCCAACTTCCATTTGTCTGAACTTTATTTAAAGACAGCATCTGATCTCATCTGACGTCATCATGTTCCTCTTGTACCTTGCGGTGTCGAGGTGAAGTATAAATATAAACAGCGGAAGAGTGCCCGCTTGTGGGTTTCATGTATCGATATTCCAATGGACTCTGCTATTCCCTGCGTCCATCGTTTACGTGGTCGGCCTCTTCCTCTGCCTCCCTCTGGTCTGTACATCATTGCTTGTTGTGGTATACTGTTAGTTGGTAACCTACTTGCATGGCCAAACCATTTGACTTGCTGCCTTCTAATAAAATCTAGTACAGCTATAACCCCCATTTTAGTCCTGATTTCTTCATTTCTGATCTTATCTCTTCTTGATATATTGAGTATTCTTCTCAGGAATCTCATTTCTGTTGTTGTGATTTTTATTTTCTCTTTTTCTGTCATTGTCCAGGTTTGGCTTTGGTAACATAGAGTTGGTAGGAAGATTGTGTTGTAAAGTGCTTTCTTAGTAGTTATTGATACATGTTTGTTCTTTAACATTGATGCCATTTGTCCAATGAGTTGGTTTGCCCTATTGCATCTATTTTCGATCTCGTCTTCTGATTTGCCAATTGATGATATTATACTTCCTAGCTACTTTAAACTCTTTATTTGTTTCAAGAGATGTTCGTTTAGGTGACTCGTTGTTGCTTTTTCTTCTTTAGTTACAGTCATTACAAAGATAGCGTGATTCATATTTTTGCTGGAAAGGCAATAATGATTAGTTGTCATCAAATAGTGACTTGTCATGTGTAGAACTGTTCACGCATTGCAGTGTGTCTCCATTGCAGTGTGTCTCCATTGCAGTGTGTCTCCATTGCAGTGTGTCTCCATTGCAGTGTGTCTCCATTGCAGTGTGTCTCCATTACAGTGTGTCTCCATTGCAGTGTGTCTCCATTGCAGTGTGTCTCCATTGCAGTGTGCCTCCATTGCAGTGTGTCTCCATTGCAGTGTGTCTCCATTGCAGTGTGTCTCCATTGCAGTGTGTCTCCATTGCAGTGTGTCTCCATTGCAGTGTGTCTCCATTACAGTGTGTCTCCATTGCAGTGTGTCTCCATTGCAGTGTGTCTCCATTGCAGTGTGTCTCCATTGCAGTGTGTCTCCATTGCAGTGTGTCTCCATAGTTTCTGGCACTGCTATAGTTGTCTAGGCACTTGTAAACAAGGATCGCTCACTCGCTTTGAACTCAAGTTTAGTCCTTACACGTGAAACTAAAACTAGTAGTCGAGACTACTGGGCGTGCACTAGACTGATGCTTGCGTGTGAGTTGGTCTCTCTGTTACCAGTCTCCCTCGCCATCAGCCGAATCCAATCCGACTTCTTAGGTACTTGTAACTAACGGCCCCAAGTCAAGGACGTTTCTTTCTTGGCAGTAATCATATTGGTCGGTGACCGGTGGTATTGTCTCTCTAGAGAGAAAAACTGCCTACCGTTCTGAACCAGAGATCATATCCAACAACTACCTGTCGATTGCTCTTTAGCTCAATAGGCCACGTTGCTTTGGTGGAGGGAATTATTGTGTTGCTTATGATTTCATGACGTTTCTCTGCCTATAAACAGAAGATCATCATATACGTAATTTAAATTCTGCTTCTTCTTCTTCTTCTTCTTCTTCTTCCTCTTCTTGCTCTTCTTCTTACTTTTCTTTCTCTTCTTCCTCTTCGCTATCATTTTCTTCGTTCACCATCAGACGTCACTGTGACATAATCCAAAAGAAACAGCAGTCAATATTGTTGACACCTCCATAGAGTTTGTTTGTTCTGCATTTGTTGAACATTTAGCACTGCAACAAATGTTATGCGGTCATTTACCAGTTCCACAGTTGTATTCACCAGTATCTCATATCTTTAGTTATTCTTCACCCTGTTAAATAAAATACTAATCATTTTAAATTACTTAGTGGAAGGTTTCTAAATGAAAAGCCGAAAAGGTAATAATATAATTGTTCGAAAGGCATGTAAATACATATATTAATTCACTATAGGACATGTCAAGTACATAGAGTACAAACATTCTTAGTTGCATGCTAACGTGATCTGCCTCTCAAATACTTTTCAAGTCTCTATTAAGGGGCACCATTCATTGCACTGACGTTGATGTTGATTGTCATAAGTATCGAAGGTTGCTTCCCTTACACAACTATTAGATCGAAAGCGTTGTACTGTGTTTGTTGCGTTAGTAAAGCCCTGTTTTGCCTATGACATTCATAAAGGCTATACAAGCGGCCTGCAAGGGAAGCAAAGAATAGTAACACTGCATCATATCAGGCATGTCGTAAAAGGCGACTAAGTAAGGGTTGTGCTCAGGGCAGACTACTCCATAACGTAAACAAATTCAGCCACAAAATTCAACCAACCATGCACAAGTAAAATACAGACAAATGAATTACTCGGTCAACCAAGAGGAGAGGAAGCTCTTCTAGAAGAGATAATAACACACGGAGAAGAAAATCACAGACAGGGATAAATAATGGTGGTAGGACGTGGAAAGAGCTGCAGGAAATAGCAACAGATGGGACACATCGGCTTGGCGTGGTTTGGCTGAGAACATATATCCCAGTCAGGGATACACTTGGAGCCGCATTGTGCTGTGGCTATTACGCTTACCTGTCAGTCTGATAATCTTAGTTTAGTCGACGGATCAACATCACGGCACACGGGTGTAACCCATAAATGCTCCGTTCTACTCCTAACTCAAACATAAGTCTGGAGAAGCTCAGCTCAGTGCACGAACTCCGTAGTACCGGCGAGGATCCTGAAATACTTTTGGTAGATTTTTAACTCGAAATTTTGCGCGGGCAGCGCCGTTAGGCTACTCTATTTCGATTTCCAACTGCCAAGGAATTTTTTTACGTTCGTAACAATACACACGGGCGTCGATCTCACTACCCAGAGACCAGGGGAAATTTTGTTACTAGAAGTCCATGTGAAAACAAATCCCGACCCTCACCGGGGCTTGAACCTGGGACCTCCAGCACTCGAGACGGACGCCATACCTCGAGACCACTCAACCCCCAGCCTGATTTGTATAGACCACATAGCCTACCAGCATGATAGTCATGTGTTCAAACCCTTTAGGCGGGGATTTTAGGTTTTTAATTAACCTGGGCTCTCCAGAAATATTCTGAGAAATAAAGGCGGCCGGAGTGATAATGCTGACATTAATCAAGGGCCAAGTGATCTATACAAATATGGGGTTAGTATATGTGTTGAGCACACATAAAGTCGGTGTCACAGAGTTCTTTACTAACTTGTACTAACATTCATCTTTACCCTATTTTTTTTTTTTTTTTTTTTTTTTTTTTTAGCATATCCTTTACAGGACTTAGCTGTCAACACCAGCATCTTTCAGCTGTATGTTGATTTCTTGGCAAGTAGTTTGCCATTGCTTACTACTAGCCCGGCCTAAATGTGACAGCTTCATCTGATGGATGTGTCATGAGTAGTATATAGGAAGGATATCCAGCGCAATGAGGGCGGTTTTGAGAGGGATGACAAAGAAAATAGAAGGAGGACCATGAGGACCCATGAGGACCCGCATTTTTTAGTAAGCTCAAAGGGGAATGGGGGAACATAATTTATGCATAATCGATTGGTGTGTGTCGGCTGTTACGGGTTGATGTATTCGTATCTTTGGTAAGATCGGTGAACATCTGTGAGCAAAAAGTCGATATTGCCGGCAGGTGTATATTAGTGTCGGGGTCGAGGGAGGTCGCTGGTGCCATCTGTTGTTGTTAATTACGGGCGGTGTCGGAATAAAATTAATAAGAGCAGAGAAAGATGTGTAGGGTGGGTTGGTAAGTGGTGAAAGACGGGGTGGGTGTGCGTAGTTGGTCATAGTGGGATATCACCAATGTGTAACAGGGGTTCTAGTTACTGCCATTGCGCTTGACAGGTTCGAATCTCAAGGTGTGGTTGAGGTAGTGTGGTGGTGGTCGAGTTGTAACGGAGCTAGGTGGTAGCATTGGTGGTTCGAATCACGCTGCTGGTCGATAACGATGTCCGCCCTAGACGGGTACTTTTTAAATGGCTACTAAGGGATGGTGAGGGCTGGTGAGGGATGCCGCTGCCTCCCTCGCCCTCGTGTTGGGTTGTGGTCTGGGTCCTTCCAAGCTTTGTGTTTTCCTAGATCGATATTTTTTGATTGTCTGTGGGTTAAAAATGAATGTAAATGCCAGTTGGTGATATTAATCGGGGTATGTGTAACAAAGCACAGGTCGCCTGATACAGTACTCTGTATTGTTCATACTCCCAGTCATCCTAACTGTGGCGCCAGGGATCTATGCCTCATGGCTCGTGGTGAGGTCTATGCCTCCCTCGTGCTGGGTTGTGATCTGGGTTCTTCCACGCTTCGTGTTTTTCCTAGATCGATATTTTTTTTTTTGATTGTCTGTGGGTTAAAAAAGAATTTAAATGGCCAGTAAATTATGCAAGGTAGTTGGTGATATTAATCGGAGTATGTGTAACAAAGGAAAAGATCAATTGAACTGGGTGGGTAGGCTCAGTAAAGATGAGTTCGATAACGGCGGCGGCATCGTTCCCAATTGATTCACAAGCTGTGACCAGCTGTATAACCCTTCCTTGTCTTCACATTTGTATGGTAACACTGTCGCATTGGAGATGCGCGTGATAAAGCTGTCAGCCATGGTAAAGAAGAAAAAATAATAATTATCTTCCCGTTTGTATAGACGTACACAAGCTAGTTGGTACCATAGGCCCCCTCATATGGAGGTGATAAGTTCGAAGCTCGATTCTTTATCGTTGGTAAGTGGTGAAAGACGGGGTGGGTGTGCGTAGTTGGTCATAGTGGGATATCACCAATGTGTAACAGGGGTTCTAGTTACTGCCATTGCGCTTGACAGGTTCGAATCTCAAGGTGTGGTTGAGGTAGTGTGGTGGTGGTCGAGTTGTAACGGAGCTAGGTGGTAGCATTGGTGGTTCGAATCACGCTGCTGGTCGATAACGATGTCCGCCCTAGACGGGTACTTTTTAAATGGCTACTAAGGGATGGTGAGGGCTGGTGAGGGATGCCGCTGCCTCCCTCGCCCTCGTGTTGGGTTGTGGTCTGGGTCCTTCCAAGCTTTGTGTTTTCCTAGATCGATATTTTTTGATTGTCTGTGGGTTAAAAATGAATGTAAATGCCAGTTGGTGATATTAATCGGGGTATGTGTAACAAAGCACAGGTCGCCTGATACAGTACTCTGTATTGTTCATACTCCCAGTCATCCTAACTGTGGCGCCAGGGATCTATGCCTCATGGCTCGTGGTGAGGTCTATGCCTCCCTCGTGTTGGGTTGTGATCTGGGTTCTTCCACGCTTCGTGTTTTTCCTAGATCGATATTTTTTTTTTGATTGTCTGTGGGTTAAAAAAGAATTTAAATGGCCAGTAAATTATGCAAGGTAGTTGGTGATATTAATCGGAGTATGTGTAACAAAGGAAAAGATCAATTGAACTGGGTGGGTAGGCTCAGTAAAGATGAGTTCGATAACGGCGGAGGCATCGTTCCCAATTGATTCACAAGCTGTGACCAGCTGTATAACCCTTCCTTGTCTTCACATTTGTATGGTAACACTGTCGCATTGGAGATGCGCGTGATAAAGCTGTCAGCCATGGTAAAGAAGAAAAAATAATAATTATCTTCCCGTTTGTATAGACGTACACAAGCTAGTTGGTACCATAGGCCCCCTCATATGGAGGTGATAAGTTCGAAGCTCGATTCTTTATCGTTGGTAAGTGTATGGGGTGCGTAGTTGGTCATAGAGGGATATCACCAGTGTGTAACAGGGGTGTCTAGTTGTTGTCAATGCGCTTGATAGGTTCGAGTCCTACTGTGTGGTGGAGTAGTGTAGTAGTAGTAGTAGTCAAGGGTTAACGGGGATAGGTGGTGTTGTAGGCATCGTTTGAGAGTCGAAACACGCGCCTGGTTGATAAGGGTGTCCACCATAGGCGGCTCTTTTTAAGTGTATTCTAAGCCGTAAATGTATAACAATGGTGTCTAGTTGCTGCCATAGCGCTTGTCAGGTTCGAAACCGGCTGTGTGGTGGTGTAGTGTGGCAGTGGGCGAGTATGTAACGCAGCTAGGTGGTATCATTGGCGGTTCAAATCACGCCCCTGGTCGCTAACTATACCCAACATAGGCGCCAGAGAAGCGAATCCCGCTATGTGGGGAATCTGTTAAAGTAACATTGGTGTCACGTGTTTCGTATCTTTGTTAAAGGTTGGTTTACAACATCTGTGACCAAAAAGTCAGTATTATCCACATGTGTATAGTAAAATAAATAATGTGTATTGGGAATTAGGTGTGCTGGCGACAGTTGGTACTATTAATTATATCACCATTATATGTTAACAAAGGAGAACTCAGGTGAATCGTGTGTCGACCAATGCTGGAGAGATTGCCTGCCTCGCAATTTACTCTGTAATGCCAATAGCTTCAGTTTTCCTATTGCGGTTATTAGTGAGCTGTAGAAACCTGTAGTGGTTTATGCACTATCGTCACACAGTATAAAGGAAAACTTTAAAAAGTCAAGATAGCGGCTAGTACTAGTAGTGGTAGGTATGGCTTAGTGATATTCGTTGTTAAGGGGTGGGTGAGTGGCGGCGTGGGTAGATAAAAGCTTCCGAGCCACTTTCATCATACACTTTCAGATCGTTAAAGGAAATCCTTGAAGAAAAAAAAACAATAAAATAAAAAAGTAAAGAGGACCTCCATGTTGTTGTGGGTGTCGGACTTGAAGCAGATCGAACCTGATGGTGGCGTAAGGCCATAACAATTAAACAACATGACTGCTAGCTGTTCTATAATGCGGCAAAACTATGTGCAGACCTCCATCCTTTGAGATGAGTCTGATTGAGGCTTCCGGCGGCAGCTTGACTTATGAAGCAAACAAACTGATGTGTGGCTTACAACCAATCAGGGTGTTGGTCTTAGAATTGATCCACATTTTATGTTAGACAATCACTGATTGGCTGGCAACTATACTGTGGGCGGGGCTTACTTTATGTAATATATAACCAACTCACCAGCTCTCACTCACCTTGCGCTTTAAACAAGAACGACGAACGACAGAGTCTTCAATTTTGTGGTTATTCAACTGCTATTTGCCTCCAAGCGTAGAAAGTTTGCCAGGCACCTGTTTGTCTTAGTATCTACGGACTATCAACCATATACGGACATACCGATTTAGTGGAGCTGTCTCCAAGTTTTTTGCTATTCACAACTGACTTGTAAGAATTCTCAACCAGTTTCTTACCCAGACGCATCCCAAGTGTAAGCATCAGCATTATTCTGCCTTAGTTTACAACGGCATCTGCAAAGATTTCATCACTGGTTGAAACAGAGACTGGTACAACTTGTTCGGGTTTGATACCGCATACAAAACTAGTGAACATTACATCTTGTTGTTTGGATATTTGGTATCCTAAACTAGTCAACGTTAAGTTATCTACCATTAGTGCAAGTTATAAACTAATTATATTCAACATCATATACAGAGGCTCGGTGTGAACAGGTTTCAAGTCGAGTGTCGATTATCTCACTATCAACTCGCTAGTGAACGTACCTAAAAAGATGTATACTAGGCAAGCATCTAAGAACCACTTATGTGCAACTTGTAGGAAAGGTTTCACTGATGCAAGTAATCTTCGTCGCCATATTCGGACCAGTCACAGTACCAAGGAGCAAGTGTATTCGTGTCAAACTTGTGGTCATAATTTTAACAGGAAAGACAATCTACAACGCCACATTACAAAAGAACACACAACACCAGGATCACCAGCCAGTGTAATACCAACAGAAACTTCAACACATTTTTCACCAACAGTGCGTAAGAGACCAGCGGCTACTAATAGCGAGGTGGCAGTCAGCGAGAAGAATACTAAACAAGATAAAAAACACCTATCCAGTTAGCGACACACAACCCAAGGATGAAGCGGCTTCTCTACACATGCTACCAGATGATGTCAAACAAGTATACACTGACAACTGGAATAGTATCAAAACACATCACAAGATCAACAAATATATGTCTGTCTATACATTTTTTATTGGTCCACAGACACAGCACCCTAAAGACTGGACATATATCTTGTACACGATCTTTAACACTCAAAGCAGCAAATTCAAAATCAACTTTAGTTATCATGTAGTCCTTAGGCACATCGAAACACAAGCTCTTCGCTTCTACCACGCATCTTTCAATAACGCTTCTGTCTTAGAAATTCCACAACTAATTCGAAGCAGACAAAACTTTGACGATTTTATCAAAACAGTACACGAACACGACATTCTTACATACGCTAGGCAACAACGTCCAAATACCAAATACACTACAGAGACGATTCCAGCTATAAGTTTTTATCTCTATCATATTCCAGAATTCTGTCTCGTTTAATAAATAACCACCGTTTATGACCAAGGTTCGACACCGTTGTGTATGGTGTGTATATGATCATATTAGGTATAACACCACCGGTTGATCAACCATTTTGTGTACTGATATTATGCGTCATTTTATTTTTGTAAAATTTACTGGAAATACTGTAAAATAAACAGTTATATGTATAATAATTGCGTTCCCTTGTTGGTTTTTAGTGTTGACGGTCCATATGGGTGTCATGTGATGAGCTGGTGTTACATGTTGATGGTCAAGAAATATTTCAACCAAACTTATAAATATATCGACCAAACAGGAAAATGTGTTAACCAAAGACGAAAACTATGGGTCAAGTAAAGAAAAAAGTTCAAACAAGCTTATAAAAAATAGGAAATAATGCTAGTCAAACTAATAACAAAGGGTGGTCAAATACAGAAATATCTCATCCGAACTTATAACAAGCAAGACAATATAATAGTAAAATCAAGAAATATGTTGACCGAAGTAATACAATAGGCAGAACGATGGACAAACTTATAAATATTTCACTCAATCTTATAAAGACTAGGAAAATTTGTTAGCCAAATAGGCAAAATATTGGTCAGATACACAAATATCTCAATCAAACTTATAAAAAGTAGGAAAATTGTTAGTCAAACTAATAAAAAGGGTGGCCAAATACATAAATATCTCAACCAAACTTATAAAAAGTAGGAAAAATGATAACCAAACTAATTTAAAATGGTAATAAAAATAGGAAAATCTCGACCAAACTTATAAAAAGAAGGAAAATTGTAAGTCAAATGTAAAACATATTAAGCAAATAGGAAAGCGTATCAACCAAATAGGAAAAAGATCGCTCAAACTTATAAATAGCGCGTCCAAACTTATAAAAAGTAGGAAAATGTGTTAGCCGAAGGGTGAAAATATTGCTCAAATTAAGAAACATGTCGACCGAAGTAGGAAAATAGTGCTTCAATGTATAAAAACGTTGGGTAAACACAGAAAGATGTCGACCAAACTGATAAAAATCTTCGCCAAACTTATGAAATGTAGGAAAATTCGTTAACCAAAAGGGGATAATTTCGGCCAAATACAGAAATATCTCCACCAAACTTATGAAAAGTAGGAACATGTGTTAACCAAATAAGAAAAAAAATATTGGCCATGTAAAGAAATAGCGCATCCAAATTGACAAAATATAGGAAACTTTATTAGCCAAAGGTAAAAACTATTGACCAAGTAAATAAATTGCTCGTCCAACCCCATAAAAGGTAGGAAAATTTCTTACCCAAATGTGAAAAAGATCGGCCAATCTTATAAATGGCTCATCCAAACTTATAAAAAGTAGGAAAACAATATTAGCCAAAATCAACTAAAAGGCTGACCAAAATTATAAATATATCACCCAAACTGACCAAAGTAATACAAATATTGGGTAATTATAGAAATATGTCGACCAAACTTTTACAAATCGCCAGTAAATTTATGAAAAATATGACATTTTGTTAACTAAAGGTGAAAAAATATCGACCAAACTTATAAAAAGCTCTGCCAAACTTATGAAAAGTAGGAAACTTTGTTAACCCACACGAAGAAAATTATTAACCAAAGATAGAAAAATATCGACCTAAATAGGAAAATTTGTTAGCCAAATGGGAAAAATATTGGCCAAGTAAACACATATTTCAACCAAACTTATAAATATGTCATCCAAATTTACAAAAAAAATAGGAAAATGTGTCGACCAAGTAAGAAAATATATTACCAAAACTGGAAAAGATACTAATCAAAGTGAGAAAAATACCAACCAAACTAAGAAATATGTTTGGTAAAGTAAGAAAAAAGTTGGCCAAAGTAATTAATACGCTAGCCAAATGAAGAAATATTAACCACAAGGAGAAAAAATTATAGCAAACTAAGAAATTTGCTTTCACAACTTGTCGAATTGCCCTACCAACTACCCCATTTGCTTTCACAACTTATCAAATTGACCAATTAACCTCACAAATTCCCCACTGACTCTCACAATTTACCACTTGCCATTACAACGTGTCGACTCCCTCTCACAATTTACCCAAAGGGGTTTACTATAGGTATTATATATCCACAATCAAGCGCTCTCACACTCACAAGAATAACGAAATACTGGGATTTAAGCCTGTTTTTAATCAATTTCTTTGTTTGCAGTCAAAGCATAGAAATTCCGCCAACCACCTTGTTGTTGAAGTATCCAAGGACTTAGTTTATCAGCCATATATTCGCCTACAGATTTAGCGAAGTCCTCTTCCAGGTCTTGGACATTCACATCGGCGTTGTAAGAATTATCAACCAGATGCTTACCCAGACGCATGCCAAAGGTAAACAGCATAATTATTCTCCCATAGTTGATGACGTTATCACCAAAGAATTCAGCACTGACTAAAACAAAGACTTGGAAAACATTTTCGGGCTTGATACTGTCTTCTAGTCTCGTGAACAACACAGATTTTTGTTTGGCTATTTGACCGACTAAACCAGACAACGTCGAGTTATTTGCCTTTTTGGAATTGTAGGAACTAATAGTTGTCAGCGCCATATTCACCATCTCGCTATGAACTTGTTTCAAGTCAATCGTTGCTTGTGTCATTATTATACTGATAGCTAACGTTCATCAAAAGATGTCTAGCAGTCAAACTGCTGATCCACTGTTGTGAAAAGGTGCAAAGTGGTCAAAATGGATAATAACATAATACTTGTATAAAGAGATGGACTCGTCTCTTCTGGTTGGTCAAATTACCCAACCTAATGGAGATAAAACGGTTGTCACCGAAACCACTAGACGCGTGTTTTAGACAAGTTGAATGTGATTATCGATCAGTATTTTCACTGTTAATTAAAATTTAAAAAGTAAAGTTCGACAAGAACATCCCTTGTCTAAAACACGCGTCTAGTGGTTTCGGTGACAACCGTTTTATCTCCATTAGGTTGGGTAATTTGACCAACCAGAAGAGACGAGTCCATCTCTTTATACAAGTATTATGTTATTATCCATTTTGACCACTTTGCACCTTTTCACAACAGTGGATCAGCAGTTTGACTGCTAGACATCTTTTGATGAACGTTAGCTATCAGTATAATAATGACACAAGCAACGATTGACTTGAAACAAGTTCATAGCGAGATGGTGAATATGGCGCTGACAACTATTAGTTCCTACAATTCCAAAAAGGCAAATAACTCGACGTTGTCTGGTTTAGTCGGTCAAATAGCCAAACAAAAATCTGTGTTGTTCACGAGACTAGAAGACAGTATCAAGCCCGAAAATGTTTTCCAAGTCTTTGTTTTAGTCAGTGCTGAATTCTTTGGTGATAACGTCATCAACTATGGGAGAATAATTATGCTGTTTACCTTTGGCATGCGTCTGGGTAAGCATCTGGTTGATAATTCTTACAACGCCGATGTGAATGTCCAAGACCTGGAAGAGGACTTCGCTAAATCTGTAGGCGAATATATGGCTGATAAACTAAGTCCTTGGATACTTCAACAACAAGGTGGTTGGCGGAATTTCTATGCTTTGACTGCAAACAAAGAAATTGATTAAAAACAGGCTTAAATCCCAGTATTTCGTTATTCTTGTGAGTGTGAGAGCGCTTGATTGTGGATATATAATACCTATAGTAAACCCCTTTGGGTAAATTGTGAGAGGGAGTCGACACGTTGTAATGGCAAGTGGTAAATTGTGAGAGTCAGTGGGGAATTTGTGAGGTTAATTGGTCAATTTGATAAGTTGTGAAAGCAAATGGGGTAGTTGGTAGGGCAATTCGACAAGTTGTGAAAGCAAATTTCTTAGTTTGCTATAATTTTTTCTCCTTGTGGTTAATATTTCTTCATTTGGCTAGCGTATTAATTACTTTGGCCAACTTTTTTCTTACTTTACCAAACATATTTCTTAGTTTGGTTGGTATTTTTCTCACTTTGATTAGTATCTTTTCCAGTTTTGGTAATATATTTTCTTACTTGGTCGACACATTTTCCTATTTTTTTTGTAAATTTGGATGACATATTTATAAGTTTGGTTGAAATATGTGTTTACTTGGCCAATATTTTTCCCATTTGGCTAACAAATTTTCCTATTTAGGTCGATATTTTTCTATCTTTGGTTAATAATTTTCTTCGTGTGGGTTAACAAAGTTTCCTACTTTTCATAAGTTTGGCAGAGCTTTTTATAAGTTTGGTCGATATTTTTTCACCTTTAGTTAACAAAATGTCATATTTTTCATAAATTTACTGGCGATTTGTAAAAGTTTGGTCGACATATTTCTATAATTACCCAATATTTGTATTACTTTGGTCAGTTTGGGTGATATATTTATAATTTTGGTCAGCCTTTTAGTTGATTTTGGCTAATATTGTTTTCCTACTTTTTATAAGTTTGGATGAGCCATTTATAAGATTGGCCGATCTTTTTCACATTTGGGTAAGAAATTTTCCTACCTTTTATGGGGTTGGACGAGCAATTTATTTACTTGGTCAATAGTTTTTACCTTTGGCTAATAAAGTTTCCTATATTTTGTCAATTTGGATGCGCTATTTCTTTACATGGCCAATATTTTTTTTCTTATTTGGTTAACACATGTTCCTACTTTTCATAAGTTTGGTGGAGATATTTCTGTATTTGGCCGAAATTATCCCCTTTTGGTTAACGAATTTTCCTACATTTCATAAGTTTGGCGAAGATTTTTATCAGTTTGGTCGACATCTTTCTGTGTTTACCCAACGTTTTTATACATTGAAGCACTATTTTCCTACTTCGGTCGACATGTTTCTTAATTTGAGCAATATTTTCACCCTTCGGCTAACACATTTTCCTACTTTTTATAAGTTTGGACGCGCTATTTATAAGTTTGAGCGATCTTTTTCCTATTTGGTTGATACGCTTTCCTATTTGCTTAATATGTTTTACATTTGACTTACAATTTTCCTTCTTTTTATAAGTTTGGTCGAGATTTTCCTATTTTTATTACCATTTTAAATTAGTTTGGTTATCATTTTTCCTACTTTTTATAAGTTTGGTTGAGATATTTATGTATTTGGCCACCCTTTTTATTAGTTTGACTAACAATTTTCCTACTTTTTATAAGTTTGATTGAGATATTTGTGTATCTGACCAATATTTTGCCTATTTGGCTAACAAATTTTCCTAGTCTTTATAAGATTGAGTGAAATATTTATAAGTTTGTCCATCGTTCTGCCTATTGTATTACTTCGGTCAACATATTTCTTGATTTTACTATTATATTGTCTTGCTTGTTATAAGTTCGGATGAGATATTTCTGTATTTGACCACCCTTTGTTATTAGTTTGACTAGCATTATTTCCTATTTTTTATAAGCTTGTTTGAACTTTTTTCTTTACTTGACCCATAGTTTTCGTCTTTGGTTAACACATTTTCCTGTTTGGTCGATATATTTATAAGTTTGGTTGAAATATTTCTTGACCATCAACATGTAACACCAGCTCATCACATGACACCCATATGGACCGTCAACACTAAAAACCAACAAGGGAACGCAATTATTATACATATAACTGTTTATTTTACAGTATTTCCAGTAAATTTTACAAAAATAAAATGACGCATAATATCAGTACACAAAATGGTTGATCAACCGGTGGTGTTATACCTAATATGATCATATACACACCATACACAACGGTGTCGAACCTTGGTCATAAACGGTGGTTATTTATTAAACGAGACAGAATTCTGGAATATGATAGAGATAAAAACTTATAGCTGGAATCGTCTCTGTAGTGTATTTGGTATTTGGACGTTGTTGCCTAGCGTATGTAAGAATGTCGTGTTCGTGTACTGTTTTGATAAAATCGTCAAAGTTTTGTCTGCTTCGAATTAGTTGTGGAATTTCTAAGACAGAAGCGTTATTGAAAGATGCGTGGTAGAAGCGAAGAGCTTGTGTTTCGATGTGCCTAAGGACTACATGATAACTAAAGTTGATTTTGAATTTGCTGCTTTGAGTGTTAAAGATCGTGTACAAGATATATGTCCAGTCTTTAGGGTGCTGTGTCTGTGGACCAATAAAAAATGTATAGACAGACATATATTTGTTGATCTTGTGATGTGTTTTGATACTATTCCAGTTGTCAGTGTATACTTGTTTGACATCATCTGGTAGCATGTGTAGAGAAGCCGCTTCATCCTTGGGTTGTGTGTCGCTAACTGGATAGGTGTTTTTATCTTGTTTAGTATTCTTCTCGCTGACTGCCACCTCGCTATTAGTAGCCGCTGGTCTCTTACGCACTGTTGGTGAAAAATGTGTTGAAGTTTCTGTTGGTATTACACTGGCTGGTGATCCTGGTGTTGTGTGTTCTTTTGTAATGTGGCGTTGTAGATTGTCTTTCCTGTTAAAATTATGACCACAAGTTTGACACGAATACACTTGCTCCTTGGTACTGTGACTGGTCCGAATATGGCGACGAAGATTACTTGCATCAGTGAAACCTTTCCTACAAGTTGCACATAAGTGGTTCTTAGATGCTTGCCTAGTATACATCTTTTTAGGTACGTTCACTAGCGAGTTGATAGTGAGATAATCGACACTCGACTTGAAACCTGTTCACACCGAGCCTCTGTATATGATGTTGAATATAATTAGTTTATAACTTGCACTAATGGTAGATAACTTAACGTTGACTAGTTTAGGATACCAAATATCCAAACAACAAGATGTAATGTTCACTAGTTTTGTATGCGGTATCAAACCCGAACAAGTTGTACCAGTCTCTGTTTCAACCAGTGATGAAATCTTTGCAGATGCCGTTGTAAACTAAGGCAGAATAATGCTGATGCTTACACTTGGGATGCGTCTGGGTAAGAAACTGGTTGAGAATTCTTACAAGTCAGTTGTGAATAGCAAAAAACTTGGAGACAGCTCCACTAAATCGGTATGTCCGTATATGGTTGATAGTCCGTAGATACTAAGACAAACAGGTGCCTGGCAAACTTTCTACGCTTGGAGGCAAATAGCAGTTGAATAACCACAAAATTGAAGACTCTGTCGTTCGTCGTTCTTGTTTAAAGCGCAAGGTGAGTGAGAGCTGGTGAGTTGGTTATATATTACATAAAGTAAGCCCCGCCCACAGTATAGTTGCCAGCCAATCAGTGATTGTCTAACATAAAATGTGGATCAATTCTAAGACCAACACCCTGATTGGTTGTAAGCCACACATCAGTTTGTTTGCTTCATAAGTCAAGCTGCCGCCGGAAGCCTCAATCAGACTCATCTCAAAGGATGGAGGTCTGCACATAGTTTTGCCGCATTATAGAACAGCTAGCAGTCATGTTGTTTAATTGTTATGGCCTTACGCCACCATCAGGTTCGATCTGCTTCAAGTCCGACACCCACAACAA
The DNA here is from genome assembly GCA_963921405.1 of Cepaea hortensis. Classification (NCBI taxonomy): domain Eukaryota; kingdom Metazoa; phylum Mollusca; class Gastropoda; order Stylommatophora; family Helicidae; genus Cepaea; species Cepaea hortensis. The sequence continues at coordinate 85,685,432 of OY992885.1, forward strand.
CATGGAGGTCCTCTTTACTTTTTTATTTTATTGTTTTTTTTTCTTCAAGGATTTCCTTTAACGATCTGAAAGTGTATGATGAAAGTGGCTCGGAAGCTTTTATCTACCCACGCCGCCACTCACCCACCCCTTAACAACGAATATCACTAAGCCATACCTACCACTACTAGTACTAGCCGCTATCTTGACTTTTTAAAGTTTTCCTTTATACTGTGTGACGATAGTGCATAAACCACTACAGGTTTCTACAGCTCACTAATAACCGCAATAGGAAAACTGAAGCTATTGGCATTACAGAGTAAATTGCGAGGCAGGCAATCTCTCCAGCATTGGTCGACACACGATTCACCTGAGTTCTCCTTTGTTAACATATAATGGTGATATAATTAATAGTACCAACTGTCGCCAGCACACCTAATTCCCAATACACATTATTTATTTTACTATACACATGTGGATAATACTGACTTTTTGGTCACAGATGTTGTAAACCAACCTTTAACAAAGATACGAAACACGTGACACCAATGTTACTTTAACAGATTCCCCACATAGCGGGATTCGCTTCTCTGGCGCCTATGTTGGGTATAGTTAGCGACCAGGGGCGTGATTTGAACCGCCAATGATACCACCTAGCTGCGTTACATACTCGCCCACTGCCACACTACACCACCACACAGCCGGTTTCGAACCTGACAAGCGCTATGGCAGCAACTAGACACCATTGTTATACATATACGGCTTAGAATACACTTAAAAAGAGCCGCCTATGGTGGACACCCTTATCAACCAGGCGCGTGTTTCGACTCTCAAACGATGCCTACAACACCACCTATCCCCGTTAACCCTTGACTACTACTACTACTACACTACTCCACCACACAGTAGGACTCGAACCTATCAAGCGCATTGACAACAACTAGACACCCCTGTTACACACTGGTGATATCCCTCTATGACCAACTACGCACCCCATACACTTACCAACGATAAAGAATCGAGCTTCGAACTTATCACCTCCATATGAGGGGGCCTATGGTACCAACTAGCTTGTGTACGTCTATACAAACGGGAAGATAATTATTATTTTTTCTTCTTTACCATGGCTGACAGCTTTATCACGCGCATCTCCAATGCGACAGTGTTACCATACAAATGTGAAGACAAGGAAGGGTTATACAGCTGGTCACAGCTTGTGAATCAATTGGGAACGATGCCTCCGCCGTTATCGAACTCATCTTTACTGAGCCTACCCACCCAGTTCAATTGATCTTTTCCTTTGTTACACATACTCCGATTAATATCACCAACTACCTTGCATAATTTACTGGCCATTTAAATTCTTTTTTAACCCACAGACAATCAAAAAAAAAATATCGATCTAGGAAAAACACGAAGCGTGGAAGAACCCAGATCACAACCCAACACGAGGGAGGCATAGACCTCACCACGAGCCATGAGGCATAGATCCCTGGCGCCACAGTTAGGATGACTGGGAGTATGAACAATACAGAGTACTGTATCAGGCGACCTGTGCTTTGTTACACATACCCCGATTAATATCACCAACTGGCATTTACATTCATTTTTAACCCACAGACAATCAAAAAATATCGATCTAGGAAAACACAAAGCTTGGAAGGACCCAGACCACAACCCAACACGAGGGCGAGGGAGGCAGCGGCATCCCTCACCAGCCCTCACCATCCCTTAGTAGCCATTTAAAAAGTACCCGTCTAGGGCGGACATCGTTATCGACCAGCAGCGTGATTCGAACCACCAATGCTACCACCTAGCTCCGTTACAACTCGACCACCACCACACTACCTCAACCACACCTTGAGATTCGAACCTGTCAAGCGCAATGGCAGTAACTAGAACCCCTGTTACACATTGGTGATATCCCACTATGACCAACTACGCACACCCACCCCGTCTTTCACCACTTACCAACGATAAAGAATCGAGCTTCGAACTTATCACCTCCATATGAGGGGGCCTATGGTACCAACTAGCTTGTGTACGTCTATACAAACGGGAAGATAATTATTATTTTTTCTTCTTTACCATGGCTGACAGCTTTATCACGCGCATCTCCAATGCGACAGTGTTACCATACAAATGTGAAGACAAGGAAGGGTTATACAGCTGGTCACAGCTTGTGAATCAATTGGGAACGATGCCGCCGCCGTTATCGAACTCATCTTTACTGAGCCTACCCACCCAGTTCAATTGATCTTTTCCTTTGTTACACATACTCCGATTAATATCACCAACTACCTTGCATAATTTACTGGCCATTTAAATTCTTTTTTAACCCACAGACAATCAAAAAAAAAATATCGATCTAGGAAAAACACGAAGCGTGGAAGAACCCAGATCACAACCCAGCACGAGGGAGGCATAGACCTCACCACGAGCCATGAGGCATAGATCCCTGGCGCCACAGTTAGGATGACTGGGAGTATGAACAATACAGAGTACTGTATCAGGCGACCTGTGCTTTGTTACACATACCCCGATTAATATCACCAACTGGCATTTACATTCATTTTTAACCCACAGACAATCAAAAAATATCGATCTAGGAAAACACAAAGCTTGGAAGGACCCAGACCACAACCCAACACGAGGGCGAGGGAGGCAGCGGCATCCCTCACCAGCCCTCACCATCCCTTAGTAGCCATTTAAAAAGTACCCGTCTAGGGCGGACATCGTTATCGACCAGCAGCGTGATTCGAACCACCAATGCTACCACCTAGCTCCGTTACAACTCGACCACCACCACACTACCTCAACCACACCTTGAGATTCGAACCTGTCAAGCGCAATGGCAGTAACTAGAACCCCTGTTACACATTGGTGATATCCCACTATGACCAACTACGCACACCCACCCCGTCTTTCACCACTTACCAACCCACCCTACACATCTTTCTCTGCTCTTATTAATTTTATTCCGACACCGCCCGTAATTAACAACAACAGATGGCACCAGCGACCTCCCTCGACCCCGACACTAATATACACCTGCCGGCAATATCGACTTTTTGCTCACAGATGTTCACCGATCTTACCAAAGATACGAATACATCAACCCGTAACAGCCGACACACACCAATCGATTATGCATAAATTATGTTCCCCCATTCCCCTTTGAGCTTACTAAAAAATGCGGGTCCTCATGGGTCCTCATGGTCCTCCTTCTATTTTCTTTGTCATCCCTCTCAAAACCGCCCTCATTGCGCTGGATATCCTTCCTATATACTACTGACATGTACAACACATGCACGTGCAGACACAATAAATGTGCGGGATAACCTTCTTCTTCTTCTTCTTCTTCTTCTTCTTCTGCTTCTTCTTCTTCTTCTTCTTCTTCTTCTTCTTCTTCTTCTTCTTCTTCTTCTTCTTTTTCTTCTTCTTCTTATTTTCCTGTTCCACCACTTCCTTCTCCTCCGGGAGTGTACTCCTTTGTATCGTTTAGCGCTTGTTTAAGAGTAGACATCTTCTGAAAGCTCCGGTGTCTGTTTTCAACATGGTAGTACTGACTATCTCAAATGTTCTATCAAAGCATTGTTGTTGGGTTTATTCTCTTGGTCTGTTTTCGTTGTTTCTAGTACTACATCGCTTTACCGAGCACTGTCTTGATGAAGATCATACAAGCGAGTATTAGAAAAACTCTTAATGGTTATCACCCAATCAACATTATAACACTCCATGCAAACCCATAGACCGTCCGTCTGCCTCACCTTTTCAGTGTCTAAAGACATTCTAATGACAATCACAACATAATGAAAGAAACGCATATCTTAACAGCACTGAAGTCAACACGAAGCACACTATTAACAAAACCGGCACAGGAAACAGAAACAAATGGCAAATTATCTAATTGGGTTAAATAAATGCATTTTATTTATATACATTTGTAGTCTGGCTTTTTGTATTCAAATCAACTTTTTGAGTATCAAGAAAATCATTATAACTTACTCATATAGATTTGTAGTCTGACCCTTTGTTACAACATGCATATTAACTCTGTGAGTGTCAAGCAATTCACAATACATTCATTGATCAGTGTAAAAATATCGAGTCTTTTCTTATCTCTTTCAGTCCCATTCTTCTGCTACGCTAGTTCAGTCTGTCTCCATAGTTGTTACCCTAGATCTTTCTATTCCATTATAGTATTATTTAAACACATGCAGGCTCAAATACTGTTATTCCTATTGTTTTTTTTTTTCTTCTAAGAATCTACATCATGGCGTTCTGGAAAAACTCATAGAGCTCCGTCTGTCTCTGCAAAGATTGTTACATGTAGATGCTGATCGTTTCATTAACTGATTCACTGCCAAACAACGGTAGGTTTGGAGCTAACCTGATACACAATCAAATGTTCAAGTATTATAATGCAAATTTTCCCTCATTGAGCATTGAAATTGTGGAAGATACCACAAAACAAACTAAATATCACGATAACTATATTAAGGCGATATATCGTCCTTCTGTCCAAACTGGAGGTCACATTTGACGATATATAGGCACTGAATCAGTTAACACACTGGTTGTAGACAGATCGGATTTGTCCTCTCATGTCCTCTCCTTGCCTGAACCACACTTAAATCCAGACTTCAGTGTCCTTAAACATGTCGTTTCATCTGTTAAGGTATCTTCGAGTAGCAATCTTTCATAGATACTCTTCAAAATCTCTGCTTTCTCCATTGAGTGTTTTCCAACTACTGACTTTTTTGAAGCCAATAGATCCGCTCGTAGGTTACCTCGCACTCCAGCATTATTTTCTTTCATATTCCTTACAGGACGTTGCAGTCAACACCAGCATCTTTCAGCTGCTGTTGATGTACTAGGCAAGATTACGCTCAGTAGTTTGCCATTGCTTGCTGAGTGGCCGGCTCAAATACCCCCCGCAAGTAACCAACGCGGCGCGATCCGCTACCGAATCTCGCGCAGCTGCGTTACTCACGAGATTATAGGGGATTACGGAGAAAGACGTAAACACCTTCACCAGGGAGATCGACTCCAGCATGACCATGACAATATATCCGCGTTATTCTTTGTGAGAGAGAAGTAGTTGTGTTAGTACCCAACCATGCCAACACTGTCTATTCTGAGGGCTATACTAAAGTACACACATTCAGAGACTGAACGTGTTAATAATAATAATAATAATAATAATAATAATAATAATAATAATAATAATAATATTCTTCTTCTTCTTCAGCCTTCCGAGCCATTGAGGTTCTTTGCTGCAAATACAATCCGTCTCCATTCGTCTCTCTGGTGGACCTTCTCTTGCCAGTCGTTGATTCCAAGTGCTTGTAGGTCTGTACATGTATTATCTCTCCACCGCCTTCTTGGTCTACCTCGGGGTCTACGGTCATTTATTTCCTGAGTGTAAGCGAGTTTTGTTTCCCTATTATCTTCCATTCTTTCTATATGCCCCAGCCATTGTAGTCTATTAGCCTTCATTATACCAGTGATTAGCGGGGACTTAAACAGATCATAAATGTCTTTGTTACTTCTTCTTTTCCACTCTCCACTTTGTGTATCCCTAATGGGTCCAAAGATGCGTCTTACAATTTTGTTCTCAAAGGTTTGTAACAAGGCTTCGTCTCCTTTCGTTGTACTCCAGGTTTCAGAGCCATACAGCACAACTGGTCTGATCAGTGTTTTGTATATTGTGATTTTGGTGTTACGAGATAGCGCCTTTGATTTTTTGATAGCGCCGTAGATGTTGTAGTGCATAGTATATCTTATTTCCAGAGTTGATTCTAGTTTGTATTTCTTCCCTTATGATGTTGGAGCAGTTGAAGATTGTACCCAGGTATTTGTATGTTTCCGTTCTTTTAATGGTCATATTATCTATTTGTATGTGGCCAGAGTTTCTAGCCATTCCGTCTCTTGAAATTACCATATATTCTGTCTTATCTTGGTTTAAAACCAGCCCTATCTGTTGGGCTTTTCCCTTTAAGTGAGTCAATATTTCCAATGTCTTTTGTTCACTTTGCCCTATAATATCTATATCATCTGCATAACCAAGCAGCTTGGATGTTCCTCCAATATCACATTCCTCCTTTACCTTCCTTACAACTTTCTCTAGAGCCAGATTGAAGAGTAGCGGCGATAGTGCATCACCCTGTTTCAAGCCAGATGTTATTTGGAAGGGGTCTGATTTCCTGCCTTTATATGTTACTATATTATAAGTATCTTCCATGCATAGTCTGGTCATGTTGATTAACTTCCTTGGTATTCCAAATTCCTGCATAGCATTCCATAGACTATTCCTATGGACACTATCATAAGCCTTTTTAAAATCCACAAAAATGTTATGGAGATCTCTTTTATATTCCCAATGTTTCTCGGCTATTTGTCGTAAGATAAATATCTGATCTATTGTTGATCTGTTTTGTCTAAAACCCGCCTGGTAGTCACCTAATATGTCTTCTGAATATGGTTTTAGTCTATTTAGTAATACTGCGGATAGTATCTTATAGCTTATAGCCAGTAGTGATATTCCTCTATAATTTCCACATTGGAACTTGTCTCCTTTCTTAAAGATAGGTATCAATAATGACTCTTTCCAGTCATGGGGTAATTCTTCTGTCCTCCAGATTTTTATTATTAGTTCGTATAGCTTTAGATGTAATGCATGGCCACCTGCCTTTATAAATTCAACAGCAATTCCATCAGTCCCAGTTGCCTTATTGTTTTTAAGTCGTGTGATTACATATAGGATTTCTTCAAATGTAGGTTCTTCAATTTGTGGTTCGCATATTAGAACCTCTTCCTGTGGGAAAATGTGACTTGGAGCTTCACAATTTAGTAATTCAATAAAATATTCTTTCCATAATAATAATAATAATAATAATAATAATAATAATAATAATAATAATAATAATAATAATAATAATAATATCATCATCATCCACTATAAGCCATGTATGTCTATGGGTTGATGAATACAATGTGCTTGAAGCGTCCAGGGCACAATCTTGAACAAATCTATAAAATTTTGAGAACACTGTTTGAAAGATGTAAAGAATAGGCTAAAGCCAATACAATCAGGTATCATACGTTGGTTTATTGGTTGGTTGACTGGTTGGTTGGTTTGTTGGTTGGCTTGTTGGTTGGCTTGTTGGTTGCATGGTGGGTTGGTTGGTTAGTTGGTTAATTAGTTGGTTAGATGGTTTGTCGGTTGCTTAGTTGGTTGATTAATTGGTTGGTTGATTAGTTGGTTGGTGAGGTAGTTGGTTGGTTAGCTGGTTGGTTAGTTGGTTGGTTGGCTTGTTGGTTGCTTGGTTGGTTGAAAAGTTTGTTGGTAGGTTAGTTGAGTTATTGATTGCTTGTTTGCTTGTTATTTAGTTGGTTAGTTGATTCGTTAGTTGGTTGGCTAATTGGTTGGTTAATTGATTGGTTTGTTAGTTGGTTAGTTGGTTGGTTAGTTATTTGACTAGTTGGTAATTGGGTAGTTGGTAAGTTAGTTGGGTTGTTAGTTAGTTGGTTGTTTGGTTAGTTGGTTGGTTGGTTTGTTGGTTGGTTAGTTGATTAGCTGGTTGGTTGGTTAGTTGGTTTTTGGCTTGCTAGCTTGGTTGGGTGGTTGGCTAATTGGTTGGTCGGTTGCTTGCTTGCTTGCTTGGATAGTTGGTTCGTTAGTTAGTTTGTTGGTTGCTTGCTTGCTTGCTTGGCTAATTGGTTGGTAGATTAGTTGGTTGGTTCGTTCGTTCGTTACTTAGTTGGTTCGTTGATAAGGTGGTTAGTTGGATGGTTGGTTGGTTGTTTATTTGGTTGAGTGGTTAGTTTGTTGGTTGCTTAGTTGGTTGGTAGGTTAGTTGGTTGATTGGTCAGTTGGTTGGTTACTTGGTTGGTAGATTAGTTGGTTGGTAGATTAGTTGGTTGGTTGGTTAGTTGGTTGTTTACTTCGTTGGTAGATTAGTTGGTTGGTAGATTAGTTGGTTGGTTGATTATTTGGTTGGTTACTTGATTGGTAGATTAGTTGGTTGGTAGATTAGTTGGTTGGTTGGTTATTTGGTTGGTTACTTGATTGGTAGATTAGTTGGTTGGTCGATTCGTTGGTTGATTGGTTAGCTGGTTGGTAGATTAGTTGGTTGATTGGTTAGTTGGTTAGTTGGTTTATTACTTGGTTGATAGATTAGTTGGTTGGCTTGTTAGTTGGTTGGTAGATTAGTTGGTTGGTTGGTTAGTTGGTTAATTGGTTCATTACTGGTTGGTAGATTAGTTGGTGGGTAGATTAATTGGTTGGATGGTTATTTGATTAGTTGGTTAGTTGGTTGGTTACTTGGTTGTTAGATTAATTGATTGGTAGATTAGTTGGTTGGTTCATTGGTTGGTTAGTTGGTTGGTTACTTGGTTGGTAGATTAGTTGGTTGGCTGGTTAGTTGGTTGGTAAATTAGTTAGTTGGTTGGTTAGTTGTTTAGTTGCTTGGTTGCTTGGCTGGTAGATTAGCTGGTTTTTAGGTTAGTTTGTTGGTTAGTTGGTTAGTTGTTTGGTTACTTAGTTGGTTGGTAGGTTAGTTGGTTGGTAGATTAGTTAGTTGTTTGGTTATTTGATTGCTTGCTTGGTAGGTTGGTTGGCTAGTTGGTTGGTAGATTAATTGGCTGGTTGGTTAGATTGTTCGTTGATAAGTTAGTTGGTTGTTTATTTGGTTGATTGCTTAGTTGGTTGGTTGGTTAGTTGGTTGGTAGGTTAGTTGTTTGTTTAGTTAGTTGGTTTGTTGGTTGGTTTGTTAGTTGGTTAGTTGTTTGTTTAGTTAGTTGGTTTGTTGGTTGGTTTGTTAGTTGGTTAGTTGGTTAGTTAGTTAATTGGTTGATTAGTTGGCGGTTGGTTGGTTAATGAGTTAGTTGGTTGGTGGGTTAGTTGGTTGCTTAGATAGCTAGTTGGTTAATTGGTTGTTGGTTAGTTTGCTGGTTAATAAGTTTGTTGTTTGGTTAGCTGGTTGGTTGGCTGCTTGTTTGGTTGTTTGGTTAATTGGTTAGTTGATTCATTAGTTGGTTGGTTGGTAAGCTGGTTGGTAAGTTAATTGGTTGGTAGGTTAGTTGGTTGGTAGGTTACTCGTTTGTTAAGTTAGGTGGTTAGTTGGTTCGTTGATAAGTTGGTTGGTTAGTTGATTGGTTAATTGGTTATTAGGTTGGTTAGTTTGGTAGCAAAGTTTTTTTTTAAATCAAGTATGTAAAGTAAAGGATAATTTACACGCCTTGATGCGCTTTTGGTATGTGGTGCTAACTCCATATTGTTATACAGCAGGATGAAACAGCAAGAGGGCCGTTTGTGTACTTTACACATCCTTCAGATGGTTGAAATAGAACAAAACATTCCCCGGGAAGGTTAACCCGGTCAACAAATGCCCGCAGAAGTCGGATGTGTCGGCCTAACGGCGCAAGAACGCAGCTCTGCTGTAAACAGGCACAACGCAATCACATCCGAAAAAAAAAACTCCGGATGAACGAAGAAGAATAACAAAACATTCCGCTGCCTCGACTACATGTTACAATTGTAAAACCTACACAATATCACAACAAGTGATCATTTACAATTCAAACTATTAGGAAATAACTTCCCTACACAAAATTTGCACATGTCGAACTAGATTTGAATAAAATTCACACTAACATCGATACAGGTAGTTCCACAAACAAGAGTCTCCGACTATTCATTACCGGCCACTCACTGTCTTGACAGACAATAGTTTGTTAACAGGCATAGTAACTATAACCCATGGCTAGGACCAGGGATGGCACTATGTGGGGTGTTGTGTTTAGTGAGCGCCTCCTAACATTCAGCGCTAACAGAAAGCAGGTAGTGCCGTCTATTGTTATACGTTAGCTCAGTCATATCTAAGACCTGACATTAGACTAATCGTTATGGCAACAACATATTGGTTATTTCGCGAAGTCGTAGTTTCTCGTGGTCTATTTTTCCCTCCTTGAAATAATCCTTGGTCGAAATGTTCGTTTGTGTCTTCGTTCAGTTATTTATTTAAGTAACTTGTAAAATCAAAATTTTAATGACGGACTGCAGTACTCACTTTGAAAATCCTAGAAGGTTTCTACTCATTGCACTGGCTGGAGTAGTCAGATGCTTATAGGCAGGTTGGTGTTTTAAGTTAGGAATAGGAGAAACTATTCAGAGACGCGCTGTGCGACAGTAACAATTCAAGGTAACTCTGTCATCAGTTAATATTTACTGCACTCCTCGTACCAGACGTTTCTGATCTCTGAATGATCTTTTCATCCAACGTTTGGTCCCACTCCGGATCAGACAGATCACAACTTTCTACGGCAACAATAATCAGCCAAAACAATCATCATCAACATCATAATCATCAACATCTCGTCATCATCATCTTCCACGTCTTCTGTGTCGTGGGGAGGAATAATTTGCAGGTTGTGTGACAGTTTATTCCATGCTCAGTCTTCGTAGACTTAGATGGATAGGACATCTTAGGAGGATGGATGATGGTAGAATACCAAAGGATATCTTTTTTGGTGAATTACAGATGGGTAAGAGATCTCAGGGTCGGCCTCTACTACGATACAAAGATGTGTGTAAGCGGGACATGATTGATACAGGCATTGATAATGCACATTGGGAGCAAGTCGCTGCTGAACGTGTTGCATGGAGGGCAAATATCAGAAATGGAATAAAGTCAAAGGAGAAAATTATTGCAGAAAAGTCACACACCAAGCGTTTGAGACGTAAGATGGTGCATGATGGTGGAAATGACCACGTGTTCAGATGCACCCTCTGTGAACGGACATTTACAGCGCAAATTGGCCTTATCAGTCACACTCGCTACCGCCATAGTTAAAAGTTATTATGCCTTTTTAAAGCACAAACTATCGTCTGTCAAGACGGCAAGGTGCCAATGGGGGGAGTACACGATGGGCGGCACTGGATAGTGTCATTCCGTGTGATTGTACAATGTCTTTGATGTCATCAATCCATGTTTTTCTTGGGCGTCCTCTTGGTCTCGTCGTACATGATCTTCTATGTAGGGCCTGTAGCAATACGGCCGGAGTTTAATCTCGTGGCTTATTGTCAAAGGGAACCTATCGAGCGATTTCTTGCCGGAGTGACCCAAGAAGTTGACTTGCCTCCCTTGTTACCACGACGAATCGCCTAGAATCTTCTAGACTCGCTAACTTTGATCAACTGTACTGCGCAGTAGCAGCCGGCCACTGACCGCACGGGGAAAGTCGCTTAGACTGTAAGCGAAGTTCGAGTTCGGGCTGACGGGCTAAGGTCAACTGGCGTTTGAGCTCAAGTGGGCTTGTTCGAAGGACGTCGTTGATAGTGGTTGTGTGAACTGTATCTATGGCGTTTAAAGAGGCCTTACAGATTCTCCAACATGTTGACCAAGTTACTTCGATGTAATGAATGTATTTTCATTTATTAATCTGGTTTTTGGCGTCGCTGTGTTTGTGTGTTTTAATGCTCCGCGCAGGCCGGCGTAGACGTTACGTCAAGTTAGCTCATGTATATTCTTGAGGTCTAAATGAGTTGTACATAGCCGAAATTGGGGTGTGGAAGGGATGGCTTTATCACCTATGATTTAATCGCATCCTATGCGCTATAGGCTATACGATAGCCACATAAGAAAGGGAAATACAGACTCGGGGCATTCGGGCCTTTAAAAAGATTATATGCAAGAACCGGCTTCGTGATAGTGATCGTCGGTCGGAGTCGGTGCGGTGAAGCGGTGTGACGAGTGACTTTCGGAGATCATCGCGGGTGCCGGGGTGAGACAGAGCGACACCTAAAGCTATCATGCGACATAGCCAACGACTCGGGATAGCGAGCGACGACGTTTGCGAGTGTCGGCAGAAGTATTAGACGATCGACCGAGGTTATGAAGGCCGCCTCCCTAAATTCGGTCGGCTACTGGATTTTCTTTTTCTACTTTCCTCCCAACTGTCATTTAACTATTTAATTCTTCAGAGGGGAACAAAAGGAAATGATATTGGTTATTCCGGATGGGGACAGTGAGAGAAGTAGAACCGAGGGGGCATATAACCTTCGGGAAATTATACTGTTGTTCCAGTGAAGAGTGACACCGTTCTAACTACTCACACTATTAGACAGGGGTGAGAGAACGGGGTTGGATGTCACCTGCTACATGGGGGATAGACCATGTATTTACACTGGGATGAAGGTCACCTGTCCGCCTCGAGTGCTGGAGGTCCCGGGTTCAGGCCCCGGTGAGGTCCGGGATTTATTTAAAACATCCACTTGGACTTCCAGTAATAAAATCTTCCCTGGTCTCTGGGTAGTGAGATCGGACGCCTGTGTGTATTGTTGCGCACGTAAAAAATCCCTCGGCAGTTGGAAATCGAAAAAGAGTAGCCTAACGGCGCTGCCCGGGCAAAATTTCGAGTTAAAAATCTACCCAAAGTATTTCAGGATCCTCGCCGATGCAACGGAGTTCATGCATTGAGCTGAGTTTCTCCAGACTCAGGTTTGAGTTAGGGGGAAAACGGAGCACTTATGGGTTAAACCGTGTGCCGTGATGTTGATCCAACGACTAAACTAAACTAACTATCCTTATATATATGAAGGTCACCTGCTACATGGAGGTGGGAACCATGTATTTGAACCGACGGTAGCCGTTGAGAAGAATGGAGGTACACTCCTCCCATAGGGAAAATGGGAAAGGGGGAGTACTTGAGCTGGTTTCGCAGATAGCTGAGAGTGAGAACCCAGGGAGCCATGAGGAGTGAGACGAACAGAAGGGGGGTTCGGCGGGACTGTCGAATATCTCTCCAAAGGGGTTATTAAGCCTAGAACTAATGCCTAACCTTTATTCTTTAATGCATGAAATGACTGAGACTTTTGCAGAGGACTTCGGCACCTCACCTGTGACTGACTGTGACTGGGGGATGCGTGGTCTCGAGGTAAGGTGTCCACCTCAAATACTAGAGAACCCAGGTTCAAGCCCCGGTGAGTACCGGGATTTTTTTTCACTTAGACTTCTAGTAATAAAATTTCCCCTGGTCTCTGGATAGTGAGATCGGACGCCCGTGTATATTGTTGCACACGTAAATAATCCCTTGGCACTTGGAAATCGAAATAGAGTAGCCTAACGACGCTGCCCGTGCAAAATTTCGAGTTAAAAATCTACCAAAGGTATTTCAAGAAATTCGCCGGTGCTACGGAGTTCGTGCACTGAGCTGAGTTTCCCCACGCTCAGGTTTGAGTTAGGAGGAGAACGGAGCACTTATGGGTTACACCCGTGTGCCGTGATGTTGATCCATGGACTAAACTAAACTAAACCTGTGACTGACCGACGGGACCTAACCGAGCTGCATCACAGTTCTCTAGGGACTAAGCTCTTCCAGGAGCGGTCTGACAGACGAGAGTCCAGATTCATTCTAGTGCATATCGCAGCATATGAGGAAGGGTGCAAGAACATTTATATCTTTTTATAATATATCCATTGATTCTGGGGGCCTAACCCTATGTTGTAAGTGCGCACTGAATGCTGATACCAGTGGCTCTCACTAGGTCGTTTCTTTGCAGAACCTGCAATGGAGTGTGAGTACCAGACCAGTTTAGACCAGGCCAGTGAACGAAGAAAATGGAGCGAACATAAGAGAGTGTGGGCGTGAGCTTCCCAGAGTTGAAATAGAGCCCGGTCGTTATAGTGGAAAGCGTTCCTGTAGCCTAGGGTCTCCGCATGCCAGCTACCGACTAGTACCAGTCCATAAACAGCCACCGCACTTATCTCACCTACCTCAGTAAGGTAACCCTGAACTGTAATGTGTCATATCAGGCCACTTCGACCCAGAGATGGTATCTGACAACCCATAGCGTGATATACCTGGCCCTTAGGTCTATTGACATTGCGTCAGTTGTTTGAACTTCATGACCTTTAGGACCGACTCCAGACACCGGAGTCCTGTGATTGAAGACTATTTGCGTCAGTTGTTTGAACTGTGGCCTTTAGATCCGACACCAGACACCGGAGTCATATGATCGAAGACTATTTTGATCCATTGTGTTTCCTCCAGCCACTAATGAATTCTTTGCATTTACGTGCATTCTATGAACTTATTATGAACATTTACTTAGCACAAAGAGATATCACGGATGTCTCGAACTACAAGCCAACCTTGTGGGTGAACTCGCCAGCCATCGCAGCCTAGACCCGATAGAAGTCCACGGAGTGGGTTGCCGAGAATAATCATCAGCTTCTAGAGGACGACTGCCTAGCCCTGCTACCACGCCGGTCCGGGCCCTTCTTGGGGAGGATCTGCAGCAGCCCAGTGAGAGAACCCCGACAGCAGACTGGGTGGACTGAAACATGGGCGGTTCGATGATGAGAGCCGTAACCCTCCCCTGCTGATCTTGTGCCTCTCTATCCTCCAACTGACAACCTCTACCTATACCTATCTCCTCTGACATTCTGTTGTACAATACAATTATATCTTATGTTTGTTCTAAACCAGAGTTGAGTCAGTTCCTCTGGATGGAGCGCTAGGGTTTGACGTCCTTTGAAAGAAAGGTTGAAAGAAGGGTACCCAGAGTCCGGAGGGGTTGGTAGACGGAAACCATAGGTATCGTATACCCAGAACTGATTCCACAGTATACAGTGTGGTAATAGCTCCCCTCACCCGAGGGACTTTACGACAGGGCCAGTGACGGTACTAGGGTCAGTTAATAAGTAAGTCACAAACGGCTGTAGAAAAATAACTAACTATGATAACAACTTGAAACCAGTTTATTTTTATACATACTTTACTTCTCAACATAATTTCCACCAACATTGATGCAATTATCCCATCGTTTTATCAGTCCTCCCAAATCGGTAGCATAGAACTGCGTGTCCTGTTTTCTAAACCACGTTTTAACTTCACATTCAATTTCGGCGTCATTCGCGAAATGTCTCCCGCCAAGGTGGGTTTTCAATGGACTTAGCCCTTAGCGATTTCCCGTAAATCAGTGCATGGTTGGGTAGAAAAAGATACGAGGGTGAGTCAATAGGTAAGTCACACTGTTCTGTGGGACGGCAGGTAAATGAAAACAGGGCACGCAGATTTATGCAGCCGGTTTGGGAGGACTGATAAAACGATAGGATAAGTGCATCAATGTTGGTGTAAACAATGTTGAGAAATAAAGGGACAATGTATGTATAAAAAATAAACTGGTTTCACGTTGTTATCAGTGTTAGTTATTTTTCTACAGCCATTTGTGACTTACTTATTACCTTATTCTCGTAGCTGAGGGTGTTGCATTCTAACGACATGGCCAAACCACTTGATCTTCTGTCTTTTAATAACTGTGGCACATGGTGTTGATCCCACTGTCTGTTTAGTAATATCATTTCTTACTCGCTCTCGGATTGTTATGTTGGCATCTCTCCTTAGGCACCTCATCTCATAGGTGTTGATTTTGCGAAAGTGTGATTTGGATAAAGTCCATGTTTGAGATTGGTAGCATAGGGTTTGTGTGAATATGCTGTTTATTATCTGTCATTTTGCGGACATGGGTATATTTGGATGTTTCAGTAAGGGTGATAGTTGATGTGTAAGTGCACTATCTTTTTGACATCTGATTTCGATTTCAACAACAATATCGGCTGTTAATATTGACACACACTTGCAGCTGTGCATTAACTTCTAGGTTATAAATAACATTTACAGTGCGTGATTCTGTATGTTATTGAAATGTATTAACAACAACGTATTGCATTCATGAAAGATCTGGAACTGAAAGACCAACGTATAGTTTACTCATACTACACGCATCCATAGGCAACTATTGTGGGCAGTTTATGAAAATTCTCCTTGTCCTTCTTTCTCTCGTTTGACGATAATTATAAGCAGTGTAAGGGAAACAATACCGCATAGAAACTGCAAAAGAAAAAAACAAACAAGAATAACTTGATTTAACTATATTGATAACAACATTGCGTTGTAAAACGTATACACAACACGGTACCCCAATTTGTTTTCAAAATGTTCTTGCTTTATTGCCAAGCTCAGTATTTAAATATGTTTGTACTTTTTGTTTCTTGTTTTTTTTTCTTCAATACTTTTTTTTGTTTTAAGTTACACATCCTTTACATGACGTTGCAATCAATACCAGCATTTTTCAGCTGTTGTTGATGTTCTTGGCAATTTGCCATTGGTTCCTGAGCGACCGGCTCACATACCCCGTAAGTAACCAACGCGTAGCGATTCGCTGCCGAATCTCGCACAGCGGTGTTCCTCACACGGATATATGGGATTACGGAGACAGTTGTTAACCCCTTCGCCAGGGAAACCGGTAATACTACATATGCCAATATGATTGGGCCATTCAAATATCAATGGCAAACTACTGAACTAACATTGCCTAGCAAATCATAAGCTGTCAATAAATGCTGGGGTTGATTGCAACGCCATTAAACTAACTTTTTAACATATACCCATGAGTATGTGGTAGCGCAGTAGCTAGCACACTTGAACGCCGGCGCGGTGGGAATGTGTTCGAGTCCCCACCAAGACGGGTGTTAAAACATTCACCTGGGCTGCCAGCAGGCCACAATGTAAAAGTGGGTAGCAGAAAATGTTTCGGAAAGTAAAAGCGGCCGGCGTGAAATTGTCCACGTCGCCCAGGCCATGCCGATTGGTCTATATAAGAATATGGGGTTAGTACCAGGACATTCTTTGGAAATAAAAGCGACCGGCGTTTTACCGACATCAGATAAAAGGTGTGTATCAGAGATTAAGAACAGAATAGGGTAATCAAAATCAGCATTTCAGAAACGTATGTATAGCTGATATTTTAGCATTTTATGGAATGTCAGAAAGAAAGTTTTGACATGTTATACCGAATGTTATATATATACATTGCAGAGAATATTCTTCATCTTGTGAAATGCCTCCTCTGCTTGAGCTATTCCACGTGTAACTTCCTTAATACGTCTTCCATCTGCTGTTATTAAAGTATCTAAATAATTAAATGCAATGACATGCTTCAGATTGGCTCCATGTACTTTGGTGTTGCACTTGGGTACACAATTGTTCTTTGTAATAACCATTGCTTCTGTTTTTCTGTTATTCAGACTCAGTCCTTTGTTTTGACTTTCTATTGCAATTGCATCTTTCATTTCTTGTCATTGTGTATTATTTTCATCAACCAAACCCATGTTATCAGCAAAATGTTGTGCATTTATGTTTAACAAATGACAAAATGGACTTACTATAAGACTTAGAATTGCGGCAAGCCCAGCAGTGATGTAGCCAACTTTCCCCTGCACCCGGTCCAGAAGTTTGTTGAGACAACCCTGAAATTAAGAATGTTAGTAGTATGTACCAACTTTCCCCTGCACCCGGTCCAGAAGTTTGTTGAGACAACCCTGAAATTAAGAATGTTAGTAGTATGTACCAACTTTCCCCTACACCCGGTCCAGAAGTTTATTGAGACAACCCTGAAATTAAGAATGTTAGTAGTAGCACCTTGCCATCTTGATGATAGTTGTGTTACATTGTGCGTAAAAATGGCATAATAACTACAACGCATAGCTGGGACCAGAAATGAAGTTATACCTCTTCATTGCACAAAGCCGGGCTGAATTGTAGAGATCATGTGTTGCCCTTGCAGCATGATCCCTCTCTCGGCCTTCCTAGTTTACCCCAGAGGAAAAATGACACCAATACGTCTGGAACAAGACAAGCTGCAGGAGCTGCCGGAACAACAAAGCAACGTTCTCGCTGTCCGCCTGTCAGAGCTTCGATCGTAGACCACTTGCCGACCAGGGCCTAAGACCTGGTCTGCCCTGCCTGACATTTAGTCTTTCGGTTGCATGTCCTCGCATTAGGATAAGGCTTGTGCCCTCCTAACTGCGCTCCTCCGCCCGAAGTAGAATGGTAGTATGCAAGCGTTAATTTATCAATATCATCTTCCACTTTTGCCGTCAAGCGTTATGGGGAGGCAGATGAGTGCCATTGTATAGTGTCAGTTCTTGTGACCGTACAATGATGTTTATATCGTCATTCCATTTTCTTTTCGGCTGCCCTCTTGCTGTAATATTACAACTTCTTTGGAGTTTCATCAATGCCGGTAACTGATAGCGTTGCATTCTAACAAGATGACCAAACCATTTGATCTTCTGCCGTTCAATATACGTTGCACAATGTTTTGATACCACTGTCTGTCTGATAACATCATTTCTTACTCGGTCTCGGATAGTTAAGTCGGCAGCTCTTCTCAGACATCTCATCTTGCAGGTGTTGAATTTGCATGTGGTGATTTGGATAATGTCCAAGTTTTACACTGGGTTGAAATGAATATGCTATTAATTGTCTGTCATTTTTCGAACACAGGTCGACACTCATACGATTGTGAACATCAACCCAAACGGTCTGCGCCCTAATTTCTGATAATATCATGTAGATACAACGCATTAGCTCATCGATGGAAAAATGGAAGAGACCGATTAACCACATATTCCTCCTTGCTGTCAGGCCCACAGAGTGTGTTGGTGTTATAATTTCATATGCCCACAGCAGGAAACTGCTATGAACATAGACAAGAAAATAATTATTTCTACGCGTGTATATAGAAAACATCTTCAACATTATTATTTTCTTAACGTTCATATTGAGGTTATCTTCAGACTTTTTTTCTATACGTATATGTTGAGTTAATCTTCAGCAATATTTCTGTATTGAGATTATATTTGGGATTCTTTCTTATTTTCCTTCATCGTTTGTCCTATATTTTTGTTTGTATACATTAATGCGTAGGGCGTGTATACAGCGGAGCTGCGAAATTTACTTTCGACGTTTTCTGGCATTTGTTTACGGGATTATCCTTCCAGGCCATTCTTTCTATACTTATATATATATATATATATATATATATATATATATATATATATATATATATATATATATATATATATATATATATTGTGTTTATCTGTTGCATTGCTCCAATATATGTATATATTGAGTTTATCTGTATCAGTTTTTCTATAGGTATACACTGAGTTTATGTTTAGAATTGTTTCTCCGCGTATTTTTGAGCTATCGTCAGCTTTGTTTTTATGCTTATACATTGAGTTTATCGTCCACACCGTGCCCATACTTATATATTGAGGTTATCTTCAGTAATTTGTCTTTATATGTATATTGAATTTATCTGCAAAAATATGTTTATATGTCTATATTGATTTTTATTTCTACAGCAGTGCTTCTATACTTATATACTATCTTCATCTTCAGCATTGATTATAAATGTTTATACTTTCAGTTTATTATAAGCATTGTTTCTATAAGTATATATTTAGTCTTCAAAGTTGTTTCTAAACGTATGTATTGACTTTATCTTTCGCATTGCTCCTGTATGTTTACATAGTGAGTTCATCTCCGGCAATATTTCTTAACGTATGTATTGTGCTTACATATGACATTTTTCTATACGTATATACTGAGTATATCCCTAGCTTTTTTTAATAGTATATATATATTGAGTTTGAATTCATTATTGTTTCTATACATATTTATTGAACTCATCTTTAACATTGTTACAATACGATAGTGAGTTTATCTCTAACATTGTTTCTGTGTTTCTGTACGTATATATTGCCCATATCTTCAGTAACATTTCTTTACGTATATATTCAGTTTATCTTCAACATTGTTTCCATATATATATATATATATATATATATATATATATATATATATATATATATATATATATATGTATATATATATATATATATATATATATATATATATATATATATATATATATATATATATATATATATATCATCTTACGTCTAAAAGTTAAGAAGAAACAAATCTACATTACCGTTGTATAGAGAGCAGGGTGTTCTTGAATAAAGCCAAAAGAGTTTGTCCTTACTGCTTCATCCGTCATGTTTCTGAACACTCCACACTTGACTGAAAAGTAGTTTAAGTTGCAACAGCTCTCTGGCACGTACAGAATCACGGCTGCAGGATACCAGGGCATCAACTTAATGTGTTCCCAGATGTATTAAACTATAATCTATGGTCAAATTAATGTATTCCCAGATTTATTAACCTATCATGTATGATCAAATTAATGTGTTCCCAGATTTATTAATTTATCATGTATGATAAGAAAATACTCAACGAAATTGACTACATACTTATTAATAAAAGGTTTAGAAATGCGTTAATTAATGTAAAGACAATGCCGGGTGATGACTGTAATAGTGATCATGCACCACTATGTGGACTAATAAAAGTAAGACTGAAGAGAGGGGAAAAAATGTTTAAGAATATGAGACTTAATAAATAGGTATTGAAGGTAGATAAAGAAATTCAAGAACAATGCATAGTGACTGTAAAAAAAAATAGGTACAATGCAATAGCTAAAATACAGAGTATAAACGAACAATGAGAAATGTTAAGGGACTCCATTCATCAAACAAGCAAAGAAATATTACAGGAGAAACGCCGAAATAAATCAGGTCTTATAGTCTTTATAATTGTTCATTTACTCGTTGAAATAGACGAAATCCAGCTCTGGTCGAGTCGTGTATCTGACACACATTATGGGTATTGTTTTATTTTCTGAAATAAAAACATGGTAGCCCCTATAGGAATCGTGTTTACAATGTTACAGAAACGGGAGCTTCGGTGTAACGGTTACGGCATCGTTCGCTGTGGCAGGGAAAGACAACCACCCATTTAACTGTGCACTCAGGCCTACGAAATACAGTGGATCTAATAATATACATATCCACAGCAGGCGAAGTGGTCAAGCCGTTTGACTCGGGCTCCGAAGATTGTGGGTTCGATTCCGGGCCTCGTCCTTCGGTTCACGAGTGAAATTTTTCGGAGACTCCTGTGAGTCGTTGCTAAAGCTACGGAGTTTGTGCTTTGTGCGATGCTTTCCGCACTGCGGAAAGAGACCGAGCCAAATGGGACAAAATCCGGTGCAATGAAATCGACCCTGTCGACTTTTAAGCGACTTTTTTTTGTTACGGGGCGTGTTTGTTTGTTTGTTTGTTTTATTGTCATAGACTTCTTCAACCCACTGCTTACAGTGATGTTAACGTGGTAAACATGGAAGCAGTTCATACAAGAAACACAACAGCGCATGCCAACTAAACACCTAATATAATAAGAGCATTACGGTCTTGATGTTGAAACCATTTGCTGGACTGCCACAGGAACCAGGACCTGCCTTCTGTTATATTTCCCTCCACACCGCAACACTGCAGCTGAAGAAGACAACCGTAAACATACATTCCACTGTTATTACTATGAGTAAGGACAGAATAAAGATAGAGATGCAGACGAGTTAAAGGTGCACGAAAGGTGAAAGGATCGATATCATTGCACCTGGTTTTATCCCATATAGCAAGGTCTCTTTTCGAAAGGAGGCCTGACGAAAGCGTCGCACGAAGCAGACACTCCGTATGTCTTGCAATGTCTATTTGGACCCTCCCATAAACCTGCACTCGTCAACCGAACGATGCAGCCCGGAATTGAACCTACAGCATTCGCCACGGAGACTCTTAGTTAGTTCAGAGTTAACGACGTATAAGGAACGACAATGGATAGATAAGGATAGAGGAGTTTAGTTTGAGATGTTTGAGGCCTTTGCGCAAGTGTGGGATACAGGAAGACAAGGATACTTATTTTAGTTTAGTTTTTGGTTAAGGGTGATTTCGACTGAACACGTATATATCTCCATAAGAGCTCAAGTCTAACGTCTTTCTCCTTAGTCCCGTATACTCTCGTGAGTAACATGACGTGCGCGAGAATCGGTTGCGGTTCTCACCGCGTCGGTAACTTACGGGGTATGTGAGCTGGTCGCGCAGAAAGCAATGGGAAACTACTGATCGTAATCTTGCCAAAAAAGTCAACAATCAGCTGAAAGATGCTGATGTTCACAGCGATGTCCTGCAAAGGATATGCGAACAAACAAGAAAAAAAAAATCTTGGGACAACGCAAGAACGTGTTAACAATGGCGAGGATCAAAATGTGCATGTACGAGAATACCACATACAATAAATATTATAATCCTATTACGACTTTACATAGTATTACTACAAAATTTGTAGTACTATTAAAATTAATATTGATACAACAATCATGTTAGTACTGTAAATAGTAGTTTTGTATGTAAGTTTTCTAATGTTGAAATATATGCTGGTCTATTTGACCTGCTCCTTTGATTTGCGACTGCCAAGAGATTTGTAGGAGAGTCTCCGTAGGGGAGTGTGGGAGTCTCCGTGGCGAAGTTGTCAAGTCGTTTGACTCGGGCTCCGAAGGTTGTGGTTCGATTTCGTGTCGCACCCTTTGGTTTAAGAGTGAAATTTTTCGAAGACTCCTGTGGGTCGTCGCTAGAGCTACGGAGTTCGTGCTTTGTGCGACGTTTTCAGCGTTGTGGATAGAGACCGAGCCATATGGGATAAAACCCGGTGCAATGAAGTCGACCCTGTCGACTTTTAAGCGACTTTTTAAAGGGATTTGTAATACGTGCAACGTGTGTACAAGTCTTATATTTACGTCCTTACTCGATAAGACTAGGCCTGTGAGTTACTACCATATGGTGGGGGAAAAGTATTACGTCAAGGCATGCATCTAAACAATCCTAAATTATGGCTGTTGTGGTGGAGAAGCCAGTGTGGAACTGGTCAGAATGATAGCGCGGTTGGATGGTTTGTGTATAGCTAACAGCTGGCAACGTGGGAAATACAAATCTGTACCATTAGGCTTCTGCTGAGAGAGATGGCGCGTTTATGAGCTCGTCCCGAGTGCAGTAGCATCAAATCTTTTTTTTTTTAAAACGTATTCACTTACGAAAACAGAAAAATAAAAGTTTCGGTGGCATTAAAATATAATATTTACCCGGCGTGGCGTGGTAGATCAAAGTTTAAAAATTTAAAGAACCATGTACACCCCTTACAATCCATTGGGCATATGGTGCAAAACCCATATTTGAATAAGCCACTGGGCACTCGCTGGGCAGACCCACCTCTGCCTTCCTTTACATCCTAAGGCATTTCCTGGTACACATTTTAGGCTGGATCTATTTGGAGAATCCGTACTTTTGTGTATTGGAACTTATTATCACCAAATCCGCAGGTTAGCGTCTAGTCACAACTCCGGACAAGGTTGGTGGTTTTCCCTATCAAAGATGTAAGCCACATACTTCCCTGCTCTAGTTTACTGGAAACCCTTGAGAAAGTGCCCGTTTGGCCATGAACCCCCACTCCCTCACCTCCCTTACCATCCCAGCTTCTTCAACAAGGTAAAGTGAAACCATGGGGTTGTGTATCTGAATGCGCGTCAGAGCATCCGACAGGTAGTTGTTGGTTATGGTCTCAAGTTACGACGGTAGGCAGAGAATCCATTTATAGAGACAATCGCTAGTCACCAACCAATATGAACACTGTCAAACAGGAAAGCAATGGCCGATTAAGTTCTTTGCGCATACCTAGAAAACTTCAGCGGTTGATGAAGTTATAGAGGGAGACACTTATGGGGGTAAATATTCTACAACAGAAACGTTCTACAAAGGAAATACTCTACGAAGGAAGTATTCTACAAAGGAATTACTCTACAAAAGAAGTATTTTACAATGGAAATAGCTTACAACGGAAACTTTCTACAATCTAAACATTCTATAATCTAAACATTCTACAATGGAAACATTTTTCAATGGAAACATTCTAAAATAGACAGATTCTACATTGGAAACATTCTACAAAGGAAACATTATACAATGGAATCATTCTACAATCTAAACATTCTACAATGGAAACATTCTATAATGGAAACATTTTTCAATGGAAATATTCTACAATAGAAAGATTCTACATTGGAAACATTCTACAAAGGAAACATTATACAATGGAATCATTCTACAATCTAAACATTTTACAATGGAAACATTCTATAATGGAAGCATTTTTCAATGGAAATATTCTACAATAGAAAGGTTCTACATTGGAAACATTATACAAAGGAAACATTCTACAATGGAATCATTCTACAATCTAAACATTTTACAATGGAAACATTCTACAATGGAAACATTTTTCAATGGAAATATTCTACAATAGAAAGAGTCTACATTGGAAACATTCTACAAAGGAAACATTCTACAATGGAATCATTCTACAATCTAACCATTCTACAGTGGAAACATTCTACAATGGAAACATTGTTCAATGGAAATATTCTACAATAGAAAGATTCTACATTGGAAGCATTCTACAATGGAAACTTTCTACAATGGGAACATTCTACAATGGAAACATTCTACAAAGGAAACGCTCTACAAAGACCAAGCGACCGTATGGGATGGTTATTTACCCAAAGCTTTAAAAAGTCTAGTCACAAAATAAAATTACATTTCAAGATAATTAAACAAATCAGATACAAATGTAAAGAAACTAGTAGATAAACAGTTAAAAATAATATTTTAAAGAAACATTCTTTTGAAAACATTAAACAGAGCTGTTTGAACTGTTTAGTATAACACTAGTGATAATACTAACACCATATTTATAGGCCATGAAACAAAATAATTGTGAAAATATTACAATTGATAGTCAGGAACAAAATCAACTAAATACTTATGACAACAATCTAAACAACAAACTTGTGAAACGCGAAAACTTTCATCCTTCCTGCAAATTGAACAAATAATTGTGAAAATGACAAATAAAGTAGCTACAAAAACACGAAACAACATAATTACCTCTTGTTGCATGGAGTCCCATTCGTTGGTAACGTCGTCATTGTTATAACCCACATTATATTTCTGTGTCAAGGACTTCTCCATTTGTTTGCTCAATTTCTCCCTCAACTTGTATAGAATGTGTGATGAGAAAAGAAATGTGTACATATACAATCGCAGAGGTGCTCGAGTAAATATTTAACTGAATGCAAAGAGAAAGTATTTCATGAAAGGTAGCACATTGTCCATTCAGGATAATGGACTCAGGATAATGGATTCAGGATTCATTCGTTCTTGTGCGCGCATACGTGCGGCGGGTAGATGTGTGTGTGTGTGTGCGCGCGCGCGCGCGTGCGTGCGCACGCGCGTGCGAGCCTGCCTGCGTGTGTGTGTTTGTGTGTGTGAATAAGAGATTAAATGGGTTTAAAGGTACGTAGACAGACCTCGTTGCCTGAGGTATTATCTTGCCCTTGGGGGGAAGATGGTATTCAATTTTTCCGACCGTTAGGCCAAATGTGTATGTTGTTTTAGTTTGTTTGTTTTTTTTTGGTCCGGCAGTGAAATGCCTCAACAGATTCAAGAGATCAACGAATTTCTGTTACCAGCCAGAAGAAAAGATGCCAAATCTCTCTAGAGCAAGGATATTCGTCAGTACACGGTGTTGCAGTGGTCGCTTGTACACAGAACTAACAATCAAACAGTCGTGGCGTACGAGTTTGTGCCATGGGTGTGCAGTGTGAACACCACAGGATGCGAGGCAAGTAGGGTCCTCGAAAGCTCCCAGTGAGCTTTCAACAATTATTTCTTTTAGCATCAGTCTTGTTTCCAGATCATCGTCACCTTGTGTTCCTACTAGTGCCCAAACATTGACTACGCTTATGTCAACATATCAGCAGAACTCATGTCATCATTACATACAATACCTGGTTCGTCACAGAGGAACGTGGCAAGACAGCGAAAATATGGAAGTATGTCTTGGTGAACATCAGTGCTGTCTATTGCTAGCGGTACCTTCGCATACGTTAGATGGACATTTCTGTTTCCAGTAGTGGCACAATAACATTGTATAATGTATGGTGTTGTGTCAGTACTACAGAGCTCAAGGTGTGAAGTATAGTGACAGTTCTGTTTCCAACAGTGACACAATAAAATTGCAAAATGTATTGTGTTGTGTCAGTACTACAGAGCTCAATGTGTGAAGTACAGTGACAGTTCTGTTTCCAACAGTGACACAATAACATTGTGCAAACTGGATGGTGTTGTGTCAGTACTACAGAGCTCAATGTGTGAAGTACAGTGACAGTTCTATTTCCAACAGTGACACAATGACATTGTCAAACAGATGGTGTTGTGTCTGCCACTACTCCACAACACAATCTGCTATGTAATTTACCCAAGCATTGTCATATTGTTGTCTCAGTACTACGGAGCTCAACGTATGAAGATAACCAGATTACTAATGTCGTCACTGCTTTATTTGGGACTCAACTATCTACCTGCGAGAGTTATTTTTCCGTTGTGTAGTGACTTTAACTATGTAGTATGTACTATTTGATAGATATTGTATGATATTGGTTTTGTTCCTCGTATACATGTATCTACTATGTTCGCTAGGAATGAGGCGCTGGAACCTCTTTCCCCCAGGTAGATGGGGCCCGTTAGCTATTACAGCGGCCAATCTAGGAGATGGAAAACTCCGGTTATAAACCCCCAAGTTCAAGGTGGACCGACGTGCCGAGGACTGAATGGCCACGGGTGAGCTGGTTGTGGACATGGAACGTCTGGTATGCGGGCGGGGCGGCGCCAGGCGTATTGACTCCTGAGGGACATCCCCTGCCCCTTCCCTAGCAGGCAGGCTCTACTAGGGTGACCGATTATATCCTGTCTTCATATCTAACTAACTATGAATAATACAAAGAATTATCGCCGAAGCAATAGGGTACGTGCTTTGTGCTCGATACTTTGACAACAG
The DNA here is from genome assembly GCA_963921405.1 of Cepaea hortensis. Taxonomy (NCBI): domain Eukaryota; kingdom Metazoa; phylum Mollusca; class Gastropoda; order Stylommatophora; family Helicidae; genus Cepaea; species Cepaea hortensis. Next base: position 85,712,114 of record OY992885.1, read on the forward strand.
CCAGCGGGGAGAGAATGGAGCGGAGGAGAAGAGGCAGAGGAGAGGAGACAAGGAAAAGGAAGAAGAGGGATGGAGTCAGAAGGGGTAGTAGAAAAACGGATCGTTTGGGACTCAAAAATGTACGGGTTGGGTATTGGAGTTGTCGTAGTGCAAAGCAACGAGGACCAATACTGGAGAAACTGGTCTACGATTTTGATGTCCTGATGTTACAAGAACTGAATACAAACTCTTTTAAGTGCCCTGGCTATACATGTTACATAACCCAACTGGGCAGGGAAGACATGGGCAGGCTCTGGTGGTCAAGGATGGTTTATAGCATGCATTCAATACTGGATATGAGTGGGTGGGGTCAGGAGAGTAAAGAGGTGCAGGGAATGCGGATACAAATCGGCCGATACAGTTGGAACCTGATAAATATTTATGTAAATGGGGAATCTTGCATAAGCAGAGAGAGTTGGGACTGGTTGAAAGGTTCAGTGGACACCCCAGGTACCAGGTATCTGATATGTGGTGACTTCAACGCCCTCGCCAAGGAATGGGACAGGTCGGGAAAGAACAGACAGGGTACTGCTCTTGCTGAGGCCTTGCTTGAGACGGATGTTGTCTGTCTAAATGACGGGAAACCCACTAGGCTAGCAATGAGACCGGGGGACCCCGACACTGCCATCGACCTGGCGCTTGTATCCCAAGAGGCGGCATCAGATATAAAATGGAGCGTTCTTGGAGATCATGGAAGTGACCAACTCCCCTGTTGTGTGCTGATACCTAAGTCCAGCACTGTTAGGGCTATAAGAGCTCGCAGGGCATTCAGTTATGTTCGCGACCACTCTTCGCTCTTGGGGCGCCTTAGATGACAGGGAAGATATAAACCAACAAGAAGAATCTTCACCCAACCACCATGGTGGACACAAGAGGTGGAGAATTCATGGAGGGAACAGATGAAGAGACAGACGATGCCTGGTACACATGGTACCGTTTATGATGATAACAACAGACCTATGACAACTGACAAGGACAAAGGGGAGGCTTTTCTAGTGCGATTGTTAAAACAGACGGATCAGCAAGATAGGGCTATTAGAGATAACGTCAGAGAAGCCTAGTCACGGGTCACTAGGAAGGAAGACTGTGAGATTAAAGTGGAAGATAGTAGACGGGTACTGAAGCGGGCTAAAGACACAGGTAAGGATGGGGTGAGGTACTCCTATATGAGGAACATAATTGATGGGGACTTGGAGGAGATGGCTCTTTTTTTCAACCTAAGCATCAATACGGCGTAAATACCCCACGATTGGCTGCATAGCTACCTGGTCCCACTCCCAAAGCCAGGTAAGAATCACTCCAGACTTAATGGATACCGAATCATAACCCTGCAAACCACGTATGGCAAAGTCCTCGAAAAGATAGTAGCACGCAGGCTCCAGCGACATTTGGAAAGTCGTAATCTGCTTCCCCAAGAACTCGAGAGTTACCGGCCTGGGAAGGACACCTGGGCCAATGCTGCAACTTTTACATTTTGATGTCTACGAAGGCTTCAAGGATAAACAGGAGACAGTGGCGGTAGCTCTTGATCTGGAGGATGCGTATAACAGGGTCAGATATGATCAGTTGATATACACACTGTTGGACATGGAAGTCTGCCCTTGCCTTGTTAGATGGGTTGCGACAGTCCTTTTTGAGCGTAAGGTTGCACTGCGAATGGGTTCCTGGACTTATGACCCCTGTACTATTACACCTGGGTTGCCGCAGAGTCTGCCATGTCCCCAGTGCTTTTTAATGTCTACACCAGCAAAATCGCAGCTATTGAGACACCAGATGTGGGTAGAATCTTGACATTTGCAGATGATGTGCTGGTGTATAGACAGAGCAGAGACAGAGCAAGTTTAGCGAAAGACTTACAGGTGGCAGTAAACAGGGTGGCGGAGTGGTGCAGGGAAGCAAGGGCCATTATACACCCAGACAAGGCATAGGTTGTGTGGTACTCCTTGGATAACCGGATCGTCAAGGCAGATGTCCCAGGTATAATGTTGAATGGATGTCCTCTTAGGCGAGAGTAGTATACAATGTGCAATTCGATTATTATTTGGTGGATTGACCTGTGGATTGACCTTGACCTCGGGTGATTTTCACTCCCCCTCGGTCATGAAGTTGGGTGGGGTAAGGGGTGATATCTAGGTCATATGTAAGGGCGATAATTCTAAGATTTTATGTTTCTAAGGGCAGATAACTATTGAGTGGGTGTATAAAAATGTTAATTAATTATTAAAAAATAAAATAAAATAAATAAAAATAAAAATAAATAACGACGGGGTGCGGGGTGGTGGCGAGGGGGTGGGCGCATGGGGTGACGCTAGGTGATTTGGGTTTAAACACTATCATCACAGGGTTGCAAATGAAAACCTTAAAAGGTACAGATGGTCGATATTATTATTGATTTTAGCGGGTATAGCTTAGTGAAATTCGTTGGTGAGGGGTGGGTAGCGGCTATTAGTGCTATGTAGAGGGTCGTAGTGACCTATATACTATCATCATACGGGTTACAAATGAAAACCTTAAAAAGTAAAAAGGGCCGATAATATTGATTGCAGCGGATATAGCTTAGTGAAATTCGTTGCTAAGGGGTGGGTAGTGGTTATTAGTCGTCTGTAGAGGGTCACCGTGGCGTTTTTACTATCATCATACGGGTTACAAATGAAAACCTTAAAAAGTAAAGACGGCCGATATTAATGATTTTAGCGGGTATAGCTTAGTGAAATTTAATGTTAAGAGGTGGGTAGCGGCTAGTAGTGATCCGTAGGGGGTCGTAGTGACCAATACACTATCAACATAAGGGTTACAAATGAAAATATTAAAAAGTAAAGATGGTCCATATTATTGATTGTCTCGGGTATGGCTTAGTGAAATTCGTTGGTAAGGGGTGGGTAGCGACTATTAGTGATCAGTATAGGGATGTATTGGCCTATACACTATCATCATACGGTTACAAATGAAAACCTTAAAATGTAATGATGGCCGGTATTATTGGTTGTAATGGGTATGGCTTAGTGAAACTCGATTGCGGTGGGTATGGCTTAGTGAAACTCGGTGATAAGCGGTGGATACCAGTTATTAGTGATCTATTGAGGGAAGTAATGGCCTATACATTATCATCATACGGTTACAAATGAAAACATTACAATGTAAAGATGGCCGGTAATATTGGTTGCTGTGGGTATGGCTTGGTGTCATTCGTTGATAAAGAGTGGGTAGAGGTTATTAGTGCTAGTTAGAGGGTTGTAGTGGTATTACAGTATTATCATAGGGTTATAAATGAAAATCTTAAAAAGTAAAGATGGTCGGTATTAGTGGTTGTAGTGTGTACGGGATAGTGTTATTCGTTGTCAGGGGGTGGATAGTGGTTATTAGTGATATGTAGAGGGTGAGTGGTATATATACTATTAGCATACGGGTACAAATGAAAACCTTTTAAAAGTACAGATGACCTTATTATTGGTTGTAGTGGTATGGCTTAGTGAAATTAGATGTTAAGGGTGGGTGAGTGGATATGTAGCTAGATAAGTACTCGAACACTAACATCATACGATTTCAGATCGGTAAATCAAAATCTAATATATATATCTTTCTCTCTCCCCCTTGTGTCTACACGGGTCTTTGCTTCGTTCCCCCAGAAACCCATTTCCAAGACCAATATTTGTTCTCAAACTTGGGAAATTTTAGGGGAAAAGTGATTGTAATGATATGGTGATGATTAAAGGGTGGTAAATTAGTGGTCAAGCAGTGGTCAAGCAGTGGGCAGGTGGTGGTCAACTGAGGAAATTTTAGGGAAAAAGTGGTTGTAATGATATGATGATGATTAAAGGGTGGTAAATTAGTGGTCAAGCAGTGGTCAAGTGGTGGTCATGTGAGGACATTTTAGGGGAAAGTGGTTGTAATGATATGGTGATGATTAAAGGGTGGTAAATTAGTGGTCAAGCAGTTGTCAAGTAGTGGTAAAGTGAGAAAATTTTAGGGAAAAGTGATTGTAATGATATGGTGATGATTAAAGGGTGGTAAATTAGTGGTCAAGCAATGGTCAAGTAGTGGTGGTCAAGTAGTGGCCAAGTACCGGGCAAGTAGGGGTTAAGTGGTCGAGTGACCACTTAAATTGTAGGGGAAAGTACGTGTAGTGAACCTGTGTTTGTTAAAGTGATCGATGACGTGGACAAGTAGTGGTTAAGTAGTGGTAAATGGCCAAGTGACTACTTAAATTGTCTGTGAAAGTAGGTATAGTGACATGGTGATGATCAAGAGGTGGTCAAGTGGTGTTCAAATAGTGGTCAAGTAGTGGTCAAGTAGTCGAATGACCACTTAAATTGTAGGGTATGGTACGCGTAGTGAAACGGTGATGGTAAAATAAGTAATGACATGGTCAAATAGTGGTCAAGTAGTGTTCAAGTAGTGGTCAAATGGTCGAATGATCACTTAAAATGTAGAGGAAAGTATGTGTAGTGAAACGGTGTTGGTTAAAGTGATCGATGAGGTGGTCAAGTAATGGTCAAGTTGTGGTCAAGTAGTGGTCAAGTGGTCGAATGAGCACTTAAATTGTAGAGTATGGTACGTGTAGTGACATGGTGATGGTTAAAGTGATCGATGACATGTTCACGACGTTATGCCGCCTGCTAAGTTCAGAAAGTAGTGTCCTTAGTATTGGTAATTTCCCTGACAGGAGCGCCTCGAGCACTGATTTTGTATTGATCAATAGCACCTAGTGGTACAGTCGACACACATGGACAATAGTTACATCCGGTCAAAGATGGCGTCGCACCCTATCACACATGGGTAATTGCTACAACCAAACTACGTCTCATTCACTAAAACTGGTCAAATATGGCGTCACATCCGGTCACAGGGGTAATGGGACATTTGAGACACGTGATTAAGAGGGAAACTATAGAAAAAGGGTGTCTTATCGGTTGTCGAGTCAGGGAACCTAACGTATGATGATCACTGTGTATAGGAGTGAATACACTGCATCATCAACACTGCATCCGAAGGGTAAAATGGTCACCCCCTTCTTTCTCTCTTTTCTATAACCGTGTAGTCCTAGTGTTATCCGGTTACACCAAAGGACACCCGGGCATCAACACAACAAACTGCCCCGATTCAACCTTAGGCAATGCACGTAACATGACAGGTCACATGTCCGCCGTCATAACCAGCGACGTTATCACATATCAAATTAGACATCCACACTTTCATTTCCTTTCTATGTGGCCATAGTGTCTTTACATCGTTCTCCAGAAAGCCATTTCCAAGACCAATATATGTTTTTTCAGTGTACCTGCTCAGTGCCACACTTCACAACCAGATAAAATTACACCTTCTATGTACCACTTAAACCGTCAAATAAGAAAATATGTTAGACAAAATATTAAAATTATTGGTCAAATTCAGAAATAGCTCGTCCAAACCTATAAAAAGTACGAACATTTGTTAACCTATTGGGAAAAATATCAATCAAGTAGGAAAGTTTGTTACTCAAATAGAAAAAAATATTGACCACATAACGATATATCTTGACCACACTTATGAAAAGTAGGGAAATTTGTTAGTCAAATGAGAAAAACAAAAGAATGACCAAGTAACGAAATACCCCCACCAAACTTATGAAAAGTACGAAACTTTGTTAAGCAAGTATGAAAATGTATCGACCAAATAGAGAAATATATCACCCAAACTTATAAAAAGTAGGAACATATGTTAACCAAATGGAAAATATCTTGGCCAAATAGGAAACTTTGTTAACCAAATGTGAACAAACAAAACAAATATTGATCAAGTAAAGAAATAACTCCTCCAAATTTATGAAAAGTACGAAACCTTGGTACCCAAATGCGACAAATGTAGGTCAAATACTGAAATATCTCGTCCAAACTTATGAAAGGTAGAAAATTGTCTTAACCAACTGGGGTAAATATTACTCAAACTAAGAAACATGTCGACTGAAGTAGGAAATTACGTGAACCAAAGTAATAAAATTGTTGGTTAAATACGAAAAAGTATCGGTCAAACTTATAGATGTCTCGTTTAAACTTATAAAATATATGAAAATTTGTTAGGTAAAGGTGAAAAATATTGGCCAAGTAATGTAATATCGCATCCGAACTTATAAAATGTACGAGTTAACCAAAGGCGAAAAGGCCAAAATACGAAATGTCTCGACCCAGCTTATAAAAATCTAGGAAAAAATATGACAACTAAAATATTGATCAAAAGGTATCAATCCAAACATTATAAAAATTACCAAATGTGAAAAATATCGTCCAAAGACAGAAATATTTCAACTAAACTTATAAATAAGGCAACAAAACTTGTGAAAATTTTTGGTCAAGTACAGAAATAGCTATGGAAAAAACTAAGTCCACAAAACTAAGAAAAGAAAAATGTAATTTCAGTAGTCAAATGTGTCTTGAAGTTTTATCTGAAAAGACATTTCACAATACATAATCAGCACCACTTTCCTTGTTTTACGTTACCGAAGGCCTTCACCGTATCTGGTATAGAAACCCTTATACATCACTCATCTCTCCACACTCTTGGTTTCTTTCTAATACAAAGTGGTCACATCACCAAGAACTTCAAACCTCCATGGTACACGTGCTCCATTGAAACACCCATGACAGTTAACAACATGTATGGCCATGTAATCTGTGAGTCCATTGGGGATAGTTCATCCGAGTATTCGTCACCAAAGATCAATTTCCCATGGCTGACATCTTCAACTTGCTATACCACATCTTATTCTAATATACACTTTACATGAAATTTTCCAAATTTGGGGGTCTATTAAAGAATACGTAATGAGATACATAAAGACACCAAGAACATATCAGACAAACCAACTCACAAACCAGACTTAGAACTAAAACTTAAACCATATCAGATGAACCTCCCAACAAGTACTACTAGAACTCAAAACATAACGATATTAAGGAAACGCATACTAGTTTATTTCTGTTTATAACTGTTTTAATATGGCAGAGAGAAACATGGTAATTAGACTATATCTGCCTTCTTCACTGCTGTCCTTTGTTCTATGACTTTTCTTCTGTCCTTGTCCTTCAGGACTGGATTCAAAATTTTTTTTTTTCAAGTCTTGTACACGCCTTTCAAAATGCTCACGTTCTCTGATTACATGGTGCCAGTTACCATTGCGTTCTTCGGTGCCAACAGTATGCACTGTCAAGAAGTGACGTTCTGGTGCAAAATTAACCTGTGGAGGTAAATAAAACACATTGAAACTTACAAGACGGCCACGCATACTACTTCACTAAAGGAAAAAAAAAAAAAAAAAAAAAACAGTAAAAAAATTCATGATGAGAAGTGGTAACAGGCATCAAAAACAGACTGTCGACATTCTATTGGTCACGTCTTGAGAAAAGGTAAAGGTATAGTCACTGATGGTTTGTAGTATAGAGAGATGTACATAGAAAACATGTATAGCAGCTAGGTCTTCTGTATTAGACATGTTTACAAAAAATATACATGTGAACTATGATCATTACTACCCATACACACCTTATTCGTTGATGACGAACACCTTCGGACACCGACAGTAGGATAGTTTTCGTTCCACAACACATTAATTTTCTTGAGAGACTCTGGGGCATGACTACTATCCAAAAGGTCAATATCTTCATCTGAAGACGAATCATCACCCCAAGCAAAGGTTGTCTCTGGTACATCTAAAGCTGGCTGGGTGCCACGAGTAGGTTTCTGGCAGAACAATTTTTTTTTTTCGATTGATTATTTTTATAAGTGTGGTTGAGATATTTCTTATTTTGGTCTTTTCATACTTGGTTAACTACTACTTAACTACTAAAATATGTATGTCATTGATTCTTTCTTACGATATATCACTAAACTGTTTTGATGATTAAATATTGAAACCAAGATTTTTGTTGATATTCTTTAGTGGATTGTGTTCATGACGTTGTATTTTTTCTTGATGGAACAGAGATGACATTACCAGACATGAACAAAGTCTTAGAAGAAGTTGTGACAAATACAGAAATATTTCAGTCAAATGTATAAAAAGTAGTAGTTAACCAAGTATGAAAAGACCAAAATAAGAAATATCTCAACCACACTTATAAAAATAATCAATCGAAAAAAAAAAATTTCTGCCAGAAACCTACTCGTGGCACCCAGCCAGCTTTAGATGTACCAGAGACAACCTTTGCTTGGGGTGATGATTCGTCTTCAGATGAAGATATTGACCTTTTGGATAGTAGTCATGCCCCAGAGTCTCTCAAGAAAATTAATGTGTTGTGGAACGAAAACTATCCTACTGTCGGTGTCCGAAGGTGTTCGTCATCAACGAATAAGGTGTTTATGGTTAGTAATGATCATAGTTCACATGTATATTTTTTGTAAACATGTCTAATACAGAAGACCTAGCTGCTATACATGTTTTCTATGTACATCTCTCTATACTACAAACCATCAGTGACTATACCTTTACCTTTTCTCAAGACGTGACCAATAGAATGTCGACAGCCTGTTTTTGATGCCTTTTACCACTTCTCATCATGAATATTTTTACTGTTTTTTTTTTTTTTTTTTTTTTTTTTTTTTCTCCTTTAGTGAAGTAGTATGTGTGGCCGTCTTGTAAGTTTCAATGTGTTTTATTTACCTCCACAGGTTAATTTTGCACCAGAACGTCACTTCTTGACAGTGCATACTGTTGGCACCGAAGAACGCAATGGTAACTGGCACCATGTAATCAGAGAACGTGAGCATTTTGAAAGGCGTGTACAAGACTTGAAAAAAAAAATTTGAATCCAGTCCTGAAGGACAAGGACAGAAGAAACGTCATCGAACAAAGGACAGCAGTGAAGAAGGCAGATATAGTCTAATTACCATGTTTCTCTCTGCCATATTAAAACAGTTATAAACAGAAATAAACTAGTATGCGTTTCCTTAATATCGTTATGTTTTGAGTTCTAGTAGTACTTGTTGGGAGGTTCATCTGATATAGTTTAAGTTTTAGTTCTAAGTCTGGTTTGTGAGTTGTTTTGTCTGATATGTTCTTGGTGTCTTTATGTATCTCATTACGTATTCTTTAATAGACCCCCAAATTTGGAAAATTTCATGTAAAGTGTATATTAGAATAAGATGTGGTATAGCAAGTTGAAGATGTCAGCCATGGGAAATTGATCTTTGGTGACGAATACTCGGATGAACTATCCCCAATGGACTCACAGATTACATGGCCATACATGTTGTTAACTGTCATGGGTGTTTCAATGGAGCACGTGTACCATGGAGGTTTGAAGTTCTTGGTGATGTGACCACTTTGTATTAGAAAGAAACCAAGAGTGTGGAGAGATGAGTGATGTATAAGGGTTTCTATACCAGATACGGTGAAGGCCTTCGGTAACGTAAAACAAGGAAAGTGGTGCTGATTATGTATTGTGAAATGTCTTTTCAGATAAAACTTCAAGACACATTTGACTACTGAAATTACATTTTTCTTTTCTTAGTTTTGTGGACTTAGTTTTTTCCATAGCTATTTCTGTACTTGACCAAAAATTTTCACAAGTTTTGTTGCCTTATTTATAAGTTTAGTTGAAATATTTCTGTCTTTTGACGATATTTTTCACATTTGGTAATTTTTATAATGTTTGGATTGATACCTTTTGATCAATATTTTAGTTGTCATATTTTTTCCTAGATTTTTATAAGCTTGGTCGAGACATTTCGTATTTTGGCCTTTTCGCCTTTGGTTAACTCGTACATTTTATAAGTTCGGATGCTATATTACATTACTTGGCCAATATTTTTCACCTTTACCTAACAAATTTTCATATATTTTATAAGTTTAAACGAGACATCTATAAGTTTGACCGATACTTTTTCGTATTTAACCAACAATTTTATTACTTTGGTTCACGTAATTTCCTACTTCAGTCGACATGTTTCTTAGTTTGAGTAATATTTACCCCAGTTGGTTAAGACAATTTTCTACCTTTCATAAGTTTGGACGAGATATTTCAGTATTTGACCTACATTTGTCGCATTTGGGTACCAAGGTTTCGTACTTTTCATAAATTTGGAGGAGTTATTTCTTTACTTGATCAATATTTGTTTTGTTTGTTCACATTTGGTTAACAAAGTTTCCTATTTGGCCAAGATATTTTCCATTTGGTTAACATATGTTCCTACTTTTTATAAGTTTGGGTGATATATTTCTCTATTTGGTCGATACATTTTCATACTTGCTTAACAAAGTTTCGTACTTTTCATAAGTTTGGTGGGGGTATTTCGTTACTTGGTCATTCTTTTGTTTTTCTCATTTGACTAACAAATTTCCCTACTTTTCATAAGTGTGGTCAAGATATATCGTTATGTGGTCAATATTTTTTTCTATTTGAGTAACAAACTTTCCTACTTGATTGATATTTTTCCCAATAGGTTAACAAATGTTCGTACTTTTTATAGGTTTGGACGAGCTATTTCTGTATTTGACCAATAATTTTAATATTTTGTCTAACATATTTTCTTATTTGACGGTTTAAGTGGTACATAGAAGGTGTAATTTTATCTGGTTGTGAAGTGTGGCACTGAGCAGGTACACTGAAAAAACATATATTGGTCTTGGAAATGGCTTTCTGGAGAACGGTGTAAAGACACTATGGCCACATAGAAAGGAAATGAAAGTGTGGATGTTTAATTTGATATGTGATAACGTCGCTGGTTATGACGGCGGACATGTGACCTGTCATGTTACGTGCATTGCCTAAGGTTGAATCGGGGCAGTTTGTTGTGTTGATGCCCGGGTGTCCTTTGGTGTAACCGGATAACACTAGGACTACACGGTTATAGAAAAGAGAGAAAGAAGGGGGTGACCATTTTACCCTTCGGATGCAGTGTTGATGATGCAGTGTATTCACTCCTATACACAGTGATCATCATACGTTAGGTTCCCTGACTCGACAACCGATAAGACACCCTTTTTCTATAGTTTCCCTCTTAATCACGTGTCTCAAATGTCCCATTACCCCTGTGACCGGATGTGACGCCATATTTGACCAGTTTTAGTGAATGAGACGTAATTTGGTTGTAGCAATTACCCATGTGTGATAGGGTGCGACGCCATCTTTGACCGGATGTAACTATTGTCCATGTGTGTCGACTGTACCACTAGGTGCTATTGATCAATACAAAATCAGTGCTCGAGGCGCTCCTGTCAGGGAAATTACCAATACTAAGGACACTACTTTCTGAACTTAGCAGGCGGCATAACGTCGTGAACATGTCATCGATCACTTTAACCATCACCATGTCACTACACGTACCATACTCTACAATTTAAGTGCTCATTCGACCACTTGACCACTACTTGACCACAACTTGACCATTACTTGACCACCTCATCGATCACTTTAACCAACACCGTTTCACTACACATACTTTCCTCTACATTTTAAGTGATCATTCGACCATTTGACCACTACTTGAACACTACTTGACCACTATTTGACCATGTCATTACTTATTTTACCATCATCGTTTCACTACGCGTACCATACCCTACAATTTAAGTGGTCATTCGACTACTTGACCACTACTTGACCACTACTTGACCACTACTTGACCACTATTTAAACACCACTTGACCACCTCTTGATCATCACCATGTCACTATACCTACTTTCACAGACAATTTAAGTAGTCACTTGGCCATTTACCACTACTTAACCACTACTTGTCCACGTCATCGATCACTTTAACAAACACAGGTTCACTACACGTACTTTCACCTACAATTTAAGTGGTCACTCGACCACTTAACCCCTACTTGCCCGGTACTTGGCCACTACTTGACCACTACTTGACCATTGCTTGACCACTAATTTACCACCCTTTAATCATCACCATATCATTACAATCACTTTTCCCTAAAATTTTCTCACTTTACCACTACTTGACAACTGCTTGACCACTAATTTACCACCCTTTAATCATCACCATATCATTACAACCACTTTCCCCTAAAATGTCCTCACATGACCACCACTTGACCACTGCTTGACCACTAATTTACCACCCTTTAATCATCATCATATCATTACAACCACTTTTTCCCTAAAATTTCCTCAGTTGACCACCACCTGCTCACTGCTTGACCACTGCTTGACCACTAATTTACCACCCTTTAATCATCACCATATCATTACAATCACTTTTTCCCTAAAATTTCCCAAGTTTGAGAACAAATATTGGTCTTGGAAATGGGTTTCTGGGGGAACGAAGCAAAGACCCGTGTAGACACAAGGGGGAGAGAGAAAGATATATATATTAGATTTTTATTTACCGATCTGAAATCGTATGATGTTAGTGTTCGAGTACTTATCTAGCTACGTATCCACTCACCCACCCTTAACATCTAATTTCACTAAGCCATACCACTACAACCAATAATAAGGTCATCTGTACTTTTAAAAGGTTTTCATTTGTACCCGTATGCTAATAGTATATATACCACTCACCCTCTACATATCACTAATAACCACTATCCACCCCCTGACAACGAATAACACTATCCCGTACACACTACAACCACTAATACCGACCATCTTTACTTTTTAAGATTTTCATTTATAACCCTATGATAATACTGTAATACCACTACAACCCTCTAACTAGCACTAATAACCTCTACCCACTCTTTATCAACGAATGACACCAAGCCATACCCACAGCAACCAATATTACCGGCCATCTTTACATTGTAATGTTTTCATTTGTAACCGTATGATGATAATGTATAGGCCATTACTTCCCTCAATAGATCACTAATAACTGGTATCCGCCGCTTATCACCGAGTTTCACTAAGCCATACCCACCGCAATCGAGTTTCACTAAGCCATACCCATTACAACCAATAATACCGGCCATCATTACATTTTAAGGTTTTCATTTGTAACCGTATGATGATAGTGTATAGGCCAATACATCCCTATACTGATCACTAATAGTCGCTACCCACCCCTTACCAACGAATTTCACTAAGCCATACCCGAGACAATCAATAATATGGACCATCTTTACTTTTTAATATTTTCATTTGTAACCCTTATGTTGATAGTGTATTGGTCACTACGACCCCCTACGGATCACTACTAGCCGCTACCCACCTCTTAACATTAAATTTCACTAAGCTATACCCGCTAAAATCATTAATATCGGCCGTCTTTACTTTTTAAGGTTTTCATTTGTAACCCGTATGATGATAGTAAAAACGCCACGGTGACCCTCTACAGACGACTAATAACCACTACCCACCCCTTAGCAACGAATTTCACTAAGCTATATCCGCTGCAATCAATATTATCGGCCCTTTTTACTTTTTAAGGTTTTCATTTGTAACCCGTATGATGATAGTGTATAGGTCACTACGACCCTCTACATAGCACTAATAGCCGCTACCCACCCCTCACCAACGAATTTCACTAAGCTATACCCGCTAAAATCAATAATAATATCGACCATCTGTACCTTTTAAGGTTTTCATTTGCAACCCTGTGATGATAGTGTTTAAACCCAAATCACCTAGCGTCACCCCATGCGCCCACCCCCTCGCCACCACCCCGCACCCCGTCGTTATTTATTTTTATTTTTATTTATTTTATTTTATTTTTTAATAATTAATTAACATTTTTATACACCCACTCAATAGTTATCTGCCCTTAGAAACATAAAATCTTAGAATTATCGCCCTTACATGTGACCTAGATATCACCCCTTACCCCACCCAACTTCATGACCGAGGGGGAGTGAAAATCACCCGAGGTCAAGGTCAATCCACAGGTCAATCCACCAAATAATAATCGAATTGCACATTGTATACTACTGGCGAGAGAGTAAATTGAAATACTTGGGTATCACCTTTGACAGGTGTATGGTTTTTAAGGATCATGTGGAGACTTTGGTGGTGAAGGCTAGTAGGGGACTTAATGCATTGAGGGCTATGGCAGCAACCGGGGTAGACCAGAGGATATAGTACAGGCTCTTTCAGCAGTTAATAATTTCTGTCATTGAGTATGGTTTGGGGCTGCTGACAGTATCAAAGAGCCAGATTGAAGATTGGGGCGCATACAGAATGCTGCCATGCGGTTAATTCTGGGGTGCACAAAGAACACACCAATTATAAGGCATATCTTGGCGCTACCAATAATGACGGATAGGCAAATGGTACCTGAAATTTGTCGCAGACAGTGATCACCCGCTGCATGCAGCAATGGATATGGTCAAGGGTCATAGACTAAGACGAGGCAGGTCCTGGATGGCACAGGCAGAACTTTCTATACGTCAATTGTGTGATCTAGAGGCCACCAATCGTGAAAGAGAGTGGGTTGAAGTGCCACAAGAAATGGCGGTCTGGCACAATGTAATAATAACACTGAGTCGTGAGTGCAGAGTATGGGCAGCTGGCCGCACTGAGTTTGAAGTGCAACAACTGATCCAGAGCAACACACATCAAGGTGACATAATCATCTACACCGATGGGTCAGTAGTGAGAAACAGACGGAGTGGCTGGGGATTTAATGCAAAAGCTAATGGACGAGTCTTATAAATGGAGAGTCTGGCATATGAGACAACGACCTCCAGCATAAGAATTGAGGTGGAGGCAGTAGCAGCAGCATTCCGGTGGCTAGAGGAGACTACTGCAACACATGTTGTATTCATTACGGATTCAAAGAGTATGCTTAGCAAGGTGGAGAAAGGAATGCTTCGTGTAGAATGGCTCTCCTCGCTTCAAAGGTCACAGATTGTGAGAATTGTATGGATATTTTGCCCTGGCCATGCGCGGGTACGTGGAATGAACAGGCTGATAGGCTAGCAAGGAATGCACCTCTTGGTGGAATTTTGCCTATGGACAAGGGGGAGGTGGTCGTGCGCTTGTGGGACCAGGTGGAGAAGGCGGAGGAACAGATTGAGAACCCATATGTGGAAAGAATGAGATTGCGGGGGTTCGGCAGGGGTTCTGGAAGAATCTCAAAACTGAGAGGGAAGACAAGGAGAACGTTTACTCAGATAGCGGTGGGAACGATTAGTAGTATGACTCTTCGCTGGCTGTTGAACGAAGGGACGGAGCACGTATGGGAATGTCCTGAGTGCAGTGATGCCGGTTCTTAACGCAACTCAACTCAACTTAATCCATAAAGCTCGGTTTCTTTCTACAGAACAGCTGACGAAAGCGTTGGAGAAAACGTAACTTCGTAGCTCCAGCGGTGATACGACAGGATCCCCCGAGAAAACGTGATTCTCGAATCGAATGATGGGGTAGGGAAACGAGAGACACTCTTTGGAATGCGAGAAGGCCCTCTAACTATTTCGCTAAGGAGTCCCACTAAAGACAGACAGACAGACAGACAGACAGACAGACAGACAGACAGACAGACAGACAGACAGACAGACAGACAGACAGACAGACAGACAGACAGACAGACAGGCAGGCAGGCAGGCAGGCAGGCAGACAGAGAGACAGACAGACAGACAGACAGACAGACAGAAAGAAAGAAAGAAAGAAAGAAAGAAAGAAAGAAAGAAAGAAAGAAAGAAAGAAAAGACAGACAGACAGACAGACAGACAGACAGACAGACAGACAGACAGACAGACAGACAGACAGACAGACAGACAGACAGACAGACAGACAGACAGACAGACAGACAGACAGACAGACAGACAGACAGACAGACAGACAGACAGACAGACAGACAGACAGACAGACAGACAGACAGACAGACAGACAGACAGACAGACAGACAGACAGACAGACAGACAGACAGACAGACAGACAGACAGACAGACAGACAGACAGACAGACAGACAGACAGACAGACAGACAGACAGACAGACAGACAGACAGACAGACAGACAGACAGACAGACAGACAGACAGACAGACAGACAGACAGACAGACAGACAGACAGACAGACAGACAGACAGACAGACAGACAGACAGACAGACAGACAGACAGACAGACAGACAGACAGACAGACAGACAGACAGACAGACAGACAGACAGACAGACAGACAGACAGACAGACAGACAGACAGACAGACAGACAGACAGACAGACAGACAGACAGGCAGGCAGACAGACAGGCAGGCAGGCAGACAGACAGACAGACAGACAGACAGACAGACAGACAGACAGACAGACAGACAGACAGACAGACAGACAGACAGGCAGGCAGGCAGACAGACAGAAACTACACCATGTCAACTGTCTTTCTCGTTCAGTTTTGAATATTTAAAACGACTCTTTTCTTGATGCAACAGCTGTATCAGATGTCGCAATGTTGTTGTCGGCCTCTGTCAGAAATAATTGAAAGATCTAGAGACATAAGGCTGTGGGTAAACATAATCACCGACGCCACACGACATGCACTATCAGAAGACGAATCAGACCATGAGTGCACTGTTTATGGAGACTCCATGAGTTCATCGCTGGAGCTATAGAGTTCGTCTATTACGCGATGCTCTCGACAGGCGACTTTCCATTCTGCCAAGAGAGACTGCTCCAGATGGAGTAAACCCGGTGCTCTTAAGTTGATCCTCTTTCCTACAATCTGTACCCTACAGGGTGTATGTTTACTGACTGTGCAGTATTTGGAAATATTGCCGGTCCAAGTTTTGTATTTACCTATTACGTCGCATGAACTTTACAGAGGGTGAATGCAAAACTTGGACCGGCAATATTTTCAAACACTGTCTGTCTGTCTGTCTGTCCGTCACTCCGTCCGTCTGTCTGTCTGTCTGTCTGTCTGTCTGTCTGTCTGTCTGTCTGTCCCCCCCCCTCTCTCTCTCTGTCTCCCTCTCTCTCTGTCTCTCTCTCTCACACACACACTCTCTCTCTCTCTCTCTCTCTCTCTCTCTCTTTCTATATATATATTTCCATCTATCCTTCTATCCATATGTCATTCTGTCTGTCTGTCTGTCTGTCTGCCATTCCTTCTCTTAAGATGTCCTAATCCCTGTATTTGTTTAGCTCTCTAAGTTCAACGCAAGACGGTGTACACATTCCTGAAATGTCCACATAAATTCGTAATGAAAAAGTTTATTTGAAATAGATAGTATAGTTTCGTGTCTGATGTCAGCGACTCTGTAGAGAAGCTTTTTCTGACGTGCTTGCTTGCTTGCTATCGCTGGCTGCGAACTCCAGCGCGAAGTCCTGTATGTCGGACGATGACATCCTGTTGTCCAAAATCAGTGTGATGTCATACCGGACGTGAGGTTTGCGTGAATATCCGTTGTCCCATGTCTGGCTTACTGGTGTGCAGACTGGTGGTTCCTCGCCGTACAGGCAGACACTCTCCGACTTCGGAGGAATCGGCGATCCTACTACGTTAGCCAGGACTAGGGCGTGTTAGTAGGTCTTGGCCAGTATAGAACCTGGCCCTGGTGCCTTGGAAACATCTCTGCGTCCCTTTTTCTGACGTAAACTACACTGCAGAGTAATCGTTTCTGACGTAAACTATACTATATCGTATCAGTGTAATGTAAACTACACTGTACAACAGCCGTGTGTAATTTAAACTACACTGTAGCCCTTTGTAATGTAAACTATGTACAATAGCCTTTGTATTGTAAACTACTCTGTACAATAGCCGTTTGTAATGTAAACTATACTGTGCAAATGCCGTTTGTAAAATAGACTGTATAAATGCCGTTTGTAAACTGGACTAAATAAATGCCGTTTGAAAACTACAATGTACAATAGCCGTTTGTAAACTTCTATCAAATGTAAACTACAATGTACAATAGTCGTTAGGTAATGTAAACTTCACAGTTTAATAACCGTTTGTAATGTAAACTACACTTGTTCTATAGCCGTTTGTAATGTAAGCTACAACGATCAATAGCCGTTTGTGAACTACGCTGTAAAATAATCATTTACAATGTAAACTACATCGTGCAATAGTCGTTTGTAAAGTAAACTACATAGAACTCTAGCTGTTTTTAATGTAAACTACACCGTAAAATAGCCATATGCAATGTAGACTACACAATACGCTAGCCGTTTGTAATGTAAAATACACTGTACAATAGCCGTTTGTAATTTCAACTACACCGCACAATAGCCGTCTGTAATGTAAACTACACCGTACAATTGTAATTTGTGATGTACAGTACAATGTACAATAGCTGTTTGTGATGTAAAGTACACTGTACAATAGCCGTTTGTGGTGTCATGTACAAAGAACAATAGCTGTTTGTGATGTAAAGTATACTGTACAATAGCCGTTTGTGATGTCATGTACAAAGAACAATAGCCGTTTGTGATGTAAAGTACACTGTACAATAACCGTTTGTGATGTCATGTACAAAGAACAATAGCCGTTTGTGATGTAAAGTACACTGTACAATAGCCGTTTGTGATGTAAAGTACACAGTACAATAGCCGTTTGTGATGTAAAGTACACTGTACAGAAGCTGTTTGTGATGTAAAGTACACTCTAGAGTAGCCGGTTCAGATAACTCAAACTTGCTTAAGTTACTTTGAGAACCCGCACGTACATATTCCCATCCAAATATAAAATAAGTCAAGAATTGAACTCACGCTGTTTGTGCTGACAAGGGCCAGAATGGTGACAGTGACAAAGAACAGAAACATCAACACCATAGCGATGAAATGCTGAAAGAAAATACACCACAATCCAGGTAAGTCACTAAGGACAACGCATCATCGTTGAAAAGGTTGCGAATAAACAATGTTGGTGAAAAGCACACAGTGAAACTAAATAGCAGAAAAGGTACATTTGTTTTCCTACAGCAGATAACAATGGTGCATGTCCTTCGCGGGACGTCGCGATCAACCCCAGGTTAATTTTCTAGACACGTTTACATTCAGTGACTTGTCATTGTTTTCTTAACGAGCAGCCATTGTTTAAGTCCAACTAAATGCTGGTGTAGAGGTTGAATCACCTAACTCGCCATCAGCCAGCCAGAAGTTTAACAGGGGGTGCTTTTATCCTTTCGAGCGCGTCAACGATTATAGCAGATATCGTCGCTGAATGTAATGAATTGTTGACGGCTGTGACCAGGTGGCTAGTGAGTGTACACTTCAATATACTGACGTGGTTGGGTCAATATACTGATGTGGTTAGGTCAATATACTGATGTGGTGAAGTCAATATTCCGATGTTGCTAGGTCAATATACTGACGTGGTTAAGTCAATATACTGGTGTGATTAGGTCAATTTACTGGTGTGGTTAAGTCAATATAAGGGTGTTGTTAGTCAATATACGTATGTGGTTAAGTCAATATACAGGTGTGGATAGGTCAATATACTGATGTGGTTAGGTCCATATACGGATGTGATTAAATCAATATACTTATGTGGTTAAGTCAATATACTAGTGTGGTTAAGTCAATATACTGGTGTGGTTAAGTCATTTTATTGATGTTGTTAAATCAATATACTGACGTGGTTAAGCCGCTCGTCTATTTCCATGTTGTGAACTCAACACTTGTGTTTCAAATCCGCGTGTATGATGTGTATACCACGTTGCAGGTTTGTCTATGTACTATTGTCCTGGTCGCTTTGTAGTGGCTGATCTATTTGTACATGTTCCTTCATACCCGCATCTTTGCCGTCTTATTTTCAGTCACTCCTTCCATACTTAATCAAATACCTTTTTCACATCTACCTTATCCCTATTGTGTGTGTTTGTTTGTTTTTGTTTTTTTTTTTTTCCTTTGAGAAGGCAACCTCTATTTCTTCAGCTAAATAGGTTATTTTATCTTCAGGGAATTTTAACTTTCTGGGTGTGTGTTGTGAAGTTAAGTGTTTTCTTTCACTTGGCACATGAACCTGCTATTGATAATGCGTCCCATTAATTTTCCTACACGTAAGAAGAAAGATATATTGATTACCGTTTAGTTCAGGGGGGTCTGTTCCTTTCTTTGAAGCTGGTATAATAACTTCATTATATGTCTGTGGGAATAATTATCTCTTCCAGCTGCAAATTAGACCTGCCGCTAGTTTCATATTTGCGTTAGTACCCAGTCCTATTTTTTTTTTCGCGTTTCCATCCTGTTTCAGGATATTGCGGTCAACACCAGCATCTTTCGGCTGCATACTCTCATAAGTCACTAGCGTGACTCGAACCACTTCTAATTCTTGTCCGCTCACGTTGACTACGAGAGTATTCGGGATTAACGGAGAAAGCTGCTAACCCCTCGGCCAGGCAACCGGCATACCCAGTCCTATTACCTTTTCATTTATAATTCTATCTTTTCGTCTCGCTGTCTTCTTTCAAGGCATTCGTTGCTTGTAACATTTCTTGTATGTTTAAATGTGCAGGCATGTGTGTTTCTGGTTTTTCCTGTTATTACGGTCTGCGGTCACTGCCTGCTGATTGGTCTAGCATATGCCGACAGAATCGAGAGAATGGTCCAGCAGGAAGTGACCAGAGGATTTGGCCGACACCCAACACTCCGAGGAGATGCCAGACGGACATATAAGCAGACTGTTACTGGTATCATTAGCATTGGGACTCTTCGCTGGCTGTTGTGTGGGGGATTATGTGGAGGATTTCTCATGTGCAGAAGGCAAAGTCTGGAGTGAAAGTTGTACACATTATCTTCTAAAGTAGAAGCTGGATATGTCATCAGAAGTTTGGTTACATGGAAATTATAATATATTTCTGAGTTTCACTTCATCTGATCTGTTGTCAGTATCTGGATATCTCCGTCTTTTTGAGCGGTTATTAGTCTCCAACAATTATGTACTTTGTTTATTTATATCCACGCTTGAAGGTACTAGACCTTTTTTCCTGGGCTGTATAGATTATACAATTTTAATTTTACTTCATTTATTTGTGAATCAACTCCTATGATTTCTACCTGGTTGTTTGAGTTGACAACTACTTCACTGCCTTGTATTGATTTTGGCGTAAGTATTATCCCCCATCCCGTGAGTCTTAATCAATTGAAAGACATGATCTGATATACTCTGACTGACGCTGTGATGGATAATGATGCGTGTTTATTTGCATAAATGTCACATTAATTTAGTATAGCTCTAACTGTATCACTCTCTACCTTGACTCCACTAGTCACAGCAGGAGGGCCCTTTCGAGGTGGGGAGAGGGCTAAAGACTACTTAGTACCTTGTGGCGAGACTTCGCGGGATTTGCACCATTCTTTTTGTTTAAATTCGGGACGTTATCATTATTGAGTTACATTCACGGTTTTATTAACACATTCAGTGCCAAACAACAAGTAAATTTTGACCAAACAAAACATGGATGGCGGAAAATGGGAAGTAGGGGTGTGCCACAGTTAATGACTTAAAAATTGCTAATATGGTAAGATATTATATCAAATTAAAAGGGGGGGGGGGTTGCATAAAGAAAACTACCGTGGCAGATAGAGGAAGTCACTAAAGACGATTAATCTTCCGATGGCACTGAATCAGTTAAGCATCTGACTCAGTGGATTCTACAATACCAAGAACATTTAAATATCAGATGACAGGCAAGAACATCTAAATATCAGATGACAGGCAAGAACATCTAAATATCAGATGACAGGCAAGATTATCTAAATATCAGATGACAGGTATGATTGCAGAGTCGTGATCGCCAATGCCTGCCAAAGACAGGGCACCTCAAAAGGTGAAAGATCTCGGCGTTTTCTTTTACACATCACATCAAACATCACACTGCTTAGCGGCTTGGTCATCTCACTATAGTCTGTACGTACAGCATTGACCTGGTCTCCCAGGTCAGCCCAGCCTTAAATGGGAACCAGGAAATGTCTTGGGAAGTAAATGCGGCCATTGTGATACTGACTAAATCACACACATGTACCGATTGGCCTATATATGTACACACGGTGTATTTTTAATGATTGTGCAATGTTTGAAAATATTGCCGGTCCAAATTTTGTATTTACCTATTATGTTCCATGAACTTTACAGAGGATAAATACAAAACTTGGACCGGCAATATTTTCAAACACTGCACAGTTATTAAAAATACACCCTATGTATATGGGCTTAACAACATATGCACAGTGCGTCTTAAGATGTGTAAAATGGACCTTTATACGTACAGCTGTCATGAAGCGCCGGCTCTCTGTAAGTATGCAGCGGAAACCGAGTGTAGCAATGAGGAAATTGCAGATACCACCAACTACGGCAACAATGCTCAGTACTCTGTAGATTGGAGAATCTGTCAGGTCACTCATCTTGTCTGAACCGTATTTGGCAGTCAATGACCAAACTCCTAGACCGGCTGACGCAACACCTGTTGTCTGCGGAGAAACACAATTTGGAAATATCAATTGTATATCTAGTTTATGATGGTTTATTCTATGGTCGGGTGAGATGACCACAAATGCCACACAATAAACAAGCTTGCAAGATGTACGGAAGACAAATCAGTTCTCGCAGGAAACAAAATTGCAAATGTGGCTGATTTCAGATATACAATACAATACAATACAATACAATACAATACAATACAATACAATACAATACAATACAATATAAACTCTTTATGGACAATGGGGAATTATCAAGAAACAAAACTGACATACTGAGAGTTTCGGAACACAAGCGGGCGAGATAGTGGCACTTTGTAATACAAACAGGAGACATATTCATACATTCATGGAAACCAAAATGTGGACAGATCCGGATGTGTTTCCTCCTGACAAAGATTTGTCAGAAATGCTTGGGTACAATCCAGTCAGCGATCGATTTCTTACCATCACAATAAAAACAAAGAAAACAAAATCGCAATTATACAAGTCTATGCGTCAACAGCCGGTCTCTCTGGCCGAGGGGTTACACGACTTTCTCCGTAATCCCGTTTATCCACGCAGGGTCTCGCAGCGTGCGAGAATTGGAAGCGGTTCTACCCGCCCTGGTGACTTGCGGGATACTGCGCCGGCCGCTCAGAAAGCAATGGCAAACTACTGAGCGTAATCTTGCCAAGAAATCAACAATCAGCTGAAAGATGCTGATGTTGACAGCGATGTCCTGTAAAGGATACGCAAAAACATTTATTTATTTAAGCGTCAACAACTGCAGCAAACTGGGGGGGGGGGGGTGGAATTTGGGAGTTTCACAGTTTTCTGCCAGAAAAATTAGAAAAGGTGGAATGACATTGTGATGATTATAGGGGATTTCAACGTGAAAGTTAGTGTTGAAAGAAGGACGAAAAAAAGCTTATGACACCCAATTTGATTAGGAGATAGAAATGAAAGAGGTGAGAAACTAATCTAGTATCGTCTTGAAAATGGTTTTCAATCACGAACACCTTATTTAAGCAACATTCAATAAGTTTTATACTTGGACCTCACCAAATGGAAACTACATTTTTTTAAAAGATGGAGGGCATATATAACAACAACAAAGACACTGCCTGCAGAAAACTGCGACGTGCGTCATGTGTCAGTTTCAAGATAGAAAAGAAGAAAATTATGAATGAAGCACTGCTGATACGGTTCGGTGTAAGCGATATACAACCTGAATATAACACTGAAGTAAAAATTAAAATTTGAGGTGCTGATGACAATACAAGTAGACATGACACCTAATGAGCTAAACACGTATTTCATCAGCACAAACCATGATTCCAGAAAAGGTATAAAATGTAGACATATATCACAGAGAAAACAATCAGTTATTAGAAGACAGGAAATCAATTAAAGCAAACAAGCATAGAACTAAATAGCCCCACCTACAAAATCTATGCTAGAAAACTCAGAAGTGCTATCAGGGAAGACAGGAAGTACTTCATAATAAGTACGTGTAATAAAAGAGTTCCAGTTTCAAGGAAGTAATAGAGATTTTTGTAAAAGAAATCTGAACATTAACATGCTAAGCGAAATCATTACATGCACTAAATGTTAAGAACTAGTTAGTTAGTTAGTTAGTTAGTTAGTTAGTTAGTTAGTTAGTTAGTTAGTTAGTTAGTTAGTTAGTTAGTTAGTTAGTTAGTTAGTTAGTTAGTTAATCGAGGTTCCAACTTCATGACAACGGGTCGTCTCCATTATGCTCCGTTCCTGTGCCAGTGAATATCGCACAAAATGCTTCCCACTGTCCAATGTGAAAAGTGGAATAGGCAGGAGTCTTGGCAATCCAACAGCCCGCACAGGTACACTATGCATAAAGAGCTGCCAGAATGCCAACACAAAATTAATCCACGAAAATCACAGTTTATCATCTATGGACTCGGTAGTCACCAGAAAGACCTCATTGACCCGGGTTTTCTCACATGGCTTAGTCTTTTACAGCAGGGCGACCCGCCGAAAGTGTCGCATAAAGCACAAACTCCACAGCTTCAGCGCCGACACCCGGGAGTCTCCTGAAAAATGCACTCGTGAACCGAAAAGGCAAATTAGTCTGTTCAACAACAGCCGGTAGCCATTGTTCCGAACATGCAGGTCACTGTACAGGACAGATGTAAAAGCATTCCCCGCGAATTTCACAGCTCACAGTGTCGCCCACGCACTCACTCAGTAGCAGGGCGACGGAACCATGTACTACCAGTCCAACATGAGGAAAGTGCCATTGCAACCCGTAGCTGCAAGCATAAACACGCCACAGGCCTAAACGGTTCAACGCCGAACCTCCATATTGGCGACCGAATGTTAGGAACTGTAACACTTTAATAGAAAGCAAAGACATATTGGAAAGATTGAAGATATACGGTGAAGAAATGCACGAAGACACAACAGAGACCAAATAATACGCATGAAAGTGTAGAGATAGAACCAGAAGAACCTTTATTTACAGGCAGTACGATCAGCAATAGAAAGTTTGCAGAATGGGAAGTCACCAGGTTGTGCTGACATACCAGTGTAACTAATCCAAGCAGGAAGAGAAGTCAGTGTACGTCTCTGCCTCTGTGTACCTCGCGCTGTGTGTGAAGATCTGGAATAACTCTACTTGGCCCAAAGCTTGGATGAGGACAATCTACATACTTCTACCAAAGAAAGAACATTGTAAACGGTGCAGCAACCATCTCATCGATAAGTCATTCTAGCAAAACCCACCTGCGAATCATCATGAAAAGTCTTGGAAGTAAATTAGAATATGAACTACAGGCAGATTTCAGACAGGGAAGATGAACCGGGGACGATATCTTCAAACATGAGAACCATCTTTGACAACTGCAGAGAGTACAATGTAGATGTATATGCTTGCTTCATAGACTGCAGACAGGTCTTTAACCGTGTTCATCTGAAACTGTGAAACAGCATGCGTGATATGGGGTTTCCGAAGGTCAGCATGGCCGAACGAATAAGAACCCGCGTTCTTAAACATCCGGTGTACTGATACCGAAGTAAGGGATTCAACTCCTACATCGGACAGTTGGACTAAAATGTTAACTTCTCGTTCTTCACTTGGGGACGTAAATTACAAGTACCTCTGAAGTCGGAGTGGGCTTGCCTGATGGCGAGGGACACTTGTAATAGGGAAAGCTAATCCATACGCAAATTTCAGTCTAGTGCTACTAGAAGTAATGTGTATGGACTATGCTTGAGTTCAAAACGAGCAAGCGCCAAGAAAAATATATGGGGTTTCCAGCATATTTGATCCACTTCATTGAATCATTATGTAATGATCAACAGGCAGCTGTCAGGGTATCTGGTGACACATCAAAATGGTTTGAGATACCAAAAGGAGTAAGACAGGGCTGTGTTCTCTCTCCCTACCCCTTCAACATACACGCACAAACATGACAGGAGATACGTAAACAGTAAGTAACAGGTCATTTGTAGAATGTCGCTATTACCAAGGTGCGGGAAAATAACATGTTTATATCTCTTGCTTGGTCTCCCTGGCTGAGGGGTTAGCAGCTTTCTCCGTAGCCCCGAATACTCTCGTGGTTGACGTGAGCGCGCGAGAATTTGAAGGGGTTCGAGTCGCGCCAGTGACTTACGAGAGTATGGAGCCGGTCGCTCAGAAAGTCGTGGCGTGCTGATGAGCGTAATCTAGCCTAGGAATCAACATACAGCTGAAAGATGCTGGTGTTGACCGCAATATCCTGAAACAGGATGGAAACGCGGAAAAAAAATATCTCTTGCTTCCCGCCTCGCGTACGCTCTTGCCCAGGGTGTCTGCAATGTCCTGTGTCCATCTTCGTTCTGGTAAATCTCTGCCTCAGCTTCCAGGAAGCAAGGCACCCATCACATTTCTTTCCAAGCCACTGTGACGTTTAATATCATCATCATCAAGTGCCCTGCCAGCTGGCGTAGGCGTTCATGGCTCTCCATAGATCTCGGTCTTTGGTTTTCTGGATCAACTCTGCTGCTGATATTCCTCCGTACCACCGTCTCAATCCATCTAGCATTATTTCTCTTAGTCTGCCTCTGCCTCGCTTCCCCTCGATCTTTCCAGTTGTCACGATGTTCTCCAATGCTTCTCTTCTCATCACATGACCGAAGAAAGATGTTTGTCTCTTTCTTATTGTTATATATAATGTTCTAGTTTCATTAGCCTGTTTCAGGCAGTCGTTGTTAGTTACGCTGGAAGTCCAAAGAATTCGCAACGTTCGTCTCAGGAACCACATCTCTGTTGCTTCTAATTTCATCTTAATTTGTTCATTTACATTCCAAGATTCACTGCCATACAGTAAAACTGGTTCTACATAGCACCAGTTTTGCTGTATGGCAGTGAATCTTCACATTTAAAATGGCCAAAGTATTTTAGTTTCTGAGCCATGATACTGTTTATAACCAGTTTTGTTTTCTTCCATGTTCAGGTCGAGTAAAATGGTATTATTGTTTCTTCTTCTTGGGATACATTATTCTAAGAATTGTTCTACAACATTTGAGTTCAAATGTAATTATTTACTGATTGCGAAATAGTCAGTGACTAAAACCCTATATGTTTCCGCAGAACAGATTTGTGTTCTCAAAAATTGTACTTTCACTTCCTTGCTAGTGTGCGGTGGGTTCAATCGCTGCATTGGTATTGCCAGCCTGCGTCTGACTTCTTGTGAAAAGTGCCCATTGTTGTTGATTATGAAGCCAAGATATTCAAAGTCTGTGACATGTTAAATTTCTTTATTGTTGATTGTGATCTAGTTTTGCTTTATTTTTGTTGTGTTTAAGTTCAGAAAATAGATTTGCATTGTGACTCTTGACAGACAGGATTAGCATTTCTAATCTGTTATTAAAATATGAATAAAATTTAGTGGAACTGCGGTAAAGCTGTGGAAATGTAAAGAATATAAAATAAAACAAAGTAATGGGGTTAGTAGTAATATGTTGGTAGTATTTGAGAGGAGCACTGTGTCACCTGCATAGCTAAATTATGGAAATGGATTTCCAGCGATTACAAATGGATCAAAATTGTCTCTGATCTCATTATGTTTGACATTTCACATTACATTTTTTTTCAAGTATGTTGAATAGGTATGGAGAAAGAAAGTAGTTATAGCTGAAGATACACCAAAAGAATGGTAAAGAACACAGATTGTGGAGGTACAAGTCAGCATACAGTGGCAAAACTCCGCCGCGGAGCAAGGACGACAGGAGGGTTCCGATCATCAGAAGTAGTTCCCTCCTCGCCGAATGTTTCGGCCCCTTTACCTTCGTTTTTCACCTGTCGTGCTTATTCACACTCGAGACGTTCGTTATAGTGATTTCCCAAATTGACATCGCTGAGTATGTTTGCCCAGGAGCCATCCAACCCTCGGAGCGCGAGATCAGGCATCCTGTACACGGGAAAGCCAACTTCTTCTCCCAAAAGTGGATCTCAATCTTCACCTCCGCCTTGTTAGCTAGCTATGACCCAATCAGAAGACGTCGTTGCTGCCTTGTTGCCTTCTGCATACTTCGTTCACAGCTTGCGTATTCACCCTCCTACACGTTCCATCGGAAGTCAGCTCTTCCGCTGAGCTAATAATTTTAAGGTGTAGATCAATCCTAGCCCCCGTATCTGTTCTGGACGCTGTCCTTGCAAAACGTCCTGTTCCACCACAAGGTTGTCACTGACTCTGGCTGCAAGGATGCGACTTCGGGCGACATTTAGGTGTGGTTGATCGCTACATTGTGATGTTTCTACCCCTCTGTAGCCACCCGACTTAGGTAATACACTCCAAGGGAACAATATGTCAGCGACGATCGTGATTGGCTCGTGCAGACCTGGTTCTCTTGAAGAAGTGCACAGTATGGATTTTTTACGTCTTTTTTCTGTGTGTGTATTTCCAATGGAGTGCGTCACACAGTTAAGCCTCAAATGTCAGTGTGTCTGACCTCGGCATACATTAGTGTCAGATTTACCTCCTCTAAGCATACTCCATCCTAGCTCTATCCAAGCTCTATCTGCCCATGGCTGGGATTTCGTTCCTAAATGGCGAACCAGGGCAGTGGCCTTATAGCCACTACAGTAGGATTTTTAACGTGCAAAACTTGCGCACGGACCTCCAGTTTTTCGGCCTCATCCGAGTGAGCTAGGTATCTGTCTCACTACCCACGAGATCAGGGAGCGTGTAATGTTATTAGATACAAATAGTTCTTGAAAATATCCCCTGTAATATTTCTAGGAGCCATCCCTTCACCGCAGAGGCGGACATTAAAACCTCACAGCCACGACTCCTCCTATATATATATTTACAGTTTAGAAAGAGTGGTAGATCTCAGGATCCAGTTATAGTGGATCGAACATCTAGCCTAATCGGACGAGGTTGGCAAACCCGTGTGCATGTTGTGAACCTAAACAATCCGTCAGCGGTTCGAAATCAAACGAGAAGGCCGAATACTTCGCTACCTTGTTGGCATTACAAACTTAGAGAGTATACCCACAAAGGACATTATAACGTGTGTAATTATTGTATACACACTTTAGGATCTCTGGTTTTATAGAGTTGGTGCACTGTGGTGAGATTTTTCTCTTGTGATCTACAGAAGCAGAGTCTCGTAGCGGGCGAGAACTGGGAGCGGCTCGTCCCCCGCTGGTGACTTGCGGGATAACTGAGCCGGCCGCTCAGAAAGCAATGGCAAACTACTGAGCGTAATCTTGCCAAGAATTCAACAGACAGCTGAAAGCTGCTGCTGTTGACAGCGATGTCCTGTAAAAGGATACGCGAATTAAAAAAAAAAAAAAAAAAAAAGATCTACAGAAGGAGTCTGGAAGGCATGGATACATTCATTCCTGTGCCATTGAAGATATCTTTGCTCAACAACACTTGAAGACGAATCTTCACCGCAACGTTAAATGTCGTATGTAAAATTACTAAGAAAGCTGTAGATAACCCTGAGACCATCAAAATGATCCATAGATGGAGAGCAGATATTGGTTTGCACATATAAGACAAGGAGTTAGCACTCAGATATTGGTTTGCACATATAAGACAAGGAGTTAGCACTCAGATATTGGTTTGCACATATAAGACAAGGAGTTAGCACTCAGATATTGGTTTGCACATATAAGACAAGGAGTTAGCACTCAGATATTGGTTTGCACATATAAGACAAGGAGTTAGCACTCAGATATTGGTTTGCACATATAAGACAAGGAGTTAGCACTCTCAGCAAACATTAGACAGCAGAAACGAGCTCACTAAAGCATGCCCAACGAACTGATCTTTATTCAGACCAACGAACCGAACTGCCTTGTTAAAGCAAGAAGGGTAGTAGACAGACAATTCAAACAAAGAGATGTTTCCCTTTTAATCGCTTTGCGAAGTGGCGTAGGCAATGATGCTGCTACATAACCGTCTTTAGTAATGTGCATCGGTTAACTAATTCAGTGTTTAAAAAAACGTAGATTTGGATAAAACTTGATACACAATCAAATGAACAAGTATTCTCATGTAAATTTCCGTTCACTGAGCATTGCAATTGTGGAAGATACCAAGAAACAAAATATATTTTTATTCGCATATCCTTTACAGGACATCGCTGTCAACATCAGCATCTTTCAGCTGATTGTTGATTTCTTGGCAAGATTACGCACAGTAGTTTGCCATTGCTTTCTGAGCGACCGGCTCACATACCCTGTAAGTTACCAACGCGGAGAGAACCGCTACCAATTCTTGCGCACATCACGTTACTCAGAGAGTATACGGGATTACGGAGAAAGTCGTGTAACACCTAGACCAGGGAGACCGGACGATGAACCTAGTGTGGCGATATATCATTCTGTCCAAATCGGAGATTATATGTGGCAATATATTATCTTTTTACACAGAATCAGTTAATTTGCACATGCCATTATGTAAGATAATCTTGTTAGAACAGCACTATAACTGGTAATCCGTTAATCCTACACTATAAACAGATATATAGACGCATTTCACTTTGCTGTCCTGTATCTGGCATTCCATCAATATTAACAACAGTTACAATATGTTACAGTTGTTCTATTCTCATGATAGGCCAAACAATTGTCTCTGTATGTTTCTAGCATGAAAAATACATTCATGGGTATTGAATGGGTAGTGGCACTGGTAGTAAAGAATGGGAGATCAAGGAGGTATTAACATGCAACGAACCCCATTTTATGACATGTCGGGCAGTAAGTATTTAGTGCTATCCCCCACATGTTTAAATCCATAGACAAATAATCGGCCGCCGCCTCCTCAACTTCCGAAAAATGTTTCTGGTATCTATGTGGACTAGGCCGAGCTGGGAGCCCAGATCGGTAAAACAAGTAATTTCCACTTCTACGAGGAATAGATCCCGCCATCACAAAGCTGGGAGTCATACCTGCTAACCAATTCCCTACTGAGTATCTCAGTATTAACGTACATAATATAGAAATCTGAAACACATCTAATGACAGTGGAATTGTGGTTTCTGAGGAAAATGCAAATAATACCATGTACAGACAGAAAAATCAATGAGCAAGTCCTTCAAGAAGCAAATGAAAACCGTAAACTGATTAGAGATATTAGACGTAGACAGTCACAATACTTTGGACACTTATGAGAATAAATAAATTTTAGAACTTAGTGACAACTGGCAAAATTGAGGGGAAAAGAACAAGGGGAAATCCATCCATCATGTGCCATGCCGGTAAGTGTGGGTGGTCATGTTTTGCCATATCACTCGATCACCAGAGTCGTGGATCAGTTCCGTATTTCTGTCTCGATCATGTCACGAGGCCAAGCCATCCAGGTATTTACTTCTTGGTCTGTTCCCTTCGATCTTACCAGTTGTCACCAAGTTCTCCAAATCATTTCTTCTCATAACATGCCCAACACATACGTCTAATGTCTCTAATCAGTTTACGATCTTCATTTGTTTCTTGAAGGACTTGTTCATTGGTCTTTCTGGCTGTCCATGGTATTCTTTGCATTTTCCTCAGAAACCACATTTCTACAGCCATCAGATGTTTTTCAGCTTGACTGCTCATTGTCCAAGCGTCACATCTATATAAAAGTACAGGTTCTATGTAGCCCCTCAACACTCTTTTTCTCGTTTCAATTGACATCCTTTTATTGGTCAGTATGTTTTTCATCTTGCTAAAGGCTACTTTTGCCATGGTAATTCTTGCTCTAATCTCTTCAAGGCATCTCCCATCAGATGGTATTACTGTTCCGAGATAATTGTACCTATTCACTTGTTGAAGAATATTCCCATTTACTTGTATATTACATTGTGGTATCTCGTTCTTCCTAGTGACGACCATAATCCGTGTCTTTTTACACTGTGTGTAACAACCGCATCTACTAAATATTGCAGATGCTGTTAATTGTCTGCAATCAAGACTGTATCATCTGCATATCTAATGTTATTGATGCATCGTCCCCCAATGTTGATTTCTTCCATATCTTCAATATTTCTGAAAATACTTTCACTGTACAAGGAAAACAGATCTGGAGACATTACACATCCTTGTCTCACACCTCTCTTAATAGGCTGATATTGGCCTACTTCATTATCAACTCATATGGCTGCTTGTTGTTTCCAATATATGTTTTTTACAAGTCTAAGGTCTTTTCCATCAATTTGTATATCTTCAAGCATTCTTATCATGTCGACATGTCTCACTTTATCGAAAGCCTTTGTGTAGTCAACAAAGCAAAGGTGTAGATCTTTGTTTACTTCTATAGAACGTTAGATTACGGTTCTCAGTATATACACAGCATTTACTGTACCCTTGCCTTCTACAAACCCACATTGTTCTTCTCCTATTTCATGTTGTATTTTCTTCATAACTCTTTGCATGGTAATTCTTAGCAAAATCTACGTGGTGTGACTCATTATATAATTGTTCGATGTTGATCACATTCCAAGGCTCCTGATTTCTTTGGGATTGCAATAAATACAGAATTACATAATTCATGAGGTATATTTCCAGTATCATATATTGTATTAAGCAGACTGGTAACTTTATCTATTCCATATTCTTCTAAAGCATTAATCATTTCTATTTTTCTATTGTGACGGTGGATATATATATATATATATATATATATATATATATATATATATATATATATATATATATATATATATATATATATATATATATATAAAAGATCACAATAACTTACCATAACAAAAAAGTTCAAGACGAAGAGTATGTACTGTAGCCATTTCACTGAACCCGACAGAACCATCCTTTCGCTATTCGCCTAGAAACGAACACACAGACCAGAGGAAACCACCACATGTGCCTAGTTTATCATCACTAATCTCGACATTATAATTTCTCAGTATTGTCACGTTTGAACACCCTAACCTCAAAAAGGCAGTATAAAGAAGTAGGGTTTTTATTTGGGTGTCACAGGACTAATCTATAGCTAGAAACTATTCATAATTCCATTACTTCTATTGTTTGTTTTGGTAGCTATAGAAATGTGGTTTCAAGCACTAGCGTACAAATCCCATAGTTATTAAAGTAAATACATGACCCGACTGTCCTATTCAAAAGATGTTTCACTGTCAGATGTCTGATATTTCAAAGTTATGAAATATAATCCAAACAGAATATGTATAGTGTGTGTGTGTTTATGTGTGTAAGTGTGTGTGTGTGTGTGTGTGTGTGTGTGTGTGTGAGTGTGCTTGCGCGTGTGTGTGCGTGCGTGCGCGTGCGCGCGTGCGTGTGTGTGTGTGTGTGTGTGTGTGCGCGCGCTCCGTACACATATTGGGATTCTCGTTATTGCACTCCTCTGAATGCCTCCTTATGTGATATTTTTTTTAACTCCGGCGTAGTCTTGCTACTACTTCTGGAGCACTTGAATGATTTTTGTATGTGGATTAGCTTTCCCTATTATCAGGGTTCCTCACAAACAAGCGAACCCACTCCGACTTTTGAGGTAATTTGAATCTTCATCCCCAAGTCAAGGACGTTTCCCAATTTATTTCTTTTCATAACATGTCCAAATAATCTTGACTTTCTGCGTCTAATTTGTCTAATCCAGGGGTGGGCAAACTACGGCCCGCGGGCCGCATGCGGCCCGCCAAGTAATTTTATGCGGCCCGCGAGGGCATTTAGAAATTAAAAGTTTTAATTCGTTTTTAAGTTATTTTATTGAATTTTACAGAATTTCGTGTACCATTATGATGAGTGTCAATAACAAACGTAAGATTGAAGATGAATGCCGTGTTTTTAATGATGAATGGACAACTAAGTACTGTTTTATAAAAGTTGGTAGCAAATCAGTTTGCTTGATGTGTCGTGAGTCAGTGGCTGTCTTCAAGGAGTACAATTTAAAAAGACATTATCAAACAAAACATTCCGATTTCGGATACAATTTAACGACCGAAGAGAAGGAAAGGAAATGCCTTGAGTTGGTGAAAAATTTGGAGAAACAGCAAACTGTTTTCACTAAACAGTCTTCAATTCAAGATGCTGCAACTGAAGCTACTCTTGTGCTGTCACACAGAATTGTGAAACAGAACAAGCCATTTTCTGATGGCGAGTTCATCAAGGAATGTTTGCTAGATGCAGCAAACATTATGTGTCCAGAACAAACAAACAAAAAACAGATTTGACAATATTACTTTATCAAGGAGAACTGTGGTCAGACGTGTTGACAAGATCAGTGACAATTTGATGCATAAACTTCAAGATGCAAGTAAACAATTTTTGTGGTACTCTCTTGCATTGGATGAGAGTACCGATGTACATGATACTGTCCAATTATTGATATTTATACGTGGAATAAACACTTCTTTCAAACTCACTGAAGAGCTACTGAGTTTTGAGTCACTCAAAGACACAACCACAGGCCATGATATATTCAATGCTGTTACTAACTGTATTGAAAGAACTGGGTTGGTTTGGAACAAGATGGCAAGTGTTACAACTGACGGAGCTCGTGTTTTGACTGGAAAAAATGTAGGTCTGGTAAAGTTGATAAGTGATAAGATTAAAGCAGAATATCCAGACCACACATTATTACCACTCCACTGTGTGATTCATCAAGAAATTCTGTGTACAACTGTTTTAAATATCAAGCATGTTATTGACCCAGTTGTCAGTGTCATCAGCCTCATCAGATCAAGAGGACTTAATCACAGACAGTTCAAGTCATTACTTGACGATTTGGAAACTGAACATTCCGATGTCCTGAACCACACCAATGTTCGATGGCTGAATCTCGGCAAGGTGTTGAGGCGAGTGTGGGAACTCAGAGAAAAAATAGTGATGTTCCTAGAGATGAAGGGCATTGTCAATAAAGAGTGGCAGTTAGAATTTATGTTTGCCATTGAAATTATGGAAAAGTTAAATGAACTGAATGTCAAACTTCAGGGCAATGGTGTGTTTGCACATGAATTGTATGTACATGTAAAATCATTTCAGGCAAAACTCTCACTGTTCTCCAGACAAGCAAGTGAAAAAAGATTTTGTCACTTCCCTTTGCTGAAACAAGAAACCATATCTGGTGAAATGACTGAAAAATCCAAATCCCAGTTAGATGCATTGATTGAAGAATTTGGATGGAGATTTCAAGATTTCAAGAAATTAGATCCATAGTTCAATATTTTCAGTTCACCTTTTAGTGCAGAAGCTGATACAGCCACAGAGGACATACACTTGGAGCTGCTTGACGTACAAGCAGATCATGACCTGAAACAGAAATTCAAGATAGATGGTTTGCTGGATTTCTATGGACCTTTATCACAAGAATCATTTCCCAACTTGAAAAGCTTTGCAGCTAAACTTTTATCATTATTTGGATCAACATACATTTGCGAACAAGCATTCTCTTGCTTGAAGATCAACAAATCTAAGAATATGTCTTTATTGTCGGACTGCAACTTGCATGCTGTCATGCGAATTTCAACAAGTAAACTTGCTCCAGATTTCAAGAATATTGTCATAAATTGCAAGCAGTTACATACATCTCATTAGAAATCAACAACTGTAGTGACAATGCAGTTGCTGTGTGTCTAAATTAAAGCCATTGATAGATAATAAAGAATATTTGTTATAATAACAAGTTGTAAAATCGTGTTAACAAATTAGTAAAAGTTTTTGTCCATATTGTCAAATATAATGTATAAGTGTATAAGTAAAATAAAATTGCAATAATTAGTTATTTATACTGCTTAATAACCTATACATAATTAATAATTACTTATTGTGATAGGTTGCTGTAAACAAAATGGATATATATATATATATATATATGCGGCCCGCCAATAGCTTTACATTTGTCAATGCGGCCCTCCGCACGAACAGTTTGCCCACCCCTGGTCTAATCGGTTTACGGTTGTCATTTGTTTCTTATTGGGCTTGCTCATTGGTTTTTCTGTCTATCCATGGTTTCCTCTGCATTTGCTTCTTCTTCTTCTTCTTCTTCTTCTTCGTTTTCCTTCTCCTCCTACTCCTCCTCCTCCTCCTCCTCCTCCTCCTTCTTCTTCTTCTTCTTCTTCTTCTTCTTCTTCTTCTTCTTCTTCTTCTTCTTCTTCTTCTTCTTCTTCTACTTCTTCTTCTTCTTCTTCTTCTTCATATTATTATTATTATTATTATTATTATTATTATTATTATTATTATTATTATTATTATTATTATTATTATTATTATTATCCCACAATAAAGCCTGCCTTTGGCAAGTATCTGTCTTCACGATCATCATAATCGCCAGTCTAGTCTATATCGTGTTCATTATCAACACCAACTTCCACAATCACGATTATGGTCATGAATCCTTGTCAGCTCTGTCTCTATGACTCCAGAACAGCTGTGGCGCTGTTGCTAGCACGCTTGCCTCCTGTTCAAATGACCATATGTTTGAATCCCCCTCGAGGCGGAGAGTTTTCTACCCTTGATTGCCCAGGGCTCCCAGATGGACCCAGCCTAACATTCATCATCATCATCATCATCATCATCAACATCATCTTCCACTTCTGCCATCAAGCGTCGTGGGAGCCTACCATTAGACACAGAAAATGTGTTCAGAGGTCAAGGCGGTTGGTGTGACATTGACCACATCACTCATCCAGTACCAACTGGTCTATACCAGTGGTTCTCAACCTTTATTGGCCCATGCACTCCTTCACCATATTTTCAGAACGTATTTCCTCCCTATAAATCTCCCCCTCCCCCCCCCCCACCCCTACACAGTATATGTAAACATGGAAGCTAAAATTAATAACGCATACTAGAACAAGTCTAAACGTCTACTTAAAATGTGATTTGCGGGTCTACTTACGTTATAAAATGAATTTCAGAAGGGTGAGAAGTACAGAATCGTAAAGTATTGAGGGAAAAACAATATCAAGTAATCGATTCTTGTATTAATGCGATCTTGAAATAATCTTAATTTCCCCCTGGAAACCTTACAATCCCCCCCCCCTTTTCCTGGGGGGGGGGGGAATTTCCCCACCGGTTGAGAACCACTGGTCTATACAAAGAAGGGGCTAGTGCCGTTTCTCTAGCAGCCGTGGGAGCCGTAACCGTTACATTAGTTTGCTTCACATATTTTATTTCTTTATTATTATTATTTGTTTGTTTGCTCGCTTGATTTGATCTCACGTTCACATTCAGATCACAATGCACACCGCAGACTGCACAACAAATACGTGTTAATTTTGTGTCGCCGCTTATCACAATTCACATGCTCGGATTAGTTTAGTTTAGTTTAGTCGACCGATCAACATCAAGGCACACGGGTATAACCCATAAGTGCTCAGTTCTACTCCTAACTCAGGCCTGAGTCCGGAGAATCTCAGCTCAGTGCACGAACTCCGTAGCACCAGCGAGGTTCTGTAGCACATGCTCGGATTGCGGACGGGAAATTACATTCGTGTGTCTAGTTAGTCAGTCAGTCAGTTAGTCCGTCCATCCGTTGGTTGGTTGGTTGTTTGGTTGGGTGGGTGGGTGGGTAGATGGGTGAGTGGGTGATTGGTTGGTTGACTGGTTGGATGGTTGGTTGGCTGGTTGGTTGATTACGTAGGTAGGTAGGTAGGTAGGTAGATAAGTAGTCAGCCAGTCAGTCAATCAGTTAGTTAGTTAGTTAGTTAGTTAGTTAGTTAGTTAGTTAGTTAGTTAGTTAGTTAGTTAGTTGTTAGGTTGGTTGGTTGGTTGATTGGTTGAATGGTTGGTTGGTTGGTTGGTTGGTTGGTTGGTTGGTTGGTTGGTCACCACATCATTCTCATTGCACTTGGAACTATTAGTCCTAAGTGCCCGGATCTCCTGAGCAGTATCTCCTTCAGCGTGTGGGGACTGTCGACACCGTCTGTCCAATCGCTCGTCCAATCCGGGTCAACATAATAACACTTATTAACAGATGCTGTGCCAAATAAAAAATAGACTTAGACCACAGAAAAATTACCGGCAAAAAGTAGGGATGTGTCACATAAAAGTTGATTATTTGGTAGCAGACATGTAGTATAACGCAATAACAACATTTCGGCAATAAATAAGCTTACATATACGTCTGTCTGTCTGTCTGTCTGTGTGTCTGTGTGTGTGTGTGTGTGTGTCTGTCTGTCTGTCTGTCTGTCTGTCTGTCTGTCTGTCTGTCTGTGTATGTGTGTGTGTGTATGTATGTATGTATGTGTACCATGTATAGGTTGGTATGTAGGTAAGTAGGTAGGTAGGTAGGTATGTGAGGAGGTAGGCGGGGAGTTAAGGGGAGGGAGGTAGGTAGGTAGGTAGGTATGTAAGTAGGTAGGAAGGTAGGTAGGTAGGTAGGTCGGTCGGTCGGTCGGTCGGTCGGTCGGTCTATTTTGCCTCTGTTTGTGTGTATGTGTGTAGTTGTGTATGTATATAATAATTAAAATGTTAACTAAATATCCCTAGAGCCCCAACAGCAAACCTGCCTAACAAGTGCTTCAATAATGATTCATTCTTTCACGGCACAAATAGACCACTCGGCAGTAAGATGGATTGACATGACGCGAATTTGCTCATTGTAAAAGGAAACCACAACTGGTTAGACGGGTGAACAACCATCTAGCCTACATTAGCCATTAGACTGTACCACTTTCAACACGATTATATATGTGTGTCTTGTGACGAATGTTGGGCGGCGCTCACCAAACTCGACACCCCATAATGTACCAACGGATTACGGAGGAGGAGTGCAACTGGGGGGGGGGGGTGTACATGTAGTGGGAGGAAATGCAACCTAAAAACTAAATATCATGGCAGGGCAGACCAAGCCCTAAGCTTTGGTTGGCAACTGATTTAGGGTGGAAGCTCCGACAGGCTGACGTTAAAGCATGGCTTTGCTGATCCGGCAGCTTCTGCAGTTTGTATTGTTCTATACGTATTTCAGTCTCAAACCTGGACAATGACAGAAAAAGAGAAAAGAAAAATCACATCAACAGAAATGAGGTTCCCGAGAAGAATTCTCAATGTATTAAGAAGAAATAAGATCAGAAATGAAGAAATCAGGACTAAAGTGGCGGTTATAGCAGCGCCAGATTTTATTAGAAGGCATCAAGTTCAGTGGTTTGGTCATGCAACTGGTTACCAACTAACAGAATACCACAACA
The DNA here is from genome assembly GCA_963921405.1 of Cepaea hortensis. Classification (NCBI taxonomy): domain Eukaryota; kingdom Metazoa; phylum Mollusca; class Gastropoda; order Stylommatophora; family Helicidae; genus Cepaea; species Cepaea hortensis. The sequence continues at coordinate 85,751,036 of OY992885.1, forward strand.
AGCAATGATGTACAAACCCGATGGAAGCAGAGGAAAAGGCCGACCACGTAAACGATCGACGGAGGGAATAGCAGACTCCATGGGTATATCGATACATTAAGCCCATAAGCGGGCACTCTCCAGCTGTTTATGCTTCACCTCGACACTGCAAGGTACAAGAGGAACATGATGAGATGAGAAGAGATGAGATGAGTTTTGGTGTTACCTTTCCTCTGGAGAAAACTAGATAGTCAGAGAGAGGGATCATGCTGCATGGGCAACACATGACCTCTATATTAAACCCAGGCTTTGTGTTATGGAGAGGTATAACACCATTTTACAAACTATCGTCTGTCAAGACGGCAAGGTACCAGTCAGTCAGTCTCGTGACGTTGATTCACAATTAAGCGCATTGATACTGTCGAGCTCCTGGCCCTGTCATAATATTGGTTACATGGAGAGCAATGTAATACTTAATATAGAGGGAATTATGTGATGTAATAGGAGCAGTAGATGTGGAGGGAAGGGGGGAGAAGGATTAATGAGATGAGTAGGTGAAGAAGAAGAAGAAGAAGAAGAAGAAGAAGAAGAAGAAGAAGAAGAAGAAGAAGAAGAAGAAGAAGAAGAAGAAGAAGAAGAAGAAGAAGAAGAAGAAGAAGAAGAAGAAGAAGAAGAAGAAGAAGAAGAAGGAGGAGGAGGAGAAGGAGGAGGAGAAGAAGAGGTGGAGGAGGAGGAGGAGGAGGAAGAGGAGGAGGTGGGTAACAAGAACAAGATCAAGAAGAACACGAACAAGAAAAACAATAACAATAAGATGAACAAAAAGGAAAGACGGCAGGAAACATTTCATATTGATGTAACAAATACTTTTTTTTTTAATTTTACGTTAATGATGGCAAACATTTCTGAACGTACTTATTGATAAGAACGCGTAGCAGAAAATTATTGTTTATCATTTGTCGAATGGCTTCACCAGAATGTAACAAAGAATAGAAGGCGCAACATCTACTACAATCAAAGTCGGCGTTTGTCCGAAACTAGTCTAAAAGTACACGAAACTTACGTTTGTAATGCTTTTACAAACGATATATTCAAAATGGCACATGCGTAACTGCAGACACGACCCAGCGAGTTGAATATTGTGGAGAATGGAGGGCAAAAAAATGTGGGTAGTCTGATGGTAATGTAAGAAGGGATGGGCGGATACGGCTGGCTGGAAGAACGGGTTTGAAAACTCACTACCGTGAAAAATGTGACATATCTACAAAAGGCAACACTGCTTTAATAAGCACATACCTGTGAGAAGTTGGTTGTTGTAGTATTCACATCTCTGATAATTTGGCGGTTTTAGTATTCACTGCTGGTTTGTTTTTACGAGGATTGCAAACCGTGTAAGTAGATTTTGTTTGTCACCATGCTTCATCCTTTGTTTTATCATCATTATATCTGTTTTCATACGACTGTTTTTATGTCATAGCATCTTTTCTTTGAGGACGGTGCAAATTTAGTGTGCTCCAAAGTTTAACATCTTTCTGTATTTTAAAGTGTGCTGTGATAACAGCTTCTGTTTTCAGCAGAGAAGCAGTGTATTCTTCTCGGCTTGTACGGTCATTCGGTATTTAACTACATCTGTGAGTATACACAAACACACTTATATGTATGCGTGAATGCATGCGTGCGTGCCTGCGTGCGTGTGTGCCTGTGTGCATTACATTGCATCATGGCATTGTAGTGGTTCGAACGCTTGTGCTTAAAAATATAGTTTGATGCCTTTTACCGAAAGGATTCACTCTGGGCATTGATTGACATGTAGTCGTTTGGCAGTGAAAACAAAACCCTGAAAGAGTACAAGGAAACCTAACCCAAAACCTAACGAGGAAGTGAATTTCAGGAAACCTAACCCAAAACCTAACGAAAAAAGATTGCCAACTAAGGCCTAATCCAACTAAGTAAGTGCTATGCAGAATCACAACCTATTTGCAATTAAATATGCTTCTCCGCGGATGTCAAACTCCAGTTACCAGTCTTACACACCTTGTTGGCTTCTGAGCAATTAGGGAGAGGAAGGAGATCTATTCAAATTACTCATTGCCACCTCCGAGATGGTACGTTGCTAACGGGTGGGAAGATAAAAGTACACCAAGCTCATTCCGATGGATGCCAGCTCGGAGACAACCTGAACGGTGGTGTGTTGGACTTAAGAGTCAAAGCTTTCAAACGATTCACAATCAACAATTACCTGACCAACAATTATCCAACCAACGATTTACCTGTCAACCAACAACTTACCAACAACCAAACTACCATTCAGCAACATACCAACAATTATCCAACTAACCAACCAACAATTAACCTAATTATCCAACTAACCAATCAACAATTAACCTGTCAACCAACAACTTACCAACAACCAACCTACCATCCAACAACTTGCTAACAACCAACCAACAACTGCACAACCAACCAACCAACAACTATACAACCAACGAAGCAAATTACTAACAACTAACCGACCAACCAGCAACACACAAGCCAACCCACAACTAACCAACACACCAACATCCAGCCAACAACCAACCAATCAAGTAACCAACCAATCAACTAATTAATCAACAACCAACCAACCAATAACCAACTAACCAGTCATCAACCAACTAACCAAACACCAGCCAACCATCAATTAACCAACCAACCAACCTACCAACCAAGAACTAACCACCCAAGCCTCACAGGCCTGGACACTTATTAAACAAGCTGAACAGCGCATAAATACCTTTGAATATAAATGTTATAGATGGGTTCTAAGAATGTCTTGGATACAGAAAAGAACAAATTCATCCAAACGACAAGAGCTGAATGTTGAGGAAGGTTTGGCTACTAAAGACGATAAAATAAAGAAAAGTGAAATAATTTGATCAATTAAGATGAAAGTTTGGAGAGAACAATAATAGAGAGGTATGTGTCCAGGAATAGAGGAAGAAGACGGCCAAAGAGAAGGGTGTGGCAAATAACCTCCAGATGGGTGTATCGGACGAGGGACATCTTGCTTATGACCGAGAAGTTTTCCGGAAGGTTATTATGGGAGCGAGGTTCTGCACAGGATATGGTACTGAATGAAAGAATTGAGAATCTTATTGGAAGGAAAAACAGAGAGGAAGAGACGTAATCACCCAACATAATTATGCGAAGGCCTTACTTATGTAAAGACCAGCTGGTTGTATTTTAATTCTATTAAAAATGTTTTGTTTTATAGTAAAATATCACAAGACTGAAAAAAACAGCCATAAATACACATGGTACAATTATCGCTTCTTTAAATCAAAACAATGTTTTCTCATACTGAATTTGAATAACGAAGACGCAAACCATATATTGTACGATGTATTTCAGGTATATTTCGTTGCATCTCGTCAGGTACACACCGCTGAAATCACACAACATAGAGTTAGTTAGTTAGTTAGTTAGTTAGTCGACAGATCATCCTCGTTGCACATCGAACCATTCAGTCCATAAGTGCTCGGATCCCCTCCTCAGCAAATCCCGCAGCGTGTAGCGGCTAACGACGCCAGTTCTGTGTTGGTTTATCAATCTTCTTTGGCTTCCTGCGTAGTGTTCTTGTTTGGCCACCCCTCTTTTAATTTGCTGCTCCCGCAGTCTGGCCATTGTTGTAGATTCACAGTCATCACTTGGTTCTCGCAAAAGTCTCACTTCTCGTAGAGCATTCAGAATGTCAGCCTGGTCCATGGCGCGTCCGCCCTCCACAGTAGCCTCACCTGCGAGCTTGTCAACATAGAGTACAATAACTAGAGACTTCTTTCAAGATGACATATAGACATGTTCGCACTTCTTTGCTGAATTATGAAAATTATGAACACAAAACAAGTACACGTATTACAGCAGTAATTCTCAATCTATAGTTCAAATCGGTACGCTTCACTAAAACTTTCGTTTTATATGCTCAGAATATTTAAATCTTCTCATATATATATATATATATATATATATATATATATATATATTATTTTTTTTTTGGGGGGGGGGGGGAGGGGGGATCTTCTTCCACAGTGAGCTCTTGTTGGATAGAACTGTTTGTTCTCCTTTCAAGTTCAATGTGTTTGTACTTCGCTTTTACAACATTTATTTGCAATGGCGGATATGTGCTTTTCAAAACATCGTAATGAATGTAGCTTTTCAGAAGTACAATAAATATAAAGTATAAAGGTAAAGACTTTCAAATAAAAATATAAAATAGTTCTTCTTCTTCGTTTCTCTTACGAGAGAGAGAGAGCGTCAGTCCTAGTTATGCACCTCAAAGTTGTCTGACTTCGGCATTAATTTGCGTAAGGTTTACGTCCTCTAGAGTCTAGACAGATTCCATTTGAGAGGACGGGTTCTATCTACCCGTGGAGAACAAGTCTGATATGTTACCAACTGATGATGATGATAATGATGTTTCATAAAGCTGTCGATTTGAATTGTACACCCTTGAACTCTTGAAGAAATGAGGACTGGGTTATGTTTGCCCTGGTAAACAACACTGAAGCTCATGACAGCTTTACTTGTGGGCACTCAGGGCTGTGTGTGTGCAAGAACAAACAACATAACTAATGACAATAGCAACATTCAGAATCAGCAGAGCGTTGTGGGCAAAGTCTTCATTAAAGAACAACACAAAACACACACACACACACACACACACACGCACACACACACGCACGCATACGCACGCATACACACTCACACCACACACCCACACCACACACACACACATACATACATACACACACACACAGAGGGGGGGGGGAGAACAGAGGCGGTTATATTTGTATATTTACTCAAGTTGTTTCCTGCCCAGTATGTTTCGTGTGTGTGTGTGTGTGTGTGTGTGTGTGTGTGTGTGTGTGTGTGTGTGTGATATATATATATATATATATATATATATATATATATATATATATATATATATATATATATATATATATATAAGACTTTGCTCGGAACGTTAGCTTCGGTGTGCTTCCCCTTGTCGAGCTGTCTGTGTATTCATTCAAATTCCAGTACCAGCACGGCAACAGTTAACCTCTGTATTTCGATGTCTCTGTGCAAGACTGTTGGCCTGTGTCTGCCGTCATCATGGGGAATTGCTGTGGTTCTCTTTCAATCTTGCAGCAGGCAACGTTTGCAGTCCTCGGCAGATCGTATTACAGCGGAGACAATAGTCAATCCTCTGTTCGTTAACCAGACTAGCTACTGTTTCTACCCGCAGCGTGGTAATGGGATTACCTCTGTCGTGGTCCATGAACTTAGCAATACGTCTGCGTATTTTTCTTGTGGAGGACATTCATGTTTATTCATAGACTTATACACAGATGTACACTAAACGGGAAGAAAACAAACACTCGCTTGTTTACAAGAAGAAAACTTAGCATGCGTATTAACTAACGTGACATAAATTAAGAGACGTTAAAATGAACTAACGTTAACTTCACAGTGTACGTATTAACTATGGATAGTCTTATAGGGCGTATTAAATACGTATATTAATATACGCCCACTCGAATCAACGCTCTTCAGCGCTTCGCTGGAGAAAACCAGTTTCGTGAACTAGAGAAACTTCAGACACCCTACAGCTTCCTTTAGTATAGCTAAAATTTTTGATGTGCCTGTGTGCTGTCTTTTCATATTGTGTAGTTTGTTTCTTCTCAGTAAAGCAACCGCACCATTGCTGATGTGTGTTGGGAGTGCTTTCTTTTTTTTCTGAGAGGTCAGCGAAATAAAGGCCGCTTGCTAGGCAGTCAAAGCGCGGTGTACCTTATCGAGAATCAAAAGCACGCCCCACGATGTGTCAGGCCGGTATTCTGACCCTAAACCACATGCGGCTCTAGTACAGTGTGTCCTCAAATATCTCATTATTTCTTTTTCTATGGCCTCCTGGACATTGGGGTGGAGTCAGTTGGCACTGAAATACCTTCAGTCGTGGAAGAAACATTGCCACCTTAGGCCTCCTCCCAAACAGTCCAAATGTGCACGATGGCCATGATGATGATGATGATGATGATGATGATGATGATAATGATGATGATGATGATTAAGTTCACAACGCTGATGACCATCGCGACAATGATGACGATGGTGTCAACGATGTTGAAAATAAAGAATGTGATGGCGGTTATACTAATTAATCTGGTGGTTATGAAGACAAGGATGGTAATGATGATGATGATGATGATGATGATGATGATGATGATGATGATGATGATGATGATGATGATGATGATGATGATGATGATGATGATGATGATGATGATGATGATGATGATACTGATAATGACTATGAACCATGATGTTTATGTTACCTGCACAACTTAATATTATCAAAACAACCTACAACTAGCCGCTCCACACAACTCCATCAGTCGGGTAGACGACAGAAAGAAAGAGAGCTGACAATACAATAACCTCGCCCATAACCCTGTGACCGTAGTCCCTTCGAATCCCACCTCCTACTGTCATACATTATTCTGTTAATCCCTGGCACCTTTGTATATTTCAGAATTGCTATATTTCATAAACTCTACACTTAATGTGCTATGCTTGGCTAAAGCGTCTTGTCTATTCATGGTTATTTGATCGGGCCTGTACAAAACGCAGCCGTTTGTTTGAGTAGAATCAGTTTTGTGTGTGAGGTGGGGAGAAAAGGGATAGAGAAAGCCATAATTCTTCGCCGGAATAGCAAAACTATAAAGCTGTTTGTTGACTGAATGCTGCACATGCTCTCGTTTGCTGTAGATTTGAATTTTTGTTGTATGCTGTTCTTTTTATGTTTTCTTAAGCTTATCTATCTATCTATCTATCTATCTATCTATCTATCTATCTATCTATCTATCTATCTATCTATCTATCTATCTATCTATCTGTCTATCTATCTATCTATCTATCTATCTATCTGTCTGTCTGTCTGTCTGTCTGTCTGTCTGTCTGTCTGTCTGTCTGTCTGTCTGTTTGTCTGTCTGTCTGTACTAGCAACAACACGAGTAAGAGCGTAAAGTAACACATCTGGACATTCAACTACCCAAATAAGAGTTAAAGTAACACGGCTGGACAAGCAACTACCAAAATAAGAGTGAAATTTAACACAGCTAAATAAGCACCTACCCAAATACGAGTGTAAAGTAACAGAGCTGGACAAGCAACTACCCAAATAAGAGTGTAAAATAACACAGCTGGACAAGCAACTACCCAAATAAGAGTGTAAAATAACACAGCTGGACAAGGAACTACCCAAAAAAGAGCGTAAAATAACACATCTGGACATTCAACTACCCAAATAAGAGTGTAAAATAACACAGCTGGACAAGCAACTACCCAAATAAGAGTGTAAAATAACACAGCTGGACAAGGAACTACCCAAATAAGAGAGTAAAATAACACATCTGGACATTCAACTACCCAAATAAGAGTGTAAAATAACACAGCTGGACAAGGAACTACCCCTATAAGAGTGTAAAATAACACAGCTGGACAAGGAACTACCCCTATAAGAGTGTAAAATAACACAGCTGGACAAGGAACTACCCCTATAAGAGATAAAAGTCTTCACAAACAACTACCAAATTAAGTGATTTAAGTCACATAGCTTGACAAGCAACTCGCCCAGAAAAGTGGCCCTCGCAATGTGAATTTATAGAAAAATAATTTATATTTCGTGGAAACTTAAACAATAAACTACAGAGATCCCAGAGAAGCCGCAAGTGAAAGAAGGCTGATGAAAGAAATATTCTCTGTAGTATCACATAACGATATACAGCGAACGCTGCCTAGCAATATATCATGTAACCAATTGATAATGTTTTTATTATTCACATTTACAACTTGAAAACATTGCTTTAAGGAGAAACTACTGAATTATAGGGAAGCGGCTATAAAGCAGTGGCTAGCAAGCTTGCCTGCCTGCCCTGTAATCATGTGATCGAATCTCCTCTGATTTTTGTTTCACACCCAGGTGGCCCATCTTAAAATATCTCATCTCATCTCATCATGTTCCTCTTGTACCTTGCGGTGTCGAGGTGAAGTACAAACATCGTGAGAGTACCCGATTATGGGCTTCATATATCGATATTCCCATGGACTCTGTTATTCCCTCCGTCCAACGTTTACGTGGTCGGCCTCTTCCTCTGTTTCCATCTGGTCTGTACATCTATGCTTGTTGTGGTATGCTGTTGACTGGTAACCTACTTGCATGGCCAAACCATTTGACTTGCTGCTTTTTAATAAAATCTAGTGCTGCTATAGTCCACTTTAGTCCTGATTTCTTCATTATTTCTAATCTTATCTCTTCTTGATACTTAAATATTGAGCACAACCCACTACTGGCAACGCTGATCGTATTCTGGTATGAACCTAAGGCCTATCCACGTCAATATGGAAGCACTATACTCGAGTTTCGCTCTCGTTTGAGCTCGTCAGTAGTGCATATCCCTGACCGGATCCGGAAACAAGCCCCGGATCACTGGCGTGTGAAGCGGGTGTGTAACCACACGTCACACGCTGGACACGCCAAATTATCATAACAAAATATTACAACGTTACCCATCGTAGGCTATGCTCAAGATTGCCCAATCGCCGCGACTGACGTCCGTCAATCGATGTGGACCCGAACGATCAGGACTTCTCACTGGCAAGGAACACCAGGCCTCCTAAATCCAGTGAGCAATAATCAAATTGATTATTTGGTTGTTTCGGGGTACCATCAATCTTTATTGACGATGCCGAACTAGAGATGGTAGACCATTTTACATATTTAGGATCAGTGGTAAATAGCAAATTATCCCTAGATCAGGAAATCAACATCCGGATTGGTAAGGCAGGAACAACAATGAACAGGTTAAGAAAAAGAGTCTGGGAGAACAGGAAGCGAAGAGTTCTTGGTATTAAGTGGCAAGTCAAAATCACAAATACTGAAGTATTGGAAAGATCTGGTTGTTTTACGGTTTATTCCATGCTCAGTCTTCGTAGACTTAGATGGATAGGACATCTTAGGAGGATGGATGATGGTAGAATACCAAAGGACATCTTTTTTTGGTGAACTACAGATGGGTAAGAGATCTCAGGGTCGGCCTCTACTACGATACAAAGATGTGTGTAAGCGGGACATGATTGATACAGGCATTGATAATGCACAGTGGGAGCAAGTTGCCACTGAACGTGTTGCATGGAGGGAAAGATCAGAAATGGAATAAAGACAAAGGAGAACATTATTGCAGATAAGTCACACAGCGAGCGTGTGAGACGTAAGATGATGCATGATGGTGGAAATGACCATGTGTTCACATGCACCCACTGTGAACGGACATTTACAGCGCGAATTGGCCTTATCAGTCACATTCTCTACCGCCATAGGTAAAAGTTACTATGCCTTTTTAAAGCACAAACTATCGTCTGTCAAGACGGCAAGGTGTCAATGATATATAAGAGAGAGAGAGAGATAGATAGATAGAGAGAGAGAGAGAGAGAGAGAGAGAGAGAGAGAGAGACAGACAGACAGACAGACAGACAGACAGACAGACAGACAGACAGACAGAGAGAGAGAGAGAGAGAGAGAGAGAGAGAGAGAGAGAGAGATGGGGAAATCGAAGTCCCTTTCTCACTCTATGCTCAGTTAATTGATCTACACGTTTACTGCTCGGTCCTGTCCGCCTTTTAACACGTTGCGTGCGGGTCGTTAGGTCGCTTTTTCTGACCAAACATGTTTATGTTAAAACTATACGTATCTTTCTTTCAGGCTGTCAAGTTTACTCGTAGCTGTAGGATAGAAGATAACGACAATGGCTGTGGCAGGACTAGCCAAAGTACTCAAGTGGATTCTGGTTGCTCTGAATGTACCCATTTTGGTAAGACTATATCATCATCATCATCATCATCATCTCATCTTGTTCCTCTTGTACTTTGAGGTGTCGAGGTGAAGCATAAACAACGGTAGAATACCCGTCTATGGGCTTCATATTTCGATTTTTCCATTTACTCTATTATTCCCACCGACTCCGTGGCGAAGGTATTACAGACGCAGTTCTTAATCCCGCATACCCGCGTTCGAAACACAGCTGTAGTCGAAACACAGCTTACGTCGGTATTTTACTAAATGTTATGGGTGCCGGTCGTTCAGAAAGCAATAGCAAACTACTGAACGTAAAGTTGCCAGGAAATCACGAACAGCCAAAAAATTATGCGGTTGACTGCTACATCCTGTAAAGGATATGCATCTAACTTTTTAACTATTATTCCCCCTTTCCATCGTTTACATGCAGCCACCATGGGTTCAAATTTACGTCGGAGCCTATTTCCAAAATTGACATGGGTCGACCCAGCCTAAACTAGGTACCAGAACAAGTCATGCGAGGTAAAGATGAACGTGTGATATTGACCACATGACCCCTTGAGTGCCGATTTGACTGTTAACATAAGGATATATCACTATATAACTAACACGTCTTAAGGCATGTAAAAACGTTATATTCTTTCAATCAATCAATCAATCATGTGCCATGTCGGAGAGCGTGGGCGTTCATGACTCGCCATTTCACTTGATCACCAGAGTCGTGGATCAGCTCAGTGTTCCTGTCTCGACCATGCCATATGGCCAAGCCATACAGTTATTTACTTCTCGGTCTTCCCCTTGTTCTGTTCCCTTCGATCTTGCCAGTTGTCAAATTACTTTACCTTTACCGATAGTTGATATTTGGTTTAGTTTAGTTTAGTTTAGTTTAATTTAATTTAGTTTAGTTTAGTTTAGTCTACGGATCAAAATCATGGCACACCGGTGTAACCCATAAGTGCTCCATTCTACTCCTAACTCAAGCCTGAGTCCGGATAATCTCAACTCAGTGCACGAACTCCGTAGCACCGGCGAGGATCCTGAAATACTTTGGGTATATTTTTAACTCGAAATTTCGCCCGGGCAGCTCCGTTAGGCTACTCTTTTTCGATTTCCAACTGCCATGGGATTTTTTCCGTGCGCAACAATACACACGGGCGTCCGATCTCACTACCCAGAGACCAGGGACATTTTTTGTTACTGGAAGTCCACGTGAAAAAATCGTGGTCCTCAATTGGCAACTTTAAGTTACAGTAGCATAGTGGTTGCCGGTCTCCGTGGCTAAAGGCCTGCGAACGCGATTTGTGAGCCCGCTTACCTGCGTTCGAAACACAGCTGCGACCGATTTGGCAGCTGACCACGTCGCGCTGGGTCTTAACGTGTTGGTATGGAAGCCCGTCGTTCAGAAATCAATGGCAAACTACTGAACGTAAACTTGTCAAGACATCAACAACAGCAGTAAAATGCTGGTGTTGACAGCGATGTCCTATAAATAGAATACGCAATTATTTTTTAAAGCGTAGTGATTAGTGCTTTGTTTAATAACACAGTGCCCTAATTCAATTCCTAAGAGTGTTGGGAATATTCTGCCTGTCTTTTAAATACGGCTTAATTCTGGACAGTACCGCATAGCACAGTATGTAGTATCTTACTCAAGAGAAGAGGATCATCAACAAGTATCAGTTAGAGGAAACTAAGCTGAGCATTTGCAAGTCTGTCTGTCCAGTGACCAGTGTCAATATTGCTGCTGACCTGTTATACAATATGATCCATGATCACTAAGATATATAATTAATCTATTTTCTGGACATTTTCTGTCAACGTTTTCAGAATCTCAATTACTCAGTGTGTAAAATGTATGGCATCAATTGTTGCGAAATCTATCTTTATTTATGTCTGCCTTCAGTCACCCTTACACATGTTCAATATACTATACACGGTTTTATTTTTATTTCGACGTGTGTGATTGAATCATTTTATGTTTAGAGTTTGAGTGAAATAGACACGAAGTAGGATGTTCCCTGTTTACATATATATTAATGTAACTGAACACATACCGGTCTCTCTGGCCGAGGGGTTACACCACTTTCTCCGTAATCCCGTTTATCACGCAGAGTCTCGTAGCGGGCGAGAACTGGAAGCGGTTCTACCCCCGCTGGTGACTTGCGGGATAACTGAGCCGGCCGCTCAAAAAGCAATGGCAAACTACTGAGCGTAATCTTGCCAAGAAATCAACAGACAGCTGAAAGATGCTGCTGTTGACAGCGATGTCCTGTAAAGGATATGCGAATTTTAAAAAAACAAAAACTGAACACATAAGGTTGCTCGTAATGATATCTGCTTTGGATATATGGGTGTATTAATTCCCTTGATCTGTTTTTATTATTATTATTTGAGATATTAATGTAACCAAAGCCCCACATATTCAAGACTAGTCAACATTCTTTAAGATTCAATGTAAATAGAGATTAGATCAGGGGTGGGCAAACGTTTTGTGCGTAGGGCCATATTGACAAATGTAAAGCTATTGGTGGGGGGGGGGGGGGCATATATATTATGTCCACTTTGTTTACAGCAACCTATCACAATAAGTAATTATGAAATATGTATAGGTTATTAAACAGTATAAATAACTAATTATTG
>OY992885.1:85768525-85838525 GCA_963921405.1 Cepaea hortensis
GAGAGTATGGAGCCGGTCGCTCAGAAAGTCGTGCTGATGAGAGTAATCTAGCCTAGGAATCAACATACAGCTGAAAGATGCTGGTGTTACCGCAATATCCTGAAACAGGATGGAAACGCGGAAAAAAAAAAAAAAAAAATATATATATATATATATATATATATATATATATATATATATATATATATATATATATATATATATATATATATATATATATAAGAAATACGTTGGTTCTATCAATTGTATCATGAGCATGTAGATTTACATTAAAACTACATTGTGTAAAATGAACATTAAGGCAGTTATTAGCTCTCTCGATTGTGTATGGAGTATTAACAAATACGTTACTTCTACAAGTTATTACAAACAATCAGAGAACTTTTAGTTATATCGATTGTGATACGAATATGAATAAATACTATAGTTCTATGACTTGTATTACAAATAGAGAGACAGACAGTGACTGATTCTATAGATTGATTATATATAATACAATGGACTGGTTAATTCAACAATCATATCATGAATGTGAAGAAAGACGGCGATTCGCCTGCGTGGATTAGGAACACAAAGAACAAGACAATGGAGCCATCATGTGTAGTATTAAAAATTAAATCATACCATTTTAAACAGCCTGCATTATGTTCTCTGACTGAAAACAACGACCCATAAATAGTTTACTCGACGTTTTCATGACAGAACGATAAAATAATCTTGATTTATTTTGTTAACGTCAAGACGCAGAAAACATCTGAATGATGTAATCCCATAGTGAATGTAAACACAGAAACCACAAACAACATGTTCCACGATTTATTGTCCAGCATATTTCGCCGCATCTCGTCAGGTGCATACCGCAGTTACATAACATCGAAGTGATTACATCATTCATATTACACCATTACACATTACATGAAGCACATGTATTACATACATACATTACACATTACAGAATATAGAAGCATATAACATCGTCTACCATGCTTAGCCGTCGTAGGCGACCACGTACTTGCATTGAACCTGTTCTTTGTGTTCTTGATACAATTTTTTTGCACTCGCTCGCTTTGAATTCAAGCCTAGTCCACACACGCTACTTATAGTAGTACTGGACTGAATTTTGCGCATGGATTCGCTTTCCCTATTACAAGTGTCCCTCGCCATTAGGCTAAACCACTTCGATTTCGGAGGTACTTGTAATTTACTTCCCCAAGTCAAGGACCAGAAGTCAATAGCATTAGCACACCGGATGTTTAAGAACGAGCGCTCTTATCTATTCGGACATGCTGATCTCCTTGATACGTTTGGCAGATACCACCTTTCGTTCTACGTTGTCAACCCACCAAGCTTTATTTCCGTGTAGACCACTGTCTCTTAGACACTCAATATTCCCGGCTATCACTGCTTTCCCAAGACGCACTAGTCTCATAAAGTGGCCAAATGTGGATGATTGATGAATTTAAATCGTACTATATTGATTTCGTCTTTCAATAGTATTTCGTGATCATGCTGCTACTGCTGATATTGTTTGTCACTTCGGCGGCTGTTGGATTCGCCTTCAGGGATGAAGTGAGTACTTTACATGTTTAGTGTGAAATCTATAAATAGTATAACAGAGAGGAGAGAGAGAGGGGGAGAGAGAGGGGAGAGAGAGACAGAGAGAGAGAGAGAGAGAGAGAGAGAGAGAGAGAGAGAGAGAGAGAGAGAGAGAGAGGATTGTTCCACTCGCTGCTATATCTTCAGTAACTTACACTCTCACACAAATGAAGGTGTATACTTAAACCTTGTAAATTTTACCAAGATGTCATGTAGAGATTAGAACAAGAATTAGTTGAGGCTGGTAAATTTTACCAAGATGCCTTGTGGAGATTAGAACAAGAAATACTTCAGTCCGGTGAATTTTACCACGATGCCTTGTGGAGATTAGAACAAGAAATACTTCAGTCCGGTGAATTTTACCAAGATGCCTTCTGGAGATTAGAACAAGAAATACTTCAGTCCGGTGAATTTTACCAAAATGTTTTGTTAAGTTTAGATCAAGAATCGTCATGGCAATGCTAACCTTTAGCAACATGGAAAACATACTCACAAATAAAAAGTTGCCAACTAAAGTGAGAAAAAGAGTGTTAAAGTGCTATATAGAACTTATGCTGCTGCATATATGTAAGGCATAGATAATCAATAAGTAGGCTGAGAAACATCTAATGGCAAAGGTAATGCAGTTTATAAGGAAAATGCAAAGAATATCACGAACGGACAACAACAAAACGAATGAGACAGTCCTTTAAGAAAAGACATGAAAATCGTAAGTTAATATTTTTTTAAACATGACGGAGACAGTCAAGATTTTTGGGGCACATTTTGAAGAGAAGTAAATGAACAGAGCGCAAGGGAAAACAAAGAGATAAATTCCCGGATGACTTGGTCATACAACATAACCGGGACAAGAGCACAGACCAGACCCAAGAACTTGGTGATTGTGTGGAACGACGAGCCATGACTGCACACGCTTATTGATATGGTGACTTTTTTGCGTTTGTTCACTGTGAACTCAAACGTAGTCCATACACTTGCTACTACTTCTATTAGCACTTTACTGATTTTTGCGTGTGGATTAATTTCCCTTTCACCAGTGTCCCTCGCCATCAGGCAAACTCACTCCGACTTCTGAGATACTTGTAATTTACGTCCCCAAGTCAAGGACGAGAAATCAACATTTTAGACCAACTGACCCGGTGTAGGGATTGAACCGCTACCTCAGCATAAGCACACCGGAAGTTTAGGAGCGAGGACAATTATCCATTCGGCTATGCTGACCACCGCTCTAATACTCAGCATGGACAGGTTCTTCTCGTCTCTCATTCTTTCTTTACTTCCCAGTTATGCTCCTTCTTTCCTTCCTCTGCTGGATTTTTTTTTAAGCGCCACCTTGTAGATCTATCATAGCATGTAACAGCAGGTGATGCTCTGGAAGGAGTTCTTTTGCCTGGTGCCTTCTCATTCGGCCACCTTTCATTGAATGGTCAGGACTACTTTCCCAGCAGACATTCCGCCTCTTGACACATCGGTTCACCTTGGACTGTGGGTCATGTAACCCACATGCTGTGTCTATGTGACACAGTACGGACAGCAGTGATTACACAGTAATATACACCAACGGTTCTGACATCGTGGAGAATAGCAGTAACATTGTAACCTACCGTGTATGTCGTATAAGGCGACTAAGGAGGTGGACTGAGATTGGCGCCTTCGCCGTGTAGAAAACATTGCTGCAATATCCACCAAATCCTGAACAAACTTACAATCGTCTTGACGTGAGTTGGTTGAGCGCCGCTGCTCTATTGAGAGATGGTTGGCTTGCGAAGAGGAACTGCTAAAGTTCACTGTGCATTGGGTACGCCCGATGAGCTTCAAAGTCTGCTCTTGATAGAAGTATGTAGATGTAAGTTCATCGTTGTCAATGAAGATAATGTTGTCATCTGGTAATTCTATACAGGACATTCTGGCAGCGGCATTATGCATAGTATACCTGTGCGGGCTGTTGTTTTGTCGAGACTTCTGTCTGTTGCATATTCCACATAGGGTAATGAAGAGCATTTTGTGTGATATTCACTGGCACATGAACGGAGCATAATGGGGCGGCCCTTTGCCGTGAAGTTGAAACCGCGACTGACTAACTAGTTCAATATAGGGTTGGTAGTTGGGCGATTTAACAAATCAGTATCCGGGCACGTTTGCTACATTGAGAACAAACGAGTGTCGACTATAGGTCAAATGGAAATAACCTGACTGTTGAATTTGCTGCATCACGCCTCCGTGTAACTTTGTGTATTCTTAACTTCTTCAAAGTCATCGCACATCGCACCATCAGAGATTTCGCTACGCCATGCACAGCGAGCAGCTGCAATCTCTTCCGATTTCTAAAGTCAGTGTAGCAATAGTGGTCGTAATAGTGGTTAAAGTTGTTTTTGTAGTAGTAGTAGTAGTATATAACAGAGAAAAACTGCAAGACATTACAGTCAAAGAGAAATTTACAGATGAAATAAAATGTAAACTTGAAACTCTGCAAAACCCTTTGGAGGAAAGCATTGACCAAACTTGGTTGAACATCAAGAATACAATTCAGTCTACCGCAGAAGAATGTCTCGGTGTGTTAACCACGCATAGAAAGAACAGATGGTTCAATCAAAAATGTGAAGAAGCAGTCATTAGGAAGAAGAATGCCAGACATGTATGGTTAAATGACATCAATAACATCCAAAAGGAAGAGCATTATAGAAATGAATGTAAAGAGGCTACAAAAATAGTCAGACAGCATAAGCGAGAATATATGAGTAATATAATCAAAGATATGGAAACTAATCACCAGAAAAATGAATCCATAAAATTTTTTAAAGAACTGAAGTCAATGAAACGAGGGCACCAACAAAACACATATGGTTTAAAAGACAAAAATGGGAATATGATAAATACCAATGAGGAAATGTGCAACACATGGAAAGAATATTTTATTGAATTACTAAATTGTGAAGCTCCAAGTAACATTTTCTCACAGGAAGAGGTTCTAACATGCGAACCACAAATTGAAGAACCTACATTTGAAGAAATCCTATATGTAATCACACGACTTAAAAACAATAAGGCAACTGGGACTGATGGAATTGCTGCTGAATTTATAAAGGCAGGTGGCCATGCATTACATCTAAAGCTATACGAACTAATAATAAAAATCTGGAGGACAGAAGAATTACCCCATGACTGGAAAGAGTCATTATTGATACCTATCTTTAAGAAAGGAGACAAGTTCCAATGTGGAAATTATAGAGGAAAATCACTACTGTCCACAAGCTATAAGATACTATCCGCAGTATTACTAAATAGACTAAAACCATATTCAGAAGACATATTAGGTGACTACCAGGCGGGTTTTAGACAAAACAGATCAACAATAGATCAGATATTTATCTTACGACAAATAGCCGAGAAACATTGGGAATATAAAAGAGATCTCCATAAAATTTTTGTGGATTTTAAAAAGGCTTATGATAGTGTCCATAGGAATAGTCTATGGAATGCTATGCAGGAATTTGGAATACCAAGGAAGTTAATCAACATGACCAGACTATGCATGGAAGATACTTATAATATAGTAACATATAAAGGCAGGAAATCAGACCCCTTCCAAATAACATCTGGCTTGAAACAGGGTGATGCACTATCGCCGCTACTCTTCAATCTGGCTCTAGAGAAAGTTGTAAGGAAGGTAAAGGAGGAATGTGATATTGGAGGAACATCCAAGCTGCTTGGTTATGCAGATGATATAGATATTATAGGGCAAAGTGAACAAAAGACATTGGAAATATTGACTCACTTAAAGGGAAAAGCCCAACAGATAGGGCTGGTTATAAACCAAGATAAGACAGAATATATGGTAATTTCAAGAGACGGAATGGCTAGAAACTCTGGCCACATACAAATAGATAATATGACCATAAAAAGAACGGAAACATACAAATACCTGGGTACGATCTTCAACTGCTCCAACATCATAAGGGAAGAAATACAAACTAGAATCAACTATGGAAATAAGATATACTAAGCACTACAACATCTACTAAAATCAAAGGCGCTATCTCGTAACACCAAAATCACAATATACAAAACACTGATCAGACCAGTTGTGCTGTATGGCTCTGAAACCTGGAGTACAACGAAAGGAGACGAAGCCTTGTTACAAACCTTTGAGAACAAAATTTTAAGACGCATCTTTGGACCCATTAGGGATACACAAAGTGGAGAGTGGAAAAGAAGAAGTAACAAAGACATTTATGATCTGTTTAAGTCCCCGCTAATCACTGGTATCATGAAGGCTAATAGACTACAATGGCTGGGGCATATAGAAAGAATGGAAGATAATAGGGAAACAAAACTCGCTTACACTCAGGAAATAAATGGCCGTAGACCCCAAAGTAGACCAACAAGACGGTGGAGAGATAATACATGTACAGACCTACAAGCACTTGGAATCAACGACTGGCAAGAGAAGGTCCACCAGAGAGACGAATGGAGACGGATTGTATTTGCAGCAAAGAACCTCAATGGCTCGGAACGCTGAAGAAGAAGAAGTAGTAGTAGTAGTAGTAGTAGTAGTAGTAGTAGTAGTAGTAGTAGTAGTAGTAGTAGTAGTAGTAGTAGTAGTAGTAGTAGTAGTAGTAGTAGTAGTTGTAGTAGTTGTAATAGTAGTAGTAGTAGTAGTAGTAGTAGTAGTAGTAGTAGTAGTAGTAGTAGTAGTAGTAGTAGTAGTAGTAATAGTAGTAGTAGTAGTAGTAGTAGTAGTAGTAGTAGTAGTAGTAGTAGTAGTTGTTGTTGTTGTTGTTGTTGTTGTTGTTGTTGTTGTTGCTGTTGTTGTTGTTCTTGTTGTTGTTTTTGTTGTTCTTATTGCTGTTGTTGATTTTGTTGTTCTTATTGCTGTTGTTGATTTTGTTGTTGCTGTTATTGTTGTTGATATTGTTGATGTCATAGATATAATAATGTAAACGTTAAATAGTAACCAGTGATTATTAATGTGTATTACTTTGACACAGATAAAGAACGCACTGAACCGAGAGATGGAGAACAGCTTGGTCAACATGTACATGGTGGACATTGATGACAATGACAACAACGATCGGGCCACCAAAGTCTGGGATGACCTTCAGAGAAAGGTACGAATCTCTGGTATACATCGAGCCACGGAAGCGGTTAACACTTTCTTTCAAAACTATCTGTATCCAATGTACATAGACCTTTATCAACCGTATACATGCATTTAAACAAAGACTTAACTGGTTCGGCCATCTAATGAGAAAGAACCCAATGTCGCCAGCAAGAGCATATAACATGATAATGGAAACATCAATAGCTAGGGGACGACCACGAAACTGGTGGATTGACAGAGTCTTCAACACATTACAAACCCACAACATCTCAGCTTACCGAGCGAGCTCTAGTTCGGAAACAAATCATCAAACAAGACTGGGACACCTAACGGCATAAGACAGTGAAGGACAAAAGAAAGACACATACATGCATTTAGTTTCTTCACTTTGCCTTATGATATACTAAGCCAATCTCTACGCAAGGAACCGCGGTGGCGTAGTGGGTAGGCGATAGCCTTGCGGCCCGCTGGTCATGTATTCGATCCCCATCAGCGGGGATTCGAACTTTTAAAATTGACTTGAGCTCCCAGGTCGACCATGCCTAAAGTTGGTACCAGGAAATGTGTTGGGAAGTAAAGGCGGTCCATGTGCTGCTGATCATATCACACACAGAGTATTGATCTATAAACATATAGATCTAGCACAAAAATCCTAATGCGCAACAAAGCGTATAAGTAGTAGGGTTCTTTATGACAGGGTTCTTTATTTTACTTACTTTACTAAAGCACTGTACTCTGAACCTTTACTTCTTTGAGTACCCTTCAGTTCCAATGAAAATAATTCTCATGCTATTTAAATGGCCTCGTGGATTCCATAAAAACTGATATTTCTGAACAAGTACGCTACTCATGATCAAATGACTTTCAGTTGCCTTTGGAGAATACAATTTTATTCAAAGCAACCAATAAACGCATGTCGATTTGTTCATCGTAAAATAAGATAAAGTATCAATGCGAAAATCCAAGAAGCGAAACACGCAGGTCTATTTTTGCAAGTAGAAAGGAAAGCGCCATAAGATGCCCAATTATAACTAATGGAGACATCGATAGTTGAACGCATTACACTTCTACACTTTTTTCTACAAAATGGAATGGAATCAAAGCGTTTCCGGTTGTCACCTGCAGTACGACCTACTGATATGCAGAAAACCTTAAAGGTCAGCCATGTATATCCGAATCGCCAGTCAATTGGTAAGTACGAATATAAGGAGACTAATTAAAGAAAGCTGTAACATATCTGAACAAGTCAATATATTTAAGTATGTGGGTACTTTGATAACAGCAATGTCAAAGTCGAAGAGAGGCTCTGGAGATTAGGATATACAGAAGAATATGATGTATTTCATGGAAACGAAGAACAATCAAATACGAAGATTCTAGAAAAACTAGGTATGAAAGAGAGTTGATGAAATAAATAAAAAAAAAGAGGCAATGAAATATTTCTTATAAATCTTAAACATCTCTTATAAAAACTTTACTGGGAGATACGGTTGAAGGCAAGCAAGCAAGAAGTAGTCAATGATACAAGTGGTAAGATGACATCAAGAGATGGACAAAACAGCAGCCTGACAAAATGTACAATCAAGAGACACACATTGTTGGAGATCCATTGCAGACAAACTTCATTGCGGAGACGGTACGCGATTGATTGAATGAATAATAGCAGATAGGCTGGAATCGAACCCACAACCTTCGGAGCGCGAGGCAGCCGGAGTAATCACTTCGCCACAGAGACTGCTTGTCATATGAAGAAAAGGCAGGCGTGTGATACTGACCACATCCCGTACTGATCACATCACATACTGACCATATCAGGTACTGACCATATCAGGTACTGACGATATCAAGTACTGACTATATCAGGTACTAGAAATATCAGGTACTGACCATATTAGGTACTGACCATATCAGGTACTGACCATATCAGGTACTGAAAATATCAGGTACTGACCATATCAGGTACTGACCATATCACGCACTGCTTATATCAGGTACTGACCATATCACGCACTGATTATATCAGGTACTGACCATATCACGTACTGATTATATCAGGTACTGACCATATCACGTACTGATTATATCAGGTACTGACCATATCACGTACTGATTATATCAGGTACTGACCATATCACGCACTGATTATATCAGATACTGACCATATCACGCACTGATTATTTCAGGTACTGACCATATCACGTACTGATTATATCAGGTACTGACCATATCACGTACTGATTATATCAGGTACTGACCATATCACGTACTGATTATATCAGGTACTGATCATATCACGCGCTGATTATATCAGGTACTGACCATATCACGCACTGATTATATCAGGTACTGACCATATCACGCGCTGATTATATCAGGTACTGACCATATCACGTACTGATTATATCAGGTACTGACCATATCACGTACTGATTATATCAGGTACTGACCATATCACGTACTGATTATATCAGGTACTCACCATATCACGCACTGATTGTATCAGGTACTGACCATATCACGCACTGATTGTATCAGGTACTGACCGTATCTTCTTCTTCTTCTTCAGCGTTCCGAGCCATTGAGGTTCTTTGCTGCAGATACAATCCGTCTCCATTCGTCTCTCTGGTTGACCCTCTCTTGCCAGTCGTTGATTCCAAGTGCTTGTAGGTCTGTATATATATTATCTCTCCATATCAGGTACTGACCATATCAGGTACTGACCACATCATGTACTGACCACATCAGGTATTGACCATATCAGGTACTGACCATATCAGGTACTGACCAAATCAGGTATTCACCATATCACGTACTGATTATATCAGGTACTGACCATATCAGGTACTGATCATATCAGGTACTGACCATATCATGTACTGACTACATCAGGTATTGACCATATCAGGTACTGACCATATCAGGTACTGACCAAATCACGTACTGATTGTATCAGGTACTGACCATATCTTCTTCTTCTTCTTCAGCGTTCCGAGCCATTGAGGTTCTTTGCTGCAGATACAACCCGTCTCCATTCGTCTCTCTGGTTAACCCTCTCTTGCCAGTCGCTGATTCCAAGTGCTTGTAGGTCTGTATATATATATATATTATCTCTCCATATCAGGTACTGACCATATCAGGTACTGACCACATCATGTACTGACCACATCAGGTATTGACCATATCAGGTACTGACCATATCAGGTATTGACCAAATCACGTACTGACCATATGAGGTATTGACCAACTATGTAGTGACCACATCACGTACTGAACACATCACGTACTGACGACATAACGTACTAACCATATCAGGTACTGACCACATCACGTACTCACCACATCACGTACTGACCATATCAGGTACTGAGAATATCACGTACTGACCATATCACCTACTGACCATATCACCTACTGACCATATCACTTACTGACCATATCAGGTACTGATCACATCACATACTGACCATATCAGGTACTGACCACATCACATACTGACCATAGCAGGTACTGACAACATTACGTACTGGCCATATCAGATACTGATCACATCACGTATTGACCACATAATGTACTGACCACATCAAGTATTGATCATATCAGGTACTAACGACATCACGTACTGACCATAGCAGGTACTGACCACATCACGTACAGGCCATATCAGGAACTGACCACATCTCGTATTGACCATATCAGGTACTGACAACACCACGTACTGACTATGTGAGGTACTGACCATATCACGTACTGACCACATTACGTACTGATCATATCAGGTACTGACCATATCAGGTACTGACCAAATCCCGTACTGACAATAAAAGGTACTGACCGCATCACTTACTGACCATAGCAGGTACTGACCACATCACGTACTGACCATATCAGGTACTGACCATATCAGGTACTCAACACATCACGTACTGACCATATCAGGTACTGACCACATCGCATACTGACCATATTAGGTATGCCCACGTCAGTCAGCGAGGCATTTGATTATGATGATACCCCATAAACTTAAAGACGTGGAAAAGAATCGTTAAATGTATTTCCTTTACTTAAGTTTGTCGCATGTCTTTTGTCGGACGTTGAGACGAACGCCAGGTTGATTTTATATGCAATTTTATGTTCAATAGTTCGACATTGCTTTCTGAACGAGAATGTCAATGTTTACGTCCAACTGACCGCCGACAGCGCACTGGAAGTACGTCTAAACAATAAACACACACAGATATATATATATATATATATATATATATATATATATATATATATATATATATATATATATATATATATAAAATAATGTATCTGGTTTTACAGCTCGATTGTTGTGGTGTGAGTGGTGGTCTCAACAGTGCGAAATCTTGGTTTCTCTGGCAGTCCAGTAAATGGTATATGAATCAGAATGGTGAGTAGGCACAATGGCGATGTTGCTAGAGATTGATTGCTTGATTGATTGCTTGATTGATTGATTGATTGATTGATTGATTGATTGAAGAATCGACTACATAACAATCCGGGCAAACATATAGATTCCCGACTCCTGTAGCATATGTGACAAAATATAGAAGCTAATCGTCCCACTGACGTTCTGGTTGTAAACATGACGACTGTGTCCTCTCAGACGTCCTTGATAGATTTATTTGTACCTTATAAACCAACTTGTTGTCTTCCTGAAAGACTTACTGACTAAATCAATATGGGTGTGTGCTCCCGCGATCGCACAGTGATCAGATGTGATGTTTTGTTTCTCATTCACCCGGCGATCTTGCCTACAATTGGCACCAATACATTCTCTGAGAAATGAAGGCGGTCGGTGGGATACTGACCACATAGGCCTATACAAATATAAAGCTGGCACCATATAACCAATACGCATCAATGTGTGGACACGAGGCGACATTTACTTGTTTAACCTTGGTAGGGGTTACGGACGCGATTCGTGATCCCGTAAACACGGGTTCGAAATACAGCGGTGCTGGTTTTTTCGAAAAAAGGTATGGGTGCCGGTCGTTCAGAAAGCAGTGGCAAACTACTGAACGTAAACCTTGCCTAGGAATCACGAATAGCCAAAATGCTAAGATTGACTGCTAAGTCCTGTGAAGGACATGCAAATAACTTTTTTTTTAAAGATCAATACAGTAAACGGACAAAGCCCCAATGATCAATTCCTACAAGAAACAAATTAACACCGTACAAAAACCGTACACAAAATGGCTGGTAACCACATACACGCACGCACGCACGCACGCACACACGCACGCAAGCACACACACACAAACACACACACACACACACACACACACACACACACACACACACACACACACCATGTATCTATTCTGTTTTTGGAACTATTTTTAATTGTGTTTTTCAATTTCATTGGTGAAGACTTTTCTCGAAACCCTCGCGCATATTTGTGAGTGTTTTTCCTTTCGTCGAGCTGCCACTGCATGTTGTATTTTTATTTGGCCTTTAATATGTATTGTTTCTGCTGGGACTTAAACCCATGACTTTCGCGTATTAGGCGGGTGTGATAACCACGACACTACGGAAACCACTATTTTAATATGTTGGTATTTATCTTAACCAATTTTAATTTGGCAACAGTCAACCCCATTTTTTCACTTAGGTTCAATAGTATAAATGACTATGTTTTACATTGAATATTACAATCTTTATGCTTCGCATTTAATAGTATAGATTACCATAGATTATTATATTTCACACTGAATTGTATAAATTACCATAAATTATTATTTTTCACGTTGATAAGCATAGATTACTAAAGATCGATGTGATTTATATTCAATAGTGTAAATGACAATGTTTCACATTGAATAGCATAAATTACTGTAGAAACATTTTTTTTTTTTTACATTTAGTCGTTTAAATTACACTAGATGACTATGTTTCGCATTGAATAGTGTTGATTACTATATACTACAATAGGTCACATTTATTAGTATATATTGCTTTTGATTTATGTTTTAATTGAACAGTATAAGCGGCTATGTATCACATTGATATCACAATCTGTGTTTCACATTGAATATCCCACTCTATTTTTCACAATGAATATCCTAATCTATATGTTTCACTTGAATATCACAATCTATGTGTTTCACATTGAACATCAAAATATATGTGTTTCACACTTAATAATATCGGTAACTGTCAGTGTCATAAAAGAACAATCCCAATGTCCATCACTAAATGTCCCCACTTCACTGTTTAGTTGCAGCTGGTGGCACCAAGGATTTTGTACCCTCCAGCTGCTGCGTATCTGAAACAACGGATCCCAGCTGCCAGAAAGACAATACCACAACTTATAATCTTCCTCCAAAGACATATTATTCCAATTTAACCCAAGAAAACCCAGCTCTGAACGAAAAAGTAAGCATTTTTTTTTATTCAGTAACACACACACGCACGCACGCACACGCACGCACGCACGCACGCGCGCGCATGCGCACACGCGCCACTCACGCACACACACACACACACACACACGCACGCACACACACGCACACACACACACACACACACACACACACTGGCACTTTGCCATCTAGATAGATTGTCAAATGTAGTTATACACCTCCATAACAAAAAGCCGGGGCTGAATTTAGAGACCATATGTTGTCTTGCAGTACGATCCCTCTTTCAGTCTCAATAGTTTACTCCAGAGGAAAGGTAACAGCAATGTATCTGGACCAAGACAAGCTGCTGGATCAGTGAAGCAATGCTCTAATTGTCCGCCTCTTGGAGCTTCGATCCTAGATCAGTTGCCGACCAAGGTTTAGGGCCTGGTCTACCCTGCCATGACATTTAGTCTTTAGGTTGCATTTCCTTGCACCAGGATAAGGCTTGTACCCTCCCAATTGTGCCCGAAGCCATTGGCATAATGTGGGGCATCTGGTTTGGTGAGCACCGCCAACATTAGGCGCTAATAGAAAGCAGGTAATACCGTCTACTGTCATAGGGTGGCTCAGTCATATCTGACTAAGACCTGACTCGCTTTCCGTAACAATATGAGAAATTCATTCACAGCTATTTATCTGTATTCGTAGAAGCGAATGAGGCTAGTAAAGACACTTATATATAGGTTATCATCATTCGGAGACGACGGTTCGAATCCTAGTTTGGTCGCTATATTATTGAATGTTATATTGTCTGGTGAGTCCTCTTATGTCTTCTTCTTCCCTCAGCTTCTAAACGTGCCCGTCGATATCTCTGAATATATTTCTCGTGATTGTTCAATGATGTCCAGTGTTTCCAGTGACATTTATGAGAATTAATTATTCTATAAATACCTATACCTTCTATGGCTTAATAAAATTCCATCTGGCCATGAGTATAAGACTGGAACACGATATCTCTGCTCTACAGGCAACAGGCCCAAGACAGCCGAACATCTACTGCAGTCCTGTTCAAAATACGAGTTAACATACATGACACAAAGTGAAATGTTGACTAAGTGACAGATAGAGTGGCTATGGTTGTGTCTAGGGCATGTCCTTGTAAATGTGATGTTAAACAACAGATTAACCAAGATGCATCACAACCAAACACCAGTCAGTGAACAAGCGTTAATTTGCGCACATAATATTCCTTTAATTCTGAATTAACACAGACACATGTAGCATATAAATCCAGGAACAATAATTCTCTAAGAATATATCTCCATCCCACTGGAACACTTCGAATAACACTACCTCTCAAGGCTACTAAATCTCGTCCCACACGACAGGTATACTAGCCTCTCTCTAGGCCCGACTCAAAGTAACCCACTCTGGGTCTCGAATTCCACTCACTATCCCTGGAACCCACAGTGCGGAGTTATCTTCCGAACTCCGTCACAATTCTTCACTTTCTCAGACCACGACCTTCTCCTGGTCTGGTCTAAACTCAACTCCCTCTCAGCTCGGAGTTCAAACATTAACTGCCCTCCGTCAATCTTTGTCCCTGTCTTTTAAACCATTCTATGCGCCCTCACAATGATCCACACAAACACCACCTCACTGCTCCAACTGTCTGCCCCTTCTTGCAGCCCCTCTACTTTACACCCTTCCCCGTTTATCTCCTTATATTTTCTTTCCGGTGAATGCCCTTTCACCTCGTGAACTGTTTATATTGTACGGCCACTCACCTTAATGCCACTGAACACAGGCATGTGACACTACCCCACCCTCAAAAGAAAACATCGTTTTCAAATGTTGGGAGACTAATACTTATCAAATATGTGACCCAGACACATTGCCTGGGTAGTCGTAAGTATAAATCCAACTTACTCTAGCTACCACACTCAATAATATATCAAATACTCATAGTAAACTCCCATATTCTTTACACATCAATACAACCAACTTTCTATCTTGTGTACCAATGCATGAACTAATACATCACATAATAATAATACATCATAGGAAACATAATATATGTGTATCTGCAGGTCTATTAACATCCTCCAAAAAGATACAAGCTATTTGTGTCCCGACCCTGTATCAGGTGGTTCTTTTCTTGCCTCAAACCTCCATCTATTTCTGTCGATGCTGTGTCTACCCTTCATATACCCATGCCTCATGTTTCCTATATCTTTAAAACATCTGTTTGCTAATCCTGGTTCCGTGATGTCGTTAACACTCTTTGGAACTGCGTTAACATTGCTATCTGCATATTGTACTGTTACACTGGAGTCTCTGTTTAGTCTGACCTATTTATTAAATCCTGGCCAATATCCCTGGCATCCTGCTCTCTGCTGCTTATGCCTTACTCCTAAGTGCCCTGCACAAGCCCTATCCTGAGCTGTTCTTGTATATCGGTCTCTATGTGCTACCCGTACTGCTACTTGCCCACATGCAGTTCCGACATCTGAAAACCGGTGAGTGAAACCATTGTTCTTCCTATCGAAGCTCCATCTACCCTTCTTTGATTTTCTATGTCTCACTTTACTACACCCCTGGAAACATTTGTCAAGAGTAGTATCTTTTCTCTGGGATTCCCTACAGCTACATTTGAGATCCATTCTCACCTGCTCAGCTTTCCTATCCTTGTCCTCAGTTCCTGTGTCTACTTCAAGTGCCTCTTTTTCTTCAGCTATACTCTCTAATTTAGGTTTTCTTTTGGTAACTACCTCGTTACTATTTCCACTATGTTTTTGGTCCCAATAAACGACTTCCTCTTCTGTACACTCTTTAACTCCTATAACATTTCCTATAATGAGATCTGCCACTGGTGAGTCTAAAACACATGCTGTCACTCTTCCTGTTATGTATGGTGTTTTTACTGTTATCACGGCTATTGGGTAGAATTCTACTGTCCCATTAAATGTTATGGATCTAATCTTTTTCCCTGTATAATCCGAGGGATGCACTAAACTCTTTCTCACCCCGATGGACGTACATCCGGAATCCCTAATTGTTAACGCTGGCCTATCATTAACAAACCCATGATGCATCTTCAGACTTCCTCCTTCATGGACTGCTGATCCTGCTTTCACTGTATGACCACATATTAAGACTGGCTGACCGTCTTTTTCAAAAAGAGGTTTGCACCCACTACAATCTTCATTGTTCAGCGTCTCAATTACTTGTGCTGCATTTGAGTGCTCTGTTTCTCTCATTCTACATTGATGACTGACATGCCCCTTCTTTCCACATTTGAAACAAGTGATCTCCCTTTTACTGTTGTTCGTTGGTCCATCTGATGGTTGTGCATCATAATCTGCCATTTTGTGTCTCCAGCTCCCACAATTCCAACATCCGGCATAACTATTTGGCCGTCTCTGAAAATTCCCCCTTTTGTATGGGTACTGTCCTGCTCTGCCAAAATAGTTGCCACGGGAACCATTGTCCTTAGGTTCTTGTTCCTCATATCTTTGTGTTAAATCTACACTTTGATCTTGGTCTAATAACTGGATTCTGGTCCTGTTTCGTATATGCTGCACAGACTATTTCCTCACTAATAAGTCTACCAATAGAACTGTTTGGATGTGCAGTCATGTAATTTTGCCCTAACTGTGACATTGTGTCTATGTCCTTTGGCTTACGTTCTTCGAAGAAAGCCACTAAATTAGTATTGCACAATGATAACACCTTGTCTCTCAGCATTAAATCCACTAATTTATTAAAATCTTTTCCTACCTCTGCCAGCTCCATCCACTTATTAAATGTATTCTTTACTGTGTTAACAAAGTCTGTGAAATCTTGATTTGTCTCTGGCACTAACTGTCTAAACTTTGTTCTATATCCATGTTCAGTTAGTTGGAACTTTGTCAGCAAACGTTGACGTAAGATAGTGTAGTTGTTTCTTTCTTCTACAGGTAAATTGAATATGGTGTCTAGTGCCTTGCCCGTAAGAAATTCGCCAAGTCGCATCGCAAACTCATTTTCTGGGATGCCTAAAGTTTTCGCACTTGCTTGAAATCTATCCAAATAAGATTCAAGGTTGTCTCGGTCCGTAAAATATGGCAGTTTTAGTCGCTGTGAGGGATGGGAAGGTCTTCTGTTTTCCTCATTTTGACCTTTCGAAGATAGTTCTAATTTTCGAAGTACAATTTCCGCTTCCATTTTAATCTTCTCTTTCTCGATTTCCACCGCATTTGTTTGTTTTAACTTATCAAGTTCCAGTTGTGTCTCTTTCTCTTCCTGTAAGCGTTTTGCCTCACGTTCATTATGCCTCTCCTCTCTTTCCCAGTGCTGAACTTCTTTCAATTTTGCTTCTGCAAACTCCTGTAACTCTTTACCTTTCAGGCCTATTCGTTCACCTGCTTCAATATATTCCATTAAAGTAGGCATCTTTTACTTGCGGACACGTTGCTGTCAATCAGCCAACTATAAATGTACAGACTCTGCTGCTAGTCTGTGTCACTTCCCTGCGTACGCCAGCACTCCCTGTGTACGTAAATTCGTAGTGCTAAAATATCACTCTGTACTCTCACAGTCACTCTATAAGCACTAGGTAGTGAGGTGGAATATCACATATGCTCCCTTATATCTATATATCTATGACCACAAGTTCATAAAGTCCCTGGAAATATTGTTAAACATACATATAAATACATATACAAACGAATGGATGATAACACTAAGTGATGACTATCCAACGCTAGACTTCACAAGCTGAGTACACGGAGACAATGATTACACATAAATAAACCACAGTAACACCCACAAGCTTGTGTAGGGACACCCACAGTGCGCGTAAAATATAAACTGACTCAGATACCACTAGATAGTAGACACGACAAAAGTTCACAATAATAACATATATCCGAACACAGCAAATATCATATGCAAATATTATGAAAAGAAAGAGAAACAAAAACAATTTATAGCATCAACATATACACAAATCTGACGTCAGACAACTCGGCTCTAGATATTGGTTAAGACTATTCCAATGCCACTGCACGACCCGTTAACTCATTAACGTTTTTCTTACAAAAATATCGTAAGCACCCGAAAGAAAATAAATTTGTGTGCTGTCTCCCGACTCTCAAGAAACAACCCAAAAATCCCCTACAACTGACAAACACTGGACCACATACAAGTAATTGAGTAACACACAACCACAATACTTAGGACGATGAGAACAACAGAAGCAAACAATGGTTGCCGACACCAATGCGATGGTAGAATCTTTCAAAAGTCCTTAGTTTGTTTTTAATAGTGTCCGTAAATCGCCTGGATATGTCTGTCCGTTACTGTTTTGAAAAGATTACGACGTTAGATTCCCACAATGAATTAATGTTCTGATGCGTTGTCACTTTTTGTTGACGTGGTGACACGATTTTCGACTGTCGTAAAAGTTTAAGATGATGGTAATTATCCCAACGCCTTGTGTCTTCACAGTCCGTAACGTTTTGGTAACCCTCCCTGTAGAGTTGGCCTGTGATTGTATAATGTATGTGAACGCTCTTGTTTTGCCAGAAATATAGCGTATTCGTTGCGTTTTGGGGAGCCGAAATACCTTTAAAATCAATGAATGTTTATCTGCGTAGTCACTGTCGCTTTGAAGTGATGGTATGGTTTCACTGTTGCTGACCAGGTTAAACCAACGAATGGCAGAAAATGATCACGCGCTTTAAATCCGTTTTGCAAGTCTTTTTTGGTGAAGAAATGCGCTCATACTTGTGAAGACGGCACCTGAATGACTGTTGTGGTTTGTTGACTGATGACGACACACACACACAAAGACGTTAAACGTAAATCCTAGTTTCAGTAGAAACCCAACGTGTTATTCTCAGTGGAAATTTTTCCGTCAAATTCCCTGGTTCTCGGCCTTGACTCACAAGGTCATCTCTGTTTCTCTTTATCACAATAATCCGTGTAGAAACTTTTACTTTTCTGTGGAGCAACGATTGTCACCTTTGTGTGTTCCCCACACTTTCCTCCTATAACTCCCCTCCTCCTGGCGAGTTTTTAACCATGAATTACCCTCGTAACTCCCCTGGCGCCCCTTTCCGTCTTATTATCTGCGCCGAACTCTGAAGACGCCGTACACACACACACTCGCTGTCCACAAGTTCACCTGACCTTATAAACACACGCGCCTGTTTGCGTTAATTTTCTGACGTCCCTGATAGCTGAAGAAATACTGCCTGGTATCCAATTTACCTGTCCTGACCTTCTCGTGACCTCTGTGCTATCCAGTTCCCGCACGGAAAAAACCCAGTGTTTATACCGTGGACACGCTCCGCTGTCCACCCTCTCTCTCTCTGAGTGAGAAGTGTTATTTTTATCTGGTTTCTCGTGGACTCTGTATTAATTCTCCGACACTTTTGAAATGCGCTGTCTACTGAAAATGGTGTTTATTCTTGACAGGAGAGCCCTCATCGTTGTTGTTGTAATTGGGCATCCGACTAATGTCTCTGATGTTAGTATTCTCTCTAATCGACGAGTTCACAAATAAACGGAATGACAACAATGTCTATAGTGTTCTTGCACGGACGTAGCCTCCAGAAATCTTCTCTGACACAAAGTGAAATGTTGACTAAGTGACAGATAGAGTGGCTATGGTTGTGTCTAGGGTATGTCCTTGTAAATGTGATGTTAAACAACAGATTAACCAAGATGTATCACAACCAAACACCAGTCAGTGAACAAGCGTTAATTTGCGCACATAATATTCCTTTAATTCTGAATTAACACAGACACATGTAGCATATAAATCCAGGAACAATAATTCTCTAAGAATATATCTCCATCCCACTGGAACACTTCGAATAACACTACCTCTCAAGGCTACTAAATCTCGTCCCACACGACAGGTATACTAGCCTCTCTCTAGGCCCGACTCAAAGTAACCCACTCTGGGTCTCGAATTCCACTCACTATCCCTGGAACCCACAGTGCGGAGTTATCTTCCGAACTCCGTCACAATTCTTCACTTTCTCAGACCACGACCTTCTCCTGGTCTGGTCTAAACTCAACTCCCTCTCAGCTCGGAGTTCAAACATTAACTGCCCTCCGTCAATCTTTGTCCCTGTCTTTTAAACCATTCTATGCGCCCTCACAATGATCCACACAAACACCACCTCACTGCTCCAACTGTCTGCCCCTTCTTGCAGCCCCTCCACTTTACACCCTTCCCCGTTTATCTCCTTATATTTTCTTTCCGGTGAATGCCCTTTCACCTCGTGAACTGTTTATATTGTACGGCCACTCACCTTAATGCCACTGAACACAGGCATGTGACAATACAGAATATACGAGTGACGGTACATACAATATAAGAACAACAAGTTTTTAATAATGGAAATGTGTATGGAAACACCGCGTGCCTTGAACTGATTGCTTCATTTTTTTTTCGGAATCATGAATGTTCAGGGTAAAGACAGACAGACAGACAGACAGACAGACAGACAGACAGACAGACAGACAGACAGACAGACAGACAGACAGACAGACAGACAGACAGACAGACAGACAGACAGACAGACAGACAGACAGACAGACAGACAGACAGACAGACAGACAGACAGACAGACAGACAGACAGACAGACAGACAGACAGACAGACAGACAGACAGACAGACAGACAGACAGACAGACAGACAGACAGACAGACAGACAGACAGACAGACAGACAGACAGACAGACAGACAGACAGACAGACAGACAGACAGACAGACAGACAGACAGACAGACAGACAGACAGACAGACAGACAGACAGACAGACAGACAGACAGACAGACAGACAGACAGACAGACAGACAGACAGACAGACAGACAGACAGACAGACAGACAGACAGACAGACAGACAGACAGACAGACAGACAGACAGACAGACAGACAGACAGACAGACAGACAGACAGACAGACAGACAGACAGACAGACAGACAGACAGACAGACAGACAGACAGACAGACAGACAGACAGACAGACAGACAGACAGACAGACAGACAGACAGACAGACAGACAGACAGACAGGCAGGCAGGCAGGCAGGCAGGCAGGCAGGCAGGCAGGCAGGCAGGCAGGCAGGCAGGCAGGCAGGCAGGCAGGCAGGCAGGCAGGCAGGCAGGCAGGCAGGCAGGCAGGCAGGCAGGCAGGCAGGCAGGCAGGCAGGCAGGCAGGCAGGCAGGCAGGCAGGCAGGCAGGCAGGCAGGCAGGCAGGCAGGCAGGCAGGCAGGCAGGCAGGCAGAATACCAGTGACAGGCTGTTCTTATAATTTTGAATAATTCACACAAATATGACAATTTTTTTAATTCTTAAGATGATACAGATCGCCATTGCATTGTTTCTGATAACTGCAGTGATTTCAAGTTATAACAGATGTTTTTGTAACGTCAGCTATCAGGATCAGTAACCAGTGTATTCGGAGGTTTTCTTTATTTATTGCTGTTTGCTTGTTCCTTCCCTTGTTGTTATAGATTATGATGTACATTTTGTTTACTGTTGTTTTTATTTATTTATTTATTCTTCTGCCGCCTTTGTTGGATATTCCCCCTTCCCCATAGCAGAGCTCTAATATTTACTCTTTTACGCCGACAAACTCGACTTTTTCCTTTCATTTGTTGCACAATTTAGATTTAACTATACATTTTTGTTTGATATTTTTTTTCCTTATTACTTTCTTTGACTGCTTATATATATTTCATTTTCTTGTTATACTTGCAGGGTTGCTTAACAGCCGTTGAGGACTATATATTTAACCGTATCGTCGCAATTGCTGGTATTTCAGTTGCCATTCTGATCGTAATGGTAAGTAGGTCTGCATTATCTCTCACTAGCACATTGCCGTCTTGATAGACAATAGTTTGTAAAATGGAGTTATACCTCTCCATAGCACAAATCGTGGTTTGAATTTGGAGATCATGTATTGCTCATGCAACATGATCGCTATCTCGGCCTGCCTAGCTTATTCCAGAAAAAAGGTAACACTGGATACTCTGGAACAAGACAAGCAGCAGACACTGCCGGATCAGCAAAGCAATGTTTTATCTTTCGCCTGTCGGAGCTTCCATCCTATATATAGACCAGTTGCCGAACATGTCTTTGTGTCTGGTCTGCCATGCCATGACATTTAGTCTATGTTGCATTTCCTTGCACTAGGGTAAGGCTTGTACCTTCCTAATTGCGCTCCTCCGCCCGAAACAGTTGGCACAATGTGGGGTGTCTGGTTTGGTAAGCGCCGCCTAACATTCGGCGCTAACAGATGCATGTGGTACCGTCTACTGTTATGCGGTAGCTCAGTCACATCTGACCAAGACCTGACGTTCGCATCATCTCTACATCAATGTTAAATTGTATTGGCAAACTATCCTTTTTTGTTTCTTATAACATTCATATCTTCTTCTTCTTCTTCTTCTTCTTCTTCTTCTTCTTCTTCTTCTTCTTCTTCTTCTTCTTCTTCTTCTTCTTCTTCTTCTTCTTCTTTCTCTTCTGCTGCTGCTGCTTCTTTTATTTCCTTCTTCTTCTTTTTATTGTTATTCTTCTTCGTATCATGTGCCTGGTCTGAAGCAGACATTGGCGATCACGACCCTCGAATCCCCCGCTAACAACAACTATACCAGACATCGTCATATAAGCATACGTAACAGGCCGTTACATACACTAGATAATATCTTCGCCAGCTGGAATGGCTATCGCTTTTTCTCATCATATCCACTTTCTGTTGCCTCTATTACGACGCTAGCACGATGTAAAGAACCGCGTACTTTCTGAAAGCTATATCCATGTCAAGAACTGTCTGTTGTTTGAAAACTAGGTTCAAGTCAAAGACTGTCTATGCCTTAAATGTAGATCGAAGTAAAAAACAAGTGTCTAATGTCTATGTCACAAAGTGTTAGCTGTTTGAACACTAGGTCCATGTCAAGAACTGTGTACTCTTTGATGGCTATGTCCATGCTTGTCAAGATCTGAAAGCTATGTCTTTGTCAAGAACTGTTTGCTGTCTGAAAGCCGGGTCTATGTCAAAAAATTGTCTGCTTTCTAAATGCATCTGAAGCTGGAATTTAAAAAAAAAAAAACAGATTTTCGGCTTGCTTGGCTTGATGTAAATTTATAATTAGTTCATGGAGAGAACTAAACCAATAGCAATTAATCCAGTAAATGGCGCAAGTGCTAGATTGTACATACATTGAGAAAATGTCAGAGTAGTATCATCAGAAAGTCCTTTAAATGCAACCCGCAAAGCAAACGAAATATAGAAAGATCTACAACCACACGGCCACGAAAATTAGAGACAGAATGAATCTTGTCAGGGTTGGGGAAGGGGGACAATAATGACGCCGCATGAGATAGAACAGACGGGGCGGCTTTGATGGGGTTGTTTGAGGGGTTCTGTGGCAATGGTCGATACTTGGTGAAAGAAGAAGGTGAAGTTCATAAAGCATACTTCTTATTCCTACTCTTCTTCCTGTTCCTCATCCTCCTCTTCTTCTTCTCCTCCTCCTCTTCTTCCTCCTTCTGCTCTTCGTCATCGGCATCTTCTACTTCCTCTTCTTCTCTTCTTCTTCTCCTTCTTCTTCTTCTTCTTCTTCTTCTTCTTCTTCTTCTTCTTCTTCTTCTTCCTCTTCTTCTTCTTTTTCGTTTACTTTTATAGAAGCTTATTTAGTGTAAATAAAATTAGCTTTATAAGTTAGCTTTGACAGAAGATCATTGTTATCAGGAAATAATGAAATACATTTCCATTTACTTTCAGTTCTTCTGTATCCTGTTGTCTGTCGTTGTCTGCATCAACGTCGGGCGGTCCAAGGCTATGGCAATATAGAAACCACATAATGGAGAAGAATACAGAAGCACACAGTCATGCGTAGATTAACGACAGCAATACCATTTATGAATGATAATGTTAGGAAATTTCGTTATTGTAGTAGCACCATTTTTTTTTTGTGCATATCCTTT
Source organism: Cepaea hortensis (assembly GCA_963921405.1). Lineage (NCBI taxonomy): Eukaryota > Metazoa > Mollusca > Gastropoda > Stylommatophora > Helicidae > Cepaea > Cepaea hortensis. Next base: position 85,792,585 of record OY992885.1, read on the forward strand.
ACAGGACATCGCTGTCAACACCAGCATCTTTCAGCTGTATGTTGATTTCTTGGCAAGATTACGCTCAGTAGTTTGCCATTGCTTTCTGAGCGGCCGGCTCACATACCCCGTAAGTTACCGATGCGATTCGAACCACTGCTGATTCTCATCGTCATCACGTTACCGACGAGAGTATACGAGATTACGGAGAAAAGTCATAACCTCTAAGCCACGAAGCGGGCAGTAGCACCATAGGGTGCAGAATAAGACCCTGTTCAACTTCTTTTATTGATAAACGCCTTAAATTTCATTTACGGTTATAATGAGCGATTGTTTAACTGTTGACATCTCAGCGATTGTTGTTTTCTTCTCTGTCCACGATGTCTCAACATTATTCTAACAACTCTACAACTCCACTTAAAGCGGCCACAATACTTGAGACTGTACAACTCCAGTTACAGCTGCCACAGAAGTTAAGACTCTACAACTCCGTTGTAGTTGAAACTCAATTACTCCTAATTCATCATTTTAAAAATAATTTTGTCTGGAAGTAGTTTCCTGCTATGGTTCTATTATGTGACAGCGTTGTCACATCTTGTTGGCCTGAACGCATATATGTATAGGTGGTCGATCATTCCTTCAATTTCATAAACGCTCGTATTACATTGTGGTCGTCACTAGGAAGGACGTAATACCACAATGTAATATACAAGTAGATGGGAATATTCTTCAACAAGTGAGTAGGTACAATTATCTCGGAACAGTAATAACATCTGATGGGAGATGCCTTGAGGAGATTAGAACAAGAATCGCCATGGCAAAAGTAGCCTTTAACAAGATGAAAAACATATTGACCAATAAAAAGATGTCAATTGAAACGAGAAAGAGGGTGTTGAGATGCTACATAGAACCTGTACTTTTATGTGGATGTGAAGCGTGGACAATGAGCAGTCAGGCTGAAAAACATCTGATGGCTGTAGAGATGTGGTTTCTGAGGAAAATGCAAAGAATACCATGGACAGCCAGAAAGACCAATGAACAAGTCCTTCAAGAAACAAATGAAGATCGTAAATTGATTAGAGAAATTAGACGTAGACAGTCAAAATTCTTTGGGCATGTTATGAGAAGAAATGGATTGGAGAATTTGGTGACAACTGGTAAGATCGAGGGGAACAGACCAAGGGGAAGACCTAGAAGCAAGTACCTGGATGGCTTGGCCTTGTGGCATGGTCGAGACAGAAACACGGAGCTGATCCATGACTCTGGTGATCGAGTGAGATGGCAGAACATGACCGCCCACGCTTACCGGCATGGCACATGATGGATGGATGGATTACATTCCACTATTTATACAAGTCACTTCTGGTCATCCATTTGAACAGTTAGTGAAAGTTTCTGTTATTTAAACACAGATCCCACAAACATATTATTTGTGGTTCTGTGTTTAAATTCACCAAGGGAGTGCATTGTTTAGAGTTTCAATTGCGCTACAAATTTCAGGCTGTTAAAAGGCGCGTTTAGAAAGCGCACACTCAAGAGTTACAAAATTAAGCATGTGTGTGTCTAATCATAAAAATGTACAGTAGAAAAACTTCGTTAAAGATAAGATGAGACATGGCACATTGATGTAGGAGATTTTGCGCTATTTGAGACATGCAAGATTGACTGGGCGGCAAGTGTCTTTACACCAGCATCACCACAAATACTTCAGTACTGGGTCTCGCTGTGATGTTACTGCATCTATGTCCTTACTGTAGCTTTGATGTTAATAAAGAATAGGATCTATCCGCTAAATTATAATCTTATTGAACCACCTTCGTATATGCGGTCTATCGTTGACAGAAATGTCGTTATGCGGCGCATGACTGTATATGGATTAATTCATTGTCATTTATGTGTATATTTAATTGTCATACTGAAATATCTAAAGTGTATATGTATATGATGTATTAACTACAATTAGGTTAGCTGTTTGTTTAATACGTAGTACAGGGCCCGTTGTACACGACCTGAGTAGTAGTGGACAAATGATGTTAGTGCCTTGCTTGTATAGACCAGTCGGTTAGCTCTCCATATACCTTCAAGGCGTGAAAAAGGCTTTCACTTTGTTAAGGGGCTGAGTGGTCTCGAGGTATGGTGTTCGCCTCGAGCGCTGGAGGTCCCGGATTCAGTCCTCGGTAAGGACCAGGATTCTTTTTTCAAGTGGATTTCTATTAACAAAACTTCCCCTGGTCTCTGGGTAGTGAGATCGGACGCCCGTATGTATTTTTCAGCACGTAAAAATTCCCTTGGCATTTGGAAATCGAAAAGTATAGCCTAACGGTGCTGCCCGGGCAAATTTTCGAGTTACAAATCTACCTAAAGTATTTCAGGATCCTCGCCGGTGCTACGGAGTTCGTGCACTGCGCTGAGTTTCTCCGGACTCGGGCTTGAGTTAGGAGTAGAACGGAGCACTTATGGGTTACACCCGTATGCCGTGATGTTGATCCGTCGACTAAACTAAACCACTGTAATAATAGCTTTTTCTTGAAGACAGATATCAGATATGCTTTACCGATTTCTTTATCCATGTTATTGATAATTCATGTTTCACTTACACCTTCGGTTTATAATTGAATTTAAATATATCAATTCATTATATTATTTTGTTTTATTATTTGTATGTTATACTATTCAAAATGAAATACTCAATTATTTTCACCAACCTGTTTGTGTGTCTGTGTGTTTTATTAACTAATAACTGAGCGAGACAGTGATAGTGTGAAAATGGTGTATATGCATATTTTGTATTGTGTGCATTTAGAAAGACATATCCAGTGTATTGGTTCTGCATTGGTATAACTTGCTTGGATGAAGAAGAACACCCATGTGTTTATCCTGCCTTCACTTGAACGTCGAACGTCATGCATGGGCTAAATGGCATGTACCCATGTGTTTAAAATGGATGTACTTAGGCTTTGAAATGTCCAGCCAAATCTGCCTGGAACAGATTTTTCAATGCTGGGAAATGTCCCGAAGGATCAGATTAAAAACACAAATGTAATTCTGTCGTAAATAGACACGACGGAATCGTCCTCCTACAGCAGAGAAATGAATAAGTAGAAACATAAGAACATAATTTCAGAGGGTTAAGCGAAGAGTGCTGTCTTCCTTCATTGATACATCTATTCGTCCATCCACTCAGTAATTAGTTCATGTGCTTGTTCCCGTGTATCTGGAAACAAAAATTATGTCATGTACTGCCATAGTGAATGATGAGGAATATGGGTTTTCCATCACATGCAGTACATCTGATAACAATGCTCTATCTAGACCAACAAACAGCGGTTAGAATAGATGGTGAGACATCAGATTAGTTTGACATCAAGCAAGGTGTCCGTCAGGGCTGTGTGCTGTCGCCCTATTTGTTCAACCTGTATGCTGAAAATATAATGAGAAATGTCAGAGATGATATAACAAGGAAGCAATATGATGCCCTAAATATCGGTGGTCATGAAATACCAGAGATTCGATAAGCTGATGATACAGTATTACTATCCACATCACAGAATGGTATAGAAAATTTTATAACCTCAACCCACAGAAATAGTGAAAATCACAACTTAAATCTTAACATAGCAAAAACAAAGATAATGCATACAGATAAAACTACTATGGAGAAAGAAATATATGTTAATAAGGAAAGATTAGAGGTGGTGAAAAATTGTGAAAATCTTGGGTCATTGATTACCAACAACGGTGACACATTGAAAGAAATTAAACGACGACTATCAATTGCTCTTCAAATAACTGAATAAATTTTGGAATAGGACAGACAGAACTAAAAAAATTAGATTTTTAAGAGCATGCATCGTTCTCATTGCAACATACGCTTGTGAGACCTGGACACTTACTAAACAAGCTGAACAGCGCATAAATGCCTTTGAATATAAATGTTATAGATGAGTTCTAAGAATATCTTGGGTAAAGAAAAGAACAAATGTATCCATAATACTTCAAGAGCTGAATATTGAAGAAGGTTGGCTATTAAAGACGATAAAACAAAGAAAATTGAAATATTTTGGTCACTTGAAACGTCATGAAAGTTTGGAGAGAACAATAATTGAGGGGTATATACTTGGGAAGAGAGGAAGAAGAAGGCCAAAGAGAAGATGGGTGCAGGATGTGTTGGATGATATCCAGATGGGTGTATCGGATGCGGGACATCTTGCTTATGATCGAGAGGTTTTCCGGAAGGTAGTTATGGGAGCGAGGTTCTGCAAAGGACGTGCCACTGAATGAATGCATATATAATCATAATGATGATTATATATATAATCATCATCAAGTGCCATGCCGGCTAGCAATGGCGTTCATGACTCTCCACAGATCTCGGTCTTTGGTTTTCTGGACGAAATCCGCTGTTGATATGCCTCCATACCAACTACGCAATCCATCCAGCATCATTTCTCTTGGTCTGCCTCTGCCTCTCTTCCCCTCGATCTTTCCAGTTGACACGATGTTCTCCAATGCCTCTCTTCTCATCACATGACTAAAAAAGTGCCTTGCTGACTGTCTGGGTTATCATGTTTCTTCTCATCTTGCGATCAACAGAAACTTACAATAATTTCACCCTTCCGTGTCATAACAAAATTCTGTCAAGAATCTACTTTCGCTCACTTCCCCTCATCTCTCTTTCCACACATCTTTCCATTTGGCACATGTTGAAGTGTTTCCCTTCTCATAATGTGGTCAACATTTACGACAACCTCTTTTCAGATGTTGCTGATAGGTTGTCTCTGTGTCTTAATCTCTTTCAACACATGTAAATTTACTCACTTTGGCTGACCAAGGCATTTTCAGTATTTTCCGTGAAACCACATATCGGAGGCCTTATGGCATGTTTTGCATATTTAATAACTGTCCATGATTCACAGCCACATGTTAGAACTGGTTTTGTATAACATGAAAGAATTCTTATTCTAGTCTCCAATTACAATATTTAACTACATAACATAAGAGGTTGCTTCACATCAGTGGCGTGCAAAGGAGGGTGCGGGGGTGCGACGGCCCCGGGCATCCAGCCGGGAGGGGGACATCCAATTAGGGAGAGGGAGCAGCACAATGCAGTGGGGGGGGAGCAGGAATGAATTAGGGAAAGAACAATTTAGGGGCACCCAATCAAGGGGTTGGCCCGGGCATCAAAGAACCTCTGCACGCCACTGCTTCACATGAAAACCTTAAAAGTATTCTTGATGGATATATTTGTTTCATGTCTGTTTACGTACAATGCAATGTTAATTCTCTTCCGTTACACATATGTTCACAGGTCGATATATGTATTCAGCTGATTTATTAATATCCACTTTTCCTGCACCCCCTATTTGCCATCACAGAAAAGATGCATGCGCTTAGTATTCTGAGAATTGGTGTTTAGCTGTTCCGGTCCATTAATGTTTTAATTGCTGTAGTTTGTGTACAGCAATACTTGTTCTTATTGTAATTTCTGTCTTCACAGTTCATGGTCCGACAGCAAAGAACTTACATGAGGGAGCCTCGCGAGAAAACCTTTAAAGTGTGATAGAAATTAAAATCGCCATGCAATTGTCTTGTAACCTGGCAATATTATTGTTAAGAATGGCATGAGGGTTAAGCACGTGACATCACGGTGCAGACGAGCACTATAATGTCATAAGGACAATTTAAAGATGGCTGCTCCACCTTTGATATTGTCAGCAACTTGCTTGCTACAGGTCTTTAGGACTCCCCTACTTTTGCACCGCACGAAATAACAACTCGTGTCATTTGCAAAAGGAATGCAATTTATTTAGAGCTGGCAATTTACAAGCTCTGCGAGCGGTATGCTTCATTGATATTAAACAACATGAATGCAATGAAGTGGTGAGAAATGATGCTAGTAATCACAATCTAATTCTACAGCCTATTATTTAACTATTGCCTAGAAACTTATAGCATTTGTCAAGAACACGTCTACTCTCTAATCGTCTCCAGTCGGGTCTGTCCACACGCTACACATTGCGTGGTCAAGCACGGACGCTGTACCCTCCGTGCATTAGCGGGTCTTGCGTGCATGGAGTCCCAAGCACGCTGGCTCGTGAACTTGAGTAACCGGGCACACCACGGTTACTCGCAAGGCCAAGCTTCCCAATAGCTTGGGGAAGCCATCGCTCACTTGTACTTCTTGCCCTCTTGGTTGACACAAATGTGTCCCCTTGTGCAGCTATTTATAGCGCTGGTGTCTCTCCTGTCTGGTGTCTCCCTACTAGACTTGTGTTAACTCTTATTAACTCTCTAACTCCTTATTGGAGATTCTGACAGGCTCCCCTCCTCTCTGTGAAGTGTTACTAACCTTTAACTCATGTTTGTAACACGTATGGTCACAAAGAAAAATTGGATGTCCAATTTTGTCAGATATCCAATAAGTTATAAATCTCTCGTTTGGGGATAGAACAACTCTCTTCTTCCTTTACTCACACTGTTCTACCTTTTCACTCGGCTAATTGAGTAGGAAATCAAGGGGATAGATACACAGTAGGAAACTATGGTTTAGGAGAGAGAAATGAAAGAGGATACAGACTAGTAGAGTGGGCAAAAGAACAAGAAATGATTGTAGGAAACACCTGGTTCAAGCAACACCCTAGAAGATTATGGACCTGGAGGAGTCCTGATAGCAGGATTAGAAACCAGATTGACTACATTCTCATTAGCAGAAGATTTAGAAACGCGCTAACAGTAGCAAAAACAGTTCCCAGTGCTGATTGTTATAGTGACCACAGACTACTCACAGGAACATTGAGGATAAAGTTGAAGAAAGTCAAGTATACAACAGGGAACACTAAATATGATTTGTGTACATTGAGTAATGACAAGGAAATACAAAACAAATTCAACATAGACGTACAGAACAGATTTGAAATATTGTCTGATCTAGAGATCCTATTCCAGGATGTGGATGATCAATGGGAAATGTTAAAGAATTCAATCAATGTGGCTGCAGAAAAAACTATTCCAAAATTAAAGAAGGTGGGTCGTAAGAAATGGATGACAGAGGAAATTTTACACTTAATGGAAACAAGAAGACTCAACAAAAATAATCCTGCCAAATATGAAGAAATTCACAGACAAGTCAGAATATTATGTAGGAAGGCAAAAGAATCATGGCTTGAGGAAAAGTGCTTAGAAATTGAAAAACAACACAACAGTCAAAATACCAAATTAGTGTACAAAAGAGTTCAGGAACTTACTAATAAAAGAACAAGTACATCAACAGGCTGTCTAAAAACTAAAGATGGCAAAGTCATAATAGAAAAAGATCAGATTCTACATGTATGGTCAGATTATGTGAAAGACCTGTATAATGATAACAGAGAGGAACAGTATGCTATTAGATTTAATAATGAAGGACCAGCAATTTTAAAGATGGAGGTTCAAAATGTTCTTAAGCATATGAAAGCTGGCAAGGCCCCCGGTGCAGATAACATCACAACAGAAATGATTAGAGCCCTAGAAGAATTTGGACTAGAGCAAGTCACTAGACTGCTGAACACATTATATGATACTGGAGATATACCTTCTGAATTATGTAATTCTGTATTTATTGCAATCCCAAAGAAATCAGGAGCCTTAGAATGTGATCAACATAGAACAATTAGTATAATGAGTCACATCACAAAGATTTTGTTACGAATTATCATGCAAAGAGTGAGGAAGAAAATACAACCTGAAATAGGGGAAGAACAATGTGGTTTTGTAGAAGGAAAGGGTACAGTAAATGCTGTGTATATGCTGCGAACAGTTATTGAACGTGCTTTAGAAGTAAACAAGGATATACATCTTTGCTTTATTGACTACACAAAGGCTTTTGATAGAGTTAGACATGTTAACATTGTGGATATGCTTGCAGATCTACAAATTGATGGGAAAGACATTAGACTTATAAAAAACATATATTGGAAACAACAAGCTGCCATAAGGATTGATAATGAAGTAGGACAATACCAACCTATTAAGAGAGGTGTTAGGCAGGGATGTGTAATGTCTCCAGATCTTTTTTCCCTATACAGTGAAAATATTTTCAGAAATGTAGAAGACCTAAATGGAATCAGCATTGGAGGACGAAATATAAATAACATTAGATATGCAGATGATACAGTATTGATTGCAGACAATGCACAGGATCTGCAACAATTAGTAGATGCTGTGGTTGTACACAGTGAGCAGCTGGGGTTGGAATTAAATTGTAGGAAGACACAGGTTATGGTCGTCACTAGGAAGAACGAAGTACCACAATGTAATATACAAGTAAATGGGAATATTCTTCAACAAGTGAATCGGTTCAATTATCTCGGAACAGTCATAACATCTGATGGCAGATGCCTTGAAGAGATTAGAACAAGAATCGCCATTGCGAAAGTAGCCTTTAGCAAGATGAAAAACATTCTGACCAATAAAATGATGTCAATTGAAACGAGAAAAAGAGTGTTGAGGGGATACATAGAGCCTGTTCTTTTGTATGGATGTGAAACTTGGACAATGTGCAGTCAAGCAGAAAAACATCTGATGGCTGCAGAAATGTGGTTTCTGAGGAAAATGCAAAGAATACCATGGACAGACAGAAAAACCAATGAACAAGTACTACAAGAGACAAATGAAAATCGTAGATTGATTAGAGAAATTAGACGTAGACAGTCAAAATTTTTTGGACATGTTATGAGAAGAAATGGACTGGAGAACTTAGTGACAGCTGGCAAGATCGAAGGGAACAGACCAAGAGGAAGACCGAGAGGAAAATACCTGGATGGCTTGGCCACATGGCATGGACGAGACAGGAACACTGAGCTGATCCACGACTCTATTGATCGAGTGAAATGGCGAATCATGACCGCCCACGCTTTCCGGCATGGCACATGATTGATTGAATTGAGTAGCCCATGTATCAGTATAGTTGGTTCTATAGACATCTTTGGGAATTGTTTTGAACCGGATCCGTTGTCTTATGACTTAGTCCTGGCTTCCGTCCTTAGACCCTATGTCTTTTGACTTTCACCAGTTGACTTCTGTCTCGACCTGTCCTTATATTGCCCAAAATGACAACCCAAATACAAGTTGACTCTGTTATGAGTGCAACACATGAGCATAAATATGTTCATGTTCCCATTAATATCCCCTCCAACTCATATACATACAGTTCTACTTTTCACCTTCTCGCTTCCGCTCGTGAAAAGCTATTTTCAATGTTACATTAAGGTTTTTAAGAAGTTATTGTGTCCCCTGAATTTAAGTTGTTGTTCTTTGAAACAAATAGTGTGTGCAACTTTTTTGTGTTTGTTTTCCTGTTTGTTTGCGTGTTTACTAATAAACTACAGTGTACTTAACTTGCTAACTTGTGTATTCGTTAGTGTATTAAATGTGTGTATTTCTTCGAGCGCCGTAACTCGGTTTATTGTGGTTACAAACGTTTGTTATTCTTATTTATGACCACAACTCCGCTTTAAGAAGCTCAAAGTATATTCCCTATCTAATCTATTAAAGTATGGCAGTGACACACATAAAAACGTGACAACACATTGGTTACACAGATGACACAGACAAGTCAAAATAAGACGTTTTCAGCGGTGAAAAAATTTGCCGCTACCTCTCTCTCTCTCTCTCTCTCTCTCTCTCTCTCTCTCTCTCTCTCTCTTTCCATGTTTACTCATTTTCACATTGTCTCATCTCATTTATCCCTCTTTCATACCTCTTTCACTCGCTTTCATACTCTCCTTTTGCTAAAACATTCACTCGTCATTAAAATAGGTTTCATAGCATCAAGTCAATGAACATTACATATTTACAATAAATGATTGGCTGAATTATAACAGTATTCACGCCAAATGACTGTGCGTTTTGTTTGCACGTGTCATGTCTATACAAAATATACACGGTTGTGAGGATGGTTTGTCACCGGTCCTGTAATAGTAATTAATAAAATTTGGTGTGCTGTCCTAAATTATCCCAAGGGAAATAATCTAACTACTTAATTTCATTTAAGAGAATTGAGTTACATACCTTAAAGTGTTATTTGTAAATAAGATGATGTTAATTCCTAAATGGTTGGGTTAGTTTAGAAATTATATTTTAGATAAATGACTTTATAAATAATTATAATTATGCGGTGATAAACTAATGTAATATCTAACAATTGTATTTCTATTATTGGTGTTACCTTAAATGGTTTATTAACTAAATGATGGTGATTTCTATCTACCACATGACATAAATGAAGTTATATATGCATTTGAACATTTTGCAATTCAATTATTCATAGAAAAATGAAGTTATGTGTAGTGTTAATAAAATTATATATATATATATATATATATATATATATATATATATATATATATATATATATATATATATATCACAGTTACATTTCTATATCTAATTACACTAACTGAAGTCCTCCTTTCTGGTGTGAAGATGGAGCAATGTTCTTTGTAGACTATTATAACATAGTTCATTTCGGCAAAGTCTTCTATGCTCTCCTTCGTGGATAGTGTATAAATATAGTTTCCTCCTAACTTATGTAGGTTCATAGCTAACACTTCAACGTTAATATAGCTTATGTGTGTGTCAGCGCATGCTACATCTGTGTCTGTTCGTTACACTCTTTATAGCACTGTTACTTTCACACAGTTTACATGTTTGGCGATGATAACGCACTTACAATGTATCTTAATCACCACATACGGCACTGAGTTACGTAATATTTACAGTGTCACTGTTTCTGGTGATCTGTGGTCGATCCCTTCCTGCAAATCAGGTATTTCAATGGTTGACGGTCGACTCAAAATGTCTGCAACAGTGTTCAATCTTATCTTTAAGTGCTGAATGGTAAATGTGTAATTTTGGAGAATTAAAGCCCACCTGTAGACTCTGTTGTTGTGGGGAACGCCTGATTGCATCACAGACAACGGAGAATTATCGGTTTCGATCACAAACTGTGCTCCTGCCAAAAATCTATGAAATTTCTTAACACAATAGATCAAACTGAGGCCCTCCAATTCTGTTGCTGAGTATCTAGATTCAGCAGGGCTAATTTTCCTACTTACGTACATTACTGGGTGAAACTTCCCTTCGTAGAACTGCCCTAGTATCCCAGATATGGAGATGGCACTCGCATCTGTACGTAAAAAAATAGGTAAGTTTTGGATTAGGCATACGAAGGATAGGTGGAACGCTAAAAAGGTATTTCAATTTTGATAACGCGCTAATTAATCCTGCATCTTGTACAGATAATTTAGCCGAAGCTTTTAAGATGTTAGAAAAAACACTGGTGATTTCCGCCAGATTTTGAATAAATTTACTATAGTAGTTTACCAGACCCAGTAAACTTCGGACCTGTTTCTTGGTCGTTGGCATTGTCAAATTCAGAATCTTTGTGACGATTCTGTCATCTGTTCTTAATTGGCCCCTGCAGATGGTATGACCAAGGAAGTCAATTTGTTCCATGCCCAACTCTATTTTGGTCGGTTTCACTGTAAGCCCAAATACTCGCAACCTGTCGAAGACTTGTCGTAGTTTCAGTAAGTGTGTTGTCCAGTCTTCCGTATGGATACATATGTCGTCTATATATGTAGAAATATTGGTCATCCCATGGAGAAGATCCCTAGTTAGACGGACGAAAGTAGCTGGAGTGTTACGAAGGCCAAAAGGAAGAAAGCGCCACTCATACAGACCTAAAGGAGTGGAGAAAGCTGTTAAAGGAATCGAATTTATTTCCATCGGAACCTGCCAATAACCTTTCGTGAGGTAAAGCTTGCTAAATATGCGAGATGTAGACATGTCTAAGATCAAATCCTCGCATGCTGGGATTGGTTCAGCATCAATTTTTTTTTTTTTTTTGTTTAAACGGCGATAATCGACGCAGAGTCGGATAGTTGAGTCCTTTTTGGCGACAAGGACATTAGGGAAAGAATACTCTGACTGAGATTTCTGAATAATTCCGCTCGACTCGAGAGATAGTAGTTCTTTGTCGAGGTTCGACCTATAGTTTAGAGGGATAGAATAAGGTCGACACTTGATTGGTGTGTTGTCAGTCAGAATAATAGAATGTACTATTCTGTCTGTCTTTCCTGGGATGTCGGAGAAAAATGTCTCTGTATTCCGTCACTAGCTCTATTATTTGTCGTCGTTGGTCGTCTGTAAGTTTAGTTTCAATCTTTATGCTGTCAATGGTCGCAGTCGTGTATACAGTAGGGACTGGTAATTCCATCTCGTCTTCGTCTGTCTCGTTCAATACTGTTGTGGTACTAGCTGCGTGTGCTGTTACCTGGCTAAGTGTGTTTGCGTTGTCGCTGTCGTGTGTCGCCCTACCAAGTGAAGTTGTGTTATGTACGTCTGTCGTCCGATTACTTGGTGTTGGTGCATTTTGTTCGTCTCTCTGTTGTTCTTGTCGTGAGAAGTATGGTTTCAGCATGTTGACATGAAATATCTTTAATTGTCCTTTTATCGATATTTCATAATCCACATCTGATATTTTACGTTCAACGTTGAATGGCCCTTGCCAAGATGTTAGTAACACATTATGTTTATCAGGTAGTAGAAGCAAAACCTTCTGATTTGGTTCAAGGTGAATAGTTTTAGCACCCTTATTTGCATAGTCGTGGTTTCCATTGCTCGACACCTGTTTTAGGGGTCCAGCAATATCGACCGCTACACTCTCATATGGTCTAGATGCTAATACTGACCGTCGAACTTCGGCCTTCACATGCTTTCCCTTTCGTACAAGATGTTGACAAATAGTACACGATCGACAGAAAAATTTTATGTCAGAACAGAATTTCAGCCAATAAAAGTGTGACAAAACTCTGGCTCGCGTTTTATCATAGGCCAGATGTCCAGCAAACGGTGACTCATGTGCGATCTTTAGCACATTTTGACGGTATATTACAGGTAACACCGTCTGCTGAATTTCATGGTTATTATTTGTGTAATAACGCATGAGAATTCTGTTAAATTTTCTAAAGTACCAAGATGCATTTTTAGTACCTATCGCTCGCTCACCCAACAATTTAAAATAAGGTGCGATTGTTTGGTCGGTGCTTTGTTCCTCGATAAATTTCTGTCGAGTAGTGTTGGTATCTGCACCACTTGGTGTTAATAGCTGTAGCATTTCATTTTGTAAGTCAGTATAGTTTTTTTGTGTATCTGACCTAGTTACAGCGTTAGCCATGTGTGTATGTTTCCAGGCTCTTATGTCGTCGTCTGTACATTGTTTCGATGAATCTAGGCATCCTAAAATGAGATCCGTGCATGGATCTTGCAGGATTGCGCAAGTAAATGTGCCGGTAAGGAACGGGGTATTGATATGCGCTTTTGCCAGTGGGTATTTCTCAATGGTTCCAGAGAAAGTACGGCATTTGACAAATTCACCCGTGTAATCTTCTGGTCTAGCAAGTTCTTTCCTTAAACCCAGTAGAGTGCTTCCGCTATCGATTAAACATTGGCATGGTTGATCATTAACCAGTGCATCGTAGAACTTAAGTTTACCTCTGGAGGCACTCGCTGCGTTAGCATCTTCATTTGAACATGGTATTACGTGCCCACATTTCAATTTACCATCCGCATGAAACTGGTGGCATACGTTACATTTCTTAAGTCTAATATGTCTGTTACTAATGCTACACTCTCACATTCATTCGTTGGCAACACATTCACAAGTTCCGGATCAATGTCATTCTCATCGTCTGATGATATATCGATGAGTGCTGCATTATTTGCCTTCATTCGTTGTCTACCAATACATTTATTGCTATAATGGCTATAACTGGAACAAAAGTAACATTTAACAGCACGTTTAAATGATGATCTTCTGCTTTCTTGCTTCTTTAACACTGCTTCTAAGTGTGACGGATATGCGGGGTTTCTATCACACATAGAGTAGCTAGGATGAAAAAGACCACAATATCCACATCGAAGTGGCTTCTGATATGGTTTGTCCTTCTTACGGTAATCTTTCTGATTGTAAGATCTATCAGGTACTTTGTTTGCAAAAGCAGTGATTTCTGTATCATGTGTTGTAGATTTAAATATGTCCCGATTAGATGAAAAATATGCTGACCCCCGTTTTTCTAATTGCTGAATGGATTCAATATCCGACTGTTGGAGACACTTCGCAAAAGGGGTAGGAACGGTAGATATTACCTTGTCCATTACCATAAGATCTTCTAATTTTTCATAGTTGTTACCCACTTTCGCCGCTCTAGTCCACTTTTTAAATGTGCTCTGCACGTTAGAGATGTAGTCTAAGAAGGTTTTAGTTGCCTTTGGCTTAATTTTGGAGAACTGAATTTGGTACCCAGTGGCGTCTAAAAGAAAGTGTTGCATTATCCTATCGTGAATATACTGATAATTGTTCCTTAGCTCTGTAGGTATGGATTCTATTACTTTTAACGGCTCCCCACTGAGGTTTCTCATGTAGATCATTGCCCAGTCATCCAAAGGTATTTTCTGCGTCTTTAGTTGGAATTCTATGTTCTCAGTCCATGCGCTAATTGAATCCCCTACACTGTATGGTTTGATAAGGCCTTTATACTTACTAAACTTGTTCTGTTCTTCTTGGCTCTTTTGTTTGCTAGAGGCTATCTGTATGTTAGAATCTACCTCCATTTCCTTCATCTTTAATTTAGTATCTGAATCTACTTGTATCTGCTTTTGTTTGGTGGCATGATCTAATTCTAATTGTTTCTGTTTGGTAGCCTCTTCGATCTCTTTCATTTCTTTTTGGTGTTGTCTTTCTAATGCTCTTTCGTCTCTCTCTAGAGCAGCTTTTCTCTCTGTCTCTTCTTTGTATTTTTGATCTACCCATTTCTCTAATTTTTCACCAGTATGGCCCATTTCCTTGCCTGCCTGGATACAATCATTTAGTGACGCCATTTTACGGCTTTATGTTAGTTCAAAAATGATATCACAGTAATATTTACACAAAAGTTTGTAATAATGTGTTAGTAAATATACATCTTTACTGAAAAAGAAGATGCATGATTAATTTAGAGCATACCAAAATATTCTGAAAATATACTCATCTAATTCTTTGGAAAATACGGTTCTTGGGATGTTCCACCGCTGTCTTCCACACTCACAAAATGATTGAATTGATAACACAATGGATGCTTCTGTTTAGTAGAGCATCAAAATTTAGACACACGCATATGTTGTAAATACACATTTATCTTTCATGCGAATGATGAATGAAAAAAATGTGATAGATAATGATAAATGGTGTTAATGAATGAATGATATGATTGTCTGAATGATTGTTATGATAGGTAAGATGATTCGTCGTATGACAGTCGATGTCGTCTTGTCTTCACTTTCTGACTAGTTTGGTATAACTTTGTTCTAGGCTTCAGTTCAGTAACTGATCTATTTACTGAATGTTACGAATGGTGACATTGATGGCTGTATCACACAAAATGAAATGTACACGATGGTTAGCTTGATAATATTCACTGATGATTGTATACATTTTCATTAATTTCCGTAGAATGACACACTTTCAAATTAATTTTCGTAGAATTTCACAATTTATAATTTATTTTTGCTTCATTGTGGTTCAAGCTCCACAAATGGTATGATCGTAATAATTCACAAGAGAAAATTATTTCTGCTTTATATGCAAACAAATTTACATTTCTTCACTATTTTAACACAGCAATGATGTTGAATCGTGCAATTGTCTGATTGGCGTTGGTTCAGTGGTTTCTGACACCAATTGTCTAATTGGCGTTGGTTCAGTGGCTTCTGACACCAATTGGGGTCCTGCCTGTCAGCAACTTGCTTGCTACAGGTCTTTAGGACTCCCCTACTTTTGCACCGCACGAGATAACAACTCGTGTCATTTGCAAAAGGAATGCAATTTATTTAGAGCTGGCAATTTACAAGCTCTGCGAGCGGTATGCTTCATTGATATTAAACAACATGAATGCAATGAAGTGGTGAGAAATGTTGCTAGTAATCACAATCTAATTCTACAGCCTATTATTTAACTATTGCCTAGAAACCTATAGCATTTGTCAAGAACACGTCTACTCTCTAATCGTCTCCAGTCGGGTCTGTCCACACGCTACACATTGCGTGGTCAAGCACGGACGCTGTACCCTCCGTGCATTAGCGGGTCTTGCGTGCATGGAGTCCTAAGCACGCTGGCACGCTGCACGGTTACTCGCAAGGCCAAGCTTCCCAATAGCTTGGGGAAGCCCTCGCTCACTTGTACTTCTTGCCCTCTTGGTTGACACAAATGTGTCCCCTTGTGCAGCTATTTATAGCGCTGGTGTCTCTCCTGTCTGGTGTCTCCCTACTAGACGTGTGTTAACTCTTATTAACTCTCTAACTCCTTATTGGAGATTCTGACAGATATGCACCAAAGAAAAGCAGCGGTCTGTTATCTTTTTATCATAGAAGGGTTGTAACCTATAAAAAGTCATCGGCGAATGAAGGTCCAATATGGTGATGCATGCCTGTCAGTCCAACAAGTGTATCATATAATCATCATCATAATCAAGTCTTTTGTCGACTGGCATGGACGATTGTGCTTCTTCATACCTTGCGATCTTCAACGACTTATTTCAGTTTGTGTGCTGATACACTTCCGTGCCATGACACAAGACTGTTAACCATTTGCTATCATTGTTTTCCTGTATTTTTCTTTCCATAAATCTTTCAAGTTGTCACAAAATGATCAGTTTTGGTCTTCTCATAAAGTGGCTAAAAATAATTACTGCCTGTTTCTATGTTTGCGATATGTTGTTTGTTTTTGTGTCAAAAATATCCATCTACACTTGAAAGTTGCATATGGCTTTCAGGGCTAAAGTTGTAGAATTTGAAAACCTGCTTTCATAGCCAGGAATACTAATCGGAGGTTGTAATATAAACAATATGCGCTATGCATATGACACAGTGTTGGTTGTGGGAAATCCAACAGATCTACACCCCCGGGAAGGTTAACCCGGTCAACAAATGCCCGCAGAAGTCGGATGTGTCGGCCTAACGGCGCAAGAACGCAGCTCTGCTGTAAACAGGAACAACGCAATCACATCCGAAAAAACACTCCGGATGAACGCAGAAGAAGAAGAAGAAGAAGAAGAAGAAGAAGAAGATCTACACCAATTGTTGGATATTGTAGTACTAGAGAGCGCAAGAAAGGACTCTCCTTGAATGTCAAGAAAACAGTAATAATAGTGATATCAAAGACAAAGGTGACACCAAACTGTGAAAAAGACATGGAATGGAATATTCTTAACCAAGTGGATAGTTTTACATACCTATGGACATTTATAACATCAGATGGAAGATGCACAAAAGAGTTTAAGGGCAGAATAGGGCAAGCAATGGTTGCATTTCGGAAAATAAAGAGTATACTATGCAATAAGTCACTATCATTGAACGTAAGAAAGAGAGTGCTAAAGGGCTATATAGAACCTGTATTGCTGTATAGCAGTAAATCTTGGAATGTATATGAACAAATTAGGAAAAACTTGGAAGCAGCAGAGATGTGGTTCCTAAGACGAATATTCCGAATTCCTTGGACTGCCAAATTAACTAACAACGACTGCCTGAAAGAGACAAATGAAACTAGAGCATTACATACAACAATAAGAAAGAAACAAATAGCTTTCTTTGGTCATGTGATGAGATAAGAGAGGCACTGGAGAACATCGTGACAACTGGTAAGATCGAGGGGAAGGGAGGGAGAGTCAGACCAAGAAAAATGATGCTGGGTGGATTGAGACGGTGGCATGGAGGAATAACATCAGCAGAGTTGATCCGGAAAACCAAAGACCGATATCTGTGGAAAGTATTGAACCCCTACGCCAGCCGACATGGAACTTGATGATGATGATGACTTTCGCAAATGAATATGTATAGATTGCAGCTTTCTTTGTGATCTTGAAAGGGTGCAAACCATGTGAGTGGTACGGACACTGATGACGTCAACACAGTGAACCGTGGAGTGTCCAACAGAACCAGTCGAGAAGGTTATTCCTAGTCATTAAATATATGCATGAAGTCGGATGTGTCGTCCTAAAGGCGTTGAATTTGCAGTTCTTTTATAAATAGACAACGGAAGTATTGTCCGAGAGTTAAACAAATAAAACAATACTGTCTCATCTCACCACTTCTTATCATATTCCTCTTGCACCTAGCGGTGTCGAGGTGAAGTATAAACATCGGGAGAGTGCCCGCTTATGGGCGTCATTTACAATACTGTACAAAGGCAAAAGGAGAAGAAGAAGAATATGTATGCTCTGAGAAGTCACAGACACCGCCTGGGAGATATGTTGCCTCTGGAAATACTAAGATACGGGATATTCCAGTAGGGCATTGGGTTTTGTCAACAAGACCATAAACTGGTGAATGAATCATTGCCAACATACGCCTAAGCCCAGCCCTTGTGTATATATTGTGCTGAGTCATGGCCTGGTTATTTCCTGAGATGCCACTAACCAGATGTGAAGTTGCATGCCGATCTTGCCTATCCTATTGGTATCTGAGTTTGGGTGGAGATCTCGGCTAACATACCTCGTGGAGATGATTCTCTGGCACAGGGATGGCAGAAGTCTCTACACCAACATCACCCCGAAAGATGTATGTTTTATGCAGGGCTGGCACGACCTGAAAGCTAGTGCGTGGGTCTTGAGAGTTCAAACTGTCAGTCTTCCAAGAGGTTCACAACCAACTAACCCATCAACTCTGGATGTTGAAGCTTCTAATGTAATGTCCCTATGATTCACGGTTGGCTTATATGTTCTTTTGATATTTGGCTTCTTCATTCTATTTTTTTTTCAACACTGATCTCAAAATTCTGTATAGAAAAATAAAACTTATCATAACAAATAACCTTCTTGCATCACAAGCGTGTTACATGGTGCAACACTTGACCCCGTTTCGCATGGCTGATGTTATTTCTAAATGGCGTTTGAGATATCATGCTTGTACAGTTTTGAATACAACTTATTGTCATCGCTTATGCGATAACGCTAGTTGGTTTGTCAGTTGCCTTGTTCGACAAATGGCAGCAAGTATATTACTCATCTCGTTATCTGGAGGCGGCCGGTCGAATCTAGGCGTGGTCACGATGGCTTTTAAGCTTTATAGAGACTAGTGCAGTGGTTCTCAACCGGTGGGGAATTTTAGGGTTTCCAGAGGGGAAATTAAGATTATTTGAAGATCGCGTTAATACAAGAACCGATTACATGATATTGTTCCCCCCCCCCCTCCTCCATACTTTACAGTTCTGTACTTCTCGCACTTCTGTAATTCATTTTATAACGTAAGTAGGCCCGCAAATCACGTTTTATGTAGACGTCTAGACATGTTGTAGTATGTGTTATTAAATTTAGCTTCCATTTTTGCGTATACTGTGTAGGGGTTGGGGGGGGGGGGGTTTATAGAGAGTAAATACGAAAAGGGGGGGGGGGGTATTAACGTTCTGAAAATATGGTGAGGGGTGCACGGGCCAAAAAAAAAGGTTGAGAACCACTGGGCTAGTGTGTACTCGGCGTCTGTGGTTTAGGTCCAGTGAACGCAGTTTCGCAACCCATACACCGGGTTCGAAATCAGCTACAGATGATTTGGAAGCACGCCGCCTTGCGTTGATTTCACAATAGTATTAGCGTTTTCGTTCAGAAAGTAAAGTCAAACTACTGGATGTAACATTGCATAGAAAATCACAAACAGTTAACAAAATGTTCGGGTAGATTTCGACGTCCTGTGAACGGAATATACAACAAACTTTGAGTGTACTCAAACTTCGACTTCTTTCCTCAACTTCTATTAGTGCCAATACATACTTGTGAATCTATTTCTCATGTTATTTCAATATCCTGTCAGGTTGCCCAGTAGTTGATGTTCCCGTGCGTTACGTTAATGTAACAGACACCATTCCTTCTTCTTTCCATTAAGTTGTACGCATAATTTTACTTGACTTATCTTGGCTGGATAGATTTATCTTATTCTTAATTATATCTATGAGTTGGGTTGATCTGAGTCAAGAACATATATCACATCACTTGGGACATTCTCGTACGCTCTCAGTCTTCATCTTCAATGGCCAGAGAAGAGTCCCAATACAATTGGCACAAATTGTAGTCTGAGAGTATATCTTCAGAGAACTGAGAGTCGATCAGATCCTCTGATCAACCCCTGCCGGACAATTCTCTCCCAACCATGATGATGTAAAAAAAAAAGATGGTGTATCTGTTATTTCTCAATCCACACATAATCTCAAACCTCTCTGACCACTTCTGCCATATCAAGCACCAATACCCCCCTGATGATGCAGACCCAGCCATTCTATCCGTCTGCTCGTTTTCCAACACGCCGCCGTGCCCCGGGGAAAGATCCAGTCCATGCTATTTATCAATGATTTTTGTGGATCGACCTGGGAACCCAGATTAATTTGGCTAAATCCTAGATTCGATGTGGATTTAAACAAAACACCTCCGGGGAGGGGGGTCAAGCGTGCTCGGCATGATGCTATCAATTGGGGATACCCTTTGATGCCACTATAACAATTCATAAATACATACGTATTGTTTGGCGTTCATAAAAGTGAGAAGAAGGAAGTAGAGACTAGGGGACGCACTAGACAGCATACAACTTGAAAGCTACAGTTACCGACCAGGATTCGAACCTCTCACCTCCAAATGAAGTCAGCACCTCGTTGCACGTACAAGTGTACTTCGACGCATGACCAAATAGACAACAGTAGCTAAAGTGTCTTCATTAGCCAGGTCTATCATACACATGAACCGACGACTATGGGATTCGGACAGGATATTCTGCCTGAAGCCATTTTGAGTCTGCCAGTCTGTAGTCTTGAATCCCCCCCCCCCTCAACGGGAAACCCTAAAATTCCCCCCTTGGTGAGGAATTCCCCACTGGTTGAGAACCACTGCTTTAAACCATCGACGTTGTAATCGTCTGTTTCTACCTCTTCTGGTATGTTTCACTGCCTAGTTACCTTTTCTAGAATTGTGTCTTTTTACATGCCCAAATGTTCCTGTCTCCTAGTCTCCCCCCCCCCCACCCCAGCCTTTATTTTTCCTCTTCCACTCCCCCCCCCCTCCCCCACATCTATATCAAACTTATATACCAGTTGTAAACAGTATACCAGCTATAAAGATCAGGCATTCACTCTGCTGGCAACACTTGCCCTGCTCTTAAAAACAGTCGCATAAAAGTCGACAAGGTCGACTTCCTTGCACCGGGTTTTTATATAATGTGACTCGGTCTCTTTCCGCAGTGTCGGAAAGCGTCGCACAAAGCAAAACTCCGTAGCTCCAGCGATGACCCGCATGAGTCTCCGAAAAAAAAGCGCACTCGTGAACCGAAGGATAGGGTCCGGAATGGAACCAACACCCTTCGGAGTCCGAGTCAGACGGCTTGACCACTTCGCCACGGAGACTCCCTGGAGACTTGCCCTGCTCAGTTCAGCTAACCTGTTAACTCACCCGTACTGTGTTTTTCTCTCCGTTTCCCAACCAGGTCTTTCCCGTGCGTCCTATTCATACTTTGTATCGCTAACTTCTCTTTCTCGTGTTGTGTTACTCAACTCCATAGTGCTTGTCCTACGTTTAGTTGTTCGTCCTAAACTTGCATGCTCATGTTGTACCTCGAACTTCTACCAAATCCACATGGCATTTCCCTCATTTTTGTATTTTATTTTGGTTTTAATAACCAGTCATCGTCTGTATTAAGTGACTGATGGATATGTCTGTTTGATGTCTGTTTCCGTACAATTCTATCTTAACGCTATTCCGTAACATATATGTTCAAAGGTGGATATATATGTTCAGCTGATTTATTATTATCCGTTTCTGCTGCACCCATATGCGGCCACAGAAAAGATGCATGCACATTGTATTCTGAGTACTGATGTTTAGCTGTTCCACTCCGTTAATGTTT
Source organism: Cepaea hortensis (assembly GCA_963921405.1). Taxonomy (NCBI): domain Eukaryota; kingdom Metazoa; phylum Mollusca; class Gastropoda; order Stylommatophora; family Helicidae; genus Cepaea; species Cepaea hortensis. The sequence goes on from OY992885.1 coordinate 85,814,515, forward strand.
TAATTGATTTAACTTTTGTACAGCAATGTTTGTTCTTATTGTAATTTCTGTCTCCACATTTCATTGTCCGACAGCAGAGAAATTATATATTCAACAGACTTTCATTATCGTGTAGATAAATTAAAGATAGGGATCATTCGTTGGATCTTTTCCTCGGGACATGCTGGTGTAGTGGCAAACGAGCAGGCGGACAAATTGGCTGGGTCTGCCCCCTGGGAGAAAAAAAAATGGGGGGGGGAGGGGGGGTATCGGTGCAGGATAATATATTTGTGGTCAGAACCCTTTGGGATCATGTGAACTGTGTAGAACAGACAAGTAATCATGTCCTGGGGAGACTTCGGCAGCAAGGTGTGACCCGAGGATCTGGCCGACACTCTGTACTCGGAGGAAAGGTCACACAGACACCTACTCAGATCGTATCTGGTACCATTAGTTGTGAGACTCATCGCTGATTGTTGAAATATCGCGTATGCGAATGTTCCGAGTGCAGTGATGTTGGTTCTTGCCTCAACTCAACTCAATTCAATTCAACTCATGGACAAATGTCACCACATGCCGATTGGAGACGGCGAGATGTGAAGAAGCGTGATCATCCGCGCCAGTCGGCAAAGTACTGTACTAAAGATGATGATTAATATGATGATAATAATGACCTTTCTTTTAATAACTAAATGTGGCCAATACAATTCATCATTTTTCTCGCTCGCCTTGAACTCGAGTGTAGTCCAAATAGTCCCTGTTGACTGAATTGTGCGTGTGGATAAGCTTTCCCTGTTACCAGTGCCCCTCACCATCAGGAAAACCCACTCCGATTTCAGAGGTACTTGTAATTTACGACGCCAAGTCAAGGACGAGAAGTCAACATTTTAGTCCAACTGACTGGTGTAGGGGTTGAGGCTGAACCCCCTAACACAACATCAGCACGCCATATGTTTACGAACGGGTGCTCTTATCAATTCGGCCATGCTGATCCCCACTGTCTAGGACTATACGAAGAAGACAAGTGTTGAAGAAACGTTAAGCAACACATCGTATCGTGTTCATTCCACGCCCTACCACATCAGCATGCTTCCCATACAGAATAAACCACTGCCAACGGGTTGTTCCCACAGCAGGCAGCTGAGATCCAATGAGTTGATTTATCGGTCACATATCTTATACATACGACCCTCGTACATGTGAGCTGCCCCGGTGATCTGAAACGTGAAACCAGTGTCAGTGGGACACAGAAGCGGGACACTTTGCACACCGTGTTCGCTCAATACATTTATCCGTAGCTGTGGGGGTGGAAATACTTGCTGTACAGGTTTGTAGAATTTAGTAAAGTTTTGTAGTAGTTTTAACGAAGGGCTAAACTTGTTAGCAATAAGTACTAACTTACACAGCACTACCGATGGCCTATACTTGGGTTAAGAATATCTTAAAATACTTTTAAGTATCATTTTCTATTGGTGATTGTGCATTTCGCAGTTTGTTTTTCTATGTCCATAATATTGTTCATTCCACGCCCTACCACATCAGCATGCTTCCCATACAGAATAAACCACTGCCAACGGGTTGTTCCCACAGCAGGCAGCTGAGATCCAATGAGTTGATTTATCGGTCACATATCTTATACATACGACCCTCGTACATGTGAGCTGCTCCGGTGATCTGAAACGTGAAACCAGTGTCAGTGGGACACAGAAGCGGGACACTTTGCACACCGTGTTCGCTCAATACATTTATCCGTAGCTGTGGGGGTGGAAATACTTGCTGTACAGGTTTGTAGAATTTAGTAAAGTTTTGTAGTAGTTTTAACGAAGGGCTAAACTTGTTAGCAATAAGTACTAACTTACACAGAACTACCGATGGCCTATACTTGGGTTAAGAATATCTTAAAATACTTTTAAGTATCATTTTCTATTGGTGATTGTGCATTTCGCAGTTTGTTTTTCTATGTCCATAATAACATGTTTGCATTATTATGAAAGTCCAGAACAATCTATTCTTGAGCTTACTGTATTGTATCTGCCTATTAATCTGACGTTAGAAACTTCTGTAAAGGCAGACTGCCCTAGCGACTATGTTCCTTCACAACCATGTGTTTCCATCATGTGTGAGTTGTAGACAAGAGAGTGTCTAGTTATATTGTCCTCAAGTTTGCTCAGTGTGTGTCACATCTAACGATGTGTGAGTTGTAGACAAGAGAGTGTCTAGTTATATTGTCCTCAGGTTTGCTCAGTGTGTGTCCCATCTAGCGATGTGTAAGTTGTAGACAAGAGAGTGTCTAGTTATATTGTCCTCAGGTTTGCTCAGTGTGTGTCCCATCTAGCGATGTGTGAGTTGTAGACAAGAGAGTGTCTAGTTATATTGTCCTCAGGTTTGCTCAGTGTGTGTCCCATCTAGCGATGTGTGAGTTGTAGACAAGAGAGTGTCTAGTTATATTGTCCTCATGTTTGCTCAGTGTGTGTCCCATCTAGCGATGTGTGAGTTGTAGACAAGAGAGTGTCTAGTTATATTGTCCTCAAGTTTGCTCAGTGTGTGTCCCATCTAGCGATGTGTGAGTTGTAGACAAGAGAGTGTCTAGTTATATTGTCCTCAAGTTTGCTCAGTGTGTGTCCCATCTAGCGATGTGTGAGTTGTAGACAAGAGAGTGTCTAGTTATATTGTCCTCAGGTTTGCTCAGTGTGTGTCCCATCTAGCGATGTGTGAGTTGTAGACAAGAGAGTGTCTAGTTATATTGTCCTCATGTTTGCTCAGTGTGTGTCCCATCTAGCGATGTGTGAGTTGTAGACAAGAGAGTGTCTAGTTATATTGTCCTCAAGTTTGCTCAGTGTGTGTCCCATCTAGCGATGTGTGAGTTGTAGACAAGAGAGTGTCTAGTTATATTGTCCTCAAGTTTGCTCAGTGTGTGTCCCATCTAGCGATGTGTGAGTTGTAGACAAGAGAGTGTCTAGTTATATTGTCCTCAAGTTTGCTCAGTGTGTGTCCCATCTAGCGATGTGTGAGTTGTAGACAAGAGAGTGTCTAGTTATATTGTCCTCAGGTTTGCTCAGTGTGTGTCCCATCTAGCGATGTGTGAGTTGTAAACAAGAGAGTGTCTAGTTATATTGTCCTCAGGTTTGCTCAGTGTGCGTCCTATCTAGCGATGTGTGAGTTGTAGACAGGAGAGTGTCTAGTTATATTGTCCTCAGGTTTGCTCAGTGCGTTTACTATCTAGCGATGTGTGAGTTGTAGACAAGAGAGTGTCTAGTTATATTGTCCTCAGGTTTGCTCAGTGTGTGTCACATCTAACGATGTGTGAGTTGTAGACAAAAGAGTGTCTAGTTATATTGTCCTCAGGTTTGCTCAGTGTGCGTCCCATCTAGCGATGTGTGAGTTGTAGACAAGAGAGTGTCTAGTTATATTGTCCTCAGATTTGCTCAGTGTGTGTCCCATCTAGCGATGCGTGAGTTGTAGACAAGAGAGTGTCTAGTTATATTGTCCTCAGGTTTGCTCAGTGTGTGTCTCATCTAGCGATGTGTGAGTTGTAGACAAGAGAGTGTCTAGTTATATTGTCCTCAGGTTTGCTCAGTGTGTGTCCCATCTAGCGATGTGTGAGTTGTAGACAGGAGAGTGTCTAGTTATATTGTCCTCAGGTTTGCTCAGTGTGTGTCCTATCTAGCGATGTGTGAGTTGTAGACAAGAGAGTGTCTAGTTATATTGTCCTCAGGTTTGCTCAGTGTGTGTGTCATCTAGCGATGTGTGAGTTGTAGACAAGAGAGTGTCTAGTTATATTGTCCTCAGGTTTGCTCAGTGTGTGTCCCATCTAGCGATGTGTGAGTTGTAGACAAGAGACTGTCTAGTTATATTGTCCTCAGGTTTGCTCAGTGTGTGTCCCATCTAGCGATGTGTGAGTTGTAGACAAGAGAGTGTCTAGTTATATTGTCCTCAGGTTTGCTCAGTGTGTGTCCCATCTAGCGATGTGTGAGTTGTAGGCAAGAGAGTGTCTAGTTATATTGTCCTCAGGTTTGCTCAGTGTATGTCTCATCTAGCGATGTGTGAGTTGTAGACAAGAGAGTGTCTAGTTATATTGTCATCAGGTTTGCTCAGTGTGTGTCCCATCTAGCGATGTGTGAGTTGTAGACAAGAGAGTGTCTAGTTATATTGTCCTCAGGTTTGCTCAGTGTGTGTCCCATCTAGCGATGTGTGAGTTGTAGACAAGAGAGTGTCTAGTTATATTGTCCTCAGGTTTGCTCAGTGTGTGTGTCATCTAGCGATGTGTGAGTTGTAGACAAGAGAGTGTCTAGTTTTATTGTCCTCAGGTGTGCTCAGTGTGTGTCCCATCTAGCTATGTGTGAGTTGTAGACAAGAGAGTGTCTAGTTATATTGTCCTCAGGTTTGCTCAGTGTGTGTCTCATCTAGCGATGTGTGAGTTGTAGACAAGAGAGTGTCTAGTTATATAGTCCTCAGGTTTGCTCAGTGTGTGTCCCATCTAGCGATGTGTGAGTTGTAGACAAGAGAGTGTCTAGTTATATTGTCCTCAGTGTGTGTCCCATCTAGCGATGTGTGAGTTGCAGACAAGAGTGTCTAGTTATATTGTCCCCAGTGTGTGTCCCATCTAGCGATGTGTGAGTTGTAGACCAGAGAGTGTCTAGTTATATTGTCCTCAGTGTGTGTCCCATCTAGCGATGTGTGAGTTGTAGACAAGAGAGTGTCTAGTTATATTGTCCTCAGTGTGTGTCCCATCTAGCGATGTGTGAGTTGTAGATAAGAGAGTGTCTAGTTATATTGTCCTCAGTGTGTGTCCCATCTAGCGATGTGTGAGTTGTAGACAAGAGAGTGTCTAGTTATATTGTCCTCAGTGTGTGTCCCATCTAGCGATGTGTGAGTTGTAGACAAGAGAGTGTCTAGTTATATTGTCCTCAGTGTGTGTCCCATCTAGCGATGTGTGAGTTGTAGATAAGAGAGTGTCTAGTTATATTGTCCTCAGTGTGTGTCCCATCTAGCGATGTGTGAGTTGTAGACAAGAGAGTGCCTAGTTATATTGTCCTCAGGTTTGCTCAGTGCGTGTCCTATCTAGCCCCAGCATTGTCTTCACTTCTTGGTTCACTCCATTTCATTCCCACTCTTCTGCATAATTAGTGAATGTTTGCAGTTTATTTGTAATTCTTTTAGTTGTCAATTTTTCAGACCCATACAGTGGTACCACTTTAACATTTAAGTTAAAACTTATAAGTTTGGTGCTACGATTAATTTCCTTGGACTTCCACAAAATTCCTACTACTATTTTTGTATGTTTATTTTTAGTATCTCCGTCTTTTCCCCGATTTTGTCAACATTGCTTCTCAAATAAGTGTGCGATTTCACCACTTGAAGTGGAGTTTCACCAAGGAAGATCGAGCTGTTATTTGCTTGGTTTATCAGTATCTTTGTTTTACCAGTATGAATGTTAGACCTAATTGGTGCGACATCTCTTCAAGCGTGATTAGTTTATCCCGTATTTGTTTACGTGTGTGACAGAAGTGTAATTTTGTCCGCGATGTCCAAATCATCAAGGTACTTTGTTAGAATCCATTGAACTCCATTTCTGGAGGTAGTTGTTGTTTTCATAACCTAATCTTATATATTGGCACCTTGCCGTCTTGACAGACGATAGTTTGTTACATTGTGCTTCAGAAAGGCATAATAACTACGACCCATGGCGGTAGCCATGTGACTGATAAGGCCAGGGTGGTTTAAAAGTGGTCAATTAAGAAGATCATACATACAAACACTTTATTAACGATATACAGACAGATAACCTAATATATAGTCAATATACATAATATTTGTGACACAAGACACAGCTGTCGTACTCTTGTTTTTATTCCAAATGAATCTGTCAGTTTTCCCTCTTGTAGGACTCTACACTTAATATTTTAATATTTTGCCCTTATTAAGTCAATGATTAGTTGCCCACATAAATCAGCCTCCAAACGGATTCCCTATCAATGCTGTCAAAGATAATTTGATAATCCACAATTTTAATATACAGTGGCGAATTCAGTTCAATATGCTCTTTTATTATTCGTAATGTGACTATCTGGTCCCTGCAGGATCTGTTTGGTCGGAAGCCTGACTGCTCATCGCTTAGCTGTTTGTCAGTGACGTCTCTTAATCTCTCTTGAATCATCCTGCTTAATATTTTCCCAGGCACTGACAATAGATTATTCCTCTGTAATTTGCGCACTCCTGTAGATCACATTTCTTGGGCCACATCATCGGATATCCTTACGTCTGCTTGTATTTCTTCTGTCTCCCACACTATGAAAATAATTCGTGCAGCAATTCAGCTGAAGTGTTTATAATGAAATTAATAGCTTCTGCTGGGATACTATCTGAACCAGCAGCTTCCACATCTTTCGATAGTTGATGAAGAGGGCCTGAGTGATCTCTAGGTATGGTGTCCGCCTCGAGTGCTGGAGGTCCCGGGTTCAAGCCCCGGTGAGGGCCGGGACCTTTTCACGTGGATTTCTAGTAACAAAATTTCCCCTGGTCTCTGGTTAGTGAGATCGGACGCCCATGGGCATTGTTGCGCACGTAAAGAATCCATTGGCAGTTGAAAATGGAAAAAGAGTAGCCTAACGGTGCTGCCCGGGTAAAATTTCGAGTTAAAAATCTACCCAAAGTATTTCAGGATCCTCGTCGGTGCTACGGAGTTGGTGCACTGAGCTGAGATTCTCCGGACTCAGGTTTGAATTAGGAGTAGAACGGAGCACTTATGGGTTATACTCGTGTGCAGTAATGTTGATCTGTCGACTAAACTAAACTAATTAGTCATTAGTCGCGGTTCCAATATCACAGCAAAGGGTCGACCCCATTATGTTCCGTTCCAGTGTCAGTGAATATCACATAAAATGTTCCTCACTGTCCCATGTGAAAAGTGGAAAAGACAGGAGTCTCGACAAACAACGGCCCGCTCAGGCACCCTGTGCATAGTGCCGCCGCCAGAATGTCACCACAAAAGTCCTCTACGAAACATACAGTTCATCTTTGATGGAAGCGGCAGTCACTCTCCCAGCCAGATGTTCGCCTACAAACTAAACTAAACTAAACTCGATAGTCTGATAGCTTTTCTATTTTCGTCTTTAGATATTTTTCACAGTTGATACTCAGATCTACTTCTGTATACTGGATATCAGTAGGGTCGTTTGAAACTGGTCATTTAAGATCATACATACAAACACTTAATTAACGATAGACAGATACATACGTGAGTAGGTGGGTTTAGGTAGGTAAGTAGGTACCTAGGCAGGCAGGCAAGCAGTTAGGTAGGCCGATCTACTGACCGAAAAGGAGATAGTCAGACAAAGTATTTAAACAAATACGTTGACAGATTGACGAACGAGAATGGACAAGAGCGAAACATGCAGATAGCCAGACATACAGAAATGTAGACAGACATGCATGCAGGCAACCAATAAGATGTTGACCAAATAGGTATTATACAGGACTGTGTTTATCGCAGCTGATTTCGACCGAAGCTTATTCTGATCCGCCCTGAAAGGTGCGAGATACGAACACAATATGCATACCACACCTACAATAATCAATGCTGGCTCTTTTGCTTGGATAGTTTATTGTAATAGCGATAACAATCGATCTGTAGCTGATCAATAATGCTTAATATGTGCACACAAGAAAACTTCATAATAGTGGCGGTGGAGATGGGGAAAATTCGTAATAAACGATGTACTTATGCGCCGTGATTTCGTAAATGTGTGCGTCGGTAGTTGTTTGTGAGCCAACTGAATGGCACGTACAATGATTCACAGAGAGACAATACCGCCGTGTGGGTCAGAAACATCGAGAATAACTAAAAGAAATACAAATAAACTACAAATATTCACTAATTGGTGCCTGCGTAGAATTGTGGTAATAAAAAGATATGACAGAATCGCCAATGTAGATCTCGGTGAGAACTGAACAAATGTCACTGAACCAAGAAATGAAGAAAAGACACTGGCGATGGTTAGGGGACACACACAGAGTCAACGTTAGGACACACACACTGAGTCAACGTTAGGACACACACACTGAGTCAACGTTAGGACACACACAGAGTCAACGTTAGGACACACACTGAGTCAACGTTAGGACACACACACAGAGTCAACGTTAGGACACACACACAGAGTCAACGTTAGGACACACACACTGAGTCAACGTTAGGACACACACTGAGTCAACGTTAGGACACACACAGAGTCAACGTTAGGACACACACACAGAGTCAACGTTAGGACACACACACAGAGTCAACGTTAGGACACACACACAGAGTCAACGTTAGGACACACACACTGAGTCAACGTTAGGACACACACACTGAGTCAACGTTAGGACACACACACACTGAGTCAACGTTAGGACGGTATAACTAGACACTCTCTTGTCTGAAAGCCACCAGGTAAACGAAACAGCCGGATACCAGAAGCACGCGGGGAAGAGAATTACAGACAGAGATAAATAATATTGGGGGGATATGGAGGAAGCTGGAGGAGATAGCAATAGATAGGAGGACTTGGTGTGGTTTAGTTGAGGGCCTTAATGGGGGATAAATGGCAGAAGAAGATGAGATGCAGATATATGTGTATGTAAATATGTGCCATGCCCATAAGCGTTGGTGGTCATGTTTTGCCATCTCACTCGATCACCAGAGTCGTGGATCAGCTCCGTGTTCCTGCCTCGACCATGCCATGTGGCCAAGCCATCCAAGTATTTACTTCTCGGTCTTCCCCTTGGTCTCTTCCCTTCGATCTTGCCAGTTGTCACCAAGTTCTCCAAGTCATTTCTTCTAATAACATGCTCAAAAAATTTTGACTGTCTATGTCTATTGCCTCTAATCAGTTTACGATCTTCAATTGTTTCTTGAAGGACTTGTTCATTGGTCTTTCTGTCTGTCCATAGTATTCTTTGTATTTTCCTCAGAAACCACATTTCCACAGCCATCAGGGAGGGGGAGAGAAAGAGTGAGAGAAAGAGAAAGAAAGAAAGAAAGAAAGGATGACATATATAGATACAGACAATCTTTAGGTTAGATGGGTGGGTGGTTGGGTGGGTAGGTAGGTAGGTAGGCAGGCAGGCAAGCAAGCAGGCAGGCAGGCAGGCAGGCAGGTAGGTAGGTAGGTAGGTAGGTAGGTAGGTGCGCAGGCAAGTAGCTAGGTAGGTGGGTAGGCTGCTAGGTGGGTAATAAGTAGGTAGGTAGGCATGTAGGTAGGTTGTTAGGTAGTTAGGTAGGTAGGTAGAAAGAACGAACGAACAAAAATCTTTATTTTCAAAGGGTTAAGAATTGGGCACGCAGGCCCGTCTGACATTCTGCCCTTCTTCTCTATTTCCTCTTATACATTCTTTCATTCAACATCTCTTATGAAGCAATTCTTTAACAACAAAAGAACAATAAGCATTAAAACGCATGGAAAATAATCAATAATACATAACTCGTTGAGGCAATGTTTAACATGGGCAACAGAAATACCCAAGGTGGGTGTAACGTGCCACACATATGGTAATGTTTTTTAATCTAGTTGTCGTTCGAGATAATTTACCATTATTATTGTCTTTGATGCTGTTTTTTTTTAAGGGGTCATGTAGTCTGTCCTGAGGTAGTGTTCAAACAGGTTGCGACTGTATGTATAATGATTGGTGGTGTCTTTGATTTCTTGTGGAAGATTATTCCACAACTGAGTGGCAGAGTATGCTAAGCTTGTTTTATATAAGTCTATCCTAGGTTTAGGGACATGAAGTATATTTAGTCGTTCACTATGTCTTGCGTTATATTTAAACAATGGCCAAAGGTAGCTTGGGGCATTTTGAAATAGGATTTTGTGAGTTAGTTTAACCTTATTAAAAAGTAGGCGTTTGTGGAGTGGCAGTAACTGAAGACGTTTATGTAGATTAGAATTGTCTGTAAACTTATCACCATTGATTAGACGCACTGCCCTTTTCTGGGGTGAATAAAGGCGTTTTGTTATTGATTTGGAGCATCCATCCCAGATTATGGACCAATAATCAATATGTGTTTGTATGTGGGAAGTATAGAATATCTTACTTGTGTTTTCGTCGAGGAAGTTTTTAATTTTGGCAAGTTGGTACTCTTTTTTGGCTATTTGTTTAACTAGAGCATGAACATGGGAATTGAAGGATAGATTTTGATCTATGATAAGACCCAGTGCCTTGTGCTCGGTTACACTTTCTATAGGCGTGCTACCAATGTGCAGCTGAAGAGTTCTCTGTGAGTTTAGAGTGTGAAGTGTTTGCCTGGTTCCTATTAACATAGATTTTGTTTTAGAAATGTTAATTTCATGCGGTTTGCATGACTCCAATTAACTACACTGTTTATTTCCTGTTGCACGGATGATTCTAGCACATTACGATCAACAGTCTTTGTATATACTGTGCAGTCGTCTGCAAATAGATCGCAGGACGATGACAGATATAAGGGAAGATCATTTATATAAATGACAAACAACAGAGGGTAGGTGGTAGGTAGGTTGTTAGGTAGGTAGGTTAGATAGGTAGGTAGATAGGTATGTAGGTATGTAGGTAGGTAGACGCGCAGGCAAGTAGCTAGGTAGGTAGGTAGGTAGGTAGGTAGGCAGGCAGGCAGGTAGGTAGGTAGGTAGGCAGGCAGGCAGGCAGGTAGCAGACAACCAGAGAGAGATCTCGCGTCAGACAGACAGATACACAGTTTACATTTTTTCGAGTAGGCCATCAGCCATATAAAATATTCTGTGTGATGTTCTCTGAAAGTGTGAGTAAAACAACAATTTCAAAATAACACCTTCAACAATAAACAACAATTTGTACCCAGTAATTACCCATAGTTGCATATGGCAACAATAGAGGTAAAGTAATAATTGTTGGATTCAGTGGCATGGGGTAAAATAACGTTGAAATCATGCTTGTAGTACTGTATACCTGTCTGTAAGCTCTTAATGTATAGTGCACACAAGTTGCCCATTTTATAAGCTTTCTTCGTTAATCTTCTTCCTCTTTTTCCTCCTCATTATCGTCTACCTCATCATCATTTTCTTCTTCCTCTTCTTCTTCTTCTTCTCCTCCTTCTCTTCCTCATCCTCCTCTTGCTCCTCCTATTTCTTCCTCTTCTTCTTTTTCTTCTTCTTCTTCTTCTTCTTCGTTTGAATTCAGATCTCCACGTTGATACCTCCAATAACTGCAAGACTAAATTTCAGGTTCATATCTCTTCCGTAAAGTTATTGATGAAATAAGATTGTATTATGCCCTATTTGTTTACCTTTATTGTTGCAAGATAAGTATAACTGATAATGTAGCTGGCCGTCGTGGGACTATTACAATACACACACACACTCACAAACGCCACATCCGACGACTATCTTAAACTTATGACATAGATGTTTTTGGAAGTAAGTGTCAGATCATGGGAGCAGTCGTAAGTTGAAGCCATTGTGTCAGATGGATTAATAACTAAAAGTTCCACAACATGACACAAGACAGAATATCTCAGGTGACTTGTACAAATATATACGTGAGGATTAGCTTTCCTTATTACCAGTGTCCCTCGCCATCAGACGAACACTCTCCGACTTCAGAGGTACTTGTAATTACGTCCCAAAGTCAAGGACAAGAAGTCTAAGTTTTAGTCTAACTGACCAGTGTGTGGGTTGAACCCGCTACCTCGGCATCAGCACACAGGATGTTAAAGACCGAGCGCTGTTATCTATTCGGCCGTGCTAGCCTCCTTGTCACTGTGTCTCCTGGCAGACAGAATCGGCTCTTCTTTAGCACTATTTAAACAGGAGGACCGCGTCATGTGCATATCTAAGTTCTGATATGACTTTATGAGAGGATAAAACGTCTCTGATCTCATCATTGTTGACGTATCTCATTACGTTTTCAGCCTAGAAGTTGATCATGTACGGTTGGAGAATGCAGCTCTGGGGTGTCTGAATAAGGCGTTGATGATATCGAAACATGTGTCAATATTATCAAAGAAGGAAACAAATGAGTTAAAAGGCTACATAGGCAAAAGAGTGGACTTCATTACACTGAATTTTATGTCGTATAGCTCGGTCTTTCTCAGCAAAGTGGCTAACCGCCTGCCGAAAGGTTCACACAGAGCACGAACTCCCTCCCCAGCCCCAGTAGTCTCTGAAACAACTGCATTCAAGAACCGAATGGCTATCTGTCGTCTACTGTCTATGGTATCTTGCGGTGTAGGACGGGGGGGGGGGGGGGGGGGGGTGCGGGTGTGTGTCTTGAATCGGAGAAATTAGGGCCGCCTGGCTAGCGAAGTCGCCACGAACTGTGCAGGAAAGAGTTTTCTTTTTGCCCCGACAGAAAACATAATCCACACCTTACCGAGGATTCGAACCGGGGTCTCCTGAAGGAGAACCTGGCGTTGTAGAAAACGCACGACTGTCTGAGAACGAGACAGACGACGGAAATAGATGGGAAAAGGCCTGTGGGAGTTGGAGACAAATAGATTATGGGGGAAAAGGGTTGGCCATTTTAAATAGAAGCCCATTTTATGTATGAATACAGCAAAATAGCAATTAAAGAATACTGCTGAAATTATACTGCTGGATACTTGCAGAACAAGTTTACAAGCGCAACAGCAAAGATATACAAATAACCCGCCCTATTTTCGTATTCTTGTCCAAGCATTGAAACATAATGCACGCATCGCTACACATGTTGAGTTATTTAAAAAAACCATGCTTACCAAATGTTGTCGTAAGAACTGGGTGCGGTTCTGTGCGTGTTTGATACACGAGAACACGACCTGCAACAGATGGGAAGAATACACGGATTGTATAGACCAGGGGTGAATTCAGAGAATAGTAAATACGACCGCCAGTTTGTGAACATAATATAGTGATACGTAGAATGTGCTGTGAAGTAGGGTCTATGTGTTTGTAGTATAAAGTGCATGGGTTTTAAGGCGTTTGGGTATACATTGCTAAATCCATATTTTGTATAGACTGTTCGGCACTAGCTGGATGATGTCAGGCCGGTCGTCTTTGCTTCCCAAACTACTTACTGAAACACATTTTAGACTGGGTCGAATTGGGAACCTGGATAAGGTTAGCAATAAAAACCAAAACAAAACAAAAACAGAGGGATTGGAACACGTTCCAGCACGCAAGATTGCTATGCTAGCCAGTGCCGTACAGCGGCTTTCGATTCTGTGCCTCCTTTTGTCTGTATGTCTGTCTGTGCGTCTCTCTATTTATCTATCAGTTTTGCTTTCCAATCGTCCGCCTGCCCGTCTTATTTTAAGCTCCAATGAAATAAACATGGAAAACATCCATCCATCCATCCATCATGTGCCATGCCGGTAAGCGTGGGCGGTCATGTTCTGCCATCTCACTCGATCACCAGAGTCGTGGATCAGCTCCGTGTTTCTGTCTTGACCATGCCACAAGGCCAAGCCATCCAGGTCCTTGCTTCTAGGTCTTCCCCTTGGTCTGTTCCCCTCGATCTTACCAGTTGTCACCAAGTTCTCCATGGAAAAACATTCTGACCAATAAAAAGATGTCAATTGCAATGAGCAAAAGAGTGTCCAAGTGCTACATAGAATCTATACTTTTGTACGGATGTGAAACGTGGACAATGGGCAGTTAAGCTAAAAAAAAAACATCTATTGGCGGTGGAAATCTTTTTTCTGAGGAAAGTGCAAAGAATACCATGGACTGACAGAAAAAAATCAATGAGCAAGTCCTACAAGAAGCAAATGAAAACCGTAAACTTATAAGAGAAATTAGACTACACAGTCAAGATTTTTTTGGCATGTTATGAGAAGAAATAAACTAGAGAACTACATGACAACTAGCAGAACTGAGTGGGAAAGAACGGGGGAGGGGGGGGGGTAAATATCTAAATGGCTTGATTACATGGCATGATTAAGACAAAAACACGGAGCTGATCCAAGACACTGGTGTTTGTGTCAGCTGGCAAAACATGACCGCTCACGCTTATTGGCATGTCATAAAATGATAATGATGATAATTAAGTTGTTGTTTTTTTCATGACGTTGCATTCTTGTACAGGAATCTTTGAACATGGTGATTCTTTTATTTATCTTTGTGTCACATCTGTGTGTAAATAATAGATAGCTGGTATCACAATGTAATATGGAAAGAGAACTGTTAAAGAAGACAGCAATTGTTGTAATGACTACGAGCAGTTTATCCATAGAGATCATGACAGTAACAAAGGCAATAGCGTGGCTGGAGACCAGACATTCATCCTTGTACGTTTTCTCAGCGACTCCATGAGTATGCTCAAGAAGATCGAGAAGGGCTTGACCAGAAGGCAGTGGCTTGAATCTCTGAGGAGATCAAGGCTGATTTATTTCTAATGCGTTTTTATGACGGGACACGCGGGTGTAAAAGGGAGCGAACACACAAATAGGCTTTCGAGGTTGGCTGCTGTAGGGAACGGATGAGCAATGGATCAGGCTGACATCCTGAACGCCCTCATGAAGGCAGGACGAGTAAATTAATCGAGGTATGGATGTGACTCTGCAACTTTCACCAGACTGCAAGAATATAAAGTCAAACAAGCTGACGCTGGAAAAGGGCGCCATGCGGGGAGCCAAAGAAAAATAGCCAGCCAACACAGAATTGGGGTCGTCAGTTACTACACCCGTAAGTAGATATTGTAAATGGAATCTGGGCACTGATGGACTAATAATTCAATGTGCAATGGTGATGTGTTGACTAACTGACTGACTATCTAACCGACCAACAACTTGATAACTAACAAACAAACTAACAACCAAGTAATAAATAACTAACAATATAATGTAAATGTATGTCTCTTAACATGCACCACCTTTTGATCCTACATCTGTCATATAATAATCCATGTTGTCATTTTTAACAGCGCAAATATCTAGATTGTAATTGAGGTGACCAGTTGACATCCAGCTGCAAAGATGTCATCGATGAAAGGATGCACCAAGGCCATGAAATGGGTGCTGATACTCTTCAATGTTCTTATTCTGGTAATGAGAAATATTACCTCTACTGACAATGTTTGTTTATAATCCATGTGGCCAATGTCCTAATTTCCTATCAATAAATCAGCGAAGGCGAGAAGTGAAATTTGTCAGCTTTGCAAGAATACAATCACAAGTGATAAAATGAACGTTGCGGCTAGAGCCTTCCTCAGCACACAAGCAACAGATGTTGATCATCATCATCATCATCATCATCATCATCATCATCATTACCACCCAGTGTCTTGCCACAAATTTCGATCTCCGATGTCATGGATCAATTCGTGTGTTGACTCCCTTCCGTGCCATGGCATAAGACTGTCAATAATCTTTTCACGCTGTCTTCCTCTATTTTTCTTTCCGCAAGTCTTTCTGGCTGTTACAGCATGTTCCAGTTTTTGTCTTCTCATAATATGTCCCCCAAAAAACGAGAACTGCCTCTTTCTGATGTTTTATGATAAGTTTTCTTTGCGACTCAGCTTCCCTTAAAACATCCTGATCGCTCTATTTGGCTGTCCAACTAATTTTCAGCATTCTTCTTTAAAACCATACCTCCAATTTTTCACCTGTGTACTAATTGACTAAGACTCGTAGCCGTATGTTAAAACTGGTTCTATATAACATGCAAGAACTCTTTTCCTGACTTTCAAGGACAGTGACTTATTGCACAAAACGCTCTTCATTTGATAGAATGCAATTTTTGCTTGTCCTATTCTGCTCTTTAACTCAGTGATGCACCTTCCATCTGATGTTATCCATGTGCATAGATATCTGCATTTCTGCACTTACCCCATAACAACAGATGCCGATATAAGTACGAGGGCAAGTCAATAAGTAAGTCACACAGTTCTGTGGGATACAAGGTAAAAGTAGTTGGTGTTTTCTACAGGTGTCATTAGGTGACAGCAACATTGAACTTTATATTCCCGTTCGTCAGGTGGCGCTAGGTGTCTCATGCGCATACGCAGCGCATAAACAAAATGGCGACTATACTTACGGAATGTACAACTAAAGGGCAACGTGCTGTTGTGCGTTTTTGTGGGCAAAAGTACTGCCTGCAAAGGACATTCATAAGGAAATTCTTCTTGTTCATGCTGACAAATGTTTGTCCCGTAAAGCGGTGCATAGCTGGGTAGAAAAATTTACTCAAGGACGCGAATGACGTCGAAGCTGAATGTGAAGTGAAAACGTGGTTTAGAAAACAGAGCATGCAGATCTGTGCAGCCGGTTTTGGGAGGACTGATGAAACGATGGGATAAGTGCATCAATGTTGGTGGAAATTATATTGAGAAATAAAGAGACAATTTTTTTCCCCCGCATATCCTTTACAGGACATCGCTGTCAACAGCAGCATCTTTCAGCTGTCTGTTGATTTCTTGGCAAGATTACGCTCAGTAGCTTGCCATTGCTTTCTGAGCGGCCGGCTCAGTTATCCTGCAAGTCACCAGCGGGGGACGAACCGCTCCCAGTATAGAAATAAACTAGTTTCAAGTTTTCAAGTTGTTATCATATGTAGTTATTGCTCTACAGTCATTTGTGACTTACTTATTGACTTCTCTTTTGTGTGTGTGTGTGTGTGTGTGTGTGTGCGTGTGCGCGCGCGCGTGCGAGCGTGTGTTCTTCTTCGTTCCTGTGTCGTGAGAAATGAGTCACACCTAGTTATAACTACACATGTCAGTCAGTGTGTCCAACTTCGGCACGCATTTGTATAAGGTTGTCTTATTCCAGACAGATTCCATCCAAGGTAACGGGTTCTGTCTTCTCGTGTATATATAAATTACGCTACTGATGTTAATACGTCATCGGAGCAGGCCTAACGATGATACACTCATCGGGCGTACAGATCGGGCCTACAGATCAATACCATCTGTGTCCCCGATGAATGTGTCACCGCTTGACCTACCTGAAGACAGATTAACAACGGTTTAATAGCTTATGTGTATTTTTTCTGTAATTGTATCAGTGTCTGTTGTTTGTGTATTGACGGAGATACTAGCCGCAACGTTCATTTAGTTAGTTAGTTAGTTAGTTAGTTAGTTAGTTAGTTAGTTAGTTAGTTAGTTAGTTAGTTAGTTAGTTAGTCGAGGTTCCAAACTTCACGGCAACGGGCCGTCCCCATTATGCTCCGTTTCTGTGCCAGTGAATATCACACAAAATGCTCCTCACTGTCCAATGTGAAAAGTGAAACAGACAGGAGTCTCGGCAATCCAACAGCCCGCACAGGTACACTGTGCATTATGCCGCCGCCAGAATGCCAACAGAAAAGTCCTCCACGGAAACCATAGTCCATCGTCGGTGGACTCGGCAGTCACCAGAAAGGCCTCATTGACCCGGTTTTCTCACATGGCTCGGTCTTTTACCGCAGGGCGACGCGCCGAAAGCGTCGCATAAAACACGAACTCCGCAGCTCCAGCGCCGACTTCCAGGAGTCTCCTGAAAAATGCACTCGTGAACCGAAAAAGTCAAATCAGTCAATTCAGCAACAGAAGGTAGCCATTGTTCCGAACGTTCAGGTCACTATACAAACAAAAGCGGACATGTAAAAGCATTCCACGTGAATATCACAGCTCACAGAGTCGCGCCACGCACTCACTCAGTTAATTTGTCCCTTGTCACTGTGTTATTATACAGCTCCACTTCTTGTTTTCATTGGTTTTGCGTTGTAGTTTTATTGCTTTTACTGCAGCTCCGTCAATTTCATTTTAATTCCCATTCAGCAACTTACAGAGTTCGACTTGTGTATGTGAGAGACTAAGCACTTATGGTGCTCTCCTGTAGAGAAACATAACGTTGGCACTTCATTATATAAAAACGCTAGTTGCATGTCCTTTACAGGACGTTGCAGTCAACCCCCGTCTTTATTGGCTGTTTGTGATTTACTAGGCAATGTTAGTTCAGTAGTTCACCATTGCTATCTGAATAACCTACGCATCGCATCATCAAAGTCAACGCAGAATGGTCTGCTTTCAAATCGACCGCGGCTGATTTCGAACTCTCGAGTCGATATGTCAGGGGATTCTGAAACTGCGCACCTCACTATCCCCTAAGACACAGTGCCGGTTTCTTCATCATATACATAATTTAATTTTCAGACAATCACTAACAGACGCAATGCTTTAGTAAACACCTAATTTTGGACATGAAAGGAGAACGTTATATTCACCTGTAAGTAAGAGACAAGCGGTATTCATTGGTCATACAATGAGAACATAGGCATTAGAAAACATCGTGACCACTTGAACGATTAGTGGGAGAAGAGGCAGAGGTCGATCGAACGAATTAATTCATTCTGGATGGACCGAGACGGTGGCATGGATGGTTGTTATCAACAGAGTTGATCCAGAACTCCATGGACCGAGATCTGTGGAGAGACGTAACGCCAACGCCAACTGGCAAGGCTCATAGTAATGATGAAGACGTTTGAACTCTTCAAATACTTTGTTCATCATAGTCCAGAACTCGCAATTACAACCATCTAGGGATACGAGGTCCGCTTCCAACACAAGTACCGCGTACAACAGGTTCGCAATATTTTCTAGGTCATGATGGTGCACGCTAAAGGAGACTAGCAAAGCGTCGAGAAATTTGTCCGCGAACCGCGGTAAGAACGACGGTAAAACGGACCTGTTGCCGCATTATTCTAGGAAACATTACTTCAGAAGAACCCAATGATGATACACATCTACAGATCATTGGGAGCCGCGGCAGCGTAACGGCTAAATGTTCGCCTGCCTTACACGTGGTCTTCTGTTCCATCCGTATCACGACGGTATCGACATTTTAAATTTCAGGCTTCCAGGTCCACCCAGGTATAAGGAAATGTCCTGGGAGGTAAAGGTGTCCAGGGTGATATTACCACACCACTAACCGAGTGCGATTATTCTATAAAAATATGGGTCTATCACGGAATGCTCAGTGCGAATTAAGGCGTTGAAAAGAGTCCTTTTCTTACTTACATATATCTGTTTACCTACCTACCTACCTACCTACCCATCTAGCTACATATCTAACTACCAACCTACCTCCCCACTTGCATACATACATAAACAGGCGCTTACACTCCCTGATGCTTACAAGTAGCTTTTGTTATTTTCTGTCTACAGTGTGCAGGAGCTATCGCCATTGGCCTCGGCGCCTGGGGCTTGGCGTCAGAATACGGGGCAGAGCAAATGAGAGCACTCACTGGCACTGAGTTCTACAGAGGGGGTGCCATTGCCATCATTGTTGGAGGCTGTGTCATGGTGGTCATCGCATTCCTGGGCTTTCTTGGGGCCATACTGGAAAATAGAGTACTTCTTGGAATTGTGAGTACTACAGCTTACTCGTGAATAAATACTGGAATTAGAGTACTCTGGGAATAGTGGGTACTACATCATTCTAGTGAATAAATACTGGAAAATAGAGTGCTTTTGGAAATTGTGAGTACTTCAGCTTACTGGTGAATAAATACTGAAAAATAGAGTACTTCTGGGAATTGTGGGTAGTACAGCATTCTAGTGAATAAATACTGGAAAATAGAGTACTTGTGTTTCTGGGAATTGCGAGTACTACAGCTTTCTAGTGAATGCATCTTTGATGCAGATTAAAATGTTACCTACCCTAACTTGTCTCTGTAGTACTATCGTGTGTACCAATGTCTTGTTACCTACCTGTAACTTGTCTATGTAGTATCATTTTTGATTAGTTCATTTTGTAGACTTGATTGCCGTTTCCTCTTTTCCTGTACATAATGCTAAATCTTTATGGGATTTATTTTATCCGTATCAGGCGTTTGTCATGTCATCTTTACTGTGTGTGTGCCAGTTTATTTTTACACTGTATTTGTCATTTTCGTAAAATCCCGTTTTCATTTCATCTTTAACTGTGAGATGTTTCATCTTTAGTATGTATTATTTATTTCTTGACATATTTAACTTATGTATGTCATTTTATTTTCGTTGTGTCGTGTCCTTGCATTGCCAATATAGTCCGTCAGTTTATGTTTGCCTTGTCGACGTCATTTGAAGTGTAATTTTTTTTTTAAATATTAGTTTCTATAACTTTAACAACAGCGTAGATTGAATCAATATGAGATGGATAATTTACACATGATAGCAACATAGGATGGGGGTGGGGGGGGGGGAGAACATCTGGCTTGTGATAGAGAGAGACATCAAACTTTGTTATGGAGGGAGGAAAAGACAAGAAAACTGGAATATGAATTATACGTTACCGTAGGTCAGCATGGCCGAATGGATAAGAACACGCGTTCTTAAACATCCGTTGTGCTGATGCCGAAGTAAGGGGTTCAGACCCTACACCGAACAGTTGGACTAAAATGTTAACCTATCGTCCCTGACTTGTGGAACGAACGAACGAACGATCTCTATTTTCAAAGGGTAACAAATTGGGCACGCAGGCTCGTCTTACATTAGGGCCCTTCTAATCACTCATCTGTCATTCATCAATTGTGCATGTTACATTCACATAGGAAAGAAACATTGTCACGTGGATCTTGTAGACATAAACAATGCATATTACCATGTTATAAGACAGGCAGACACACGTACATTCATAAACACACACGCACACATACATACATGCATACATACTTACATCATTTGTAGAAAATCTCACAGTTATGCACACGCTCAATAACATACAAATACACACTCCCTCGCATACACTAAATGCATGCACATATACCCACACAGACATATACACATACATACACGAAAATACACACACATACACATGCACAAACACACATATCGCAAGCATACACACAAACACACACATACACACACAAACACACACATACACACATACACATACAAGCACACATACGCGTACACATACATACATAAATACACATACACACAAACATACATACACACTCATGCACACACATACACACACATGCACGCACATACACACACATGCATAAACGCACACAAACACACACAAACACACATACACCCATATAAACACACATATATATATATATAATACACAAATCCACCCACCCACACAAATACTCACACATCTAGACACATACGCGATGCCTCACAATCACTAAACTAACATGAACAAACGCCCACACTTTACACACGCATACACTGACGATTATCGTGAGCATCCTCACAAATAACACACAAACACACACTCCCTCGCATAGCACACAGATACACACTCCCTCGCATATATTGCATGCATGCACACATACACACACAAGCATATACACATGCATACACAAACATACACACACATACACAGGCACATACACACATATACCCACGCACATAAACGCGCACAGACACACATATACCCACGCTCATACCACACCCATACACACATACTTTCACACACACACACACTTCCACACACGCACACACACACATGTACACACACATAAACACACATACACACATACTCACACATACACACAAGCATACACAAGCACACACAGATACACACACATACACACACACACATACACGCACATACATGCACATGCATACACATACACACACATACACAGTCATAAACACATTCACACACATAAGGCATGCACTCACACACATACACCCACATACGCACATATATACACACACATATACACACACATAGACACACATACGCACACATACACACACACCCATCCACCCAAACACATACTCACACATACATGCTGCCTCACATAATCACTAAAACTAATATATACAAACGTCCACACTTTTCACACCCATATACTGACGACTATCTTGAGCATCCTCACAGAAACATTTAACATTGGGGACAAAAATAGGGGGGGGGGGACATGAGGGAGGGGTGGGGGGGGGGGGGGAATGGATCAATTGTGAAAATGAAAAGAATAGTTTATACGTTGTGTATCGTAAACAATAGTGATACAATTCAATAAGATAATTCCTAGAATTGGCATAATATAAACATGATGAAATAAGCAGTGCATATAATACAAGTTAAATTCAAGTAGCAGTCAAAATGCTAATATGAAAGTTGAGGATACAGAAAAAAAATATGGAATAGCATGTCACATAACATGCGTGTGTTCAACCCCCCCCCCCTCTCTCTCTCTCTCTCTTTCTATCTCTCTCTCTCTCTCTCTCTCTCTCTCTCTCTCACTCTCTCTCTCTCTCTCTCTCTTTATTTATTTTTCTTTCACGCACACTCACACACACATTCTATCTCTCTCTCTCTCTCTCTCTCTCTCTCTCTCTCTCTCTCTCTCTCTCACCCATACTCACTCACTCTCTCCCTCTCTCTCACTCACCCTCTCTCTCTCTCTCACTCACCCTCTCTTACTCTCTCAGAAACACAGACAGACACATACTCACACATTCACTCTCTCACTCAATCTCTCACTCGCTCTCTCACTTACACTCACTCTCTTTCTCTCACTCACACTCACTCATTCACTCTTAAACCACACTAACTCACTCTCTCACTCGCACACATAGACAAGGACACACACACACTCTCTCTCTCTCAATCATTCACACTCTCTCGCAATCTCTCACTCACCCACTATTTCTCTCTCTTACACACTCATTCTCTCACGTACACACACACACACACACAAACACACATGCTCACAAATTCTCTCTCTCTCACTCACTCTTATTCACTCTCTAAACCACACTAACTTCAAACACACACTCCCTCTCATACAACACAAATACACACTCCCTGGCATACACTGCATGCATACACACATGCACACACAAACATATACACATACATACACACATCCACACGCAAATACACACACATACACACGCGCATACGCACATATACTCACGCACATACACACACCCACACACACCTAAACACATCCACACCCATACACACATACTTACACAAACATACACACATACCCACACATACACACCCACACACACACATACCCACACTTGTACACACACATACCCACACATGTACACACATAAGCACACACACATGCACACACATACACATACATACGCAGATATTCTCACATACACACGCATACACACATACACATGTAAAGTACAAGTACCTCTGAAGTCGGAGTGGGTTCGCCTGATGGCGAGGGACACTGTTATTGAGGAAAGCTAATCTACACGCAAAATTCAGTCCAGCACTACTAGATGTAGTTTGTATGGATTACACTTGAATTCAAAACGATTGAGCGCAAAAGATCTGTACGTTACCAATGTGTTGTTGCTACTAAATAACTGTCAGACAAAATTTTGCATTTCAGCATTTTAACATTGTGTTGTTACTGAGTTTTACTGTAAACATACATAATGTTTTATTTAAGTATATAACCATCGTGTTACAAGATCTGAATATTGAAGAAGGCTGGCTACTAAAGACGATAAAACAAAGAAAATTGAAATATTTTGGTCACTAGAAACGTCATGAAAGTTTGAAGAGAACAATAATGAAGGGGTATATGCCCGGAAAGAGAGGAAGAGGAAGACAAAGAGAAGATGGGTGCAGGATATGGCGGATGATCTCCAGATGGTTGTATCGGACGCGAGACGTCTTGCTTGTGATCGAGAGGTTTTTCCGGAAGGTTGTTATGGGGGAGAGGTTCTGCAAAAGACATGCTACTGAATGAATGAACCATAGTGTTGTTGCCATTCACTCTAACTGTTCAAATATGTATTGTTGTATTTCAGTATGTTACCATAGTGTTGTTGCTACTCACTCTAACTGTTCAAATATGTATTGTTGTATTTCATTATTTTACCATTGTGTCATTGCCACTCACTTTAACAGTTCAAAAACGTATGTGTTTTATTTCAGTATTTTACCATCGTGTTGCTGCTACTGATTCTCTTTGTGGTTGCGGTGGTTGTTGCTTTTGCTTACAAAGAGGAGGTGCGTACAGATTTCTTGTCACTTTTTGGTGTCCTTACATATTCTGATGAAACTATTGCCTACATGTGACACCTTACAAATCAATATATACTTCCCTCATACTTATTTTTCAACTTGTACAGCAAAGCTATAATTTGAATGGGTGTTTTTTTTT
>OY992885.1:85843525-85853525 GCA_963921405.1 Cepaea hortensis
CGATCGAGTAAACTAAACTAAACTAAACTAGTTTTCTTCTTCTTCCTCCTTGTAATCCCCTATGGAGACACTAGCCCTCAACCAAACCACTCCACATCGTTCTATCCCTTGCTATCTCCTGCAGCTTCCTCTGTGTCCTCCCAATATTACTTATCTCTGTTTGTAATTCTCTTCTCCAAGTGTTTTAGGCCTCTCACTATTTCGTTTGCATTGTGGGTTCCAAACAAGAGAGTTTCTAGTTATATTGTCCTCAGGTTTTCTCATTGCGTGGCCCATCCAGCGCCACCATCTTTTCTGCATCTCTTGGCTCAATGGCGTTTGTTTAGTTCTCTCCATGAGCTCTACGTTGGTGATTCTGTTACATCCTTCTATTCCCACTATTCAGCACAAGCATCATTCATTGGCACCTTTCCGTCTTGACAGACGATAGTTTGGTACATTGTGCTTCAAAAAGGCTTAATAACTACGACCCATGGCGGTGGCGAGTGTGGCTGGTAAGGCCAATTCTTGCTGCAAATGTTTGCCCACAGTAGATGCATGTGAAAACATGGTCATTTCCACCATTGTGCCCCATCTTACGTCTCTCACGCTCTGTGTGTGCTTTATCTGCAATCATTTTCTCCTTTGTCTTTATTCCATTTCTGATAGTTGCCCTCCATGCAACACTTTCAGCACAGGCACCAATTTGGAAATGTAACCTATTGGTAATTATGTTAGCTGTTCTCCATGTTTCTGACCCATAAAGAAGTACAGATTTAACATTTAAATTAAAAATTCTAAGTTTGGTGCTAAGTTAGCTTCCTTTGACTTCCACAAATCTCCGAGTGTTATGAAAACTCCCCTTGCCTTTTGTATTCTTATTTTAGTATCGCGATTCTTTCCCCCATGTTTGTCCTCACTGCTTCCTAAATAGGTGTATGATACCGCCTACTGAACTCAGGCAAGTTGGTTTGTTATTTGTTTGATTTAATCTCATTATCTTTGTCCTGTCTCTATGCATTTTTTACTCAACTGTTGTGACCTCTCTTGAAGTGTAATTAGTCTATTCTGTATTCGATAATATGTATGTGACAGGAGTACAATATCGAGTTCATTGAATTCAATTTCTGGCAGTTGTTGTTGTCGTTGTTGTTTTCATAACCCAATCTATAGTCAATAAAAAAAAATAATAATGGTGACAAAAGATAGCATTGTCTTACTCCTGATTTACTTCCAAATGCATCTGTCAGTTGCCCTTCGTAAAGACCTCTACACTTAATATATTCTTCATATGTTGTCTTTATTAAGTTAATTATTTTTGTGAGATGACATAGTGCCACTTCAGCCTCCAAATGGATTCCTTATAAATCCAATCAAAAGCCTTTTCTGAATCCACAAATCCAATTTAAAGTGGCGGATTAATTTAAATACTTTGCTCTGTATTGTGACAATCTGGTCAGGGCAGGATCTGTTTTTTACGGAAGCCTGCCTATTCATCCTTTAACTGTTTGTAAACAATATATAATAACACAAAATAATGCAACTGTACAGAATAGGATTAAGACACATACAGGACGTTGCGGTGTCCTGTATGTGTCTTAATAGACCCGCAACATCCTGTATGTGTCTTAATTCTGTTCTGTAAAGCTGCATTACTTTGTGTTAATTTATATTGTTTATATTTCCACAACTTTACCGCAGTTCCACCAAACTGTATGCATATTCTTTAGCTATTGTTCAATGGTATCTCTCAGTCTCTCCCGAATGATACTGCATAATATTTTCCCGGGCATTGACAATAGCTTTATTCTTATATTATTTTCATGTTTCTGAAATTAATGTGTTCAATAATGTGATTTCAGCTTCACTGCTGCGGTGTGTATGGAAGAACGCCCAATAGCGAGGAATCTTGGTACCTTTGGCAGAAGAGTCAGTGGTTTTACGCTCAAAGTCAAAGTAAGAAGGTTTCCATTTCATTATTTATATCTGTGCTTGTTAATAACTGACCAATGGCCAATAGTTTTACTTCTAAATTCACAGATATTGATTGGCACTCACAGAAATTGTGCACGGAAGTCAAGATTATATTTTTTTAACGTTCGCTCGCTTGTAGTCTATACACGTGCTCCAACTTATAGTTGCACTGAACTTATTTTTGCATATAGATTAGCTTTCTGTATTACCAATGCCCTTTGCTATCAAGAGAAGATTTAGATGACATGCTAGACTAGACTGGTTCTCAATCGGTGGGGAAATCCCCTCCCCCACTCCCCAGGGGGAATTTTAGGGTTTCCAAGGGGGAGGGGTGAGTAAGATTATTTAAAGAACCTATTACTTGATATTGTTTTTCCCCTCCATACTCCACGGTTCTGTACTTCTCGCTCCTCTGAAATTCGTTTTATAACGTAAGTAGACCTGCAAATCACGTTTTATGTCGACGTCTAGACTTTTTTAAATTTAGCTTCCATTTTTACGTATACCGTGTAGGGGGTGGTAATTTATAGGGAAGAAATACAAAAGGGAGGGGGGTTGACATTCTGAACATATGGTAAAGGGGTGCATGGACCAAAAAGGTTGAGAACCACTGTGCTAGACATTATAAACATTGAAAACTATAGTGTAGCCACACCGGGATTCGATCCACCACCTGTAAGTGACGACAACGCCTCGCTGAAGGAGCAAGTGTACTTTGACACACAATCACCCATGTCCCTAAGCCAAAGGTGCAATCATTAGTCACGCAAACCCAAATCTATGGAATATACAAATTCATATCTAGTAATTTAAACAGCACTATATGACTCAGAAATTTATATTAACCAAGCATATATCAATGAAACACATAAATACACTTGACCGTTATATCGGGCCTGCCATATTCATCTCACCATCTCATGCAGTAACTTCCTACATGGGTCGTAGAAGTGTCAAGGTGGAAGCATCAGTCACCCACACAATACTTCTATCAGGAACACGCCCAAACTTGGAAACATTACATCCTGTCCACTCTTTAATGTGAAATCTGTCGGTGAATTGCCTTCCACTGTTTCATCAAGCCTGTGGCTCAGTACTTCTGATTTCGACAAGCATTGTTTCGGATATGCATTCCCTAACCTTCTTAGACTGTCCCCGGACTACCTACAAGATAGCAGGTTTGTGTCTCTCTACTTCTGCTTCCTATCCATCTATTTGTCCGACAAGGTAAGCTCTGCCAGTAGCTGTGCTACCATTGGTCTGCTAATGCTACTACTGCTACTACTACTACTACTACTACTACTACTACTACTACTACTACTACTACTACTACTAAGACTACTACTACTACTACTGCTACTACTACTACTACTACTACTACTACTACTACTACTACTACTACTAATACTAATACTACTACTACTACTACTACTACTACTTCTTCTTCTTCTTCTTCTTCTTCTTCTTCTTCTTCTTCTTCTTCTTGATCTTCTTCTTCTTCTTTCCTTTTTTGAGGGAGCTATGTACCTCACAAGTCAGTATGTCCAACTTCGGCATGCATTTGTGTATGGTGTACTTCCATTATAGAGATTTCGTCCAAGGTAACGGGTTCTATCTACCCGTGGATACGATTTCTTTCCTAAATATATTTGTCTGGGCACCGGCTTTACGGCCAACTCTTTACGACTTCTAAGTATCCAGATATTTTTTTATCATGTACAGCTTACAAACGTGACCTCCGGCTTGTCGCGCTTATCCGAGAAATCTTTGCATCCGATCTCACTACCCAAGAGATGAGTACGTATTATATCATTGGTTGCTTGAAAACATTCCAGCACTATGCTTCGAACAAAGCTTGTACAATCTGGACCTGAGGCGGACACACAATAACCTCTCGGCCACGGCTCCCCCCTGAACTTACAGTATCAACTACTGAAGGCCATCTAAAACTCCCTTAAAATTAAATCAATGTTTTCCCGTAGTGAATTTGAATAACGAAGACACAAACCATATATAGTATGATTTATTGCCTGGCACATTTTGCTGCAACTCGTCAGGTACTTACTGCAGATGTCACACAACATAAGAGTAAAATAATTAGAATCCCTTAAAATTGTGGACGCTTTTCAGTCTACTTCAAGCAGCCCGTGATATACAAGTAACGTTGGAGGTCGGATAGATCAGAGCGCTCGCTTTTAAACTTCCGGTGTGCTAATGCAGAAATATCGGGTTCGCGCCTATACCGGTCAGTTACAAGTACCTCAGATGTCGGAGTGGCTTCGTCTGATGGCGAGAGACACTGGTAATAGTGAAAGCTAATCCACACACAAAACAATCAGTCCAGTGCACTAGAAGTGGTAGCACGTGTATGGACTATGCTTGAGTTCAAAGCGAGCGAACGCAAAACAAAACAGTAAAAGTCCCTGTTACACACCCAAGGCTCATTGGACATACGGAGCTAGGCCCATACTGGTATAGACCCACGGCTCTGAGCTTGTGATGTGGTCGGTAACACACCGGCCGCCTCTACATCCCAAGACACTTCGTGGTAACTATATCAGGCTGGGTCAACCTGGGAGACAAGGTCAATTTTAAAAACCATTCGAAACCGTCCATCTCCGGATCGAACCCAAGCCTATCGGTACTGTAGGTCAGGCGAGCGTCTAGCCACTACGCTACCGCGCCTCCCAGTCCACCATATAGTTAAAGTTAGTTGTGGATCTTTTACAGGACCTCGTAGCCAATCCCAGCATTTTTTGGCTGTTTGTGATTTCTTGGTAAGTTTACGTTCAGTGGTTTGCCATTGCTTTTTGAACGATCGGCACACATGCCATTGTATGAAAATCAACACTAGCCTATCTGCTTCCAAATCGCCTGCAGCTGTGTTTCAAACGCGATATGCGGAATTACGAATTGCGTCTGTAATGCCTTGGTCACAGAGCCGGACCCGATATAGTAAATGTCCAGACACTGTTATACTTGTTGGCGTTATCTCAACATGCCTGAATAATGTTATCATTATCTTCATGGTTACGTCAGATACCACAGGTCGAAAGTATGTTCCCGAGAGTTGCTGCAACACGAATTACCCAGACATGTCTATGTGCACGTCTGTCAATTACACGCAAGCCATACAAGACATTGATCGGGTTTATTACAAGGTAATTTTACATAACAATCATCAAGATTCTCTCTCTCTCTCTCTCTCTCTCTCTCTCTCTCCCTCTCTCTCCCTCTCTCTGTCTGTGTCTGTGTCTGTCTGTCTGTCTGTCTGTCTGTGTCACTGTGTCCGTCCGTGTGCGTGCGTGCGCGTGCGTGCGTGTTCAAGCGTAGTCCGTACACACTACTCCTAATGGTGCTGGACTGAATTTTGCCTGTGGATTAGCTTTTCCCTATTAACAGTGCCCCTTACCATCAGGCGAGCCCACTCCGACTTCTGAGGTACTTCACCTCTTGAATCTATTTAGTCCTCTTCCTAAGCTCCTTATCAGTGATTGCCCTACCATTTGTTGTTGTTTGTTTTGTTTGCCTTCGCTCGCTTTCAACTCAAACGTATTCCATACACTTGCTACTACTTCTAGTGAACTTGGCTGATGTTTCCGTGTGAATTGGCTTTCCCTATTACCAGTGACCTCGCCATCGGGTTAACCCACTCCGACTTCTGAGGCACTTGTAATTTACGTCCCCAAGTCAAGGATAGGAAGTCAGTATTTTACGAGTAGTCAAATTGACCGGCGTAGGTGTTGAACTTGCTACCTCGGCATCATCACCGGATGTATTATAACGAGCAAGCATATACATTGGGCCATGCTGACCTATATACCATTTTAGTTAGTCTAGTCTGCGCAGGGACCGGTCTACGTATAGTTGTAGAAATGTCGTTATCAGACAGGCAGTGGGATC
The DNA here is from genome assembly GCA_963921405.1 of Cepaea hortensis. Taxonomy (NCBI): domain Eukaryota; kingdom Metazoa; phylum Mollusca; class Gastropoda; order Stylommatophora; family Helicidae; genus Cepaea; species Cepaea hortensis. Next base: position 85,849,382 of record OY992885.1, read on the forward strand.
AACAACTTGTGCCACATTTATCGAGAAACAGAAGATCAAATGGTTTGGCCATCTCGTTAGAATGCAACACCATCAACTACCAGCACTAACCCTACATGAAAGAAGATCGGCGACGAGAGCACGATGACGCCCGAGAAGAAAATGGATAGACGACATCAAAGACTTTGTACAATCACACGGAATGACACTATCCAGTGCCAACCATCGGGCGCAGGAACGCCAGTTATTCCTCCCTACGGCGCTTGACGACAAAAGTGGTAGATGATGATGATGTAGTTTATTAGTAATTGTGTTTGCTAATCTCCACAGTTCTGATTTAACGTTATAAATTAATATTTAATTTTGGTATTTTAATTTAATTTGATTTCCACAAATGCCCTAATACTATGAAGTCCTCTAGTCTGTTGTATTCTTAACTGCGATTATTCAACCATCTTTGTCTACATTGTTCCATAAACAGGCGAATGTCTCCATCTTTTGAAGTGGACTTTCACAAATGGAGATCGGGTTATCATTTGTTTGATTTATTCTTATTATTTGTGTCTTGTCCATTGAATGTTTATTGAATTGCTGTGACCTTTCACCAAGTATGCTTACGTAATCTTGCTTAGTGTGTGACTCAGAAGGACATTGCCATTTGCGAAGTTAAGATCATGGAACTAGTCTGTCAATCCACTGAATTCCATTTCTGGCGATTATTATTCTGTCTTTAGTCTATCAGAATAATAAAAGTGACAAAAGGCATCCGTCTTATTTTAAAGGCATCTGTTTTCTGCTTAATCTCAGCATTTCTTGATTCCATATCATCATCATCATGTGCCATGCCGATAAGCGTTGGCGCTCATGTTTCGCCATCTCACATTAGAGTCGTGAGTTAGCTCCGTGTTCTTTTTTCTACGAGGCCATGTGGTCAAACCATCCAGATATTTACTTCTCTGCTTTCCTCTTGTTCTTTTCTCCTCATCTTGTTAGTTATCACCAAGTTCTCCAGTTTATTTCTTCTCATAACGTGCCTGAAACATCTTGATTATATCAAATTCTCTAACCAGTTTACGATTTTCATTTGTTTCTTGCGGGCCTTGCTCATTGGTATTTCTGTCTGTCCGTGGTTTCTTTGCATTGATTCCATATGTTGCATTTAATATGTAAATGATTTTCTTTGGGATCCCGTTTATTTCCAATGAGAACCCAGTGTATAGTAGCGAACTGGGCTCCTTGCTTTGCTATATTATGATGGCTAATGTGTCCAATCACCATTGGGGGGTGTAACATCAATTATTTTAGACATGGGGATGATACAGTATTAATTGCAGACAATGAGCAGGATCTGCAACATTTAGTAGATGTGGTTGTTGCATACAGTGAACAACCAGGGTTAGAATTAAATTGTAAGAATGCACAGATTATGGTCGTCACTAAGAAGAAGGAAATACAACAATGCAATATGCAAGTACACTGGAATATTCTTAAATAAGTGAATCGGTACAATTATCTCGGAACAGTCATAACTTCTTATGGGAGATGCCTTGAAGAGGTTATAACAAGAATCGCCATGGCGAAGGTAGCCTTTTGCTAGATCGAAAACATACTGACCAATAAAAGGATGTCATTTGCAACGGGAAAAAATGTTGTGGTGGTACATATAAACTGTAATTTTGTGTGGATATGAAGCGTGGACAGTGAGCAGACAAGCGTACCAACATCTAATGATTGTGGAAAGGTGGTTTCTGAGTAAAATGCAAAGAATACAATGGGCAGACAAAAACACCAATGGCCAGATCCTACAAGAAACAGATGAGGACAGTAAACTGGTTAGAGAAATTAGTGGTCGACAGTTACAATTGTTTGGGCACGTTATGAAAAGAAATAATTTCTAGAATTTGGTGACAACTTGCAAGATTTAGGATAAAAGAACAAGGGGAAGGCAGAGAAGTAAATATCAGGATGGTTTTGGCGGCGTGGTACGGTCAAAACAAGAACACAGCTGATTCGCGACTCTGTTGATCGTGTGAGATGGGGAAACGTGACCACGCCCTCCCCGGCTCATCGCCACGGCACATGATGATGATAATGTGGTTACTAAATAGCCTCTTAATGTGTCTTCATTAACCAGGTATATCATCCGCATGAAACACAACTATGGACAGACTTAGATCGCGACCAGTTTTACAGACCTTGGTAACAGTGGTTGAAATTTGTGACAGCTACCATCTCATCTTGTTACTCTTGTACCTTGCGGTGTCGAGGTGAAACACAAACAGCCGAAGAGTGCCCGTTTATGGGTTTTATATATCGAGATTCCCATGGCATCTCCAAGAATAAATTAATGCCACAGTGTAACATCCGAGTAAATGGGAACATTCTTAAATAATTGAATCCGTAGGCTATCTCGAAACAGTCATGACATCTAAATAATCGGTCCCCAACATGGGGGATAGGCGGTTGAGCTGTTAAGACCTCTGGAGAGTATATGCTTGTGGCTACGACTTTCTTGCGCATTTTCCTCACGATGAATAAGTAGTGCATCCTTCCGTCGCCCTGCTACTGAGTTGAGTTCGTGGAGCGACACTGTGAGCTGCGAATTTCGTGTGGCGTGAACTGCATGTTCAGAACATCTAACTGGGTTGCCTTATAAAATAATGTGTGGCTGCTGGTTATCTAGTGACTGCCGCTTCCATCAACGATGAACTGTGTTTTTCGTGGCGGACATTTGTATAGGCATTCTGGAAGCGGCATTATGCATTGTATACCTGTACTGTTGGTTTGGTGAGACTCCTGTCTGTTCCACTTTTCACATGGGGCAGTGAGGAGCCTTTTTGGTGATATTTACTGGCAAAGGAACGGAACATAATGGGGCAACCCTTTGCCGTGAAGTTGGAACCATGAATAACTAACTAACTAGTCATTACATCTGATGGTAAGGGATCAGAATCACCTTGGCAAAAGAAACCTTTTGCAAGGTGGAAAATAAATTCACCAATACAAAACTTACTGAAACTGTGTGAGTTGTCGACATCTCCAAGAAAAACGTAATGTCACAGTTTAACATGCAAGTACTTGTAAATGAGAAAATTCTTAAACAATTGAAAACAATTTATACCCATCAATATAGCTTGGAAGATAAAGAATGCTTACATTATAAATAACTAATTCGTAAACTTTAACAATATATCATAACTCCAAGACTGACAAATGCTCCACCCAATAATGGGAAATCATAATTTTCACCAAGAGTTAACAAAAACAACTGTCTATGGCCAATCCCTGGAATTGACATATTTTCACCCACCAGTAAGGGTTAAGAATCAACGACTGGCAAGAGAAGGTCAACCAGAGAGGCGAATGTAGACGGATTGTATCTGCAGCAAAGAACCTCAATGGCTCGGAACGCTGAAGAAGAAGAAGATGTAAGGCTTAAGGGATGCCCTTACCTCGTAAAAAGATTACTGGATCATTCAAACTTCTGGGAATTAGCTTGGAGTAAACTGGTAGAAAAAGGAATACTGGTCACTCCACTTCATTATATCGTGGTCCAGTATTCTGTAGAAAATAAAAATAGTCAGGTACGTATAACTCCTGCTGATTATTACAGAGGTTTGGAGTCCCTCACCTGAGGAAGATTATTATAATCTAAAATCGATTTGTTGCGTCGTAGTTTACTTATTTTCATTGCATTATTATTTTTTTTTTAAATTTTATCATTGATTGTCCCCTGTGATTTGTGTCTGTCGTGGTGGAGATGGTTGTAAGGTATGGACGCCGTGTCTGTGTTTAGATATCTGACTTTTCCACAGGAGTTACACATCATCATCATCATCAAGTACCATACCGGCTGTCATAGGTGTTCATGACTCTCCACAGATCTCGGTCTTTGGTTTTCTGGATCAACTCCGCTGTTTATATTCCTCCATACCACCGTCGTAATCCATCCAGCATCATTTCTTGTGGTCTGCCTCTGACTCTCTTCCCCTCGATCTTTCCAGTTGTCACGATGTTCTCCAATGCCTCGCTTCTCCGTCATATGACCAAAAAATTATGTTTGCCTCTTTCTTATTGTTGTATATAAATAAAGTCGTTGTTTTTAGTTAATTTAGCAGTCCAAGGAATTCGCAACATGCGTTTCAGTAACAACATCTCTGTTGCT
>OY992885.1:85857355-86052355 GCA_963921405.1 Cepaea hortensis
GTGGCGGTAAATGGGAAGTAGGGGTGTGTCACAGTTATGAATTAAAAGTTGTTAACATGCTAGCAGACATGCTGTACTGTATTACATCGCAATGACATTTCTGTGATATACTCGTATAAGTCAAGGCAGATATGATAAAACCGCTTAAGACGATTAATCATCCCATGGCACTTGACCAATCTTACACCACTTAAATATGTTGACTGTGTAAATATACTGACTTCGGTTGGCATGACTGATTCAACATCATGGTGTAGCAGATTCATTGCAAAACGTCGTCCTCATCCAGGCTCGTCGAAAAGTTTCTCCATCTCTTGTCATGTGTCCTGCTCCATGCGGTGTTTGTCCATCAAGAATGATGATGATGACCATTCATTTTATATACTGAGATTGACAGTTTGCAGCCGTGAGTTCCAAGATGGCTGGTAAGGCCTATTTTGGCTCGAAATGTTCTTTGACAGTGCCGGCAAAGAATGCATGACGTTCCGGGGGGGGGGGGGGGGGGAGAGATCTCCTGCAGTCGTTGTTTCTGTACAGTCTTTTTTTCACAGCTCCTGCAGTCTTGTTTGCTTCACAAGTGATTACACCCTTGCGTAATGATGTACGCCACGAAATTTCGGTCTTGGGCAGCAGTCTCCCAAGTTTCATGATGTATCTTCATGCCCAAGGTGTTTGCAATGTCCCGTGTGCATGGTTTTGCTGATCCACCCCTACTTCTTTAAGAAACCACACCCTCAATCACTATTATTGCCAAGCCCCTGCAACGTTTATTGTAGTCAACGTATTTCATTTTGACCAGTTTTCTTCGATGTTCAGTTCTTGAGAAATATCATTTTTTTTCTTCTCTTGGTTCACGTTGTTCTAAAATATGTTCTGTAACATTTAGTATCAAAAGCCCCAAATTTCTTATTCGGTGATTACGAAATGACCCATGACTCACATCTTTTGTTGCATTTAGGATCATCAGTGGCCTAAATAGTCTTATTTAATTATTGCGAAATGGTCCCATGACATATCTTATATTACACATTTAGAAACTGTCTGTCATAACTGTCATTTACTGCCAATATAGTACCTTGCGGTGTATGGCAGAGGGGTCTTTGAGCCTGAGGAATAAAGGCCGCCTGGCTAGTGCAGTCGCCGCGAACTGTGCAGGTTAGGATTTTCTTTTTGCCCCCGACAGAAAAAAATCCGACACCTTACCGAGGGATCGAACCCGGGCCTCCCGAATGAGAGTCCGGCGTTCTAGCCTCTCGGCCAGCCGCTCCTCCACATTTAGAAACAAAGGCCTTAATTTTGTTATTCAGTGATTGCGAAATAGCTCATAACTCATATCTGTTGTTGAACATTTAGGATCAACGGGTCCCAGTTTTCTTATTTAATGCTTGAGAAATCAGGGGGAAACTCACGTCTTATGTTGCTACAGGAAATATGCATTACCTCATGTGTTGCTTCAGGATAGATGCATGACCTCATGTATTGCGCGACCTTGTTTGTTGAGAACATAATCTGGGACCCATTTTAGTTAGTTAGTTAGTCTTTCCTCTTGAGCCTAAAGCGGCGCATAGGGCAGAAGTCATGGCTCTCCATGTCCGGCGGTTCGCTGCCACTTGTTGTAGATCCTGGATTTTCACTTGGCCGTTGAATGAGCCTTCTCTGATGATGGTTCTACGCAGGGTCTCTCTTGGTCTTCCCCGTTTTCTTTTCCCTACTGGTGACCATAAGAGGGCTTGGTTGGGGAGTCTTGTCTTGTCCATTCTGAGTACATTTTAGGCTGGGTTATTTTGAGAGGCCAGTCCATTTTTTTTTAACGCCTTGTCCGTTGGGGATTCGGACATATGACCATTTGACCAGCGTGTTCATTAGTGCAGGACTGGTGTACAACTTGGACACTGGTGATGACGTGGATTCATTATGGTAGGCAGGCAGGGCAATCATTAGGAGCAGAAATGTGAGCTCTCTGTGTAGTGAATGCAGGGCTTGGGGCAGACAGACAGACTGTCAGTCAGCCAGGGATGTAGACAGACATACAGTCAGTCAGGGAGGTAGACAGACAGGCAGGCAGGCGAGCAGACAGACAGGTAGGCAGCAGGCCGACAGACAGACTTAAAGGTAATTTAATATCGTTATAAAAGCAATTTTGTAAACATTCTGCAAATGAACATTGATAATTACTTTACTGTGATAGTATATCAGTTCAATAAGATTGGAAACTTACAACCCTTTTGCGGCTAAGATGTTATTTACAATATTTTTTTAAAAATTGTGTTTCAGTTATCAATGTGTGAATATATTATTGTGTTAATTTTGATGCACACATACATGCATACGTACATACATGTGCAATTGTGAACACACACACACATTTGTATATACAAACATACATTAATATATTTGCTTCACATGTTAATATGTCAGCCTTTTCTTGCTGGTACATGATTCATATTCATGCTAAGTTTTCTTTTTTGAAATGTATTGTATTTATTCACTGTTTATGAGACGGAGTTGCTGGGCATTGGAGTTGATGGACAGGCTTGTCAGCGCTGCAGTCAGGGACTGAGACGGAGTTGCTGGGCATTTGAGTTGATGGACAGGCTTGTCAGCGCTGCAGTCAGGGACTGAGACGGAGTTGCTGGGCATTAGAGTTGATGGACAGGCTTTTCAGCGTTGCAGTCAGGGAACTAATCATGTGTTGGCGCTAGTCTTGGCGTAGTGTTTGTTCCAACCAATACACATCAGAGACATATCCAGGGCACATTAAAAGAAGTCGGGTTTTTGAAGAACCAGCATCAAAGCACTAGGGACATTCACAAACGTGCTCCGTCCTCATCTTCAACAGCCAGCGAAGAGTACATTAAAGGTAAACCTGTTATATATGTTTCCGTGGATGAAGAGTGGTGTGAAATGATCACCCCATCTCATAATACATTGAACTATTATAAGATATCCACACTCGTCCTGTCCTATATATGATGGGACTACGATTATGTACAATATATATCTTGCAATAATGTTTAATCTTTCTATATGCAATGTAATCTTACCGATCTTGGTAAATATAACTTCATAACTGTATTTATTCATATGTTTATTCAAATGTGCCTGGATCTTCACATGAATCAGGAAAACTATACGACATCCGATACATCTTGCAGCAACAGAATAAGTTGTGTTGTTCTGTTGGATTGTTGGTGGACTGTGAATCCCGCGGAAGACAACTGATTCAATGCCAGACAAAAAGTATGCTTGGAATAAACATGGTGAACAATCAAATGAAGAAGTACTATAATGTAAATGTCCATTCACTGAGAAGTGAAATTGCGGTAGATACCATTCTGTGTCGACAGGGTTACGAATGCAATTCATAATCCCGAATACCGAGTTTGAGAAACAGTTGCGGGCGATTTGTAAACAGACTGCCTTGTGTTATTTTCCATACAATGGTATGAGTTGCTGAAGTTCAGAAAGCAATGACAAACTACTGAACGTAAACTTGCCTAAAAATCACAGCTAAAAATGATGGAATTAACTGCTACGTCCTATAATTGATGTGCAGCTGACTTTGACTGCGAAACAAAATATTAAGCATGATAAACCCTAGTATGGTGATATATCGTCCTTCAGTACAAATGAGAGGTGACATTTGGCGATATTTTATCCTTCGGCATTGAATCAATTAACTCTTCAGTCCAATGCAATGACGCTCTGGTGGTCTAGGCTATGAACAGGCTTGTTTGTGACTGGCTGAGCTTGGGGTAGAGATTGTTCTCCTTACTCGGCACAGAAGTCTCATCTCTACAGGGCTGTGTTACATAGCTCTCCTTCCCCTCTCCACGCCCAGAGACCAGCGAAGTGTTCAATACCGGTACAGTAACTTCACATCTGTTGGCTGGGATATTAGAATGTCACCAGGGCGTGATTCCGCACTGCTCGTGCGGACTAGGTGAGATTAGGTCTAGGTTGGTAGCGTATCCAAGACAGGTTTTTGGTTATTTCTTTGTCAACAGGTTCAAACTCATTTCCCACATGGCCCTGTTGTCTGTTAGAATACAAACCTCAGCCTGCGCTGTGGCTTTTGGGATGTCACAATTCCCCAACATATCGAGTCTGGAAATAGCCTGCTTTGCGTTGATTGTAATGTTGTAAGACTTCGAGTGTTAAGAAAGCAAAGGCAAACTAATGAACTAACATGCCTAGTAATTTACAGTAAAAAAAAATACTGGGGTTGTTGCAACGTCCTGTAAATGACATGCAACAAGCAGATCAAGTAGACAAACAAAAAGGATCCCTGATAAAAGATAAATATGAACACTTCTGTCTTCATAAAACACAAACAGATGTGCTAAAGTATATTAAAAATGGAAATGACTACATGCTGTACATATAGTTTACACTATTTTGTAAAATAAACTGTATTCAAGCAAACAATGAATAAAAACTTTCCACCGAGCCGCCTGTTGAAAGCTTCACACAGAGCACGAACTCCGTAGTTCCAGCGACAACCCCCATGAATCTCCGAGACAATTGCACACGCGATACGAATGACGGGGCCTGGAAATGAACCCCTGACCTTCAGACAATGGTTCAAACGGCTAAACCACTTTGTATATTCACCAATACAGCTGGCAATGAAAAGACTAGCAAAAATGTGTGTATGTAAACAACATTAGATGGTGGTCACCTTAAGGCGTCACCTGCTTCCACTATACTTATATTTTGAAAGTTTTATTTTATCGTGGGTGTCCCTTTTTGTGAAAACTTGTTCAACTGCACCATTTGCAGTTTTCAACCATAAGGTCCATGGTAAATTTGGCACTGGAAAACGTATATGGTACCCTATGTTCCATGATGCTCTAAATCTCTGCGTGCTTATTTTGTTGAGAGGTTAATTAACACCCATTGGATGAGTAGACAAAAAACAATACAGTGTAACAGAGAAGAAACAATTATTAATAAACCCTTTGACACAAGTTACAGTTTACAACAATTATCCCTTAACACAGACTGACAATGTAATATTGGACTACCAGAGTGTGAAAAGAAAGAAATTTATATGAACGAAATTCAGTGTGAAAGGAGAAATGACGATGTTCAATTGTTTTCATTTCAGTTTTCGTTTTAACATTGTTATTCAGTTACTTATTAACTATTTATGTTAAATATACACATGTCAGATAGTATGTGTTCACCTGTTTTCATTTCAGTTTTGATTTTAATATTATGTTATTCAGTTACTTATTTATGTTAAATATACACATTCCAGTTAGTATGTGTAACTGTTTCCGAGGAAAAGATAATAAAGGATTGTTATAAAGAGATGAAATACCTGCGGAATATACTTAATGTGACAAGAAGCGACAGGATAGGAAATAATGATACAGGAAGTAAGTGCGCACAATGGATTTTAGTGAAAGACAACAAGTCGGATGATTCAGTCATGTAACAAGACTATCCAGACACAGTATGCCACAAACACAAATAGCATACCACAAACACATACTTTAAACAGCATACCATAAACACATACCACAAGTACATACCATAAACAGCACTGACATTTAAATACAGTAGAAACATAGCAGATACCCCGTCTGACAGAATATACATTGAATGTACATGTACGGACATGCAACATAATGTTTCAGCTTTCTCACATGCCTGTGCCAACTTTGGGCTCAATATCAACTTGGAGAAGACTGTAGTTATGTACCAGCCAGCTCCAGGGAATAATCACACTGTGCCGAATATCAAAGTGAATGATCATAGACTAAGTGTTGTGGACAAATTCACCTATCTTGGCAGCACTGTGTCACAATTGATGACGAATTGAATGCAAGAATCTCCAAGGCCAGTGCGGCCTTTGACAGACTGTACAAGAATGTATGGGGCAGAACCGGAATAAGCCTGCAAACAAAGCTAAAAGTCTACAAAGCAGTTGTATTATCCACACTGCTATATGCTTATGAAACCTGGACTGTTTATCAGTGACACGCTAGGAAATTAAACCACTTCCACACAGTCTGCCTAAGGAAGCTACTGAAGATTAAATGGCAAGACAAGATTCCAGTCACTGAAATCCTAGAAAGAGCATCCATGCCCAGTATCCACACTTTACTGATGAAGAATCAGATTCGCTGGGCTGGTCACTTGACTCGCATGCCAGATCACAGGCTCCCTAAACAAATTTTTTACAGCGAACTGCGTTGTGGTAAACGCTCCCAAGGTGGCCAGAGGAAACGCTTTAAAGACTCTGAAAATCTCGCTGAATGCTTTTGGAATTCATCATGACACCTGGGAGGCTGCAGCCAGAGACCGAAATTCGTGGCGTGCATCATTACGCAAGGGTGCAGTCATATGTGAGGCAACCAGGACTGCAAGAGCTGTGAAGTAAAGGCAGGACAGAAAAACCACTGCAGGAAATCCTCCTCCAGAAACGTCAAGCATTCTTTGCCTACATTGTCAAAGAACATTTCGAGCCAAAATAGGCCTTATCAGCCATCTTAGAACCCACGGCTCCATACCTTTAACCCCACTGGATGAAATGAATGGTCATCATCATTCTTGATGGACAAACAACACATTCAGGGCCAGAGACTGGCAGTGATGGAGTTCCATTGCGGCCAATCTTCACTGTGGAAATGGCAACTAATTGACTGAACACAAACTGTACCTAACATGGTGATTATCATCAACACCATTACATAACAGGTCCTTTTCTGAATATCACTCTTATTATCCACCCAAACCACTGACAGCAACCTCAGAAGTTGGAGTGGGTTCACCTGATGGCGAGGGACACTAGTAATAGGGAAAGCTAAGCTAAGCTTTGAACTCAAGCATAGTCCATACACACTACTGCTGGTAGTGCTAGACTGAATTTTACGTGTGGATTAGTTTTCCCTATTAACAGTGTCCCTCGCCATCAGGTAAACTCACTCTACTTCAGAGGTATTTGTAATTTACATCCCCAAGTTAAGGACGATTGGTCAACATTTAATCCAGCTGTCCAGTGTAACTTGGCATCAGTACTCCGAAAGTTTAAGAACACATATTCTTATCCATTTGGTCATGCTGACCTACCAACGATTCAAGCACCATGAAAAGTATTTAATATACCATATTATGGGTAAACAAACTTGATGGAACACTAATAAAGACAACAGAATTATTTTATTTTAGAATCAGGAAACTTTATTCTCACAACATGTCTGACAAGTTACACACACATTTGCAATTATTTAAACATGGTTAGATTTGCCACAACATGATGGCTGAAAATAATGGTTAAAGAAACGGTAAAATAGCCAAGATCAAACAAAAGCACTACAATGAAGGGACAAGGACTGGAGACAGTGGTGCAGTTAAAGTGTTCGGGATTCATAATAAATGATGAAGGAACCAGAACAGATCTAAAAGTAAGAACTGCACAAACAGCAAGGAATCAAAATAGAGCTAAGTGTAAGAACTGCACAAACAGCAAGGAACCAGAGCAGAGCTAACAGTCTAAGAGTAAGAATTGGAACCAGAACAGAGCTAAGAGTAAGAACCGGAATCAGAAAAGAGCTAAAGTTAGAACAGAGTGAGAACTGCACAAACAGCAAGGAACCAGAAGAGAACTAAAGTAAGAATTGCATAAACAGCAAGGAATCAAAATAGAGCTAAGAGTAAGAACTGTACAAACAGCAAGGAACCAAAATAGAGCTAAGAATAAGAAAGAACTACACAAACAGCAATTCTAACCAGGCTAAATCTCCTATGGAAAGATTAGAATATATTACCTGGGAAGGTTAACCCGGTCAACAAATGCCCGCAGAAGTCGGATGTGTTGGCCTGGCGGCGCAAGAACGCAGCTCTGCTGTAAACAGGCACAACGCAGTCACATCCGGAAAAAAAAACTCCGGATGAACGAAGAAGAAGAAGAAGAAGAATATATTACTGGAGTTCAAGATCCGAGTATTGACAAATGTGGTCATGTCTGTATTCATATGTAAAACACAGACCTTAAGTACTATACTAAAATTTCAATAAAGTAGTCTGAAAGCAAATACTGCTGGAATGTGAAGCCTTCTCATCTTCTAGGCCATTATATAAGATGGAATAGGCAGTTTGCTTTCTCATTTCTTTTCATACCCAAATTGTTCCCTGCAAAATGTCTCGTGCCCGTTTTTATAAGGGTGAACTGACCCGATAGCTGTGCTGGGTTGAAAAAGTAATCCTGCGTCTGCTGGGGATTGAACCGGGACCATTGTCTTGGCAAGCAAACATACTAACCTCTATGCCACTACAACTCCTAAATATTCTACCTGGACATACAACTCTACAGACAGAGATGAGATACTTTAGAAACATCCTTGGAATATCATATACAGATCGTGTCTCAACAATACAAAAGACTTATTCACAACTGTGAAAGAATGAAAACACATCAGGTATGGTCATGAAACGAGATCCAACATGTTCAAACTATACTTACTGCAACAGTCTTTGGAACAAACAAAACAGGAAGACTGAAATCATTAGAAAAAAACACCAGCAGAAACTACAACACCAGCGAGGGACAGACACATGTGTGGGAACAAGGTATATACAGTGAAGCAAGAGAGAGAGTTGGCGATCACCGACTTGTGCTCTTATCATGAAGTTATTGGAGAAAGCAAGGAAGGCATTCAAAAAGAAAAGTTTCACTTCTTCTGAGCTCCAACTTTCACCTGTCGTTTCTTGATGTGTTTTGGTATCTTTGTCAATCTTCTCTCTTTTTGTGAATCCTTTACTTGTTTTTTGCGTTCCTGTAAAATATTTCAAAACAAAAAGACGGGTTACACCAACTTAAATATTCCATGACCACAAAATTCAGAAAGAAACACAAAATCTTTCAATAATTAAGGAATTATGAAAACAACAACAAAATCATTTAAATATTATTTCTTTTTCTAAAAGCCTGTCCTGTCTTTCTCATTCTTGCCTCATCTACCATAGGTTGTACTGATACTTTGTGACCTTCTCATTCCTTCTACATAACCGGTGTGCACACTTTCTCTAAGTAGTCATGAAAAAGCAGGGTGACTGCTGTCAAGCAAATACTGGAATCTGAATCAACACACAATGTAACTAGGAAGCTCGGCCAAAGAACAACAACACAGATACAAACATTTTGACCAAAGTCTTTATCAATGAACAAGATAATATGACAAAAAAGAAAGAAATGAACTTCGCTGGAGAACTCATGTGTAATCTGATGCACACAAACACTAAGAACTTTCTTAGTTTTTTTGTCCAACAGATTGCGCTAAGTATTCTTGTTTTTTTATTTGTTTCATTGTTTTGAATCTCCATAGTAAAATGCTCAATCCATCCATCTGCCTCGTGCTCTGAAGGTCATGGCATCAATCCCAGACCGTCTTTCAGATCCCAAGTGCAATTTTTCAAGACACCCCGGGGATTACCACTGAAGCTATGGAGCTCATGCTTCATGTGAGGTTCTCTGCAGATAGTCTGCTGTTATGCAGAGAGAGGCCAAGCCTCTTAGAGTAAATCACAGTGCAACAAAGATGATACTCTCACCTTTGACCTTCAGTAAAGCTTATGATACAGATAAGATTTCACTCTGTTGTATCCTGTTCGCAACCTAACAAGTATAATTTGATCTTGCCTTGAAAATTAATCATCATCATCATCATCATCATCATCATCTTCCACTTCTGCCGTCAAGCTTCGTGGGGAGGAATAATTTGCGTTCCAGTGCCCGGTGGACGGCACTGGATAGTGTCATTCCGTGAGGTTGTACAATGTCTCTGATGTCGTCAATCCATTTTCTTCTTGGACGTCCTCGTGGTCTCGTCGCAGATGATCTTTGATGTAAGGCCAGTGATGGTAGTTGTTGATGTTGCATTCTAATGACATGGCCAAACCACTTGATCTTCTGTCTGTCAATAAATGTGGCACAAGGTGTTGATCCCACAGTCTGTCTGATAGTAGCATTTCTTACTCGGTCTCGGATTGTTAAGTTGGCAGCTCTCCTCAGGCATCTCATTTCGCAGGTGTTGATTTTGCGAAGGTGTAATTTGGATAAAGTCCAGGTTTGAGATTGGTAGCATAGGGTTTGTGTGAATATGCTGTTTATTATCTGTCGTTTTGCGGACATGGGTATGTTTCAGTAAGGGTGATAGTTGATATGTAAGTGCACTAGTTTTTGACATCTGATGTCAATTTCTCTGTCCAATCTGCCATCTTCTGTGATCATACTTCCAAGGTATTTGAATTCTTTAACTTGTTTCAGAGGTGTGTTATTTATCTGTATATTTAGTGGGCCTGGCGATCTGCTAACTTGCATTACTTCGGTTTTGGTTGTGTTTATACTCATATTGTATCTGCTGCAGGCTGAACTCAGATTAGTAATATGATTTTGTAGTCTGCCCTCATCGCTGTAAAACAGGCACTGATCATCTGCAAATAGAAGTTCATTTATTCCCTGTGGGTCAGTTGTTTCATCTGGAGTAAAGAGTTCTAAATTTTCTGAATCTGGTCTGTCGAGACTTGCTTCTTTGGAAATTCTGTCCATGTAGATATTGAATAGCAGGGGAGAGAGCACACATCCCTGCCTCACTCCTGTATTGACTGTGAACATATCTGATATACCTTCCTGTGTTCTTACTGCACTTTGGCTCGAGTGGTACATGGCTATGATATTTTCTAGCAGAAAATTAATGATAAGCATAATTGTTCATCTGGTCAGCGTGGTCTTTTGTTCATTTTGTCATTTAAGAAGTTTTTATAGAATGTTATGGTGCTACATACGCTGTGCTCAAACGATTTTGTTGTAGGGATCTACCCAGCTTTGCAAGTTGATCTGCTTCATGAGTAAAGGTTATAATATACAATTATTCCCCGGAAAGGTTAACCCGGTCAACAAATGCCCGCAAAAGTCGGATGTATCGGCCTAACGGCGCAAGAACACAGCTCTGCTGTAAACAGGCACAGCGCAGTCATGTCCGGGAAAAAAAAACTCCGGATGAACGCAGAAGAAGAAGAAGATATACAATTATTCTGTTGAGTAAACATTACCTTCATGCTTACCTAACCAGATATACACAACATTTATTTATCAAAATAAAACCAGCTTGACTATCACAACATTCCTTTCCTAAGTCTGCATTAGTTTACACACTCGTATCTTCCTCCTAAATCTACATTAGTTTACACACTCGTATCTTCCTCCTAAATCTACATTAGTTTACACACTCGTATCTTCCTCCTAAATCTACATTAGTTTACACACTCATATCTTCCCCCTAAATCTACATTAGTTTACACACTCGTATCTTCCTCCTAAATCTACATTAGTTTACACACTCATATCTTCCCCCTAAATCTGCATTAGTTTACACACTCGTATCTTCCTCCTAAATCTACATTAGTTTACACTCATATCTTCCTCCTAAATCTACATTAGTTTACACACTCATATCTTCCCCCTAAATCTGCATTAGTTTACACACTCGTATCTTCCTCCTAAATCTACATTAGTTTACACTCATATCTTCCTCCTAAATCTTCATTAGTTTACACATTCATATCTTCTTATGACAGGTGTTAGTCAGATATGAATGAGCTACCGTATGACAGTAGATGGGTACTAACTGCTTTCTGTTAGCGCTGAATGTTGTGCAGCGCTCATCAAACCCGACACCCCACATTATGCTTCGGTGGAGGAGTGCAATTGGGAGGGTACAAGCCTTACCCTAGTGTGAGGAAATGCAACCTAAAGACTAAATGGCAGGGCAGACCAAGCCCTAAGCCTTGGTTGGAAACTGGTCTAGGATCGAAGCTCTGACAGGTGGACCGAGCATTGCTTTGCTGATCCAACAGCTTCTGCAGCTTGTCTGTTTAAGACGTATTGGTGTTACCTTTCCTCTGGAGTAAACTAGGCAGGCTGAGAGAGGGATCATGCTTCATGGGCAACACATGGTCTCTAAATTCAGCCCAGGCTTTGTGTTATGGAAAGGTACAACTCCATTTAACAAACTATCATCTGTCAAGACAGTCAGATAGTCATCTTCTGCTTAAATCTGGATTAGTTTACACACTTGTATCTTCCGCTTAAATCTGGATTAGTTTACACACTTGTATCTTCCGCTTAAATCTGGATTAGTTTACACACTTGTATCTTCCTCCTAAATCTGAATTAGTTTACACACTTGTATCTTCCTCTTAAATCTGGATTAGTTTACACACTTGTATCTTCCGCTTAAATCTGCATTGGTTTACACACTTGTATCTTCCTCTTAAATCTGCATTAGTTTACACACTTGTATCTTCCTCTTAAATCTGGATTAGTTTACACACTTGTATCTTCCGCTTAAATCCGGATTAGTTTACACACTTGTATCTTCCTCCTAAATCTGGATTAGTTTACACACTTGTATCTTCCTCTTAAATCTGGATTAGTTTACACACTTGTATCTTCCGCTTAAATCTGCATTAGTTTACACACTTGTATCTTCCTCTTAAATGTGCATTAGTTTACACACTTGTATCTTCCTCTTAAATGTGCATTAGTTTACACTCATATCTTCCGCTTAAATCTGCATTAGTTTACACACTTGTGTCTTCCTCTTAAATCTGCACTAGTTTACACACTCGTATCTTCCGCTTCCTGTCTTTCATCTCCCAATGATGCACAGGCTCTCAACAAAGCCAGGCCAAGCTCTGTGTAGACTTTCATGATTAGTTGGATTTTGCAGCCATAGCCTTCTACAGGATAAGTCAGCCAGTCTATATCCCTCTATATCCCTCGCCTTCAGGTGAACCCACACTGACTACTGAGGTGCTTGTAATTTACGTCCCCAAGTCAAGGACGAGAAGTTAACAATTGAGTCTAACTGACCGGTGTAGGGGTTGAACCTGCTACCTCGACATCAGCACACTGGAAGTTTAAAAGCGGGTGTTCCTGTCCATTTAACCATGCTGGCCTCCTACACTGTTATTACTCTCTGTTCCCCTTATGGGTCCCTGTAAGACACGGACAATACATCTGTATACTGTACAAGTAACATTACTTGCCTTCTTCTCATCCGCTGTTTCATGCTTCTGTCTGGCAGGGTGTAAGTCCTTCTTTTTGTCAGCATCATCATCATCTTCTTCGTCACTATCATCTTGATCTTCACCTTTCAGTTGCTCTTGATCTGAACCAACAATTTCGTCATCCTCTTCATCGTCACCGGCATCATCGTCATTACCAGAATCAGCCTCATGGACTGCACTGACTCTTTCTAAGAGTTCTGGTACCTACAATGACACAATGGAGGAACTTTTGTTACAATCATAATCATGAAATGAGTTACAATCATTAGATTGCAACAACTACAATCATAAATTGCAATCATTATAATTATGAATTTGTAACAATTGTAATCATAGTTTCAGTGAATATAATCATAAGTTGCATCCACTATAATTGTGAAGTTGCAACAATTTAATTCATGTAGTTGCAACAATTATAATCATGAAATGGCAACAATTGTAATAATGAAGTAGCAACAACTGTAATCATGAAATTGCAACAAATATAATTATGAAGTTGCAACAATTTAAATCATGTCGTTGTAACAATTAAAAATTAAAAATAATTAAAACTATTGGGCTGTCCATTCGCTACATGCTGCTCCTCCATAAACAGGAAGATTGCAGTCTGCAGATGACGTCCATACAATGAGTTTTCAATTCAGACTTTCCATATCATGGATTTGTTAGCCAAACAATATTCCATTTTGTAACCACTGGGACACTTTTTCAACCGGCATACCTGTGGCAGGCGAGCTGTTGATAATGAAATTCCTCAAATCTGTGAAGATCAATCACCAACATAAGCCTCATCCCAGCCAGTCTGTGTGTGCGGAATCATTGCCTGGTTACTTCCTAAAATGCCTCTCTACAGGTGTGAAGTTCCAGGACTAGTTTTGCACATCCTGCTAATTTCTGGGTTTGCAGTTGATGATGATGTTGAGCTACAAACTGACATCACTGCACTCAGGACATTGCTCCACGCTCCCAGTCCCCTTGTTCAACAGCCAGTGAAGATTCATACTGCTAATCACTCCAACTGCGATCTGATTGAAAGTTCTCCTGGTCTTCCCTCTCCGTTTTGAGATTTGTCCAGAACCCTTGACGGTTTCCCCACCATATCATTCTCTCCACATACAGGTTCTCAGTCTGTTCCACTGCTTTCTCCACCTGGTCCCACAGGTGCCTGACCACCTCTCCCTTGTCCATAGGGAATCTACCACCAAGAGGTGCATTCCCTGCCAGCCTATTAGCCTGTTCATTCCCCCCGCACTCCCGCATGACCTGTGCAGAAAATCCATACAACTCGCACAATCTGTGACCTCTGAAGCGAGGCAAGCCATTCTACATGAAACATTCCTTTCTCCACCTTACTAAGCATACTCTGTGAGTCCATAATAAATACAATGTGTTTTGCAGCAGTCTCCTCCAACCATCGGGAAGCTGCTTTTACTCCTTCCACCTCCATTCTCATGCTAGAGGTTGTAGTCTTATCTGCCAGACTCTCCTTATTCAAGCATCGTCCATTAGCTTTTGCAATGAAACCCCATCCACTACTTCTGTTTCTCACTACTGACCCATGGGTTTGCATGGGTGAGGAAAGAGAGCCTTACAACAGTCACTTTGGAGATGGTACTTTGAAACACCAACACTCCAACAGATGTAAGCGGTTTTCAGGGCTTAGGTGCTCTGAGCACCAATATATCAGACTTGAGTCAAGATTCAGACCTCCAGGGGAGGTCAATATTCATCATCACAATTGTCTGTGATCACTTCTAAATGAATCATTCTGATCAAAAAAGTCTTTCTTGTTAAGTTCCATTTCCTGCAACACTTCTCGTGAAGTTAACAGATTAGACCTACTGTGTTTTCCATGGCTAGTACTGGGAATGTTTTTGTTTGTCTAATCTATTGCTAACTTCACAGAGTTTATTAAATTTTCGCTGTTGTTGACAGCAATATTGTTAACAGCTATCCAATGACCATATTAAAACTGGAGTTCAAAGTCCACCTCACTTTTGCTACTGGGTGCAGCCATCTTTGAATACAGCTATCCAATTACTCAATTAAAAGAAAAACTGTGATTAGTCAATATGTTACGCCTTCTATCACTGATATAAGACACAATCCTTAATATTGCACAAAAACAGACTTGCAGTAAAACAAGAAATCTTCAGACCAAACTACTGGTATCCTGGGGCTAAAGGATTAAATATTTTGCAACCTTTCAACCTCGTTACGGCACTGGTTTTGTGAGAATCTTCTCAACAACCACCAGAGACTGTAAATAAATCTTTAAAAAACATTTTACACTGTGCCATAAACCACTTAGATTCTTTAAACTGTCATTATGAACATGTACAGAACACAAAACTGATTTTAATATGTGAATCACCTTGCTAGGGCCACTGAGATCCGGCCGTAGACCAGTGACAGTGTGGTACAAAACCTGAAATTAGACAAGAAGAAAAACTAATTTTCTACATGCTTAAAAACTATACCTTACAAAATATGTGATTGAGCATCATACAATGTGACAATATAGGTAATATGTCTATCAATAATGTTCACGTATATGTCTACATGCAAATGAGTTTTTGCTGTATGATTTGCTTTTAGATACCAGTCTACTAATGCCTGGAGATATACGAGTTCTGTAAACAAAACCAAAAATAAAACCACAACATATTTTTTTCCATACTTAATTTAGTGATTAAATGAAAAATAGACTAACAATATAAAAATGTATTTAAAAAAAAAAAATCATAATTATGTGGGCACACACACAAACAAACAAACAGTGGCATTTTAAAGATCGTGGCCATGAATGGCCAATCTGGCCAGATAAGCCAGAATTTTCCACAGAAAATCTACACCAATAATCTTCAACCCTCAACACCAATTCACAATACAGGTTCCTGCAGAAGATACAACAAGCCAGCGCCTTCATAAGAATGGCAAGAGCTGTTAAAAATTCTAAGCAAACTAGCATTTTTGAGATATTTTTAAAATATCCCCACAATTATCAATCTATTAAAAAAAAATTGTAAATCGCAAAACAAATGAACCAAATAAATGGCAGAATGTGTGACAAACAATTTTGCATTCTTTCATTCCTTGAGCTGCATAATCACATTTTATGCTCATTTGTTTTCTGCCCTAGCTCAACATTAGTAAACACCATCTATTAATACCATCTTGCAATGAGCAATGATTCTATTGTTAAAAATAAAGTATCTAGAATATAATGTAAATCACCATCATAGATGTCAATTTCATACTGAAAGTATGAAATTAATGAATCTTCAATATCCTACCATCTTCAATGTGCACGTATACATGCTGCTTCTAGTTTAATGAATGATGCTGTCCACCCACATCATGAAGGTAATCTTCACTCTTGCAACTTCTCCTCTACTATTCCTTCCCTCATTTCCTTTAACAATGGGCCATGTCTCTTCATTTAGCTGAAGTACTTTAATTGTTTCGCCTTGATCTCATTTAGTAATGACTTTTTTTAATCCAAGTTTTTTTTTATTACTTGTCTGCTTGTTTTCTTGTCATAACTTGATTGTTCTCCTAATAACATAAATACTTCTTAACTGGTCTGGTTTGTGAAAGATCACTTTTATTGCACAAGAATATCTCCACAAGAACTACAGTCTCCTGCTACAGATCGCACAAATATAGAATCCCAACAGTCTGTGAACTTTGGATCCATAAACCACAATCACACATGCCATTATATTTTTTTGTGGTTAGCTTTTTACTTTATAAATTTATCCTAAGCTGCAGACTATATGGTCTGCTTATTTCAATTTCCAACCACCTAGGGATTTTTAATGTACTCAATGTACACATGGGTCCTACAGGTTTTTTGCTCTTGCTTGAAAGGTTTGACTTATCCACTAACCCACGGTTAAGTGGATGCCCCATCATTTTTTTTTTTTTGGAGAATCCGCACAGTAACATTGTGAGACAGGCCTGTCTGCTCCACCCCCCCCCCCCCCCCCCCCAACAGCAAATAACAGAAGACAGTGAATAAAGACTGATTCTGTTGTACAGTGACAGAAAATGGCACCAGCAAGAGTAATTGCTGGCCAAGTTATAACATGCTGACACCGCAAGGTACAAGAGGAACATGATGAGATGAGATGAGAATCTCATGCCAACCCCCTTAGTTGCCTCTTATGACTAGCATGGTAGGTTAATAATACAATTCTTTGCTTGTCTTATCAGTCCCAGTAATAGACAGGCGACATTTACATATCAGTACCTTAAATAATACCAGCATATCTTTTGCAGGACGTGGCAGTCAACCCCAGCGTTTTTTGGCTGTTTGTGATTTCTTAGCAAGTTTACATTCAGTAGTTTGCCATTGCTTTCTGAACGACCAGCACTCATACTTTTGTATTGGAACCAACACAAGGCGGCCTGCTTCCAAATCGCCCACAGCTGCGTATGCAGGGTTACAAATTTTATTCATAACCCCTTTGCCACAGAGCCGGTTTAAAACTACAAGATAATTATAACTGTTCTGTAACTAACCTGGTCTCCTTCAACTGTCTGAGACCTGCAGACATCTCTCTCTATGTCAACAACCTCATCCAGGTTGCGGGGGATAAATGCTCGTTTGAAGACCTGAAATCCACATAAAAGTCAGTTACACATGCTAGAAGAGAACAGCACAAGTAAAAAAAAACACCTAGTTAAATCAGTACTGCCGTATTGATAACTAAAAAGGAGAACAACTAAAACAATTAATAACAAATTACAAACAATCATTAAATGGCACCTGCACATGACAGAAGGACTAACATGGCATGACCGAATCATTTATAACCAGTGGTTCTCAAACAGTGGGGAATTTCCCCCCCCCCCCCCCCAGGGGGGAATTTGAGGGTTTCCAGGGGGAGGAATTAAGATTATTTCAAGATCGTTTTAATACAAGAACTGATTACTTGATATTGTTTTTCCCTTCATACTGTATGGTTCTGTACGTCTCACCCTTCTAAAATTCAATTTATAAAGTAAGTAGACCCACAAATCACGTTTTATGTGGACGTCTAGACTTGTTTTAGTATGTGCTATTAAATTTAGCTTCCATTATTACGTATACTGTGTAGGGGCGGGGCGGGATTTTTAGGTAGGAAATACGAAAGGAGGGAATGACGTTCTGAAAATATGGTGAAGGGGTGGGGGGGTCACGGACCAAATTTTTAGGTAAGAAATACGAAAGGGGGGGAATGACATTCTGAAAATATGGTGAAGGGGGGCACGGGCCAAAAAAGGTTGAGAACCACTGATTTATACATTGTGAGAAAACTAGACAGGTTCCAGGGAATCAAAGGGTGAGGAAAAGACGATGGATAGGATACACACTAAAAAAACATGATATTAGGGTAACTAAACATTCTGTTCTCCAGAACCCACAGGAAAAATGAAATAGAAGAAGACATAAAACCACACAGAGAAGATAAATATTGACAGAGATGAATTTTATGGGGAGGACATACAAAATAATCTGCAGGAGACAGCAAAGGCTGGGACAACTTGACATGAGTTGGTTGACAGCCTATGCTCTAACAGAAAAACAAATGGCAAATGAAGAAGAAAATCACCTTGCTTAACATGACACAGGAGCCTAGAATACACTGATATCATCTTTAACCAGTGCCATCTTTACAATAAATGTAATCATCAAGTTGCAATGAATGGTTTTAAGTTGGTCAACCTCACCATCACTTGCCACGGATTTCGCGCTCCCATGACTTTCATGGCTATGCTATAACAGCTTGTTCTTTTGTAGTATTCTGAGCAATGATCTACATTCATTTGTTCTAACAGGAAATGATCATTTGTCTGTTTCCCAGCCCATCAATTCTATGCCAGTACGTCATCCAGAATGCCTCAAGCCATATGGCCTTTTTGGTGGCTCCATGTTTGTGACCGGTAATGTGCTATTGGATATATGTATGTGCGAAGGCTACTTTTTCATAATTAGATAACTCAATCAATCAATCAGGTGCCGTCTCCACAATGAAGGTTGGCTGCAATGGATCTCCAACACTGTCTGTCTCTTGCCTTGACTGTACATTCTGTCAGGCTGATGTTCGTACATCTCTTGATGTTATCGTCCCACTTGTATCATTGTCTATCTCTTGCTCACTTGCCCTCAACCTTGCTCTCCAGTATGGTTTTAATAAGAGTATCACGTCTTTTAACGTGGCTGAAATATTTCACTTGCCTCCTCTTTATTTCTTTCAACTCTCTCTTCATTCCCAGTTTTTCTAGAACCTCTGCATTTGATTGTTTTTGTTTCCATGAAATATGACATATTCGTCTGTATATCACATCTCTAGGGCCTCTATTCGACTTTCTAATTGCTTGTTCAATGTCCAGGCTTATTACACGCCATACAGTAGTGTTGAATATACGTAGCATTTGACAATTCTCATTTTTAATGCGTTGTTAATCTCTCTAGATGTTAATACTGATTTCATGCCGTTGAAAGCATGTTTGGCCATTCCTATTCTCTTTTTGATTTCCATTTCACTTCTGCCATCATCTGTTATAATATGTCTAAGATAGAAGAAACTTGTTACTTGTTCTAGTATCTCTCCGTTTACTGTGATGTTCATTGATGACCTTTCCTTTCCACTGCTAATTATCATAGTTTTTGTTTTTTGGATGTTAATATCTATGCTGCATTCTGCACTATGCCTGTTTCCTTGTTTCACTAGGTCTTGAAACTCTTGCTCGCTTTCTGCTAGTAACATGGTATCGTCAGCATACCTAAGATTGTTTATGATTCTTCCACTGATGTTAAGTCCATGCAGTTCAACTTGTTTAAAAATTCTTTCTGTATATAGGTTGAAGAGGCTTGGGGACAGCACACATCCCTGCCGCACTCCTCTTTTTATCTCTATAGGCAACGAATAGTTATTTCCACATCTAATAGACGCCACTTATTTCCAGTACAAGTTACTAATAAGTCTGATGTCCTTTCAATCTACTCTTATATCTTGAAAGCATGTAATTAGTCGTTCATGCTGTACTCTATCAAAAGCTTTCTTGTAGTCTATGAAACAAACATATATACTTTTCTGAACTTCTATCTATTTTTCAATTAACATCCTAAAACAGATCAATGCTTCTCTGGTGCCGCTGTTTTTGCGGAACCCAAATTATTCTCCAGCTATTTCCTCATCTATTTTATGTTTAATTTTTTCTTGTATGACCTTGAGTAATATCTTAGTTATGTGACTCATTATGCTAATAGTTCTGTAATCCTCACAATCAACAGCTCTTGGCTTCCTCGGTAGTGTGATGAAAATGGATGTTTTCAAGTCCTTGGGGATGTACCCAGTATTATATATATATATATCATTACATAATTCTGTTGTTATCTTGTCAGGACCTGCAGCCTTTCCTTCTTTCATCTCTGTAATAGCCTTCTCTAATTCAGCCTTTAATATGTTTGGTCCATCTTGAGTATTATGCAATGTTGGTTTATTGACCCTGCCGTCCCAGAATAAATTTTCTGTGTACTCTGTCTATCTTATTATGTCGGTGTAATGAACTATAATTTCTCATATTTTTTCCTCTGATACAACCGTTTCCTATTATATTATTTTTCATTTTTGTAAATCCTTGTATATGTTCATATAATTATTTTGAGTTGTGTTTTATTTCCAGATCCTCTATTTCTGTGCATTTTTTCTGCAACCACTTTTCTTTGGCATCTCCGTACATGACATATTTTTCTGTCTATTAATATATACTCTGGAGTGTTCTTTGCTTTCTTTCTTTGAGTCATTTTACTCAAAATTTCATTGGGTATTCATAATTGTTTTTTCTTATTTATCTTAATTAGATAACTACATTAATTTATAACAATGTGGTTTCTCTCTAAGAGTTATTGTTGCTGTGGCAATTCTTATTTTAATGTTATTTATTTATAACAATGTGGTTTCTCTCTAAGAGTTATTGTTGCTGTGGCAATTCTTATTTTAATGTCAAGTCTTGCAAATGAAGTTCACCTCCTGAATCTCCAGCCACAATTATACCGTCTTCTGGTTGCAGTTATATAACTGTTTATCCAATCCATTTCTTTTGCTTGGTTAATATAAATTTCTGAAATCTATGGTATTACAATGGTTTGATATGAATTTTGTCCAATTTCCGCAGCTGTTTGTTCTGGTGAATAATAGAGCTGGCTAAAAGACACTTCTATAGGCGTGTCCACTTGGCCGAGCATCAAAGTAAACTTGTTCCTTCACCTAAAGCTAAAGGCCAGCTCTTTTTCTAAGCCATTTTCTTTGTGTCCTTTCTCCCTTATTTCTGCCATGGAAAGTGATTTCCAAATGGCATCTTGTCTACCATCAGTAACTGCTGTTAGCACCTGGCTGCGGTGGCAGGACTTAGGGCAACATTTCTCTATCCTGCATTGCAGGGTGTCCTCCAATCCCCAATGTTCACGGCTCAGGTGCACAATCCTACCTGGCCTGGCACAAGACAGTAAACGCCAAATCAAAAATGTTGCCAAGAACAGTTAAAGGTATTACAACATAAAATCTGATGGCTGTAACAAAATTCCAACACAAACTTACCTCCTCATCAATCTTCTCCTGCTCAGTCACATCCTCCATGGACCTTTCTACTGCAACCTTCAT
Source organism: Cepaea hortensis (assembly GCA_963921405.1). NCBI lineage: Eukaryota > Metazoa > Mollusca > Gastropoda > Stylommatophora > Helicidae > Cepaea > Cepaea hortensis. The sequence goes on from OY992885.1 coordinate 85,879,090, forward strand.
GGCCTCCTCAAGATAAGCCTCAATATTTTCTGAGGTAATATTTGTGTCAGTGACAAACTCAAACAGCTCCCTGACAGTCATCGTTGGAACATTTTTCTTCCTAAAAAATTCTAAAAACAGAAATGTCCATGATCATTTTTACCAGAACGTAAGCACCTAACAATGAACACTTACACACTAACTGGAGTTTCTAACAACTGATCCAGCTTTCAATCATTATTTGATACTGGACAAAGATATGGTGTGTTACATGTACTTATAGTCCAGTCCATGTGGCACTGGTCATCATGGCTGTCCACAACCTTCTGTTTCTTGTGCTGCCAATAATTTCTGATACCCATGTTCCCCCATGCCATGATAAACTGTCTAGCATCTTCTCTGTCTCCCCCATCATCTTCTCTGTATCCCCCAGCATCTTCTCTGTCTCCCCCAGCCTCTCTTGCCCTCAAACTTTCCTTTTCTCATGATGTGCCCAAAGAATGTGAACCGTCTTCTTCTGATGCAAGTAACCAGTCCTCTTTGTGAGTTAAATTCTATCAGATATCTATATTAAATGTTTGTATCCATGGTATTCTCATCATTCTTCTCTTTGTGAGTTAAATTCTATCAGATATCTATATTAAATGTTTGTATCCATGGTATTCTCATCATTCTTCTCTTTGTGAGTTAAATTCTATCAGATATCTATATTAAATGTTTGTATCCATGGTATTCTCATCATTCTTCTCTTTGTGAGTTAAATTCTATCAGATATCTATATTACATTTTTGTATCCATGGTATTCTCATCATTCTTCTCTTTGTGAGTTAAATTCTATAAGATATCTATATTAAATTGTTGTATCCATGGTATTCTCATCATTCTTCTCTTTGTGAGTTAAATTCTATCAGATATCTATATTAAATTGTTGTATCCATGGTATTCTCATCATTCTTCTCTTTGTGAGTTAAATTCTATAAGATATCTATATTAAATTGTTGTATCCATGGTATTCTCATCATTCTTCTCTTTGTGAGTTAAATTCTATCAGATATCTATATTAAATTGTTGTATCCATGGTATTCTCATCATTCTTCTCTTTGTGAGTTAAATTCTATAAGATATCTATATTAACTCTTTCACTACCAAACAAAAACTGGGCTGTGACCAAACAGAAATTTATGGCAGAAAATTGGAACTAGGGGTGTGTTACAATAATGCTTTTAAAATGGTTAAGATGGTAGCAGATCTATTGTATTACATATCAAATTAAAGAGGATTGCACAAGGAACATGACAGGGTTAATAATTAATTGATAGGTTACAAATATTATGACAATAATGAGAGGTTTAATAATAACAACTGAAATTAAAGAGGTAAAAATTATTTTAAAAACTGCACTTATAAGGTGTTTTCTACACTCCTATACTGCTAATCATGTTTAATTTACTGAATAATCAAACAAACACCAATTGTCTTCAAGAATATAAACAGTATTGCTCATTAAAGTAACCCAAAAAGAAGTTTTGGTTCATATTCTGAACCATGTCTTTTTAACAAAAAATGACAAAAAATAATGGCTGAAATCTGGAAGGTGGGGTCTCTCACAGTAAAGTTATGAAAATGGTTAAAATTGTAGAAGAAATGTTGTATTATATATCAAAATAAAGGGGATTGCACAAGGAATATGTTGGTAGGAGAATTTCTGCTTTAGGTTGTAAATAAAATAAAAATAATAATATAATTTGTAAAATAATTGGACAAAAGTAGGTAAAAATAATGTAAACATTGCACTTAGAATGTGTTTTCTACACTCCTATACTGCTAATAATGTTTAATTTACTGAATAATCAAACAAACACCACTTGTCTTTAAGAATATAAACAGTATTGCTCATTTAAATCAACAAAAAGGAAGTTTTGGTGCATATTCTGAACCATGTCTTTGTCACAAAAATGAAAAAAACTAATGGCCGCAATCTGGAAGTTGGTGTATGTCGCAATAATGTTATGAAAATGGTTAGAATTGTTGCAGAAATGTTGTATTATATATCAAAATAAAGGGGATTGCACAAGGAATATGTTGGTAGGAGAATTTCTGCTTTAGGTTGTAAATAAAATAAAAATAATAATATAATTTGTAAAATATGTGGACAAAAGTAGGTAAAAATAATGTAAACATTGTACTTACCAAGGGGGCGTTGTTATCCAATATCCTGATCACTGCTAATCCTGTTGAATTTACTGCACAAACAACACTTTTCTAAACTATAAATACAATTGCTCCGAATCAATCATCCGAAAAGAAGTTTTGCCGCAGATTCTGAATCATGTATTTTTCTTTTTTCAGACAAAAGTTAGGAGAACACTTGGCAGATTTACATTTAATTGTCATGTCTGTTTGTTTTTATTTACTATATGTGGCAGTCTATTTGTGATAGGCTGCAAAGCAAACTTTGGCGCACAAGTCTGGTCTATTAGTGCAGCCGGAGCAAACAAAAGATGATATGTGTCGTTTAGTTCGAGTGCTACAAAAAACACAGTCTCTATTGACACCGACAAATTCTATTATTTATATTATATTATTTCTATTATAATTCATTAAATTAAATGCTTGGCTCATGTAAATCTTTCGGCATAATTTCCTGCAACAGACTGAAATTCTTCGGCAGGCAGAGTGTCAAACTTTCAGGAATACTCTGAGCTACTTTGCGATGAGCACTTTCCTTTACTTGAAATCCTTCTATAACAATTTTTATCCTCCTTTCTCTGTTTGCCATATGGAATGTAGGATGTGAGCATTGATCTGTGCAATTTCAAAGATCTAGTAGTAGATCTTCTTCCACCACTTAATGGTTTTCCTATCATGGATATTATAATATCCAACCATTTGGTCCATTCTGTCGCAGCCAAACATCGCCGTGTTATTTTCATGGAGACCATCTTCGGCTTGCTTTGCGGTTTTCGCAATCCACTCTCAACAGTTCTCAACAATGCATGTTTGTTTTTTAGCTTTATTTAGCCCTTCCACCAAATAATCATTTCATCAATGGACACATTTTCAAATGGGTAAAATGCTTCCTGGATATTCTTCAGAATCATGTCAACAAGAGGATCAATTTTTTTTTTTTTTTTTTTTTTTTGTGGGTACCCTCAGGTTGTCATACATGAAACATGGTGTGATAAATATATTATAATTTTCTAATTGATTACTGGGAAACGTAGTGGCAGTGGCATACCAAGGAGTATATAAATGTGCACTTGTACACCAGTAGTCTTTGATACATGGTCTTGGATCAAGTCCCATAGCAATAATGACAGACGTAAACTTCAGCCATTCGTGCTTCGTTGTCAAACACTCAGCTGTTGACGAACATTCACTGGTTTTTCTTTATCACCACGTGCTAAAACTTTAGACACAACTAAAAATTCTTTCTAAATATTCACTGATAAGGGAATCACTATTGTTTAAAACAGTTATAAACAATAATCTAGCTTGATCTCAAGTCATACTACGTGGACGCAAACTGGTGGGCGTTTCCATTGTGAAAAAACAAATTAACACTACCTTAAAACTGAAAATTCACAAGAATCCAAAATTATAAAACGAATGACCGCACCAAAATGGCGTAGAGATCTTTCGGCTGTACGACTTTTTAGTTTACTGTAACATAAAATTCCGAAACGGAGCAGAAATATGTGAAATAAACCACTGATCATTTTGTGCCACTAAAACGGCGGACTGCCATCTCGGGACATCCATCGTGCCGATAGATGGGGTCACGGTAGCGAAAGAGTTAAATTGTTGTATCCATGGAATTCTCATCATTCTTCTATGACACCATAATTATACTGCTTTCATATAATTCCTCACTATATAGACCTATTATTGTATTATGAGGTGAGTTGACCAATTCCATTACTTGCTGCCTTCCCTTCCTACCATATTTATGAGCCTTAGTCAAGCCCAGTGCTGCACTGGTCAAGAAATAAATGCAATCTTGTCATTGCTGGACATTGAACATCATCAATCAAATGCTGTTTGGTCACTCAATTTCATGAACCTCAAACTACAGCTTTTATTAGAGACATTAACATGGAGGTGTGAGATGAAGAAGAAATGAGAAGAAGAAGAGCAAGAACCCTAGAACTACCATAATAATGACCACAGCAACCACCAAGTGCTGTTTGGTCAAGAAAACATGGACTTAACATCATATTCCCAATACATAACTTTGGCATGGAAAGAGTGCCTTTTACCTTTCACATTGTGTTACTATCCACATCACAGAATGGTATAGAAAAACTAATAACCTCAATCCAAAAGATTAGTGAAAATCAAAATTTTTATCTTAACATAGCAAAAACAAAGATAATGCATACAGATAGAACTAATATGGAGAAAGAAATATATGTTAATGAGGAAATATTGGAGGTGGTGGAAAAGTTTGAATATCTTGGGTCATTAATTACCAACAATGAAGAAACAACGAAATAAATTAAAAGATCAATATCTATTGCTCTTCAAAATTTAAAACAAATGAATAAATTGTGGCATGGGACAGAAAGACCTAAAAAAAAAAAATAGATTTTTAAGAGCATGCATCTTTCCCATTGCAACATACGCCTGTGAGACCTCGACACTTACTACACTAGCTGAACAGCGCGTAAATGCCTTTGAATATAAATGCTACAGATGGGTTCTAAGAATATCTTGGATACAGAAAAGAACAAATGCATTCATACAACAAGATCTGAATGTTGAAGAAGGTTGGCTACTAAAGACGATAAAACAAAGAAAATTGAAATATTTTGGACACTTGAAATGTCATGTAAGTTTGGAGAAAACAATAATGGAGGGGTATATGCCTGGGAAGAACTAATCGAAGGAGCTATGGAGTTCAAGCTTTAGGCTATGATTTCAGCAGGCAGGATGTAACAATAAGTTCCAGTAATTCACATCTGATGTGGCCATCACACAAAGAGACATATTTCTGACCACGTCAACTAACAGTTGATATCAAAGCACGCTCACGGATGTATAGCATCCTCTTCATTCCATTCATACCAAAGATAATAGTTAGGCTACATTACCTGTAACATTAGTGATATCCTTGCGCAAAAACTCCATGGCATGTGGGTGGTCATGTTCCACGGACTGTGAAACATCAATGATGTAAGCCTGTCCATTGCAGTATCTAAAGATGAGTATAAGAAAGGCAACAGTACATTATGTCTATGTGGTAAGCCTGTCCACTTCAGTATATGAAAGGCAAAACTACATCATGTCTATATGGTAAGCCTGTCGAATTGAATATAAGGACGGCAAAAGTACATCATGTCTATGAGTACACATTATTAACAATACAAGAAGGCATGTCACAGATAAATAAATTCTGGAAGCAACTTTATAAAGCAACAAAAACTAATAACATTATATACTGAACACAAGCTGTGGTAGAACAACAGGAAGTGTAGCATGTACTGGTAAAGATACAGTCTCACAATAAGAATTTGTTTTACCAGAACCAGCTGTTGGGGTCTAACTCAGCCTCATTGGTTGGTTGGATGGTTGGTTGGCCAATCTTCTAGAAGACTGAGTTTTAACCACTAAGTATGATGTTCCAATTGCCTATATGTACACATTAACAAAATAAGGAGGGATGATACAGTTAATTAAATTCCTGGAAGAAAGCATCAAATAACACAAACTAATAGTTTATACACAGAAGTCACAAACAATACGTTGCTCTGGCATATTTCACTGCATCTCATCAGGTGCATACTGCAGAGTTATATAACAATAATATTAAGCTGAAACAATTAAAACACACAGTCACAGGTATTATTTGAATATGGAGCGTCTGTTATCCCCCACAGTAATTCTGCTGCTAAATCGCCCACAGCTGTTTCGAACGCGGTATGCTGGATTACGAATTGTGTCCGTAATCCCATCGCCACAGAGGTTCTAATGACCCTAAAGTCAATGTACTGGACTCGCATTCCAACTAACCAACCAAGCAACCAACCAAGCAATAAAAACATGTCTCCAACTGATAGGTTTCTACATGGTATGAAATGCATGTGTTCTTTAGCTGACCTTTACCATGGACAAAATATGATTAATGTGAATGTCAATCAGTGAACAAAAGAAGGAGTCAATGTCAATCTAACATAATTCAACTTGTGACAGGAAAGTCTGCAATGAGACAAAACAATGTTTTCCCGTGATGAATTTGCATAACGAAGACACAAACAATAGATTGCACGATTTATTGCCTGGCATATTTCGCTGCATCTCATCAGGTACCTGACGAGATGCAGCGAAATATGCCAGGCAATAAATTGTGCAATCTATTGTTAGTGTCTTCGTTATTCAAATGAGACAAATGAAAAATTAGATCTCCTCTACAATATAAAACTATTTTTCAGAAGAGGTTACGCATTGTAATAAAGCATGCAACACTGAGATAAGAGAAAACATGTTTCAATAATAAGTGTTCAAGAACAGTCTGAATATGTTACAGACATAAAGATTACTTCGGGGAAAAAATATAGCCGTTTATCTGGACTAGGTCATAAAAATTACAGTGAAAAAGATCCACAAATGATGTGATATTTCAGAAGACGATCAGTAAGTAGTTACGGCAAGGTAAAACTCCACTCTACAAACATAAAACAAACAGACCAACAGCTTTAAACACTCAGTATGAAACAGCTGAAAAACAATTATACTTACAGCATGTTAAATTCACTGAGATCACCGTGAATAAGCCGACATTCGTGATACATCTTACGTATCATCAAGATAATGTCAAGATATAACTCTCTGGCTTTAGATTCTTGAAAGACAGCATCTTTTAGAAGAGGAGCTGCCCTGCAATAAAGACGCAAAATTGATATTAGCTAATGTTTAGTTGTTAATCTCAATGCTGGTGGTTGTCTGTTCATGACAGCTTATGAATGGCGCAGAATCTCTGCAGTAAACCCATACAGTTAGTAACTGTTGGAGATGGCTGTAGCAGCTTTCCCCTGATGTTTCAAAGTGTGGGATACTTGTTGAGGTGACTGATGGTTTTCTAAGTGATTCAGGTCGAAGATGTGCCTATTAGGGAATAACAGATGCACTTAAGCAGAAACAGGGCAAAATATAATTTTGCTGAACTGAGCTTTTAAAAGTATAGAGAAGAAATTTTTTAAAAATTATTAATAGTACAGATTATCCCAGATGCTACCATTGGGTGTGAAGTGTTGGACCTTCACATATTCTAGGTTATGCATATAAAGTTGTGGTGACTTTTCTCATCATCTTTCCTTGCCAGACAATTCCTAACATTTTCTCCTAAACATTTTTATGAGGTCTGACCAATCCAGAGGCATACTGGTTGGAGAAAATAATCATAACTCTGTCAGGGATTGAACCCGGACCACAGCCTTGGGAGGCAAGTGACCTAACCACAGTGGAGTAGGAAGTTTCAAAATGGTGTGACTTCTGTGACAGACTGTTAACGCCCTGGTCAGGTACACCGAGTAGTGACTCCAAAGTAGTTACTCACGTGACCAAGAGAATTAGCTTCAACAAAATCCAAGCACTTTATCAGTGATGGAGGACTTGCATTGAACCCAGTGGTGACTACATCGAAAAATGATACACTTGTTCTTAACTTTTAAAGAATATATATACTCTCTCTCTCTCTCTCTCTCTCACACGCAAATATTTCAGGTTTTCATTTGAAGCCCTCTTGTATTTTGGATATCAGATGAACATCTTGTCATGTTCTTGTAGATGTGTTGCCTTTTTTTAAGTTAATAAACACAGTTCAAAACATTCCACTGTGCATTTTCTTTCATGTCTCACGATCCCTAGACACATTTTAAAATATGTTTTCAGGTGAAATGCAAGCGATTAACCAATGTTGTGTTGTAAAACAGAAGCTGCACAAATCCTGCATAGATGAGCAAGCAAACTTATAAAACTAAAAGACTGCGCTCTGGAACAGTTGCAACAAATTATGACACTATGACTACACTCTAAAATATATAGGGTATAAAGTAAGAGTATAAAGTAAGGGTATAAAGCAAGCAAGTAAAGCACACTTGTTCACTCATGTGGAATGCTGGGTACCTGGTGCTAGCCCTACATATACGTTAGTTAGTTGCTTATTCTTTATTGGATGTCGCAGTCAATCCAAGTATTGTTTTGGCTGTTTGTAATTTCTTGGCAAGTTTATGTTCAGTAGTTTGCCATTGCTTTCTGAACGGCCAGCATTCATATCATTTTATAAAAACCAATAGGTCAGCATGGCCGAATGGATAAGAACACGTGTTCGTAAACATACGGTGTGCTGATGCCGAGGTAAGGAGTTCAACCCCTACACAGGACAGTTGGACTGAAATGTTGACCTATCGTCCTTGACTGGGGGATGTAAATTACAAGTACCACTGAAGTCGGAGTGGGTTCACCTGATAGCGAGGGACACTGTTAATAGGGAAAGTTAATCTACACGCAAAATTCAGTCCAGCACTACTAAAAGTAGTATGTATGGACTACACTTGAGTTCAAATTGAGCGAGAGCACACCAAAAACAATAAATAAATAAAAACCAATGCAAGGTGGTCTTCTTCCAAATTGCCCGCAGCTGTGTTTCGAACTGCATCCGTAACCCCTTCGCCACAGAGCCGGCCATCTTTAAACAAACCAACTAGAAATCAATGGGTGATACAGTAAAAAAGAAAAATGCTAGCTGCTTTTACTCCCGAGAGCATTCCCTTGTAATTGACAAAGTGTGATGAGAAAGCTGAAGAAAGGTATGCTTTGGGCAGAGTGGCAGGCTTCAATTCAACAATCATAAACTGAGAGCATCTGTTGGAATTTTTGCTCAGGACATGTTGGTGTGGTGGGAAACAAGCAGGCGGACAGGTTGGCTGAGTCTGTACCACTCAGTGGGGTACTGGTGCATGATTTGGCAGGCATGGTCAGGATTGTGTGTATGGTGTAGAAGAGGAGACAGATCATCACGGTCTGGAGAGAATGGTGCTGCAGGGAGTAACCAGAGAATCTGGCCAAAACTCTGGAATCTGAGGAAAGGCCAGACGGACACATAATCAGACTGCTACTGGTACCATTAGTATCGGGACTCTTCACTGGCTGTTGCAGATTAGGACAGAGCATGTATAAGAATATATAGAGTGCTGTAATGTCCGTTCTTGACTCAACTCAGCTAAATCATGGTAACTATTATAGACGGGGTCGACTGAGAAGTCCATCTCAGTTTTTTTTTTAAATCCTTGCCTCGCTGAGGATCAGAAACATAACTGCTAGGCCAGCTGGGCATGCGGCCATTGTGCTACCACAGGGGATACAATGGGAATCTTAAGGTGTAAAGATTTGTCAAACAAAGATTACCTTGATAAAATAACAAAACATACAAAATAATCAAAAATCAGACTCTTGACCTCATGTTAACATGGACGCAATCAGAGTATCACTATCACTGCTCAGTTACCATGTCCAAAACACAATAAAAACATGTTTGATAATATTTTTTACATGAACAAGCAGTAACACAAGAAAAAGTATGTCTTGACATCATTACAGACGGGCTAAAGAGAATGAAAACAAGATTACACACAAAATGGTTCCAAAAATAACTACTAAACAAATAAACATTAGGAGGTCAGCATGGCAGAATGGATAAAAACGTGTATTCTTAAACGTCTGGTGTGGGGTAAGGGGTTCAACCACCCCTACACTAGACAATTGGACTAAAATGTAAACCTCTCATCCTTAACTTGGGGACATAAATTACAAGTACCTCTGAAGTCAGAGTGGGTTCATCTGATGGCAAGGGGCACTGTTAATAGGGGAAACTAATCCACATGCAAAATTCAGTCCAGCACTACTAGAAGTAGTGTGTATGTACTACATTTGGGTTAAAAGCAAGCATGCGCCAAAAACATTTTTAAAAAATAAAATAATAAACATTAACCAAATAGTAAACTAAACAATATATAACAGACAGATCCAACATGTTTTGCTTGCTACATACACCCCATCTTTTCCAATAAAGCTCATCAACAGCACATTGTTTTTCAAAAGGATTGGTTCAGGACAGGGAATCCCAGTCTTGTACAGTCTGAAAATATCAGAGGCAAGTGAAAATATGAAAATATCAGAGACAAATGAAAATATCAGAGACACATGAACATAGATGAAAATATCAGAGACACATGAACATAGCAGAGACAAATGAAAATATCAGAGACAAATGAAAATATTAACATAGAGACAAAAAATATGAAAATATCAGAGACACATGAACATAGCAGAGACAAATGAAAATATTAACATAGAGACAAAAATATGAAAATATCAGAGACAAATGAAAATATGAAAATGTATGCTGCTACTTAAATGTTGCAAAGGTAACATCTCTGTACATATGGGGAGAGGGGAGGGGGTGTCCTTGTGACAAAGTGATCAAGCCATCTGCTTCACATTCTGATGATCGTGGATTCATTTTCAGACTGAGTCTTTCAGACCATGAGTACAATTTTTCCGGAGACCCCTGGAAGCCATCACTGGAGCTATGGAGTTCATGTTTTGTGCAATGTTTTTAGCAGGTGGCTCGCTGTTCTGCAAAGAGAGAGAGGGCATGCCAGATGGGGTGAAACAGGGTTCAATTAAATAAATCCTTGCACCTTTAACCTTTTGAAATGTTACAGAAAATTCTTAGAATACCAGCAATGAAACAGAAAATAAACTCTGCCATTGTACAAAATCTGAGCACCGAAGAAAACTGGCTCGTACACAGAATCATGTCCCTGAAACTGAAATACTTTGGCCATATAAACACAGCGATTTAAAAAGAACAGTAATATTTACATGGTTTATGGAAGAAGAGGCAGAGGATAACCAATCCGATAGTGGGCATCAGATATTAAAGGCATCCTGAGCAAGAAAATTAACAAGGCAGGGGAACTGGGGAAGGAATGACAGCCTTTCTGGTCGGCTGCAATGAGAGCAATTTCTGTAAAGGACTAGTTAAATGATGATGCTACATGCTGGTAAGAAAATTTCAACAGCCTTGCAACACATTATACAAATTTATTTTAACTACAAAAGTAAAGCAAAGTTATATTTTACACAGCATAGTTAGTTAGCTGCGGTTCCAACTTAATGGCAAAGGGTCACCCTGTTATGCTCCGCTGTGCTAGTGAATATCACATACAATGCTCCTCACTGCCCCATGTGAAAAGTAGAACAGACAGGGGTTTCAACAAACCTACAGCCTGCACAGGTATACCATGCATAATGCTGCTACCAGAATGCCAACACAAAAGTCGGTCTTGAAAAATACAGTTCATTGACGATGAAAGCGGCAGTCACTAGAAAACCAGCAGTTACGCATTACTGTATAAGGCAGCCTAGTTAGTTCTGCGACCTGCCAGCCGCTATTTTTCTGAACATGCAGTTCACACTACAAACAACCGCAGACAGATGTAAAAGCACTCCACACAAAATTTACAGCTCAGTGCCGCTCCACGAACTCAACTCAGTAGCAGGGTGGTGGAACCATGCACTATCAGTCCAACATGAGGAAAATGCATAAGCAAACCATAGCCATAAGCATAAACACTCCAGAGGCCTTAACAGCTCAATCGCCTTTCCTCCATGTTGGAACCGGAAGCAAAAGAACTGACACCTTGAGGCATATTGGGGACAAGGCGCTAGTCCCATATGTTTAAAGATCAACTGGCACTCAATATGTGATATGGTCACTTGCATGCCGGCTGCCTTTACTTCCCAGGACATTCTCTGGTGCCCATTTTAAGCTGGGTCAATCCGGGAGTCCAGGTCAATTTTTTTTTTTAAATCAGCCTCTCTGGGGATTCAAATACACGACCACCAGGCAGGCAAACAAGCTGGCTGGCCGCTGTTTTACCGTGAACCCTTCACATTTATTAGGTCACAGTATACGAATGTGGAATGACCATCTCTCTTTCTTATCACTTTTCATGTACAGAGAATTATGAAAATTTGCTGGTACCTAGTTTACAAGACCAGGTCGACCCCAGCACAGCCCTGGCAGAAAACATTTTACCCTGCCAGTAGATGCACTGCCGACTCTTAGGGGTTATGGGTGCAATTCGTAATCCTGCATACCACGTTCGCAACACAGCTGTGGGCGATTAAGTAGACACCTTGCGTTGGTCTCCCATACAAAGGTATGAGTGCGGGTCAATCAGAAAGCAATGGCAAACTATTGAATGTAAATTTGCCAAGAGATCATGAACAACCAAAAAATGGCTGGGGATTGACTGCAACGTCCTGTAAAGGATATGCAACTAACTTTCTAACTAGATGGGTGATTGGTAGTGAATCCTCAGAAAGACAGTTTTAATGCTTAAGTCTGATGTGCTGGTGTTCAGGTCATCTGATGCCCAAACAAAGCTTTTATTTATCGTAGTGAAGGATATCGAGTCTGTTCTTCTGATCTAATACTGATGTACTATCGCCTCTGGGGCTATCTGCCACCATAAGCTCAATAAAGTTACAAGAAGAAGCAAACACTAAAAACATAGCTAAAAATTATGTTTCTACTTCTTCCAATGCTTTTTATCTCCCAATGGAACATAAACCCTCAACCAACTCAGACCAAGACCTTTGTAGACTTGATCATGAATTTTTCAGGTAAACTGTCTATAAGACGAAGTAATCAGCCTGACGCCAACCACCCTTAGTGGCCTCTAATGACATGCATTGCAGGTTACAGAGTTACTATTTTTTATTTTCCTTTTGGTGCCCCACAATACATGGGTGAATAGTTTACTAGCTCATGACACATATTTTTTACCTTGTGAGGTTTCTCATCTCCTTCTCTGCCCAGAGTCTCACCATCTTGCGAGGATTTGATTTGCAGTATCCATGGCGAAATCTAATACACACCAACAGAAAAGAAAGACCGATGATAGAGAACATAACAAATATAAATCCATATTTTACCAAATAAAATCTTATTACTACTGTATGTACAAAAATACAGAATCTACATAACTAAAAAAACACCGACGTTGATGAGGAGTGAAACAAAAAGTAGTTCCAAGCAAATACTGCCATCGGAGTGTGAAGTGACAGACCCTCACATATTCTACACCAGTGGTTCTCAACCGGTGGGGAATTCCCCCCCAGGGGGGAATTTTAGGGTGTCCGGAGATTATTTCAAGATCGCGTTAATACAAGAACCAATTACTTGATATTGATTTTCTCTCCATACTCTACAATTCTGTACTTCTCACCATTCTGAAATTCGTCTTATAACATAAGTAGACCCGCAAATCACATTTTATGTAGACGTCTAAACTTGTTCTAGTATGTGTTATTAAATTTAGCTTCCATTTTTACGTATATTGTGTAGGGGCTGGGGGAGGGGGGAATTTATGGGGAGGAAATACTGAAGGGGACGGGGGGTGACATTGTGAACATATGCTGAAGGGGTGCATGGGCCAAAAAAGGTTGAGAACCACTGTTCTAGACCATGACGAGGTAGAGGGGCCAGTTACCTCACTCATCACCTTACCTTCTAAGCCACCTTCCACAAAACTTAAATTCTACAATATCTAATACCCAAGCATCAGTACACATGTCAAAGTGTATTAGATTACTTTACAGATCCTGAGTTCAGTGTTCTTGTTTTTTGGGGGGTTTTTTTCTGTCTTTTTTCCCATAGTTCGCTGATAGACATTGGTTGAGACATTCACTTGTGTCTGTGAGTGTTTTTCCATTCGCCGAGCTTCCTAGTTTCGCCGAATTTCCTAGTATATTATGTGTTCTTATTTTGACTCCAGTATTAGCTCAGCAACAGCCAACCTCCTCTTTTCTATACACAGTTCCAATATTCCAAATATCAATTCTAGAGACATTCCTAGGTGAAAGGAGGCAAGCTGGCAATTCAGAATCCTTACTGCTGTCTCCACATCACCTCATACTTCTTTCACAAGAGCCCCCTTCAATCATAACTGACTGTGTTATATTTCTTTTTTCGTTTGTTTTTTGTTCTTGTTGTTATTGACTTCTTATGATTGGTTGGATTTTGCAGTTAATGTTTTCTAAGTATCCAATCTCATGCCAACACTCCTTGGTAGGTTACAGTGTTGCTATTCCTTACTTCCAAAATGGGCACCAATAACACAAGGGCAATAACTTAACGCATCAAATATCATAAACCACTGCAGTGACTGCGTGGAGTAATAATAATTTAAAATAAGCTATAACTGATCCACATTTTTCAAATATAACAAGAAAACCACTTTTACAATTGGACAACCTGCAGTTGATTTATAAATGTCAGTGGTTGAAAAATATAAATGAATTCAATCTGCCACATATCCATATACAAGGAAAAGTCATTAAGTAACAGGAATTTTACCAATAATTTTTTACAATAGTGTGAACCAGAAATTGTGTGTGTTATTTCTCAACATTATTTCCCCTGCCTGGCAAAACAATTGGTCCACTGGCCACTAACTCGCTGATGAAAAAGTTTTGGTTTGTAGCCTTAAACCAATTTTGCACCACCTCCATTACCACATTGTGATCTGTAAACCTCTGACCAAGCAAATGTTCTTTTAAGAGTCCAAACAAGTGGAAGTATGATGGCGCCAAATCTGGACATTCCGTTGGATGTTTCAAGACCTCAAATTTCAGAATGTGTTGTGTATCCACTGTATGAGGGTGAGCATTGTCAAACAGCAACAATTCTCCTTTTGAGAGAAGTCCCCAGCGTTTCAATCAAATCACAGGCTTCAATTTGTTCATTAGCCTGTCACTGTATTGAGCACTTGTCATAATTTCACCCTTTTCCAGCAAATGCACCAATATAGGGTCTTTGATATCTCAAACAATGGCCATCATGCCTTTCCCAGAAGATTCCTGCATCTTGAATTTGCTTCCATTTTAACCATTATTCTATTAATCTTCTGTAGATTTCACAAGGTTTCACACCCTCTGGCCACAAAAAACGAGTAACGTCTCATTGTTCTCCCATGGTGCCAGTTGATAATAAGACAGCCATTTCGTACTTGTTTTTGCACATTCACAAACTGCTTGATCCTCATGACTACTACATGAGGTATTGCTTAAGAGCCAGTTTGTGTCTTGAAATAAAATTTTCTGTTGTCCATACGCTCCAATGCACTTTATGAAACTATTGTTGTTTAATGACTTTCCCTGGCATTTTTAATCAGTGGGCTAATTTTTCCTTCCCAAACAATTGCTAGAAAATTCTGAAAATTTGTCTGGTACACATTTTTAGGCTGAGCCAACCCCAGAGCCATACGGCTAGGAAAAATCATCCTGTATCTGTTGGGGATTGAACCCGGACCACTGTCTGAACTGGCAAGCACATTAACCATTATGTCATTGCAGCCTGAGGAAGTAAACTTTGCACACACACACAGACAGAGGTCTGACACACTGATCTCATAGACACGCAGGTGTGTGACCCAGATGTGACACATTGATCTCAAAAGAGGAACAAAAAAGTAGCTTAAGTACAATACTTACATTTTCTAGAAATATTTAAAGAATACAAAATAACACAAAGTCATGCAACTTTACAAAACACAATTATAGAAAACACAGGACGTTGCGGCGACTAGCCTTCATCAGGAACAAATACATACACAAAACACACAAAGGGAAAACACTACAGTAACTACACTACATAAAGGCATAAGAACGGGATGAGAATAAGGAAAAGATGAAAAAATGAGAACAATGAAGAGAAAATGAAAACGAGTGCTACTTAACTCAGAATTCCTGGCTGTGATACAGTATCAAAGCCTGGGATTCTGAATTAAGTAACACACTTTTTTTTCATTTTTCTTTACAGCAGTTCCACTAATTTTAGAAATATTTAAAGAATATAAGTTTTATTTACCTAAATTCTCCTGTCACATATCTGTCTCTATCTTTGAATATCAAAATGGAGGTCTTATATATCTGTAAAGAAACAGTTAAAGGTTATTTCAGAAAGAAAACAAAACATGAACATTCACAAGCATGTTCGTAAACAATTGTCAAATTGTAAGATTTTAGTGTGTGCCTTGTGTGGCTATTTTGGAAGAGTTGATGTGTGTTGAGAGTTTGAGAATCCTTGCACTTGCTTTAACTTGGTTTAGTTTGTAAAGGATGACTTTCACCAAACGTGGATATCTCCATAGGTGGTCAGTCTCCTCTCATAGATCATACAAGGAGAATCTCAGCATAGTGCATGTACTATGTAGAACCGGTGAGAATCCAAACATGTACATAACAGAATCAGACAAAATAGAATCAACCAGAAGGCTAGCATGGCCGAATGGATAAGAACGTGTGTTCTTAAACATCCGATGTGCTGATGGGTTCAACCCCTACACCGAACAGTTGGATGAAAATGTTGACCCCTCATCCTTGACTTGGGGTCATAAATTACAAGTACTTCCGAAGTCAGAGTGGGTTCGCCTAATGGCAAGGGACAGTGTTAATAGGGAAAGCTAACCCACACGCAAAATTCAGTCCAGTGCTCAAAGGAAGGAGAAAGGGCAGAAGAAAGAGAAGTCAAGAGTGGAGTGGCTTCGGGGTAAGATGTCCACCTCTAACTTGAGCAGAACTAGTTTGATTCAGTCTGTACTGTATGGAATTCTACAAAATTTAAAAATATCAGAGATGGTGTACTTCCCACTGCTCCTGGAGTAGTGGATCGGATGTGTAGGCTTTTGGAACATGGACGAAAAATTCTGGTGAACCTGTGTGTGCGTCATACATTTTTAAAATCCCTTGGCAGTTGAAAAAACAGAAAGATCAAGCCAAACAGGTGACTGCTCAGGTTACATTTCAAAATTAGAAAACCTATTCACAAAATAAATAATTCAGGCATTGGGTTGAGTCAGGAACCAATATCACAGCACTCAGGACATTGCAATGCTCCGTCCTCATCTGCAACAGTCAGCCAAGAGTCCCAATACTAATCGTATCAGTAGCAGTTTGATTATGTTCTATCTATTCTTCTGTACTATACACATGATCTCAAAGGGGCCCCGACCACACTTGTCTTATCATGAACCAATACCCCACCCTGCAGTGCAGACACAGCCAATCTGTCTGCGTGCTCATTTCCCACAAGGCATATGTTTTCTTAGCATATACAGATTTTAACCCTCACCAGTATCATGAAATGTGTGTACAGCACTGAGATTTACCCTTGGGTGATCTACAGGAGGAGACTGAAGCACTTATGGAGATATCTGTGTGCAATGAAAATAATGCTTTAGCAAAACCAAACCCAGCCAAACATGTTATTTAGTTGTGAATTTAGCTCTGTGGAATCTCACAGAATATTCTGTTCTTCTTTGTACATTCTCAGTTAACATGAATACACACTATCATTATCATCATGTACCAGGTCCTGTGCAGAGCATCGCTCTCATTATGACCCACCAAACAGATTGTTGATCTTGTTCCAGTTCCCCTACCTCATGCACTTTTATACCCAAGGTGTCTTTAGTGTTCCGTGTTCATCTTCATGATCAACCCCTGCTGCTTCATCCAGGAAGACAACACAGTAGCACAAGGATCAACTGCAATAATGATACAAAGAGGAGAGGGGCATGTTGGTGTAGATGTTAGTAATTTACACTGACAATGGCATGACCATAGTCAAGAAAGGGTTCGATATCTGAGCTTGAAATTCACTATGAGAGTGAATGACTGGCCACTATTACTCCATACACTCAGACCTACAAAATGTGATGGGTCTAACATTTCACATACCCACAAAGATATGTAAGAGGATTGTACTGAATATGTGAAAGGAAGTTCTTCATGAATAAGACAAGGATATATCTAGTGAAAGAGTGAAAGGAACATTTTGAACAATAGTAATATTTCTTTTAACTTACACTTTGCTGTTTTACTATCTAGTGAACAAGTGAAAGAAAACTTGTAAACAATAGTAATATTTGATTTATCTTACATTTTGCTGTTTTACTTAAAGAAACAACTAGTTTACTAACATGTTTATGGTATACTTACTTTAATAGCCTTATCTGACCCATCTTTGGCTGTAGCATGGTAAACGTTTGCTTCCTTTCCTGTGCTGATTGCACCATTAATTTCCAACAAAGTTCCTTTACTCAACAATCTGTACAGAATCATGCGGGTTCGGGGGTCAAGGACTTGCTCAACAGTTGCCTGCTGTGATTTATCTCTTCGTCTAGGAATATAAAATATAACATGCAGATAAAAGATAACATGTAGATAAAACATAAAATGCATAAAATATACATAAAAATATAAAATACATAAAATATGACAGGTAGACAAAATATAACATGTAGATAAATTATAACAAGTAGATAGGTCTAATTGCTTCAATAGGAAGAGTTATCTTTTCCCCTTTATACTTGTTATTACCATCTTTGGCTGTAAATATCATGGGGAAAAAATAACTAACGTTCCATCGCTACCACCTGACAAGCTTTCCCTTCACTTTCCTCTGTAGTTTCTTGACTGGTATTTTTAGAAACAAATAAATTCACTACCAGTTGCTAGACCAGTTGTAGGTTCATTTACTTGAGTGAACACTTTTGTATTTGTTACAACCACCTTCTGTACTCATTCTGATTTGCTGACTCATTCATGGTTTCACTGCTTAAGGGGTTTGAAGTTATCTATTATATATGTATAATACTTGTTCTGAAAAAAAATAAAGTTAGCCCATTTTGATAACTGTATACTTATTGGCAATGCTAGACAAGAGAAGAGTGTGAAAGATGTAAACAGAAAACTTAAATAGCGAGACAACAAATAATATGAGCAAATTTATTTTCACTAACATCAGATGATAGAGAGAAGTGGAGGATCATGGTTGTCAATGTCTACTCCAGATCATTCTAATCAGCTGTTAGTTAACGGCGTATGTTTACCTAACGATGTATAAAAGTAAACTGAAAATGTTTATTGTTATATTCGTCTACATTCTAGGATCAATAACACACCTGTTATTTCATTTCCTCCTGGATTTGTCTGAACCTCTAGAAGTGTCCTATTTCTCTAAACAGCCGGTGAGAAACCACAATTAAAACACCATTTGTCAATTAATGACTTGTCATTGTGTATTTCCCAGCCGATGCTAAATTATTACCAGCTTATTAGAATTTAAACAGACTTTCATTTACAGATTACTCACCTCCCACTCTTGTAGTCTCCTGTTTGCAAGACAAATATAAAGAAACAATATAATGCATTAAATTGATAAACAACTAATAATGTGTAAAGGTAAATAGTAATGTATATATATAACAGTGCTAGAAGGTAATGCTTACACAAATATTTTCAATAAAAAATGGTGTAAAAATTTACTGATTTGGAAAACGATAAATGATTAAAATACCACTGTACAGTAAAGTTAATTTCATAGCAGACCCCAATGCTTGGAGGTGAAAAATGACAAGTCTTCCACATAGCATTATGAGATGGAGTGACCAGCTCTCATTTTCATCATCTTCATTCACCAGATAAATCTCTAGCATTGATTTTATAATAATAGGTCGATCCCCAAAGTCACACTAGTCAGGAAATAACAACTGGTCAATAGATAGTATTGTGCAGTGGAGCATACAAGCAAGGCAAAATGCAGAAGATCCTCTTGGTCATCCACTGCATGCCAGTTTCTATTCCAGCCGTCTTTATATCTTGCCACTGGATCAAAGGGAATCAGGACAAGTCTGAAGTCACTCAATTCTCCCTTACTTAACTCCAGTTCATGCATAAGTCATATTATCATCTCATCTCACTGTTTACTCGTGAATTTAAATATGGTCTTTTTCTACAACCAGCATTTCTTCTAATAGTCATCTTTTATTAACTTCCTGATGATGTAAGTGAGTTAAGTTAGCAGCAAAGTGGTATGTGTGCTTGCCTATCATCAGTAGTCCTAAGTTCAAACCTCAGTGGTGATAAAACTGGAATTTGCCCCAGCCTCACAAAATTGACTAGTCACATCCTCCCTTCCTCCTTTCATTCACTTGAAATAGATATTCTATATCTGCAATGTTGACTCCTGTATAAACTTCATTCTGTTTTAGTTCCTCAGGGGCCCATAAAAGTTTAGCTTCCACTGTTGCTTCTCCCAGCCAGAAGATTTGCCTTGATATGACATGTACAGTCTTTGAATATATGATCTGTTTCTGGAGTGCCAATCTACATGTGCACAAGGCTGATTTGCCAATCTTACATTTTTTATACATATGGCACATAATCAATTGTGTTCTGTTCTGACACAATCATCCTGCCTTCTTGTGTTGTTCCCTGGCATGGAGCTACTAAAAGCAGAGGTTGCAACCCACAGGGAGGTCACTGTTGAAAGTAATGAGAACGAGAAAAGCAAATATTATTGTATATAATTATCATGCATATATTTATCACACATCATGTGTTGGCTGTGCATTGTCTCCCTGGATGGCAGGAGATGCCCATGTATTGCCCATGATGAGTCAAGCATGCAGATGTTATAGATGGTGTTACCTGTGGACAGAATTAACGCAGGTGACACCACAGTGAGACAGCATTATGACCCACAAGACTACCCGGTAAGGCAAACACAGATAAAAATGCATGGGCTGAAAGGAACAGATATCTCAGCTCTGCGGTAAACAAGACACAATTCAACCACAGTCCTACGCCAATGAAGAACAGACTATGCTGTATTATTAGAAGCTTTTATAACACATGCCCATAAACATCTCAATTAGTCATAGTTGCAATCTTTTAGCAGAGGAAAATCTGTTTGTAAGACAACAAAGATGTGGTTTCTCAGATCAATGTTGTGAACATCTTGGACTGCTAGAGTAACTAACAATAATTGCCATGAAAAGGCAAATAACTTATACAAATATAATAAGGTGACAAACAGTGTTCTTTGGTCATGTAATGAGAAGACAGGAATTGGAAAACTTTGTGATGACTGGATAGATTAGCAGTAGAAGAGACAGACCGAGAGAAATGATGTTGGATGAATTAGGATGAGGGTCTGGGGGGATAACAACAATAGAATTCACCCAGAACACCAGGCACCAAGAGCTGTGGAGATGCATGAAAGTCTAAGCCAAATGGCAGAGCACAAGATGATGATGAAGACATGGCACATAAAGGAAAGGTGAAAAATCAAATATGAAAGATATTCTGAATATGTGGTATAATTCCTCATTTTTGAAACTTTTTTTGTTTGTTCGCATATCCTTTACAGGACATCGCTGTCAACATCAGCATCTTTCAGTTGATTGTTGATTTCTTAGCAGGATTACGCTCAGTAGTGTGCCATTGCTTTCTGAGCGACCGGCTCACATACCCCATAAGTTACAGACACTGAGAGAACCGCTACCAATTCTTGTGCACGTCATGTTACTCATGAGAGTATATGGGATTACGGAGAAAGTCTTTTAAACTCTAGACCAGGGAGGCCGGCTTTTATGAAACTATCAACATAGAAATGAAGCAGTCAGCACAATGATAAAAAAATAAGAAATCAAACTGTTACAAGTCAGTGGTTCAAAACAGTTCATGAAAAATAAACCATGACAGTTTGCACCTACCTACTCTAATCTTATTGACCTGTGTTTGCAACTGCCCATGACTGGAACCAGGCGCTTGCACCTACAAAATACAGGACATCAAGTGGTGATAACACCTTAAGGATAATAACGGTCATTGTTGTATAATACATCTTTTGAGTTGTCTGCTCTTATACACTTTGTCTGATAACATTCAGACTCTACCAGGAGCTATCCTACCATCAGCAACATTCCTGGCATCAATGGACTATGCAAGCCCATCACCCACTTCACGGTAGAGATACAACAGCGAGGTTCACTCTTATACACTTTGTCTGGTCCCTATCCCATGACCTGCCTGACATGTCAGACTCGACCAGAAGCTATACTACCATCGATAAAACTCCTAGCATCAAATGGACCATTCATATACTTTAAGCCACAGTGCCGGGTGATGGATGATCAGACAGAACGAACGAATGAACTTTATTTTCAAAGGGTCACAAATTGGGCATGCAGGCCTGTCTTACAATCGGCCGTTCCAATCACTCATTTTTCATACATCAATTATCTGTTGTGCATGTTACATTCACATAGGGAAACAAATTCAAATGAAAATTGTGAACATAAACATTGCATACTGCCATGTTATGAGACAGACAGGCAGGCAGCCAGACACGCATACATATGCATAAAAAGATACATACCTGCAATCATACTTACATAATTTACACAAGCTCTCACCCAGTAAATAACACACAAATACACACTCCCTCGCATACACATATACTCACTCACAATCACAAAGTCACTAATAACACCCCCCCACCCCACACACACACACACACAGAAAGAGAGATTCAGACAGACAGACAGACATTCTCTCTTTCTCAATCTCTCACACAGAAAGACAGATGAGTAGGTATGTGGATGGGTAGGTAGGGAGGTAGAGAATGGTAAGAAGGTAGGTAGGTAGAGATAAACAAATAGGTAGGCAAGTAGGCAGACAGATAGATTGGATGGATGCATAGACAGGTCTATCATCCTGACTTTCATGTGCCCCTTTATCATCAAAGTTTGCTAGCTTTCATTAAGTTTTATGGAGCTAACATACTACTTCCTGTGGGTTATGATAAAGGGCTGACCTTTGACTACTGGTATTTCATCTCCCAGATATGTCCTGGCATGCGGAGACAGCAAGCACACCAGAAACATCATTATCATCATCATGTAGCCAGTCATTTGCCGAATGTTGCTCTCATCACAGCCCATCAGAAAGACTCTAGATCTTTTACCAGTTTCCCCAACTCAAGCATTTTTGTCCATGGTCCACCTTCATGTCGACTACTGCCTCTTCTTATAGCAACTAAGCCTTACATTTTTGTTATTTCTAACCACTGTAATGTTTCTTCTTCTTCTTCTGCGTTCATCCGGAGTTTTTTTTTTTTGGATGTGATTGCGTTGTGCCTGTTTACAGCAGAGCTGCGTTCTTGCGCCGTTAGGCTGACACATCCGACTTCCGTGGGCATTTGTTGACCGGGTTAACCTTCCCGGGGGTAATGTTTAATATGTCTAAAGTATTTTAGGTTTTCTAAGACATGATGATGCTTTTAAGCCAGTTTTCTTTGATGTTCACATCTGATAGAATGTCAGTATTTTTTATTCTGATTCATGGTATTGTTGGAATATTTCTGTAAAAGTTCATAAGCTTCAATTCTCTTCTTTAATGCAAAAATGACAGAAAACTGTGCAGTTCATACAGTAAACAAAATTGCAGATCTGCCATGAAAAGGCTAATAACTTATACAAATATAATAAGGTGACAAATAGTGTTCTTTGGTCATGTAATGAGAAGACAGGAATTGGAAAACCTTGTGATGGCTGGAAAGATTAGCAGTAGAAGAGACATACTGAGAGAAATGATGTTGGATGAATTAGGATGAGGGTCTGCAGGGATATCAACAATAGAATTCACCCAGACCACCAAGCACCAAGAGCTGTGGAGATGCATGAACGTCTATGCCAAATGGCAGAGCACATGATAATGATGAAGACATGGCACATAAAGGAACCTGACATTGCACATTGAACACTGCAGAACCTGAATCCAAGAGAATTAAAATAGTAGACCTGCAAGATGGACAAAGCACATTTAAATTCACACTGGGCATGACAATACATCAGGCAGGGAAAATGGTGGAAGACTGAC
Organism: Cepaea hortensis; assembly: GCA_963921405.1. Taxonomy (NCBI): domain Eukaryota; kingdom Metazoa; phylum Mollusca; class Gastropoda; order Stylommatophora; family Helicidae; genus Cepaea; species Cepaea hortensis. Next base: position 85,902,868 of record OY992885.1, read on the forward strand.
CGTCCTTCCAGTGGGCCATGCATGAGTGACTTTCTGCAAAGCACCTTCTACACGGTGATGATGATAATAATTATATAAAGTCAGGAGGTTGGCATGGCCAAATGGATTAGAGTGTTGACTCTTAAACTTCCAATGTGCTGATGGCAAGGTGGTGGGTTCAATCCCTACACCGGTCAGTTGGACTAAAATGTTGACTTCTCGTCCTTAACTTGGGGACGTAAATTACAAGTACCTCAGAAGTCGGAATGGGTTTGCCTGATGCGAAGGACACTGGTAATAGGGAAAACTAGCCCAGAGGCAAACATCAGTCCAGGAGTGGACTACGCTTGAGCTCAAAGCTAGCGAACAAATATTATATATATAATATATATATATATCTAAAGTAAACGCCACTTTTTCTTGTCTTGAGATATATTAGGCATATGGTGCCAGTCCCATATCTGTATAACTCAATCAGCATTTGATGGGTCAAGGTCTATGTCAGACAACAATGTCAGTTAGAAAACAGGTAAAGCACCCTTTAAATTGCCTTTAAGTGCAATGTGCAGATGGTACAAGCCTCATATTGTTATAGACCAAACAGCACTTGAGGACTGATGTGGTAAATGTCTCGACAGCTGCCTTGACTTCCCAAGACATTTGCTGGTGCCCATGTTAAACCAGATAGACCTGGAGCAACAGGTCCAGTTTAAAAATCCGCCCTGATGCGAATTTGATCCCATGACTATGAGGTTGGCAGGTCAGCATGATAATAATATTTTTTTTTAAGTTGTTGCATATCTTTTACAGGATGTAGCAGTCAACCCCACAATATTTTGGCTGTTCGTGATTCCTGGGCAAGTTTACGTTCAGTAGTTTGCCACTGCTTTCTGAACAAAGGCACCCATACCATTTCGTAACAAAACCTATGTATGCAGTATGCTGCCAAATCGCCCACCACTGTGTTTCTAATGGAGGTATATGGGATTATGAACTGCATCTGTAACCCCTCTGCTACCGACATGGTGATAATTATATAACACAAATTGCCTAAAACAAAACAACCACAATTAGAGAACAAATTACATTAAAATCCTTCATCAAGCGATCATAATTTCTCAGTTCTGCATCCTCAAAATCATCATCTTCATCATCATCATCATCAACGTAATCATCACCATAATCTAAAAAAAAAAAATAAGAAAATAAGAAAAAACAATATTAAAACAGATTTGCTGTTTACAGAATTTATATATTTCTTCATAAAGATGAATCTTACAACCCTGTTATAAGTTTAAACCTTATTTTAGGGAAAATAATAGGTTGATGTCCCCTTGAGATGTTTACATGCCATAAATATTCTATTGTTGGTAGTTCTAATTTTAACATTGTATCAGTCAGCAGCCATTACGACCTACTCTTTGAGACTTCCAACTGCTGAGGGATCTTTTAACATTTACCGCATGTGGACTTCCCGTTTATTCTCGCTCACCTGAGATGGCTAGACAATCTGATTCACTACAGTGAGATCTGAGGAGTGGGGATGGGGGGGAAAACCATTCTTGAGTTTTCTATTTTAAGTCATCATGGTCAAAATTTAGTTCCCGGCAAATTTATAGAGGAATATTTTGTTTAAAACAACGAAACCAGTCCCCAAGAATAATTAATGTTTATGATTAATCAATTAATACCCCTGCAAAATTTCACAAAAACTGTCTGTATGATTTTTATATAACTTACCAGTAATCAAAAATATAAAAACTGATGTTATGGTTTTCAAACAGGGTAAAATCTTGTGGATCTTGAATTAATAATGAAAATCTGGACCTTACTACAAGAAATACTGCAGATAAGAATTATTATATTCCATATTTACGGGTTTTACTTTATGGCAAATGGATCCAAGTCAGGCCTCTATGAGTGACAGACAGTCATGCTGAAGACCATGTCTGCAGAACCATCTCAGTAGAGGCAGCTTATCTCCTACCAGAACAACTCTGAGGATTAACCCAGCCTCATAAAATTGCTACCTGATCATTCTCAGAATATTCTGGAAATTATCTGGGAAAAACAAATGGTGAAGACATGGTCACCCAATATTACTGTGAGTATATGAACAAACCTTTTCTTGACTAGACAGGGAATTCTGGGTATTTGAACAAACCATTTCTTGACAGGATAAGAAAGTTTGAGAATATGATAAAGTCTGATTATATGAACAAAAATTTTCTTGACAGAGGTTGGATAGTATATGAACAAACCTTTTCTTGACTAGACAGGGAATGCTGAGTATATGAACAAATATTTTCTTAACAGGGATAAGAAAATTTGAGAATATTAACAAACCTTTTCTTGACAGGGATAAGAAAGTTTTAGTATATGAACAAACATTTCTTCAACAGGGATAAGAAAGTGTGAGTGTATGAACAAATATTCTCTCGAGAAGAGTAAGGGAAGTACGAACATTTTCCTGAGAAGAGTAAGGGAAGTTTGAGCTTGTGAACAAATATTCTCTTGACATGGGGGGGGGGGGGGGGGGGGGGGGCAATTTGAAAATTCCTAATACAACCAGGGAAAAGCAATCTAATTGTGGGAGCAAATTGGCTAAGATGATGATTAAGAATGTAGTAGACATGACACAACAAGCAAAATACAAGGATGAAACCCTATTACAACCAAGGGGCTAGAATACATACACAACATATCTTATATTTTACACAAAGTTAACTCACAAAGAGAACTGGTTACTTGCATCAAAAGAAGGCAGTCCACATTGTTTAGGCTTATCATGAGAAGGGGAACGCCGGGGTATGTCACAACAATGGGGAAGTTTGAAGGGAGGAGAGACATGTGGAGAGAGGGGTGGGGGAATAGAGAGAGAAAATGTTATGACAACATGGCATGGAGGATCAAATGTACCAGAAATGCTAGGCAGTACACGAGACAGAAGGCTGTCAACAGACATGATCACCAACATCGTATGGTATGGACTATAAGAAGAAGATATCTGAAAATGACCACATTCAAAAGCACTTACCATAATACTCTACATCCGCATTTTGCAACCTGTAAATTAGAAAACACATATTAAAAACACTGAATCCAGTAGTTCATTAAAACAAACAAAACTGTTGTAAATATATTATATACTTTGAAAGCAAAAGTAACTTAATGTTGAGGTAATGTAACCACCAAACATTTTCTGAATGTTAAGATAACCACAAGTTTCTCAATCTTGAGGGAACCACCAAATGTTTCTTAATGCTGAAATAATGTAATGACAAATGTTTCTGAATGTTGGTGGAACCACCAAAACATTTCGGAATTATGAGGTAAACATCACAAGTTTCTAAATGTTGAGATAACCAGAAAAAGTTTCTGAATGTTGAGATAACCAACAAACATTTCTGAATGTTGTTGTAAGGTGGCCGTGGTAGTGTAGTGGCTAGACATTCACCTGGTGGTCATTGATTCGTTCCGCAGCTGGACAGATTCAGATTTTGTTTAACCTGCGCTCACCAGCAACTTGTGTGATTCTTCTTCTTCTTCTTTCATTTGCTTTAAATTTGTCTATACCTGTAATGTTGCCTCTTGTATGAATTTCAATTATTTTTAGTTCATGCAGTGGTCCATATAGTATCTTCCAGTGTTGTTTCTCTAGGCCAGAAAGTTTGCCTAGATATGTTGTGATCTGCTGTCTGCAGAGCCAATCCACATGTGTACATGCCTGATTCACCAATTGTGAATTTTGTATACACGTGATTGCATAATCTATTGTGTCCTGTTCTGAAATGCAGAATAATGCTTTGTTTGGTCTGTCCATAAAATATTAATTGTCTTGAGCTGGTGTTGGTGGCTTTCTGATTGATTTGATCATTCTTGTCTTTTGGTGGTATTTAACAGGCACATCAGGCTGTTCTTCTATTGCTCCTTCCTTAGCGAGTCGATCAGCTCTCATTTATAGGTACGCTACAGTGAGATGGTATCCACTGCATGGTTATCTTACACTAGCTGTCTAGTAATTGTCTGTAGTACTGACAATTTCCCAGTCTCAAGTACTGATTTTGCATCTGTCAATAGAACCACAGGTTGTATACCATGATTGGTATTCAGTAATTTCTCTGCTGCTATCTTGATTGCCTGGATTTCAACATCATAGTTATGGCGGTACTTCCTGTTAGCTGGTGTGATGCTGACTACATCACCGACCGAGTGCTGATTGGTCTATACAAATATGTATCTAGCACCTTATACCTTATGTGCTTCACGACGTGTAAAAGGGACTTTTTCTTGTTTACTCCTATATGACATGATACTGCTTATGCACTCACTCTTTAACCATAACAACTAATGAACAAATATTTGTATAATATATATCTGAATATATGTTCTTCATAGCCAAGATTGCCAACTAACAGTATACCTCAACAAGCAATGATGTACAGACCAGACGAAGCAGAGGAAGAGGCCGGCCACGTAAGCGATGGATAGAGGGAATTGTGGAGATCATGGGAACCTCGATATACGAAGCCCATAAATGGGCACTCTCCCGCTGTTTATGCTTTACCTCAATACCGCAAGGTACAAGAGGAACCTGATGAGATGATGATAGCCAAGGCAGCATAGAGGCACTCTTGCTGCCAGCCTGGTGGACGAGGACATCAAATTCGCATGAAGGCTTTTTTTTTTTTTTTTAAACTGACTTGTACTTCCAAGTCAACCCAGCTTAAAATTACTACCAGGAAATGTCCTGGAAAGTCATGGTGGCCTGCGAGATATTGCCCACATCACCCTCCAAGTGCTGATTAGTATATAAAAATATGGGATTAGCACCATATGTCCAATACACCTCAAGGCAAGTAAAAAGGGTTATTAGGGTTCTTACTTTTTACATTGTTCATTCACTTTATTGGAATCATACATGCAGATCCAATGAAAGACGTGTGCAGTCCACAACATGTGGTTGTATTATAGTAAAGCTTATCATCTACTTCTAGTTTCTCGGTGATTTATTCATTACTTTTGACATTACTTTCATACCTGCTGCTGGTTTTCTCCTCCTCATTACTGTCAGCATCTGCATCATCAAACTGCCCCTCTTCATTGTGACCAAACTCTTCCTTTTTATGCTGTATTTGATGAGTCATTTTTATTTCACTGAGGAAATAAGTAATGTGTAAATTTAAATTATCATTTTATATTGTAAGCAAGTGTCTGCTTTGTGGTGAAGGGGTTACGGGCGCAGTTCGTAATCCTGCATACCCACGTTCGAAACACAGTTGCGGGTGATCTGGCAGCAGACTGTCTTGCGTTGGTTTTTGTATGAAATGGTATGGGTTCAGAAAGAAATGGCAATCTACTGAATATAAACTTGCCAAGAGATCACAAAAGACAAAATTCTGGTGTTGACTGCGAAATCCTGTAAAGGATATGCAACTAACTATAACTATATAGTTTAAGCAATCAGAAACAAGACCACATAAAAGATTATTGTTGTTTATTTTGTTTCACAGTAATATGTGGCATAGCGGTTACGATGTTTTTACATATTATTGGACATTGGTTTTATTCTTCAGTAAAGAAGGGGTTTTTCTTTTGTTGAATGTGAATTTTAAATCTCAGCCTGTACACAGTGACTTTCTGGACGAACGGCTTTTAATCCTCAGCTTTTCTAGCAATTGCCAGCAACGGTACACATTTCATGTAAGTTCTTTATTACCTGTTATTAAATGAAACAATGACCAAAACTACTGCCTGATTTTTAAAAAGTTAGTATCCTCTACAGGACACAGAAGTCAACAAGCAGCATTTTTTGGCTTTTTGTGATTTCTTGGCAAGTCTACATTTAACAGTTTGCCTTTGCTTTCTGAATGGCATACAGTTGTATACTCACAACATTGTATGAAAATCAATGCAAGATGGTCTACTGCCAAGTTGCCCGCAGCTGCGTTTCAAATACAGTATGTGGAATTACGAATTGCGTCCATAACCCCGTTGCCACAGAGCTTACCCAATTAAACTCTTCTATATTACTTATATGCTTGCACAAAAGTAGTTCTGTATTAAGTTAGGGTTAAAGTGGGTTGCTGGGCTCCCTGGCCAAGAGGTTAGCAGCTTTCTCCGTAACGCTGAATACTCTCGTGGTTGACATGAGAATTGGAAGTGGTTCGAGTCGCGCCAGTGACTTACGAGAGTATGGACCCGGTCGCTCAGAAAGCAATGACAAACTACTGAGCGTAATCTTGCCAAGAAATCAACATACAGCTGAAAGATGCTGATGTTGACAGCGATGTCCTATAAAGGATATGCATAAACTATAGATATAAAGAGGGTTACTGAGAACTGTATTTCCCCTAACACTAATACTGACATGCTTGCTTGCTTGTGTTCGTTGGCTTGAGCTCCAACGCGAAGTCCTGTATGTCGGATGAAGGCATCCTGTTGTCCAACATCAGTGTGATGTCATACAGGACATGAGTTTTGCGTGAGTATCCGTTGTCCCATGTCTGGCTTATTGGTGTGCTGACTGGTGGTTCCTCGCCGTACAGGCAGACACTCTCCGACTTCGGAGGAATCGGCGATCCTACTGACTTTAGCCAGGACCCCGAAGGGACCTGTTGCCCAGGACGCTCGACGAGGACGCGTCAATAGGTCTTGGCCAGTATATAACCCGGCCCTGGTGCCTTGGAAACACCTCTGCGTCCCTAATACTGACATGAGACACTGACCGATCACATCCCCCATCGATAGCCAACTGGTCTACTCCATAAATATCAAAAGGGGATTTGATAAACACGCCATATTATGTTCTGTTGGCCCGGCGGTCATGAATCCTCATCGATGTGGATTTTTAAAATTAGTTCAGCCCAGCCTAAAATTGGTACCAGAAAATGTAATGGGAAGAAATGCAGCCAACATGATAGTGACCACATCAGCCATCAAGTGGTGGTTGGTCTAAAGTATGTTACAGATTAGCACCATATACCTAATTAGCTTCAAGGCATGTACAAAGGTCCTGTACTTTACTTAGCACAAGTGAGAATATATCAAGAGATGGACGAACACCAAGATAACATCAAGAGATGGACGAACATCAAGATATCAAGAGATGGACGAACATCAATCTGACAGAATGTACAATCAAGGTGAGAGACAAACAGTGTTGGAGATCCATTGCAGCCAACCTTCATTGTTGTGACAGCACCTGATTGATTGACTTTATTTATCATACTATACCATATTCTTTGCAGGTGTTAGTAATAACTGATAAGCAGAATTATAAGAAATTGACATAAGAAAATGGCTAACGCAATTTAATAAGGTGGAACAGACTTTTTAACACAGCGTCCCTTAAACCTTTGCAATGAAGCCCCTCCCACTTTTTACTTGGCACCACCGACCCATTGGTTTATATCACTCGGATATGGGGTGTCACTTATCAGCTGTTGCACGTCTGAGTCTCAATCTCTGTCCTTCCTCACAGCTTAGATTATTGTTTCTTTTTTTGCATCGTATTTTTTTTCAATTTTTGGTAAAGAATTAGTTCCATTACATACAGACATTGTCATAAATGTTTCAGACCCATCTAATAGATCACACAATGAGAATCTGGACACAGTACATGGACTCAGTAGCACTTGCAAGGAACAAAAAAACTTTATTTTCTATGGGTTTATAATGCATATATTGTTTCTTTTGTTGTCTAAGATGAGATTCATAAGAGATGTATGAATTAAATAATGTATGAGAGCAGAGAGATAAGAAGGGCACAATGTCAGATGGGCCTGCGTGCCTAATTCTTAACCTTCTGAAAATAGCATTTGTTTGTTGTTCATTTAAGAAGGCTCAGACTGTCTTATTGGGTGGCACCATGAATCAGTCCAATCCTTTTCCTGCACTACCTTACCAATTTCACAGATATGTGTAACCATATATTCAGCCTCTGTCATCCACGTTCTGAACTGCCTTTCTTTCTTCAACCTGTGGCCTCTTCTTGTGTCATCAATTCAATGCCTCACACTGAGGCTCCTTGTCCACATCGACCCTAATAAGCCTCTAAGGTACATTTGTACCAGGAGAATCTTATGTCAAACTTAATCTTATGTCTATCATAAATGGACGCCACATCAAGTTTATGTGGCATGCACGTAAAATAGGCGTATCCTTATGCATCAAACAATTTTACAATTCAAATGCCATACATAATAATACATTCTTCAAACAGTTTGATGATTGTGTTCCGGGTCTGTTCCAGCTGTGTTACTGTTACTGTTAATATTATTATTATAATTTATTCTGCCAGCAATCCCAGACCTAAGTTAATCACTGAAATTGTTGATATAGTCTATATAATTATAATATAGATTATGAATACCATAATTTTATAACAATTACAATAAAAATGTGAATAATTAAATTAATTAACAATGAAAATGTTACAATCGTTTCATGATTCATGCATCACCGCTGTGTCAGTTTCGTTATTAATTTAAATTACTCATTAATTTTCAAGTTAAGAACTTACACTTACATTACAAAAATGTTATGAATAGTCCAGATATCACTATTCTATTACCGGTTAGCTTCGTTAGACTAACACCCCACGCAAGAAAACTTCTGAAGTAATGTATGAAGCAGCCTAAGACAACAGAGAGTGCATCCACATGGTTTCCTGAGTCTTGCAATGTTTACACGCAATTGTTGGCACTGCGTAAACTGGCTCTGTTATTTTACGACAACATTACGACATGTTTAAGAATGTAGTTTAGTTAAATTTAGTCCACGGATCAACAATACGGCGCGCGGGTGTAACCTATAATAAGTTAATAAGTACTCCTAACTCAAGCCTGAGTCCGGAGAATCTCAGCTCAGTGCACGAATTCCGTAGCACCGGCGAGGATCCTGAAATACTTTGGGTAGATTTTTACCTCGAAATTTTGCCCGGGCAGCGCCGTTTGGCTACTCTTTTTCGATTTCCAACTGCCAAGGGATTTTTTTTACGTGCGCAACAATGTCAATACAAGCCGATCTCCGTGGCCAAGGTTTTGCGAACGCGGTTCGTAAGCCGCTTACCAGGCTTCGAAACGCAGCCGCGGCCGATTTGTGCAGCAGACCGTGTCGCGTTGTGTGATAACGTGTTGGTATGGGAGCCAGTCGTTCAGAAAGCAATGGCAAACTAAAAAAAAATGTTTTGCGTATCCTTTACAGGACTTAGCTGTCAACAGCAGCATCTTTCAGCTGTCTGTTGATCTCTTGGCAAGATTACGCTCAGTAGTTTGCCATTGCTTTCTGAGCGGCCGGCTCAGTATCCGCAAGTCACGAGCGGGGGTCGAACCACCTCAGTTCTCGCTCCGCTGCGAGACTCTGCGTGATAAACGGGATTACAGAGAGAAAGTGTTGTAACCCCACAGCCAGAGAGACCGGCAATGGCAAACTACTGAACGTTAAAAACTAGCCTAGTACATCAACAGCAGCTGAAAAATGCTGGTGTTGACTGCAACGTCTTGCAAGGGATATGCAACATTTAAAAAAAAAAAAAAAAATACAGTACATACGGGCGTCCGATCTCACTACCCAGAGACCAGGGGAAATTTTGTTACGTGAAAAACATCCTGGCTCGCCGAGGCTTGATCCCGAGACCTCCAGCACTCGAGGCGGACACCATACCCCGAGACCACTCAGAACTCTTATGAGAAGAGCTATGCAGGGAGCCAAAAAAGAATAGTCAACGAACACAGATCTGATGTGGTCGACTTCTACACGCTGAGGCATATCCTGGGGCGATTATCCAAGCACTTATCATACTATGGGCCTGTGTGCAATGAGAATAACCTGACGACTAAACAACTAAGAATGATAAAAGTACCTTGGACATATAGAATAATGAAGATATCTTAAGAGAAGTTAATATACAAAGAGATGATTACTCGCATCAGAAGAAGTTAGTCCACATTCTCTGGGCATGGCATGATAAGGCGACAGCTGGTGTTTGTCTTGCCGTAGGAGAAGTTGAAAGAGAGTTGATGCAGGGGGAGACTATGAGAGAATTGAACATTGTTACACCTTGGCATGGAGAAACAACGGTATCAGAAATAATTGGCAGTATACGAGACAGGAGGCTGAGGACAAACATGAGGACCAACGTCACACGGCATGGACTATAACTATAAGAAGACATTTACTCTCCGTCTTCATAAAATAAGAACTATACAGAATAAAGAAAGCACAGTTGATGATCAGGATACACTGAAAAATTATTTGATGATTAAAAATTCTATACAGAATAAAGAAAGCACAGTTGATGATCAGGATACACTGAAGAATTATTTGATGATTAAAAATTCCTTGCATGTCAGTTTACAGGACGTTGCAATCAACCCCAGCATTTACTAACTGTTTGTGCTTGCTTGCTTGTGTTCGTTGGCTTGAGCTCCAACGCGAAGTCCTGTATGTCGGATGAAGGCATCCTGTTGTCCAACATCAGTGTGATGTCATACAGGACCTGAGGTTTGCGTGAGTATCCGTTGTCCCATGTCTGGCTTATTGGTGTGCAGACTGGTGGTTCCTCGCCGTACAGGCAGACACTCCAACTTCGGAGGAATCGGCGATCCTACTGACTTTAGCCAGGACCCCGAAGGGACCTGTTGCCCAGGACGCTCGACGAGGACGCGTCAATAGGTCTTGGCCAGTATATAACCCGGCCCTGGTGCCTTGGAAACACCTCTGCGTCCCTAACTGTTTGTGATTTACTTGGCAATCTTAGCTCAGTAGTTTACCATTGCTTTCTGAACGGCCGAATAAATAAATTAAGAAAATGATAATCCAATCTCTGTTTGTGAAACCTCACTTTAAAAGGCGAAATAATACACATAATTAGGTCGCTATAGATTATACTAAGGCATTTGATAAAGTAAAACATGATGAACTGATTAAAATGTTGGAAGATATCAACACTGATGGAAAAGATTTAAGAATATTTACTGGAACCAAGTAGCAGCAATTAAAATGGGAAATAAAGAGGGTAGTTACGAACAGATAAAGCTAGGAGTACGACAAGGGTATGTCTTGTCACCAGATCTTTTCTCCCTTTATAGCGAAGTAATAATGAGAGGGATCAAAGAGATGCCAGGAATACTAGTTGGAGGTTATAATATAAATAATATACGCTATGCAGATGACACAGTATTGGTGGCGGATAATTCAACAGACCTACAACAATTATTAGACGTTGTAGTAACAGAGAGTGCAAGGAAAGGACTCTCCTTGAATATCAAGAAAACAGTAACAATGGTAATATCAAAGAAAATGGTGACACCAAAATGTGACATAGAAATAGAAGGGAAAATCCTTAACCAAGTTGATAATTTTAGATACCTAGGGGCATTTATAACATCAGATGGAAGATGTACAACAGAGATTAGGAGCAGAATAGGGCAGGCAAAAGCCGCATTTCAGAAAATGAAGAGTATCTTATGCAATAAGTCACTATCACTGAATGTAAGAAAGAGAGTGATGAAATGCTATGTAGAACCAGTTTTGCTGTATGGCAGTGAATCTTGGAATGTAAATGAACAAATTAAGAAGAAATTAGAAGCAAAAGAGATGTGGTTCCTGAGACGAATGTTGCGAATTCCTTGGACTGCCAAAGTAACTAACGACGACTGCCTGAAACAGGCTAACGAAACTAGAACATTATATACAACAATAAGACAGAGACAAACAGCTTTCCTCGGTCATGTGATGAGAAGAGAGGCATTGGAGAACATCGTAACAACTGGAAAGATCGAGGGGAAGAGAGGCAGAGGTAGACCAAGAGAAGTGATGCTGGATGGATTGAGACGGTGGCATGGAGGAATATCAGCAGCAGAGTTGATCCAGAAAACCAAAGACCGAGATCTATGGAGAGCCATGAACGCCTACGCCAGCCGGCACGGCACTTGATGATGATGATGATTGCCGTATGGGTCGGAACACAGGGATAAATTGCAATAATTACTAATAAAGATTAAATAACCATCAGCTGGTGATTGCGCAGAATAAGACTAAAATGTAGATGCGAAGTAGAGACAGATATGAATAATCTCATCTCAACTCATCTTATCTCATCATGTTCCTCTTGTACCCTGTGGTGTTGAGGTGAAGTATAAACAGCGGAAGAGTGCCCGCTTATGGGCTTCATGTATCGATATTCCCATAGACTCTGTTATTCCCTGCGTCCATCGTTTACGTGGTCGGTCTCTTCCTCTGCTTCCCTCTGGTCTGTCCATCATTGCTTGTTGTCGTATACTGTTAGTTGGTAATCTACTTGCATGGCCAAACCATTTAACTTGCTGCTTTCTAATAAAATCTAGTGCTACTATAACCCCCACTTTAGTCCTGATTTGTTCATTTCTGATCTTATCTCTTCTTGACACATTGAGTATTATTCTCAGGAATCTCATTTCTGTTGTTGTGATTTTTCTTTTCTCTTTTTCTGTCATTGTCCATGTTCGGCATTGGTAGCATAGAGTTGGTAGGAAGATTGTGTTGTAAAGTGCTTTCTTAGTAGTTATTGATACATGTTTGTTCTTTAGTATTGGTGCCATTTGTCCAATGAGCTGGTTTGCCATTTAATGATATTATACTTCCTAGGTACTTGAAACTCTTTACTTCTTTCAAGGGATGTTCGTTTAGGTGAATCGTTGTTGCTTTTTCTTCTTTAAATATTGAGCACAACCCACTACTGGCAACGCCGATTGCATTCTGACATGAACCTAAGGCCTATCCACGTCAATATGGAAGCACTATACTCGAGTTTCGCCCTCATTTGAGCTCATCAGTAGTGCATATCCCTGACCGGATCCGGAAACAGTCCCGGATCACGCGTGTGAAGCGGGTGTGTAACCACGCGGCACACACTGGACACACCAAATTATCACAACAGAATACCACAACGCTACCCATCGTAGGCTATGCTCATCGTAGGCTTTTCTTCTTTAGTTGTAGTCAATATCTTTGTTTTACTTGTGCTAATTTTCATGTTATGTTCCCTACACATTTCGTTTAGACTATTCATGTGGTCTTGTAATTCAGCTTCTGATTTTGCTATTAGTGCTTGGTCGTCCGCAAACAGGAGTTTTCTAATGGTTAGATTTGCAGATGGTTCTTCTTTTGTGTTCTCGTCATGAAATGTTCTTGCCGTCTCTGCTTGGCTTGTTTCTTTACATATGTTGTCTATATATGTTATAAACAAGAGAGGGGGCAGGATACAACCTTATCGTACTCCGGATCTTATGGTGAAGGGTTCTGGGTGTCCTCCAGTTGTTCTCACTAAAGTGTGGACTGCGCCTGGCCCTGCAACCAGCAGGGTTAGGACCGGCTAGCCTCTCCCAGGAGGGGTGAAAAGTGAAAATTAGTAGCCCGTCGATGACCCGCAGACTACACAAGTCAACGCCACCCCCACGTGGTGCAGACTGGGAAACCATGACCGCGAGGTCATGGACTAACGGGGATATGGCTCGCCATAGGGGACGGACTCCCTATGGTCAGATTTTTGTCCTAAACCTGCGACTAGCCTAGCAAGCCGGCAGGGGATCTTCATACTGCTCGTAGAAAAACTAAGAAGATATGAATAATATGGGGATGAAATAGAGGGAGCTGCAGGAAATGACAACAGGTAGGAGTTGGTTGTGGGCCTATGCTTCACTGGGGGATAGAAGGCGGTAGCAGGAAATTACTAAAGGTAGGAGTTAGTTGTAGGCCTATGCTTCATGAGGCGGGGAGAGGGGAATAGAAGGCGGTAGCAGGAAATGACTGTAGGCAGTAGCTGATTGTGGGCCTGTGCTTCACAAAGCGAGAGTGGGGGGGGGGGGGGAAATAGAAGGCGGCAACAGGAAATGACAATAGGTGGGAGTTGGTTGTGAACCTATTCTTCATGGGGGATAGAAGGCAGTAGCAGGAAATGATCATGGGTAGGAGTTGGTTGTTGGCCTATGCTTCACGGGGTCGGGGGGGGGGGGAGTTATAGAAGGCGGTAGCAGGAAATGACAATAAGTGTGGGCCTATGCTTCATGGGAGGATAGAAGGCAGCAGCTGGAAAATTGATGCCTACCACCATTGTCGCGACCTGTGTAAGGAACACAGCTAACGGCAACGCTTCCACCATATAACACTAGTTTCAGTTTGTATTTTCTGTTTCTTAAGTCTGCGCGTGTTTTATCACTGCATGTTGCACACAAAAATATTTCCCTGATATTTATATTTAATATATATCGACACATATATCGCCGGCTCCATGGCCGAGGAGTTAGCAGCTTTCTCCGCTAACCTCGAATACTCTCGTCACGTGACGCGACGAGAATTAGCAGTGGTTCGAATCGCAAAAGTGACTTATGAGAGTATGGAGCCGGTCGATTAGAAAGTCGTGGCGTGCTGATGAGCGTAATCTAGCCTAGGAATCAACATACAGCTGAAAGATGCATATCCTGAAATAGGATGGAAACGCGGAAAAAAAAAAAAATATCGACACACTGGGGTAGTGAACGTCTGTCACAATTTCTCGATATACCGAATGGAAGTTTCGAAATCAGCCGCGGGTGATTTGGAAGTATACCGCATTGTGTTAATTTCGATGGTATGAGTATGAGCGTTGGTATTTCAGAAAGCAATAACGGACAACTGAACGTAAAAATTACCTTGTAAATCTTAAACATCGAAAACCATTGCAACATCTGGTAAAGAACATGTAACTTATTTCTTTGACGCACACTTGGAAGTAATAGCCTACAATTCATTTAATTAAAATGGTATTTAAAATAGAATGTAGGTGCGCTAGTAAAATTAATTTGTTTTTACATTACGCACCTGCATGGTTGGGTAGATTTTGAAAATTGCAATCCACTGATATTTTATTCAAGTCTCTTCGTCAAGTTCCACTCTGTGGCGAAGGGGTCTCGAATGCAATTCGTAATCCCGCATATCGTGTTAGAAACATAGCCGCTGGCGATTTGGAAGCATACCGCCTTGCGTTGGTTTCCATACAAAGTATGAGTGTCGGTTGTTCAGAAAACAATGGCAAACTACTAAATGTAAAACTTGCCCAGGAGTACAAACAGCTTAAAAAAATGGAGTTTACTGCTACGTCATGTAAAGGATACCAACATGCAACTAACTTTAACGTCATTTCCAAGCTGAGGTTGGTTAATGACATAATGATAATGAATGTTGTTTGTGTGTAAATTTGTTCATTTAGAAACTTCCCAATAAATGCGCACTAGAAGCCTCCAAATCTTCGTCCTCATTGCCACGGACAAGAGAGGTAGAAGACAGAAAAAGATTTACGTGAAAAGCTTAAAAGCTGAGCAACAAATAATAATATAACTAACTTATAATATAAGTTATAAGTTTAAGCAACACCAACTTCGTGTCACTGTCTAATTGGACGGTAAAGGAACAGCTCATCTATCGTTGTTTACCAGGCCGGAGTCACCGCAACATGGCGCCCAGTAAAGGAGTTTTACTGGCACACACAGACTTTCCGTTGTACACGGTCCGTTCTCTGGATGAGAGGCATTTTCTTGTTGCCGGTGGAGGGGGGCAAGTAAAGACAGGCGTTGCAAATGCTATCGTAAGTTGATAATAACATGTCACCGCGATTTTTCTGTCGTATTTCCTTTCCTTTAGGACACCCGCACATTTTCTGTTTCATGGGATGGTGACACACACATCACAATCATCACGCTTCATTGACACAGTACACCGACGCTCAGTGTCAGTGACTCAGTCGCAGCGACTGTGACACAACGAACGACACACACTTACTGTACTTACACCTGGAAGCAATACAATTTCATTGTAGATTCTGTAAGAAAATGTTCAGATTATGTTTTTCTTAAAATTATGAAACACTGTTTCAAACACTAGCTCAAGCTGGATAGCTCTTGAAATATGCAATCAAAAGACATCTAATTTTAAACCACTTCTTCAAATCACGACCGAGGTGTTGATGTTTTTTTTTTTTTTTCTGCGTTAACCCGCTTTGAACTCAAGCTTAGTCCACACACCTGCTACTACTTCTTGTGCACCAGAATGATTTTTGGGTGTGGATTAGCTGATTAACTTTCACCATTACCAGTGTCCCTCGCCATCAGGGGAACCCGGCACTCTTCCGACAGACGGGTCTAAATAGTTCTGCAGTGAATAAGTGATTAGGGTTAGGGTTAGTGTTAGTGTTAGTTATATAAAATTATTCACTGCAGAACTATTTAGACCCGTCTGTCGGAAGAGTGCCGGGGAACCCACTTGATTTCTGAGGAATTTGTAATTTACATCCCCAAGTCAAGGACGAGAAGTCAACATTTTATTACAACTGACCAGTGTAGGGGTTGAATCTGCTACCTCAGCATCAGCACACTGGAAGTTTAACTCATTAAGTGCCTTGGGCTGATAAATAGTCTTATTCAAACTTCCCATAACTTCCATGGGCTTATAAATCAAACTATTCTTAAAATATGAATACAGTAGTTGTTCCTTTGCAACCCCCTTTAATTTGATAGATAATACAACATGTCTGCTACCATATCAACAGCTTTTAAATCATAACTGTGACACACCCCTACTTAGAGGTGTTCAGCCATATCTTTCAGCTGAGAGCCTTAGAGAATGTGTCCGGACCAAGAATTTCTGCCTTTGTACACCTGATTTGAGTCTACCTGCAGAGCAGCAGGTTGTGTCTCTCTTAGTCTGGCCCCTAACACAAGTCCTGTCCGACACATAGTTGTAATTGGGACATGCAAGCCCTCCCCCACCCCCCAACACGTAAGGCCATGCGATCAGCACATAGTTATTCAGAGTCACCAGTAGGAACGCCGCGCCCCACGAAGGACAATGATGATTGGTTTTTAACTAATAAAAGTGCTCTTTCCACGAGGGTCGGAGCTTGGTAAGCATGTATTAGCTCTAGAATTGGCACAGTTATCCAAGTAGGATCGCATAATCTAAGGAACCTCGACTGATTTAATGAGCCATTTGCGGTTTCACCATGAGACAGTGTGAACTTAGACATGCATGGCTTAATCTTTGAGACAAGCATATGACTACTGGCAGGATCAACCAGATATCTATTGGACAGATAGACTATTCACGCACATGCAGGTCAAGAGTAGCATCGCTAAAGCACGCCTTCCTGGTACCCGGCAATACATGCAAAACCACTGGACGCCTACCGACAGTCGTACAAATTTGCTCAAACCATGACTCTAGCTTCACGATGCGGTTACATTCTTGAAACGCCTGCCTCGCTAACTTGCGTTGGCTGGGAAGATCCCAATTTGATGCACCTCACACAGACATCCGAGACAACGAACGCTAGATGCGGGACTGATCTTGCGAACCAGACCAGCCCTCACGTGATTGGTTCAAATTGTATACAAGTAAAGAAATGCAAGTTATTTTGAAAAGATGGAGGGGTGATGTGAACAAACCAATTCAGTGATGAATCCTGGGATGGCCAATGTATTGCGGTTCTCTTTGAACAATGCCATTGAGAAAGCTGACCTACCTATCATATCATGAAAGTGACAGAACTAATAGAAGTGAGAGGCTAAGATATCTATCTATGTGTGATATGTGATTTTAGTCTGCAGTTTAACTATCATGTCTTACTTACTTTACTTATTCAAAGGTGCCTTTGTGCTTGTCACCTGACTGTTAAATATCAGAGTTTCACAACCATTTGTTGCATGCTCTTGGTATTCTGACTTTTGTTGTTCTATCTGTTCCAACCTATTCAGGTTTTGGTTGCTTTAGTTTTTGCAGAGTAATGTGTGTTAATTCTTAGTCTGTTAACCCCTTTAATCCTTCACTATCATCATGTGCCTTGCAGCATAGCATAGGTGTTCATGTCTCTCCACAGATCTTGATCCATGTTGTTCTGGATCAATACTATTTAATCCTTAGCTCTTTTAAAAAGCTACCATTAACACCAGTATTGTTTCATGTGCCTTAACATAATAACACTGGAAGCATTTTCCTTAGAATTCATTCATTCATTCATTCAGTAGCATGTCCTTTGCAGAACCTCGCTCCCATAACAACCTTCCAGAAAACCTCTCGATCATAAGCAAGATGTCCCATGTCCGATACACCCATCTGGAGATCAATTGCCACATCCTGCACACATCTTCTCTTTGGCCTTCCTCTTCCTCTCTTCCCAGGCATATACCCCTCCATTGTTGTTCTCTCCAAACTTTCGTGACGTTTCAAGTGACCAAAATATTTCAATTTTCTTTGTTTTATCGTCTTTAATAGCCAACCTTCTTCAGTATTTAGCTCTTGAAGTATTGATGCATTTGTTCTTTTCTTTACCCAGATATTCTTAGAACTCGTCTATAACATTTATATTCAAAGGCATTTATGCACTGCTCAGCTTGTTTAGTAAGTGTCCAGGTCTCACAGGCATATGTTGCAATGGGAAAGATGCATGCTCTTAAAAATCTAATTTTTGTAGTTCTGTCTGTCCCATTCCATAATTTATTCAGTTGTTTTAGTCTTTGATAGTCTTCGCCTTTTGATAGTCGTAATTTAATTTCTTTCATTGTGTCACCGTTGTTGGTAATCAATGACCCAAGATATTCAAAATTTTCCAGCACCTCCAATTTTTCCTCATTAACATATATTTCTTTCTCCATAGTAGTTTTATCTGTATGCATTATCTTTGTTTTTGCAATGTTAAGATACAAGTTGTGATTTTCACTATTCAATTGGGTTGAGGCTGTTAGGTTTTCTATACCAGTCTGTGTTGTGGATAGCAATACTGTATCATCAGTACCGAATCTCTGGTATGTCAAGACCACCGATATTTAGGGCATCATATAGCTCCCTATTTATATCATCTCTTACATTTCTCATTATATTTTCGTCGTACAGGTTAAACAAAAAGGGGGACAGCACACATCCTTGACGGACTCCTTGCTTGATGTCAAACCAATCTGATGTCTCGCCATCTATTCTAACCGCTGCTTGTTGGTCTAGATAGAGCATTCTTATGAGTTGTACTACATGTGATGGAAAGCCCATATTCCTCATGATTTCTCAAAGTTTCTGATGTTTTACACAGTCAAATGCCTTTGAATAATCCACAAAACATGAGAATAAGTTTACATTAAATTCTCTGCACTTCTCTATTATTAAATGCATAATTACCTTAATCTTATCCACATGCTTGCAGGAAATCTATGAGCTGGTAATCACCAAGGATGGTGTGACCGGCTCAAGCATTGCCCGACATGATACTGAGCCGCACGCTGTGATGAATAGCTCGTCTTATTATGATGGTCGAAATCATCACCTGGCTACCGGACAAGATGAATTTTGTCGCACTTATTCCATAAAATATAAAGTAGTTACTCCAAACAAGACAGATTCAGGTCAGTTTATTTTATGTATTATTTACTGTCTGTGTTTATAGATTGAATGTGTATGTAAGACATCATCATCATGTACCTTGCCAGCTGGTGTAAGCATTCAGATCTCTCCACAGATCTTGGTCCCTGGTGCCCTGGATCGACTCTGCTGATGATATTCCTTCATGCCACCGTATCAGTCCATCCAGCATCATTTCTCTTGATCTGCCTCTGCCTCTTCTTTCACTGATTTGTTCAGTTGTCACATGTTTTCCATTGCCTCTCTTCTCTTTTTCTGACAGAAATGCTTTCTTATAGTTGTGTAATGTTCTACTTTCATTAACCTTTTTTTTTTCCAGGCAATTCTTGCTAGTTACTTTGGCAGTTCAAGGTATTTAGATTTTCAAACAGTAGATTAAATGTCATAATTTCATCAAGTCTGTGGCCCAGTACATCTAAAAGGCTGTTCTAAAAGGTCTGTCTTTCCAAGCCTTTGACTGCCCCAAGTATACCTGCATGAAGAAGAATAACAGGAAAAACAAGAAGTGGAGAAAACCGATTTTGCAAGAACTTGTTCACATAACGAACATAACGAAGGACATTGCCTTTATCAGTAAACCTAAACAGCAGACAAAAACAAAAGGACACTAAAATTAAGGCATATGATATCATTAAGTGAAATGTTTTGTCACTGTTTCGCCAAGCCTGTGACTCAGTGCATCCAACTTCGACAAGTATTGCTTTTTCATATTTGCTTTCCCTGCCAGCTCTGTGGCAAAGGGGTTATGAACGTAGTTCGTAATCCCGCACACTGCATTCAAAACATAGCTGTGGGTGATTTGGCAGCAGATCCCCTTGCATTGGTTTTTATAAAATTGTATGAGTGCAAGTCATTCAGAAAGCAGTAGCAAACTGAACATAAACTTGCCAAGAAATCGCAAACAGCCAAAAAATGCTGGGTTTGACTGTGACATCCTGTAAAAGGATATGCAACTAACTAACATTCCCTAGTCTTTGACTGTCTCCAGTCTCCCTACAAGGAGGCAGGTTTGTGTATCACTTCAGCTGGTTCATATTCCTTGGCATGTATCTCATGGGAGACCGTACAGTAGCTGCACTGCCTTTGGATTATCTCTTGGGGTCTTTGAAATGCCCAAGCCCCTCTACAGCTACAAGATACACAACAGTGGGGAAATTAAGGCGTATGTAAATATATACAATAAGAAATGATGCAATAGAATTGGTTTTTTTAAGTTTTTTGATTTCTCTAAAAGACTAGACTGTAATTCTTAAGTCCACCAAAGAAGCAAAGAATCACGACATTGTACCCTATCAAGCATGTCTAAAGAGGCTACTACGGAGGTTTGGTCATTGCTGGCAATCGCTGTCTCTAAAATCTGTGTGTGGAGTGTCTTGAAAACAACCCTCCAAGCCAGCTCAAGGTGGTGGGGAAGAGCTTCGTCCAAACATCTAATCAGATAGCAGATAGGTCTGAGATGTGATGCATTATTATTTGCTGAAGAACATTTGCAGGAACACTGAGGTTCAAACTTAACTGATTTGAAGAGAATTGTTGCATTTAGGGGACAGTGGTGTGGCATAATCAGATGCCTTCAACCCTTCAACACCCGTTTTTGGAATTACTAACCAATTGATGATCAATCAATCATGTGCCATGCCGGAAAGCGTGGGCAGTCATGACTCGCCATTTCACTCGATCACCAGAGTCGTGGATCAGCTCAGTGTTCCTGTCTCGTCCATGCCATGTGGCCAAGCCATCCAGGTATTTTCCTCTTAGTCTTCCTCTTGGTCTGTTCCCTTTGATCTTGCCAGTTGTCACTAAGTTCTCCAATCCATTTCTTTTCATAACATGTCCAAAAAATTTTGACTGTCTACGTCTAATTTCTCTAGTCAATTTACAATTTTCATTTGTCTCCTGTAGTACTTGGTCACTCTATTGATGATGACAGCTGCAAAATAAATTGGAAGCTAAAAGATTGTTTTAATCCTATTCAGTCATTCCTGTTTTCCCATGCGTTTTTATATCTCATATATTTAAAACTTTTTACTATTCCATTTCCTCAAAATGTGTAGATGGGTCCTCGGCTATTTAAAAAAAATCCCAGCAGCTGTTAGTTTTTTGTGATTAACTAGACAACTTCATGCCCAATGGTTTGCCAATGTTTTCTAAACAAGAAGTCAACATTTAAACCCAAATGGCTGGCTTGTGGAACAAACCCACTACACCACCATTAGATAAGAAGGTTTAAGCATGTTAAACCTCTCAGCCACGTTGACCTACCCTCAGCTACTATTACCATACTACTTTTGCATTTAGTTCATCACTGATAATTCATTTATCAGCTGCATGTACTAGATATTTTAGCTTCTATCTTCTTGACATTCTGGGAACAAGTCAACATAAACTGTGAATCCCAGGTGTCAGTTTTCCATTTTTCATGTTTGACATTCTCATGGAACTTAGCTGTACTCACCTAGTCAGACCATTGCTAGTTTCATCAAGTCACTAACTTGGCTTTTATCTCTTTGAACCATGGCCATCCATCCAATATAAAAAAGTTAGTTGCATATCCTTTACAGGACATAGCAGTCAACACCAGCATTTTTTGCCTGTACGTGATTCCTGGGCAGGTTAATGTTCAGTTGCTTGCCATTGCTCTCGGAACGATCAGCACCCATAATATTTCATTAAAATCCAACTCAAGGCGGTATGCTACCAATCATCCAATCATCTGCAGCCATGTTTCGAGCGCGGTATGCGGGATTATGAACTGTGTTCATAACCCCTTTGCCACGGTGATCACCCAATAGAACCCCCATTTTCTTGGCCTCCTGAGTACATCAGTGATCTGAATGCTTTCAATTAAACAGGGACGGCTGATGGTGCCAGGAAACGAAAACAGGAGAACTCTAGTCCCTCAGCAAATTCTGTTGTTGGTGATGGTGTGGACAATAAGCGACTGACATTCCAGATAGAAGAGACAGGCTGTGTGGCTACAGACTTTTCCTCAGATGGGGGTTTTCAGAAATGTGTTAGGTTTTCATCAGACTTCAAATATCTGGCCACAGGTGGAGCAGATGGCTTTCTGAGACTGTGGAAGGTAAGAAACTGTTGAAGAATTAAATAAAAGTTTTGCCTCATGTGCTGTGCTCTTCTGCTGCAAATATGGCATAATTATTCAGTCTAATCTCTTGTAAGTAAAGTTAAGGACCATTTTACATACCTTGACCCTAGAACTACCATGGGGTCCAAATGGACCCCAGTGTCAACTTTTACTTTCACTATTTTTTTTTAAATTTGCTTTACTAGTTTTGATATTTGATGACATTGTTAGCAATATATTCCCCAAAAACATGCTAACATATTTTAAAAAATCTTTAAAATATATGTTTAATAAAAAATATTAAGTGGTAACCATTGTTGCTAAAGTTTAGTTTAGTTTAGTCGATGGATCAACATCACGGCACACGGATGTAATCCATAAGTGCTCCGTTCTCCTCCTAACTCAAACCTGAGTTTGGAGAAACTCACCTCAGTGCATGAACTTTGTAGCACCGGCGAGGATCCTGAAATACTATGGGTAGATTTTTAACTCGAAATTTTGCCCGGGCAGCTCCGTTAGGCTACTCTTTTTCGATTTCCAGCTGCCAAGGGATTTTTTATGTGCGAACAATACACACGGGCATCGGATCTCACAACCCAGAGACCAGGGGAAATTTTATTACTAGAGGTTCACGTGAAATAATCCCTGTCCTCACCGGGGCTTGAACCCGGGACCTCCAGCTCTCGAGGCAGACACCGAACCTCGAGACCACACAGTCCCCCTGTTGCTAAAAGATCCTGGTATTTCTAGGGTTAAGGCACACAGGGCATATTTTGCTAAACCCATATGTTTCGTAGACAGTTCAGCACTCAGTGGGTAATATGGTCAGTTTCATGCAGGCCACCTTTGCTTCTTCAGACATTTCTTGGTGATCATTTCCGTCTGGATTGACCTGAGAGCCTAGGTCAATTTTAATAATTTGAATCCGCCCAGATGTGTGGATTGAAGCCATGACCAGCATGCCAGCAGGCGAACATCAATTGATTTCTTGATGTGTGTCATGTGTGATTGTGCTTCATTTGTTTGTCAGTGTGTACTAAAGAAATTTGACAACATATATTTGTTTTATACAATGTTTGTTTTTGGCCCCTGTGAATGTAATCACAACAACAGAAATGAGATTCCTGAGAAGAATACTCTTATGTATCAAGAAGAGATAAGATCAGAAATGAAGAAATCAGGACTAAAGATTACGCAACCACATGTATACAAAATTCAAGATTGGTGAAACAGCCATGTGCACATGTGGATTGGCGTCGCAGACAGCAGAGCACATACTCCAAGACTGCCCAAAATATAACATATCTAGGCAAACCTTCTGGCCTAGAGAGACGACAGTGGAAGATAAACTCTATGGACCGCTGTGTGAACTGAAAAAGACAGTTAAATTCATACACGAGACAGCATTGTAGTTATAGACATTTTAAGCGAACGAAAGAAGAAGAAGAAGGACTCAAGTGGGGGTTATATCTGCACTCGATTTCATTAGAAGGCAGCAAGTCAAATGGTTTGGCCATGCAAGTAGGTTACCAACTAACTATACCACAACAAGCAGTGATGTACAGACCAGAGGAAGCAGAGGAAGAGGCTGACCACGTACACGATGGATGCAGGGAGTAACAGAGTCCATGGGAATATCAATACATGAAGCCCATAAGTGAGCATTCTCCCGCTGTTTATACATCACCTCGACACCGCAAAGTACAAGAGGAGCATGATGAGATGAGATGAATGTAATACTTCTGTGATTTTATTGTTGTCAGCTAGCATTTTTCCAAAAAAAGTATTTCCCCACATAAAAGAATACTAAAGCAATGTGAGGGTCACAGGACCACAATACAGAAAATTTAATTGATCATATGTGTATTTTTATTTTGTTCCCTAATAAAACATTTGTATTATGCGGTCTGCTGCCAAATTGCCTGCAGCTGTGTTTCGAACATGGTATGCAGGATTATGAATTGCATTGGTAACCTCTTCACCACAGCAAAGAAATAAAATGATGCTAAAAAACATGGAGAAAATGCAGAGATTAATAATACGGGAAGGACATGGAGAGAGCTGCAGGAGATGGCAAATGATAGGAAGGCTTGGCATGAGGTTTTTGGTGGCCTATTCTCCATTGGGGGAGAAGCCAAAAGCAGAAGAGGAGGAAGAATTTTTCATGATATTTTCTATTGTTTTTGGCAGTACCCAGAGCTAGTAAAAGTTTGGGAGGTTAAAGCACACACTAATGAAGTTGATGATCTGGATTTCTCTCCTTCTGGCACACAGGTTAGTGTTTTGCTTTTGATTTCTGTGTTTGATGAATGAAGTGTATGGTTACTTTGAGAGGCAGATTAAAAGGTTGATTGATGTGATTGTTATATTTGGAAGATTAATCCTTTGACACTAAAATCTTAATATATTTTGCCTGATTTATCTATACATTCTAAGCGTGCATTTTCAAACTATATGTGGCTGAATCTTATATTAATAATAGAAGGATTAAATTAATGACCAACCGTGGTTTTTATTTATTTAAATGAAATGATGGGACAGTCAAACACAGAAATGTTTACATCTTGTGGTGTAAGTGAAATGACATCTTGATGAATTTTGCAGTAGATGAGACAAACAGAAACACTCTAAGAGTGTGGGCTGGAGAAAATTTAGAAGATGTAATCTATTTACTTAATGACAAACACTCACATGCTGGAGAAAATTTAGTAGATGTAATCTGTTTACTTCATGACAAACACTCACATGTATGGAGAAATAAAGTAAGAAATGCAATAATGCACACACACATTGACGCAATATATATATATATATATATATATATATAAATATATATATATATATATATATATATATATATATATATATATATATATATATATATATATATATATATATATATATATATATATCATTGGCACCTTGCTGTCTTGACAGATGATAGTTTGTGCTTTAAAAAGGCATAATAACTTTTACCTATGGCGGTAGCGAATGTGACTGATAAGGCCAATTCGCGCTGTAAATGTCCGTTCACAGTGGGTGCATATGAACACGTGGTCATTTCCACCATCATGCACCATCTTACGTCTCAAACGCTTGGTGTGTGACTTTTCTGCAATAATTTTCTCCTTTGTCTTTATTCCATTTCTGATGTTTGCCCTCCATGCAACACGTTCAGCGGCGACTTGCTCCCATTGTGCGTTATCAATGCCTGTATCAATCATGTCCCGCTTACACACATCTTTGTATTGTAATAGAGGCCGACCCTGAGATCTCTTACCCATCTGTAATTCACCAAAAAAGATGTCCTTTGGTATTCTACCATCATCCATCCTCCTAAGATGTCCTATCCATCTAAGTCTCATATATCTTATATATAAATTAGGATGTGCGTATCTCTGTATGTATGTATGTATGTCCTTTATTTGTTCGCGAACGGCCCATCCGATTGAGATGAAATTTTCTACACGCCTTCCTTTCATTCCAGAGCTGTCAACTGTGATATTTTGTTAGTGTGAAATCGCCTGCTTACTCAGTATTATTTCATTTTTCATTTTTCATCATAATTTCATATATCTCAGGGGACCTAACTCTGTAAAAGTTATTTCAAGGGGCATAACTTTTCTGTATAACTTATAGTCATATTGTGGCATCGTTTTCAAAGATTTATAAACTCTTTGTCCATAGTTATGTACCGGCATATGAGTTATAATAAATAATGATACAATCTGTAAGGCATTTTCAAAGTTTTCATAAAAATGATGCACAATGCATAACATTGTAACTCATCTTTTTTTGCTTAAGAAGTTACTGTAGTCATGCAGGTGATTAGAAAGAGTTTTCATTAAAAATAATGGATGGTGTGTGGTAGAACGTTCTTTTAAGTTACATTTTTTGTTGTTGTATGAATTTAATGAAGCCGGACAGGGTCAGGCAGACAGATAGACAGACAGACAGACAGATAGACAGTCGGGAACAGGAACTTATATGACTACTTATATAAATTAAATGAGATGCTTCACACCAGGAGCTGGGCGATGTCGGGCCGGGTCAGACAGACAGACAGACAGACAGACAGATAGTCGGTAACGGGAACGGGAACTTATATGACTACTTATATGAATTAAATGAGATGCTTCCCACCAGGGACTGGGCGAAGCCGGGCAGGGTCAGCTAGTATATATATATATATATATATATATATATATATATATATATATATATATATATATATATATATATACCCATATTTCTCTCATTAGGGAATAGAAATAAATAAATAAAATTAAATGGTTTCCTGCAATTTCAGATAATCACTGTTTCTCGTGACAAGAGTGGATGTGTTTGGAACTCTGTGGATGGGAAGAAGATCTCAGACTTGGCATGGACACACAAAACCTCAGCTCCTTACAGATTCCGAGCCTGCAGGTTTGAATAATTGTAACTCACATGGTTTATATCACTGGGTCTGACTCCTGAAGAGATCACAAAGTGTTGAGAGGATCACCATCGTTTTTGAGTTGTGTTTATTTTTATAGCAAATGTTGAATGTCCCAGGAAGGTTTTCAGCATTTATATTATATTATGTTATGTTAGTGATGAAACCTCCACCGCGGAGCTCCCCCTTCCCCGAATGTTTCGGCCCTTTAACTTCTGACATCCTCTGGGGGCAGGCCTGCCAGGGTCATGACTCGGGGCGTTTTTTCCCCTGCTGTGAGAGGCGTTTGGTCATTTGCGTTGTCCTTGCGTTGTTAAGCGCTGCAAGAATGTCTTCTCCTAAGTCACCCCTCCCTTGGAGAAGAGAGCCTTGTGCACCCGGTACTTCATGACTTCACGCGCATCCTAGCACCTTGGCAGAGGAAAGCCAGCTTCTTACCTGGCCACAATCTCTGTCGCCTTTGTTCATCTTCGTTGCCATGTTCTTTCTTCATGCCCCACTTATGGCACTGTATATTATGCTATGTTATGTCATGTCATGTTATGTCGAATAACGTCACCGCACATTGGGCATTCCCATGCGTGCTCAGTCCTCGATTGCCATCCCAAAGTATTTCTGTTCACTGTTCCCATGAGGTATTGATTATGGTATCTCCTCTCTTTCTCACAAGGCAGCATTGATGTGCTGGACCAGGCTTTACTCCCAGTTCATGCAGTCGGGCTAGAATTGGTGTCTCATCAATATCCAACAAATGAGTCCGCACTGCATTGATTATATCAGCCCTTGTTCATGCTTCTTCCCATTTGTATTGGAGCATTATTTGTCAGCTGGTCTACATGTTTGTTACCCCTTACTTCGGCATGTCCATGTGTGTTCATTTGGTGAGTGATGTGAGATATGACTTCTGAATGCTTTCTATCCATTTGGAGCGGAGGCTGCCAGCTGCAATTTTCTGTAGCATATTCATGGAGTCGGATATGGTTATGATGAGTGTGACTTCCTGTTTTGCTTCCCATACAAGGTCTTTGGAGGCAGCGGTGATCTCCATACTTAGGCTTGATGTAGTTATCTTGAAGCACCGCTATTCTCTTTGATTGTTCTCCCCATCTGTTGTGCTGTGTAAGCCCACAAAGACCTTGAGCCATGCTTCACAGTCCAATCTGTGTAGATGGTGTCTTCCAGATGTGAATGTTGTTTGACCAATTTCTTTATCTCAGTGTCAACTGATGCAGGCAACTGATCTCTGCACTATCTCCCTAGTATAATGACCATATGAGAGTGTTTTTGCAAGTCCTCAAGTGTACACATCCATTCTTCTCCGTGTTGAAAGCCACCCAAGTCACAGACCTGCTTAATTATGTCTTCAGCCTTCAGCCATCCAGGAGTGACTTCTTGTAAGGTGCACTCCCTTTCTATCATCAATAGCACTGTGTAGTGGGTGTTTTTTAATAGGCTGATACCCTCAGCATTTATTTCAGTGTGGGCATTCTGCATCCGCGTGGAAAACTCTTCATTGGCTACCGAAGAGGAGGGCGGATCATGTGTGGGATTTCCTCAAGTGTAATGATATTGATTCTTGAACTCATGCTCATACGCTGCAGTAGATATGGGTAGTTACAACACTGATTCTTTATCTTGATTGGCTACTTACAAATAAAATATACAATTGCTGTGTTATCATTACAATAAAATTTGACATAAATTGAAAACTATTGAAGATGATGACAAACTCATCTTACCCTATTTAGAAATGTGCTTTCATGCTATTGTGAGATGTGATTGCAAGTTACTTGACTATTATAAATGGGGAGTTGTAGGTTTCTTGGCTATTATAGGGGGGGGGGGGGGGTTCAAAGGTTACTTGGCTATTATAAAAGGGTGACATGGGTTATCTCACTATTATAAAAAAGTGGGTTGCTTGGCTTTTTAAAAGGGGGATTATGGGAAAAAGAAAAACTATTTAAGAAATAAGAAACAACCTGAAGGAGGGTAGTGGAAATGGAGCTGTGGCAGATTGTGGGATAACGTACTGCAATATATCCAGGTCTGGTGTAACTTTTCATGATACCAAATTCAACTCAGAAGGTCTATTCTATGGCTGAATGAAACAACCCTGAATGTGAAACTTTATGGAAGTGGTAAATCTGAGGAAGTGCAGTTTACGCAGGAAATGAAATGATTTGTAGTGATGGTATTCACTCTATGAAAATAAGGGGTGTATTTTTAATGACTGTGCAGTGTTTGAAAATATTGCTGGTCCAAGTTTTGTATTTACCTATTATGTTGCATGAACTTTACAGAGGGTGAATACAAAACTTGGAACAGCAATATTTTCAAACACTGCACAGTCATTAAAAATACACCCTATGTAACACTTATGAATGGACAGTAAACAGGCCAAGCTGGAGAAGTTTGATTGTTTTTGTGTGTGCACAAGAATACTCGTATGTTGAAATAAGGAAGCAGGTATTTGAAAATGTTCAGTAAATTTCATTGTTGTCTTCTTTTCTCTAAATTAGATATGGCTTAATAGAAGGCAAACAAGACAAGTTCAACTTTTACACAGTCAATATTGCTGTCACTCGATCTGCCAAATCTCCATGCTACATCTCTGCCTGGGATAGTGGCAAATTCACTTTGAGAAAAGCTGTGAGTGTTGGGGCTGACATGGTGTCAGCATTTGCTGTCAGGTGAGTTATGTTTTTCTGAGTTTTAGATTGTCATGTGTGAGCGGCTGAGGCAGGCTTGTTCCAGGGCTGTGGCTTCATACTGAGAAAGATCTCTCTTCACCTGCTTGTGGGTATTCTTGGTAGACACAAGTTTCCACTGTGATTAAAAACTGTTGAGGACTGATTTTGCATGTTGTTTCTTCTTCTTTCTTTCTTTCTTCTTCTTCTTCTTCTTCTTCTTCTTCTTCTTCTTCTTCTTCTTCTTCTTCTTCTTCTTCTTCTTCTTCTTCTTCTTCTTCTTCTTCTTCTTCTTTCTCCTCCTGTCTTTTATCTTTAATTGAAGTGTAGGCCCTGAACCAACAGACACCAAGCCATCTATCATTTGCTATCTCCTGCAGCTCACTCTATTTCCTCCCATATTACACATCACTGTCTCTAATTCTCTTCTTTCATTACCATTGACATTGTCTCTATAAATATATCTTCTGCCCACCATCACAAACTTAAGATCATAACCAAGAACTATTTGTTGGCAGCTGTCAAGCTCAATCCACCACCTGCTTGTGGAGGGAAGTCTATGTGGGAGGCAAAGAAGATTAACACCACTGTGTAGATGGATTCAAAATGAGATAGATCATTTACACATAAAGTGTTAGACCCAGCACATCAGATTTATAATAGAGAGACATTTTGAAAGACTATTATTCAAGATCTGAATATTGAAGAGGGTTGAAAATTGATATATTTTGGTCACTTGAAACGTCATGAGAGTTTGGAGAGAACAATAATGGAGGGGTATATGCCAAGGAAGAGAGAAAGAGGAAGGCCAAAGAGAAAATGGGTGCAGGATGTGATGGATGATCTCCAGATGAGTGTGTCGGACATGGGACATCTTGCTTATGATTGAGAAGTTTTCCGGAAGGTTGTTATGGGAGCGAGGTTCTATAAAGGACATGCTACTGAATGAATGAATTATAGGGGGAAAGTTCTGTACAAGGGAGGCCACTGAATAAAGATAATGTGGTCTCATAACAAAGATTTCTAACAAAATCAGCCATCTATTATGACCAGAACACATGACAGTGCTGTTGAACAATGTCAGTTCTTTGAGTTTTCTGTAATGTGATTTGAAGCATTGACGACTGTTGCGTTTTTTTAAAAAAAATGTTTGCTCGCTTTGAACTCAGGCATAGACCATACACATGCTGCTACTTGATCATTGGGCTTCAGGTCGCCATCATGGTGGTTAGGCATTCAACCGTTGGGGCCTGTGGCGTGTTTATGCTTGTGGCTACAGTTTAGAATCACATTTTTCTCATGTTGGACTGGTAGCACATGGTTCCGTCACTCTGCTACTGAGTGTGTGTGTGGGGGACACCGTGATCTGCGAAATTTGTGTGGAATGCTTTTACATCTGTCCTGTACAGTGAACTGCATGTTCAGAACAATAGCTACCGGCATTTTTGAATTGACATTTTGCCCATTCGGTTCATGAGTGAATTTTCGGGAGACTCCTGGGAGTCGGCGCTGAAGCTGGAGAGTTCGTGCTTTGTGCAAGAGACCGAGCCATGTGAGAAAACCCGGGTCATTGACGTCTTTCTGATGACTGCCGAGTCCTTAGTCCATCGACGATGAACTGTGGCGAGTGTGGATGAATTTTGTGTTGGCATTCTGGCGGCGGCATTATGCACAGTGTACCTGTGCAGGCTTGTTGGATTGCCGAGACTCCTGTCTATTCTACTTTTCACATTGGACAGTAGGGAGCATTTTGTGTGATATTCGCTGGCACTGGAATGGAGCATAATGGGGACGACCCGTTGCCGTGATGTTGGAACCTCAACTAACCAACCAACCAACCAACCAACCAACCAACCAACCAACCAACCAACCAACCAACCAACCAACCAACCAACCAACCAACCAACCAACCAACCAACCAACCAACCAACCAACCAACCAACCAACCAACCAACCAACCAACCAACCAACCAACCAACCAACCAACCAACCAACCAACCAACCAACCAACCAACCAACCAACCAACCAACCAACCAACATGCTACTACTTGTAGTGCACTGGACATGTTTGCGTGTGGATTAACTTTTCCTGTTACCAGTGTCCCTTGCCATCAGATGAACCCGCTTCGACTTCAAAGACACTCATATTTTACGTCCCCAAGTCAACAACGAGAAGTCAACATTTTAGTCCAACTGACACGGTGTAGGGGTTGAATATTCTACCTCAGCATCATCACACTGGATGTTTAAGAACGAACACTCTTATCCATTCAGTCGTGCTGACCTCTTGGGACTGGTGAATAATCTGAGCATGCCAGTGAGTTCCCCAATATGTGTGTGCTGATTGGCTTATATCATCATGGGGAATTACCGTGACTCCTTCAGTCTCCCAGCATGCAATGTTTTACCATAGCACTAGGAAGCTTGTGGAAGCCAGAAGAAAATAATACTAGCACCAAATGTAGAATATTTAATGCTGAAGTTAAACCAGTACTGCTTTATGGATCAGAAACAAGGACAAACAGAAGCAGTTACTAATAAACTACAAACTTTTATTAACTGGGTATTGCAGAATAGAAGAGGTAAAATGCTATGACAGAATCACTAATGTGAAGCTCTGGGAGAGGACTACACAAATTCCTGCAAATCAAGAGGTTAGGACTTTGATAGGACACACATCTGATAATAATAGAATAGCTAGAAAATCCTTTATCTGAAACCAAAAAGTCAGTTGTAT
The DNA here is from genome assembly GCA_963921405.1 of Cepaea hortensis. Taxonomy (NCBI): domain Eukaryota; kingdom Metazoa; phylum Mollusca; class Gastropoda; order Stylommatophora; family Helicidae; genus Cepaea; species Cepaea hortensis. The sequence goes on from OY992885.1 coordinate 85,935,214, forward strand.
ATCTTTTACAGGACATCATAGTCAACCACAGCATTTTTTGGCTATTTGTGATTTCTTGGCTAGTTTTATGTTCAGTAGTTTGTCATTGCTTTCTGTGGGATTACAAATTGTGTCCATAACCTCTTCGCCACAGAGCCGGCAGATATAATTTCTGCCCAACGTGGGGGCTCGAGCCCATGACCCTGAGATTACGAGTCTCATGCTCTACCAACTGAGCTAGCCAGGCACTTGGGGGAATAAAGGGCAGAAGAAAAACACTATTTACACAGCATGTTTGTTATTCTGTGGGGGTGGAGCGGCTTGAGGGGGGGGGGGGGAACAACTCTCACCTCTAACAGGATAGGGCCTTGTACGATTCACATGTACCTCTTATTTCTTCTTTTATCTTACCATATTCTTCTTTGTCATGATTCTTCTTGGCGTGATGCGCTTGAGGGTTCATGTCTCAATGGATATGGAGTGGCTTAGGGGGACAACTCTCACATTTAACTGGAGGGGACCTTGTACGATTCACAGTGTGGGCAGTATGGATTTTTATAAGTAAGAAAGGGAGGATGTATGCCCCTCAGATTTAGGGGTTATGATTTGGATGTCTAAACATTTTGGACAAAGATGGAAAACTAGGAGATTACTTTTGCATTTTGAAAATCCATCAGCAGTTGAAAAGAGCAGACACACTAGGTTATTTCCCAGGCAACAAACTACATTAGAATATCTACCTACAAAAGAATATTCTGATACCAACAAATGTGGGTCCATACTGGTACTACAGAGTTCATGCACTGTGCTGAGATTCTGCTGGTGTGATCTATAGGAGGAGACTCAACACTTATGCAGATATCTTGGTGTAATGAAGGTCATCTTTTACAAAGGCAGACCATTGTTATTTGGTGTCAATGTGGCTTCACATTTCCTCCAAGTTAACTTGAAACAAAGAGAAAAAGAGGGTTTGTGTGGGGGGAGTTTTGCTTTGTGTTTTTAATTGTTTGCCATTTTCACCACATTGTCTTGAAACATTCAGCTATGTGAATGTTATAGTTTTCTTATTTTCTGTATATTATCTTGAAGCATTCAGTTGTGTGTGTTATATGTTTCATTTCCTCCAAGCTATCTTGAAACTTTCAGCTGTGTGTTTATAACATTTCTGTAGAACTGCGCATTTACATTGTCTTCACATGCTTATTTGTCTTTTAAAAATGTTTTTTCTGTATATAGTTATGTTGTAGAGCAGTGGTTCTCAACCTTTTTTGGCCCGTGCCCCCCTTCACCATATTTTCAGAATGTCATTCCCCCCCCCCCCCCCCCCCCGCCCCCACCTTCCTATAAAAAATTTGGCCCATGCCCCCCTTCATCGTATTTTCAGAACGTCATCTCCCCCTCCCCCCTTTCATATTTTCCTATCTAAACCCCCCCACCCCCCCCCCACCCCCCTAGACAGTATACGTAAAAATGGAAGGTAAATTTAAATAGCATATACTAAAACAAGTCTAGACATCCACATAAAACATGATTTGTGGGTCTACTTACTTTATAAAATGAAAAAAGTCGCTTAAAAGTCGACAGGGTCGACTTCATTGCACCGGGTTTTATCCCATATGGCTCGGTCTCTTTCCGCAGCGCGGAAAGCGTCGCACAAAGCACGAACTCCGTAGCTTTTAGCGACGACCCACAGGAGTCTCCGAAATATTTAACTCGTAAACCGAAGGGCGCGGCCCGGAATCGAACCCACAACCTTCGGATCACGAGTCAAACGGCTTGACCACTTTGCCACAGAGACTCCCTTATAAAATGAATTTTAGAAGGATGAGACGTACATAACTGTAAAGTATGAAGGGAAAAACAATATCAAGTAATCGGTTCTTGTATTAACGCGATCTTGAAATGGTCTTCATTCCCTCCTCCCCCCCCCCCTGGAAACCCTAAAATTCCCCCCTGGGGGGGGGGGGAATTCCCCACCGGTTGAGAACCACTGTTGTAGAGTATGTTACAGACAGTTATAAACAACATATGATTAATTAGCACCTGTCTGTAAACTAAGATAATTTATTCTTGTTCACAGTAATGATGGCATATATCTGGGTCTAGGTTACATCTCAGGCAGTGTATCTGTGTATATCTCATTTAGTCTACAGGTAAGACTACAGCTTACAAGTATCATAATAGAAAGTTCAGGTTTATCATAACTACTTACCAAGATGTCAGAAAAAGAGTACTTTTATTTTGTGCGCTCGCTCGCTTTGAACTCAAGAGTAGTCCAGACATACTACTTCCAGTAGTGCTGGACTGAATTTTACGTGTGGATTAGCTTTCCATATTAACAGTGTCCCTCGCCATCAGGCAAACCCACTCCAACTTCAGAGGTAAGCCGTGATATAATAATGGTATCGATCACTCAATCAATAATGCAACACTCAGTGTCCTCAACCAGTCTTGAATGATGATGGCACACTGACATCTGGTTGCACGGGTTCTGTCACTCAACCTTTCTTGCCGACCGACACTTACAATATGTCACACATCTCCACGGAGGTCAGCATGGTGAATTGATAAGAGCACTCGCTTTTACATTTCCTATGTGCTGATACCAAGGCAGCGGGTTCAACCCTTACACCGGTCAGTTGGGCTAAAATATTGATTTCTCGTCCTTGACTTGGGGATGTAAATTACAAGTTCCTCAGAAGTCTGAGTGGGTTCGTCTGATTGCGAGGGACACTGGTAAAAGGGAAAGCTAATCCACACACAAAAATCAGTCCAGTGCACTAGAAGTAATAGCATATGTATTCATCCATCCATCATATGCCATGCCGATAAGTGTAGGCGGCCATGTTTCGCCATGTCATGTTTCGGTCATGTGCCATGCCGATAAGTGCAGGCGGTCATGTTTCGCCATCCCACTCAATCATCAGAGTCGTGGATCAGCCCTGTGAACATTCCATGCTGTCAATTTCTTGTGACGTTCTGTGATTCGACGAATCATGATAAACTAGGCAACTTTAAAGAAGGTAGTTTGCCGTTGCTTTCATTCCTGGCAGTGACTACACTGGCCGGTGACTGTAGCCATTGTCCCGTTAAAGAGATCATCTGCCTACCATCGCAAAACTTGAGACTGTAACCAACAACTATCTGTCATCTGCCTCAAAATTTCATCCACCACCTGCCTTCCATGGTTTGTGATGAAAAACATTTTTAAAACGGTTACGAAAAACAGCACATTCTCCCAGAAAAAAACACAAAACAGCGTCCTTCTATGAAATAACACCGTTATGCCATCGCCATTTTACCAAAAAGTATGGACTTTGCTTAAGTTCAAAGTGAACGAATGAAAACGAAAATAACATACGCTTCTCTAGTTAACTTGTGGCAAAAATACTTCAGGTGTATGTATTCTTGGCAGTTTAAAATATTAAACAACTTCTCTCCATTCTCATTGAACGTCTCATTAGTTTGTATACATTGCTGACTGCTAGACAGTTTATGTGATGTAGGTAATTTGAGAATAGTTCTTGTACATTTCGCATGAAACATGACTGACTTTACAAACTTACACACTTTTGGAAGACGTGATCAGTTCCAGAATTGTTCCTAAACCTTCCACAAACTTAAGAAGTTTGGTGTTGTGTTACAGCCGTTGTACCATGTCAGTGAAGCACACAGTTTATTTGTGTTAAATAAAGTTTGGTCTTGTGTTACAGCGATTGTACATGTCATTCAAGCACATGGTATATTTGTGTTAACTAAAATTTAGCAGTTGTTACATGTTAATGAAGTACACAGTTTATTTGTGACAAGTGTAGAGTTTTTGCCAGCTTCAGAAGTGGCAAGAGTTAAAAAATGTAATTATTATAATGACTAAAATTTGGTCTTGTGTTCCAGCGGTTGTATCATGTCAATGAAGCCCACAGTATATTTGTAACGGGCGTAGAGTTTTTGCCATCTTCGGAAGTAGCTAAAGCCATAACAGGAAACCAAGACTTTAATCTGCTGAGTATCTCTGCTGACAACACTGTCCGACTCCACCAGTGCCCTGAAAGAAGTAAGTATAGGCTTTGTTGGAGTTTTAATTGCTGGTACTATTTTCATATGTATAGTTTTCTAGTCAATTTGCAGTTTTCAACTTCTTCTTGAAGGACTGCCTAATTTGTTTATCTGTCCATATATGATTTTCTTTGCATTTTTCCCAGAAACCACATTTTGATTCCATTAGATGTTTCTCTGCTTTTCTGTTTATTGTCCCTGTTTCACATTGCATATAACAGTAAATTCTCTATACAGCATCTTAACACTCTCTTTCTCACTGAAGACGTGGTTTTATTTATAAGTATGTTGTACTTCTTGCAGAAAACTACTTTTGCAATGGTGAAATTTTATTTAATCTCTAAAAGGCATCTTCCACCTGATGTTATGACTGTTCCAAGATAGTTGTACTGATTTCCCCATTTACTTGGATTTCTCCATTTACTTGGATGTTACATCATGGTATTAAATGAAGGAACTAAATCTAAAAGAACTGAGTTTGAGAACAAACTCTACAGAGATGCCAACAAGCTCGTGTTGACGGCTGCCTTCTTTAAAATATTCAAGGTGAAGGTGTACAAAGAATGAGAAGAAAAGAGATTGGTCGTGGTTGAAAGCAAAATCATCTTGGATTGATAGAAATAGAAACAAATGGTGTTTGCAGCAAACAGCCTTTGTAGGCTCTGGAAGCTGATGATCTTGAGTGTATGCAGTGGTGCTTTGATCACGCTCTTTTTGCCTTCCATCATATGTAAAATTATAATTTACTATGCTGTTGTAGGCATGAGAAACATGGACAGTAAGCTGTGTTATGCATGTGGAATATAAACAGTAAACTGCTGTGCATGTGAAATGTAGACAGTAATCTGTTTTATGCATGTGAAATATAGACAGTAATCTGTTGTATGCATGTGACTCATGGACAGTTAGCTGTTTTATGCATATGAAACATGAACAATAAAGTGTATGAATGTGAAACATGGACAGTAAACTGTTGTAAGCATGTGAAATATAGACAGTAAACTGTTGTATGCATTTGAAACATGGACAGTTGTCTGTTTTATGCATGTGAAATATAGACAATAAACTGTTGTATGTATGTGAAACATGGGCAGTAAGCTGTCGTATGCATGTGAAATATAGACAGTAAACTATTATATGCATGTGAAATATAGACAATAAGCTCTTGTATATATATGAAACATGGACAGTATACTTTTGTGTACATGTGAAACATGGACAATAAACCCTTGTATGTATATGAAACATGGACAGTATACTCTTGTGTGTATGTGAAACATGGAAAATAAACCTGTGTATGTTTGTGAAAGAACAATAAGCTGTCATATGCTGTGAATCACAGACAATAAGCAAACAGAAATATCTAATAGCAGTGGAAATGGGATTTCTGAAAAAAAAATGCGAAGAATACCATGGATGGACAGAAAAACGAATGAGACAGTTCACCAAGAAACACATGAAAATCATAAAATGATTTGAAAAATTAGATGTAGACAGTCAAGATGTTGGGGCACGTTGTGAGGAGAAAAAAACTTGAAAACTTAGTGACAACAGAAAAACGTGATAGGAAAAGAGCAAAGGGAAGATAAATGGATAAATACCTGGATGGCTTGGCCTTGTGGCATAATAGGGACAAGAATACCTACCTGATCCCAGACTGGTGGTCATGTGACTATTGACTGGTGGTCATGTGACTATTGACTGGTGGTCATGTGACTATTGACTGGTGGTCATGTGACTATTGACTGGTGGTCATGTGACTATTGACTGGTGGTCATGTGACTATTGACTGGTGGTCATGTGACTATTGACTGGTGGTCATGTGAGACGACAAACAGTGACCATCCTTGCCCATTGACATTGCACATGATGATGATGATATGTGAAATAAAATTGCAGTGCCCGGGAGGGTGACCCAGCCAACAAATACCTGAAGAAGTTGGATGTGTCAGCCGAAAGGTGCAAATATCGCAGCCCTGCTGTAAACAGGCACAAAGTAATTATGTTTAAAACAATATTCTGGTTGAATGTAGCAGCAGAAGAAGAAATTGCAGTGTATAAAATGCAAGTGATGCATGTTTTCTTGTTTACTTTCAGCCACATATAACCCAGCCTTGATCATCCTGGCAGCTGCTTTCATTATATTCCTGTTGTTTTACCTGATGGCTGAACTGGGCATTTAACGTCGTGCTCATGGTTTAGTTATCTCACTTTTTAATATTTTGTCTAATTTTTTTTTCACTTTAAAAAATATGCGTACAGGTGAATTGTATTGGGGAATTTCACATTTATTTTTAACTTTTAATTATTTTTGGTGATGTAGTTAGACATGTAATGCAGAGTATATTGTGTTGTTTTTTTTAGAGAGGCAGAAAATATTGACATAAAAGAACATAAATTATGGAAAAGAATCATTTGTATGTGCACCTGCCATGTAGCACATTACAGTTCTGAAAAATGAACCATGAATAAAAATGGGAGGATTTGAGATGTAGTGCTGTCTTAGCATGAAAGGTTTGTGCCTCAAGATGGGACACAATCAATTACACAACTACGTGTACACAAAATTCAAGAATCAGCCACATGTACATGTGGATTGTGCCTCGAAGCAACTCCTCCCGTAACAATTAACTGGAAAGTCAACGTCAAAGCTTTGGCTCAACAACAGTTAAAGTTTCACATCAAACTTTGAAAATGAAATGCGAAGAATCAACCGACGCCATTCCGATAGTGAAAGTACTTACACACACTTTTAACACAGGGATGGCATTACACAATATCTGCAAACTATATCCACGTATCATCTGACTTTACCTCGGATCGCCGTTTATCCCGCCATTCTCATCTGAAACATTGTCTAGGTATTCCGTGCCCACGGGTCTTCTATTCGATATTGACAATCTTCTCGTCAGACATCCTCCACCTGATAATCCTTACAACCAAAATCTCTGAACGCCCACAGCAACAGAAATTCAGCAATCTTAATGTGATAAAAATGTCCTAAGTGTTACTATATGTAAACGACAGAAAATAGTATAACAAATATATTCAGTATAAAGAATATATAATACTAGACAATCAACAATGACAGAAGACGAGAGACGTAAATAGATATTTTCTTTCATAAAAGACAATAATACTTTTACAGAAATTTGACGTAAATATCCTCTCTTACTACTGCACTTAACACAAGACAGCAATTATGTGTTGACCCCACAATATTCAAGTGTCCTTGCTTAATGTAGAAACGCCCTTCCAACCGCCCACCTATCCATTTTTGAACGAATTTACTTATTATTAAATAATAATAGGGAAAACCCCACATGATTTTCTACCGCCTTTTCCGATGACGTCATTCTGTCTAAACGCCATGTGGCAGATTGGCACCGCAGATGGCAGATCACTTACTCCAAGACTGCCTCAATTATGATATTTCTGGGCAAACCTTCTGGCTTAGAGAAACAACAGTGGAAGATCCACTTTATGGACCACTGAGTGAACTAAAAAAGACAGCGCAGTTTATATAAGAGACAACATTGCAGATATAGACAATACATTTCAAGTGAGTGAAAGAAGAAGAGGAATGAAAGGTAATTAACTGGATGTGACAACAAATTATAATAACCTGGAAGAAATAAATGAACATAGGAAGTTGGTTAAAGCAATATAGATTGGCTGGTTGGTTGTTGGTTATTTGGCTGGTTGGTTGGAAGGACTCTAGTTTTAACTCCTGAGTCCAATGTATTGACATCAGGTTGTCTAGGCTCTGAATAGGGCTTGCAACTATTCATCATCATGTGCCATGTCGGTAAGCGTGGGCCATCTCACTCGATCATCAGAATCGGGGATCAGATTAGTGTTCTTGGTCAAGCCATCCAGGTATTTACTTCTCAGCCCTCCCCTTGTTCTCTTACCCTCGATCTTGCCAGTTGTCACCAAGTTCTCCAATTTATTTCTCATAACGTGACCAAAAAATTGTGACTATACGCCTAATTTCTCTAATCAGTTTATGGTTTTCATATTTTTATTGTAGGGCTTGGTCATTGGTTTTTCTGTCTGTTCATGGTATTCTTTGCATTCTCCTCAGAAACCACATTTCCACAGCCATCACATGTTTTTCAGCTTGACTGCTCATTGTCCACGCTTCGCATCCATACAAAAGTACAGGCTCTATGTAGCACCTCAACACTCTTTTTCTCATAACAATTGACATCTTTTTATTGGTCAGTATGTTTTTTATTTTGCAAAAGGCTGCCATCACCATGGTGATTCTTGTTCTAATCTCTTCAAGGCATCTCCCATTAGATCTTACGACTGTTCCGAGATAATTGTATGATTCACTTGTTTAAGAATATTCCCATTTACTTGTATATTACATTGTGATATTTCCTTCTTCTTAGTGACGACCATAATCTGTGTCTTCTTACAATTTAATTCTAACCCAAGTTGTTCACTGTGTTAAACAATTGCATCTACTAAATGCATCTATTGGGTTACGGCTGATATAGAGACTTTTCTCCTTACTCAGTACCAAAGAAGCATCTTCACAGGAACTACTTTGCAGACTTCTACTTCACCTATCTTGAGCTTCACATCTGCAGAGAGGCATAATAGTCCTTGGAATGTTAATCAGACCGGGCACCCAATCTTTGGGCAAGGCCGCACCATGTGAAGATGCTCCAAGGTCTTGGCCAATGGGGGTTCTGGTTCTGCATCTTCTACAGCCCTTGAGGCAAGCAAAAGTTGACAAGGCTTAGGCATAGCTTAAGAGATGATAGCTTGCTGAAGAGATTTTAAAGTGGTAAATTCATATCAAACAAGAAAGGCGTAGTCTGGTAAAAATTTGTATTACAGAGGTATATAAAGATCTGTAAATGCAGGTATATGTAGCATTGAGACAATTGTGAGAAGACAAGAACAAAAGGAAGCTTCTTTCTTCATTATCTCTAGGTCTTTCTTCTCCTTCTGTGTGTGCCAATCAGAACCGGCAAATATATTTCTTGAGCTGTTGATGGTGTTAGTTAAACATGCATGGATATGTATGGAAACAAATTTGTGTAAGATGGTACTTGAATTTGTTATTTTGGTTTTTGCGTTCACTCGCGATAACTCAAGCATGGTGCTTACACACGCTACTGCTTCGAGTATAGTGGACTGATTTTTGCGGGTGGATCAGCTTTCTCTATTACCAGTGTCCCTCGTCATCAGGTGAACCCACTCCGACTTCTGTGGTACTTGTAATTTTCACCCCCAAGTCAAGGACAAGAAGTCAACATTTTAGTCCAACTGACCGGTGCAGGGGTTAAACCCTCTACCTCAACATCAGCACACCGGATGTTTAAAAACAAGCGCTCTTATCAATTCGGCCACGCTGACCTCTGAATTTATGTCTTTTGTTTTATTGAGCTCCACAGTTACATATTACATTGATTTGTTTTTGGTCTCATCTCAGTAGTAATCACCGCATTCTGTCAATAATTGGATGGGAATGTATAAACTGGCAAAAGTTATGACCACTGTCAGGTTGTTCAAGTCAGTGTGTTGCTTCCATGACTGATGTAGCGTAACTTACAGAAACTTTCCCATATATATATGGTCAATAGAGGAGACTCGGTTCTTCAAGTGTTTAAATGAAATGTATTCAAACTTTCATTGCTCTATTTGATTGTTAGTAATTTAATTGTTTATTGATTTAATGCTTTTGTTAAAATACTTGTAATATAAACATCAAATGTTAATTTATGTGGCTAATTATCTTACATATGAACCACACTATTTTCATTATTGCCATATTCCATATGCCAAAATATTGTATTCCATATTTTCAGGCAGAAGTTAAGCCTTGTTTGATTTATCTCAAAACATAATACTGACTACATTGCATTGATACGCTTGTCCAGTGTCACTAAAAATAAGCGCACATCATCATATCCTTAATACTGTAACTTCAGCATAACTCCATCATCATAAATCGAACGTCATAACTCCAACATCATAACCCCAACGTCATATAACATCATAATTCCAAATCATAACCCCAACATAATAACTCCACAATGTCATAATTGTGTGTGGAGAGGATTTACTTTACTTATTTACGTATACAATTTAAATCCAGTGTAATAAAATAATAAACATTACAAATGCAGAGAGGGAAGGAGGAAGGGTGAGAGAGATGCTTAGCCACACAAAGAAATGGGCAGACAAGAGAGAGAGAGAGAGAGAGAGAGAGAGCAAGGAATGTATGTATACTGTGCACAGTAAAAGACTGAGAGCCTAGATTGTTAATTAAAATCCCTGCCCTGTTGGAAATTTACACACATGACCACAAAGGCAGCAGTCAAGTGTGCTGGTCACTGTGCTACCGAGGCTCTGATAGTAAAGTGCCTGAACTTAAATAGTGGGGCATACAACTGAGACTTTTGAAATGTGGGTCTATAGAGGACTGGGGCACATTTCTTGGATGAAAAAGGACAAATAAGGAAGTTCTGGGACAGCTCATATAAACATATCTCTGCTGTTAGAAATGAAAATGACAAGGTTCTTTGGCCACAACAAATGACAAAAAACATTTGCTAGAAACCATATTAAAAGGAAAAGTTTAAGGCAAAAGAGCTAGAGGGTGTCAAAGATATAAATGGATAGACAATATCAAGATATAGACACAGCCTAGCATAATGTACAATGAAGGCTGAGGACAGCAACTGCTGTAGGTCTTCCACCACCAACCTTCACTGCAGAGGGCTACGCTGATAATGTCATGGGAGTGGTCGGTTAAGGGTTCATCATCCGCTAAGTGAGGCAAAGACAGGCCACATATTCCTTTGTGCATTCAGGCCTATAAAATGTCATGGTCCTAGCAGATCACAGATCCATGGGAGGTTTCTGCATCTGGACTTTTTATTTATTGTTCACCTCAGAGATGGAACTGAACGATGAAGAAAGTGCCTGGTTGTCATAGATATATGACAGACATGTACATGACACTGTGTCAGGCCATTACGGCTTACTGGGGGTGTCTCCATGGCAAAATTGTCAAGCTGTCTGTCTCACGCTCTGAAAGTCTTGGGTTCATTTTTGGACTGCATCATTCAGCCCACAAGGACAATTTTTATGGAGGCTCCCTGGGGTCATTGCTGGAGATATGGAGTTCATGCTTGATGCGATGCTCTTGATCTGTGGCTTGCTGTTCTGTGGAGAAAAGTTGAGTTAGATAGGGTGAACCCAGCACAATGAAGTTGACCCTCTTGACTTTAACCTTAATGAGGGTATGGTGTCAGGCCCATGCCCCATTCTTGACTAAATGGCCCTCATTGTGGTCAGTATCACTCCAGCTTTCTTACCTCCAAGAAAATATTATGGTACTCATTTGAATATCACACATACTGTGCCTTATGTACACATGGGGCACTGTATGTAGTATGTATGTATTTTTTTAAACACCCTGTCTAAGGAATTATACATTGTATTTTCTTTCTTAATTTGTAGAAGCTACCCTTGATTTGCTGGCGTTGTGGAGGAGTTACGAACACAGTTTGTACTCCTGCATACCACGTTCAAAACACAGCTGCGGGCGATTTGAAAGCAGACTGCTTTGCACTGATGTTCATACAATGGTATGGGTTCCGGTTGTTTAGAAAGCAATGGCAAACTACTGAACATAAACTTTCCAAGAAATCACAAACAGCCAAAAAATACTGGGGTTGACTGCATCATCATGTAAAGGATATGCGACTTTTTAAACCCTTGATTTAGCAAACCCTGATATTATGGATTTTGGTTTTGAAAAAAGTAAAGGACTATTTTACACATCTTGTGTATTGGATGTATGATGATAATCCTACTTTCTATAGACCAATAGTCACTCGATGAATGATGTGGTCAGTAGCTTGCTAGCCACTTTTAATTTCCAGGACAGTACCTGGTGCTCATTTTGGACTTGGCACTTTTGTATTTCCCAGACAGATAATCACACACTACATTGTGAATACATCTTTAAAACAAAATAATGTTTTTACAAATTTGACAATCTTGAACACTGAACAGTGTATATTTTCATATAACGCTTGTATCTTGGATAACATGGGGTAGTTTTGCTGGGGAAAAAAAAAATTGATGGGCGTCCAAGTCCCGCCTAAAATGGGTATCAGAAAATGTTTGGGAAAGTAAAAGCACGCGATGTTGACCAGATCACCCATCAAAGTGCCAAAAGATGTATAAAACTATCATGCTAGCAACTTATATCCAGTATGCTTGTTTCCTTATTTTTGCCTTGTCTCATTCTGTATTGTGGCCAGGTTGCATACAGAATATTTATTATTTCTGAATAGCGGCTTTATTTACACAATAGTTTTGCAATCTTTCCCATGTTATTAAATATAATATTATTTAGTGTATTGTGCATTACATTATAGTGTAGTTCACATTTACAACGATAAATTGCTGCTTAGGTTATATCTTCATTGACCATATTTTCAATATGAACACCTGCCCCTTACCTGTGATTAGCGGGGGATGAGCAGAACATTTGGATGACCCTGAACGCATAGAGGAATGACAGATGAACTTTCAATATTGTCACTGGTACCATCAGCATGGCAACTTTTCATTACAAACTGAGAAAGGGAGTGAGCATGTGTGTTAATGTCCCAATTGCAACAGTGGTGATTCTTCATTTTATATTCATACTCCTAATTGGTCTGTTAAATTAAAGGTTCACTTAATGATCTTAAGCAGGCATATTAGAGTAACTGTTAGGGGACACTTACTAAACAAGCTGAACAGTGCATAAATGCCTTTGAATATAAATGTTATAGACTGGTTCTAACAATATCTTGGATACAGAAAAGAACAATTGCATCCATACGACAAGATCTGAATATTGCAGAAGGTTGGTACTAAAGATGATAAAGCAAACACAATTGAAATATTTTGAACTCTTGAAACGTCATGAAAGTTTGGAGAGAACAATACTGGAGGGGTATATGCTCGGGAAGAGAGGAAGAGGAAGGCCAAAGAGAAGGTGGGTGCAGGATGTGGCAGATGATCTCCAGATGAGTGTATCGGACGCAGGACATCTTGCTTATGACCAAGAAGTTTTCCGCACGGTTGTTATGGTAGCGAGGTTCTGGACACGACATGCTACTGAAATAATGAATGTTAGGGGATTAGGCTAATAATATCATGATCATGGTTGAAAGAGAGTTTGATACCGTGTTCATCATCTGCTAAGAGAGGCAAAGACTGGCCACCTATCCCTCCATACATTGAGGCCTAAAAACTGTGATAGTCCTAGCAAATCACAGACCTTATCGGGAATTATAGTTTTGTTGTTGTTATAATGACCTTAAAATAGGTTATCCTCTTGATGTCACAGTCTGGCAAATAGCTTTGGAGGGACCAACCTGTGATAAGTTGAACATGGTTTTTTATTAGAATACCTATATACTGACACCTAATGTATTTATTATCAGTTGAAATAGTTTGCTATATCATGGTATTTCATCCTTGATGAGAGGATGGCTGGTTGGTAATAAATGGTAATACTGAAACAGTTCTGTTTTCTTGAAAAGGTATGTATGAGTGATTTGTGGTTACTGGATTTGCTTTTGTCATGTCTTAATAATCTCTGATAGCTAATGTACTGTTTTTCTTGTGTGGTTGAAAGTTGGAAGCGTTGGTTAGTACTGTTTTATATGTTGAGAATTTGGCTGTGTCTTGTCTTTTCTCATGTAAAGCTGTTTGATTGTTTGTTGTTTTATTTTAAACATTGCAAGTTGGCCACAAAATGTGGTTTTAGGCTGGGAGCCCAGGTCATTTTGTTAGAAATCCCCAATCTAGCACAATATGCACATTATGCCTTCAGGTGTGTACTTTACTTTGACTAGAATGTAAAGGCCTAGACTTCACACCCTAAGGGCAGTTTGTGTTATGAGATTACCTTTACCTCTTTATTGATTCACTTTCTTTTTCTTTTTTGTTTTCACCCGCTGGCTTTTGAACTCAAACGTAGTCCATACATACTACTTCTAGTAGTATTTGACTGAATTTTGCGTGTGGATTAACTTTCCCTATTACCAGTGTCCCTCGCCATTAGGCCAACCCATTCTGACTTCAGAGGTACTTGTAGTTTGCAGCCCCAAGTCAAGGACCACAGGTCAACATTTTAGTCCAGCTGTCCGGTGTAGGAGTTGAAACCCTTACCTCTGCATCAGCACACCAGATGTTGAACATGCATTCTTATCCATTCTCCCATACTGACCTCCTGATTCACTTTCTGATATCATGTTTATTTATTTGTATGTATTTATTTTATGGTACTGGCATTCCTTTGTTAAAAAATATGTTAATCAGAATTCATCTTGGTAAAAAATATGCTGTGAATATTATTTATTATCTTTATAGTCATGCGGAAACCTATGACAGGAGTGTCATTTCAGAATCTTATCTTTATAATATTGGGATGTGGTATCACTTCATCTGAAGTCAGTTATTTGCATGTTTTAGTTCAATTGTATGTGGCATAGGTACAGACAGAATTTATTCTTAAAACGAACTGAGTCACTTTGAATTTATTGTATGTGGGTTGTGCACACTGGCATGTATTACTAAGTGAAGATTACTATTGTCAACATGACAAAATAACTGTCATTATTATTGAGATGTGAAGTCTTTTATTCTATACATTTATTAATCATTGAACCCACTCTGCCCTTTCTGTTTGTTTAACCAGTTCTATTAATAAATGTGCAGAGCAAACTTATTTTCAAGACTGAACCCCAATTCTTGAGTCAGCATTCACATTCACCCCGAGAAGGGCTTGCGACTTTTAGGGTAAACTTGTGTAGAGTATTTTCCCAATTTGGTACTGAAGATACATTCATTAACTAGTGGCAGCACAGATAAGGCCTAAAATGGTACGACAGAGTCACTAAAGTAGAGCTTAGGGTGAGATCTTTAAACTGTGCTTATGACATCATCATGTTTGTCTGCACCATGATGTCCCATGCTTAACACTCTTGACATCCTTAATAAGAACATTGATAAGTTACAAGACAATGGCATGGTTATTGTAATTTCTATTACACTTTTAAGGAATTCATGTGAAGCCTCATAGTATAAAATAAAGTTTTTCTTCTAAAACACACAGAGCAAATAAAATAGAGGGGACATAAAAACACACAGTAGACATGGAGGAAGAAGCAGGAGACAGAAAAAGATAGAACTGCTTGGAGGGTCTATGGTCTAATTGGAGAATAAAAGACAAAAGAAGAAAAGTGATCAAGCCTCTTCATGGATGTCTCCCATTCTCAAGACTAATTGAAACAAATGTTAGAAACATTAGATCTGGAAGCAGGCCATGTTGTGCTGGTTTTCATAAAATGCTAGGAGTTGCGGTTGTTCAGAAAGTAATGGCAAACTACTGAACATAAACTTGCTAGGAAATCACAAACAGCCAAACAATGTTGAGGTTGACTGCAACATCTTGTAAAGGATGTGCAACTTATTTCCCCTCCCCAGTCGACATGTTACTGCCATGATGTGTTATCATCATGTGCTCTGTCAACATGTTAAATCATCCAGCATAATTTCTCTGTCTTCCTCTGCCTTTTCTATTACTGATTTTTCTAGTTATGACAGTGTTCTCCGATGCCTCTTTTCTCATTATATGATAAAAGAACTTTTTCTCTTTCTTGTAGTTGTATCTCGTCATCTAATTAGTGACGCGCATGAATGGATTAACGAGATTCCCACTGTCCCTATCTACTATCTAGCGAAACCACAGCCAAGGGAACGGGCTTGGTAGAATCAGCGGGGAAAGAAGACCCTGTTGAGCTTGACTCTAGTCCGACTTTGTGAGGACACATGAAGGGTTTAGCATAGGTGGGAGTGCAAGCGCAATTTAAATACTACTTTTATCGTTTCTTTACTTATTCAGTGGAGATTTGCCCGCAACAGATGAGCAATATCTCCGACGGGCCTATTCCCTGTGGTTGTGGGATCCGCAAAAGTCAGGCGGGGAGTCTGACGGTAGTACATGCTTTACACAGGTCCGAACACTTGTGATTGACAGATGTACTATGGTCCAGGCGCGTACGAGGTCCTCACCTGTGGGACTTGGCTAAACGCCTCTAAGTCAGGACCCTTGGGTGCCAGGGTCTGGCCACCACTCGCCACCTGCTCATGGAGGTGAGGTCTCGGAGGTTTGACGCTAAGCCGCCAGCGTCTGCAGCCTACCCTGTCCCAGACGTATTGGTTACCCATTCCTCTGGACCAGGCAGGGCAAGGCCGAGAGAGGGAACATGTCGTTTGAGCACCACATGTTCTCTGAAGCTCTGCCCAGGCATTGTGATGGAATTTTGGCCAAATTCCAACTCACATACTTTGGTCTGTCAAGACTGTAAAGTGCCACTTACTTACTTTCTTATTTATATAATGTTCTGCTTTCATTAGTCTCATCTAAGGAAGGATTATTAAGGCATTCACAACATTTATCTCAGAAACCACTACAGCTCCGCTGCTTCCAAGCTCTTTCTAATTTGTTCGTTTACATTCTGTGATTGACTGCCCTACAGCAGACCAGGTTCCGCGTACCAGGTGAACCAGGTTCAGGTTCCACCAGGTAAGCGAGGAGTGGGTGCAAGTGCCAACAGACTTCTGCACGTCCTTTTCAGTTTGCATCCAACTAGATAGAAAATGCAGACAAGAAAATCCGGCTGCTGTTGAGGCTGAAGTACAAGCGTTGATTTTCGAGAATTCGCTAGACGGTGACGCGGTCATCTACACAGATGGGTCGGTCGTCCGACATGTGAGAAGCTCATGGGCCTTTACAGCTCGGGCCGGAGGGAGAATTGTGAAGGAGGACTCTGGTGCTTTCACTGAAACCACAAGTAGCCTGACCATGGAAGTCATGGCAGTAAGTAAAGCAATAACATGGCTGAGACACAGACATTCACTAGGGCTTGTTTCCTTAGCGACTCAATGAACATGATCAAGAGGATAGAGGAGGGGTCGATCCGAAGAGAATGGTTGCTGCCTTTGGAGCGGTCTCGACTGGCAAAGATTAGTTTCATCTTCGTGCCAGGGCATGCGGGAGTACAAGGAAATGAGCAGGCTGAATGCTCTACGAGAAGTAAGACTTTTGCGAGAACCAAGTGATGACTGTGAGTCTGCAACAATGGCCAGACTGCGAGAGCAGCAAGTTAAAAGAGGGGTGGCCAAACAAGAACACTACGCAGGAAGCCAAAGAAGATTTATAAACCAACACAGAACTGGCGTCATTAGCCGCTACACGTTGCGGGATTTGCTGAGGAGGGGATCCGAGCACTTATGGACTGAATGGTTCGATGTGCAATGAGGATGATCTGTCGACTAACTAACTAACTAACTAGACCAGGTTCCATATAGCATTTCAGTACTCTCTTTCTCTGTGGTGAAGGGGTTACAGATGCAGTTCAAAATCCTGTATACCCGCTTTCGAAACACAGCTGCAGGTGATTCGGCAGCAGACCGCCTTGCGTTAGTGTTTTACGAAATGGTATGGGTGCTGGTCATTCAGAAATCAATGGCAAACTACTGAGCGTAAGCTTGCCAAGAGATCACAACAACAACAAAATGCTGGTGTTGGCTGTAAAGTCATGTTAAGGATATGCAACTAACTTTTTCTAACATTCAGTTACAATGATTTATTATACAAAGATAATCTTTATTTTCTGAAATGCAGCTTGTGCGTGGCCTATTCTGCTCGTAATCTCTGTCACACATCTTCCATCTGATGTTATGATTGTCTCAAATATTTGAATTTATTGTAAAAATACTGTACAAAGTAAAGGTGTAGCAAGGTATTAAAGTGTATTTTAACCATGTTATGTTGTTTTTGGTTTCTGTCACATGAAAAGGTTTTATTCTCAATTTCTTTAATGCATTAGTGCTTGGTGGATTTCTTCAATAATTCTATTATGTTTATATATTTACATTACATATTACATACATTGCATACTACATTTAATCTCTGTCTGGACATTCAATATTTTATGTAATTTTTTTAGTATATTGAAAATATTCAAACAACGAAACAGGATTTAGCGATTTTGTTGTCTGTGAATGTTTAATTAAACTAAACATTTTACTATGTCTTCATTTTTGTTGTACTATTTTTTTTAAACACCATTTATATAACAGTAGTTGTTTTCGGAGATCTCATTCGTCAGTATAATTTTGTTTTTATTAATATTATTTACCTGAGCTATCCAATTTCCCCCTACCCTGTGTTATTTTCTTTCGCATTGTTTTTACCACATCGTATCCCTGGTATTTTTGTGAGTTATTGTTCCGACTGCTTAATGTTATTTTTTTGTTGAGCACCTAAATCAACAACTAAATACTGATTGTGTACAATCTGAAGTACAACTCAACTAACCCCATAAACATACATTATTGGGACATTGCGTTATAACATACATTACTGGGGACATGGTGTTATAACATACATTATTGGGGCATGGTGTTACAACATACATTACTCAGAACATGGTGTTACAACATATATCACTGGGGACATGATGTTACAACATACATTACTGAGGACGTGGTGTTATAACATACATTACTGGGACATGGTGTTATAACATATATTATTGGGGCATGGTGTTGTAACATATATTATTGGAGCATGGTGTTATAAGATACATTACTGGGACATGGTGTTATAACATATATTACTGGGGATATGGTGTTACAACATACATTATTGGGACATGTTGTTATAACATAAATTACTGTGACATGGTGTTATATCATACATTACTGTGACATGGTGTTATAACATACATTACTGGGACGTGGTGTTATATCATACATTACTGTGACATGGTGTTATATCATACATTATTGGGGCATGGTGTTATAACATATATTATTGGAGCATGGTGTTATAACATACATTACTGGGACATGGTGTTATATCATACATTATTGGGGCATGGTGTTATATCATACATTATTGGGACATGGTGTTATAACATACATTACTGGGACATGGTGTTATATCATACATTATTGGGGCATGGTGTTATAACATACATTACTGGGGACATGGTGTTATATCATACATTACTGGGACATGGTGTTATATCATACATTATTGGGGCATGGTGTTATAACATACATTATTGGGACATGGTGTTATATCATACATTACTGGGGACATGGTGTTATAACATACATTATTGGGGCATGGTGTTATAACATACATTACTGGGGACATGGTGTTATAACATACATTACTGGGACATGGTGTTATATCATACATTATTGGGGCATGTTGTTATAACATACATTATTGGGACATGGTGTTATATCATACATTACTGGGGACATGGTGTTATAACATACATTATTGGGGCATGGTGTTATAACATACATTACTGGGGACATGGTGTTATAACATACATTATTGGGACATGGTGTTACAACATACATTACTGGGGACATGGTGTTACAACATACATTATTGGGACATGGTGTTATAACATACATTACTGGGACATGGTGTTATAACATACATTACTGGGACATGGTGTTATAACATACATTATTGGGGCATGGTGTTATAAGATACATTACTGGGACATGGTGTTATATCATATATTATTGGGACATGGTGTTACAACATGCATTACTGGGGACATGGTGTTACAACATACATTACTGGGGACATGATGTTACAACATACATTACTGGGGACATGATGTTACAACACACATTATAGGGGACATGGTATTACTGCTATAAATAGTGACAGGTAAATAGCATGCATGATATGTTCGTGTCACATGCCATGATCTGTTGTGAAAATATTCTCCAGAGTACACTTGAAGGTACAATAACCCAATCTCCTGCGGTGAAACCTCACTTCAAGGGGTGGAATCCCACACATATTTAGGTAGCAATCTTGATAAATGTGGGGGAACATAGAGATATCAAAATAAGAATACACATAGGTCAACATGCCTGAATGGATAATAACGCATGTTCTTAAACATCCAGTATGCTGATACTGAGGTAAGGGGTTCAACCCTTACACTGGACAGTTGGTCTAAAATGTTGACCCATCGTCTTTGACTCGGGGATGGAAATTACAGGTACCTCTGAAGTCGGAGTAGGTTCGCCTGATGGCGAGGGACACTGTTAATAGGGAAAGCTAATCCACATGCAATATTCAGTCCAGCACTACTAGAAGTAGTGTCTATGGACTACGCTTGAGTCAAAGCAAGCGAGGGCCAAACAAAAAACCTACACACACACAAGGCAAGAGGAGCTTTTATAGCGCTAGGAAATGTGTAGAAGACTAAGGAAATAAAAACTAGTACTAAACTGAGAATATTTAATTGTAATGTTAATTTAGTACTGCTGTTTGAATCAGAAATATGGAGAGTCACTTAAAGAATGACTAATAAACTACAAGCATTCATTAACTAGTGCCTGCCCAGAATAAGACTAAAAATGTGTGACAGAATGACTAATGCTGAGCTTTAGAATTAGACAGATTCTAGTGAATCGAGCAGTGAGGACAAGATTCTGACACTGGATAGAACACACATTGAGAAAACCTGATATTAGTATAATTAGAAAGTCCTTTCTCTGGCACCAACAGGATGAATCAAATAGCGACCTATCAAACACAAAGAGATCCAAATTAGAGACAGATGCATGTATGAGGAGAATACAGAAAGAGTGGACAAGATCATATGGCTTGGCATGAGTTGTTTGAGGGCCATGCTCTAATGGGAGATAAAGAGCAGAAGGGGAAGGCAGTTGAAGATAAGGAGGTGTAGAAGTGGACAGAAGAAATCCTGGACATTCAAGACTGGCAATACCACACTTCCACATATTGGTGAAGATAAGGTGTAGAAGTGGACACAAGAAATCCTGGACATTCAAAACTTTGGCAATACCACTTAAGGCGGTGTAGAAGCGGACAGAAGAAATCCTGGACATTCAAGACTTTGGCAATACCATTTAAGGAGGTGTAGAAGTGGACAGAAGAAATCCTGGACATTCAAGACTTTGGCAATACCATTTAAGGAGGTGTAGAAGTGGACAGAAGAAATCCTGGACATTCAAGACTTTGGCAATATCACACTTCCACGTATTGGTGAAGATAAGCAGGTGTAGAAGTGGACAGAAGAAATCCTGGACATTCAAGACTGGCAATATCACACTTCCACGTATTGGTGAAGATAAGGAGGTGTAGAAGTGGACAGAAAAAATCCTGGACATTCAAGACTTTGGCAATATCACACTTCCACGTATTGGTGAAGATAAGGAGGTGTAGAAGTGGACAGAAGAAATCCTGGACATTCAAGACTTTGGCAATACCAAATTTCCATGCATTGGTGAGGATAAAGAGCAGTGGGACACTTTGACCTCAAGTGTATTCATTATAGTATCCCAGTGACTTCAAATAGGTTTATACAATTGTGGGACTAACACAATATACCCAGTATACCTCAAGGCATACAAAGGGTCCTTACTTTACTTTTACTGTAAACCCAATATGCCTCAAGATCTATGAAAAGGTCCTTACTTTACTTTTACCGTAAACCCAATATGCCTCAAGATCTATGAAAAGGTCCTTACTTTACTTTTACCGTAAACCCAATATGCCTCAAGATCTATGAAAAGGTCCTTACTTTACTTTTATCGTAAACCCAATATGCCTCAAGATCTATGAAAAGGTCCTTACTTTACATTTACCATAAACCTAATAGCCTTAAGATCTATAAAAAGGTCCTTACATTACTTCTACCATAAACCCAATACTCCTCAAGGTATATTACATTACTTACAGTACACCACATACCAAATATGCCTCAAGATCTATGAAAATGTCCTTTACTTATTAGATACCATGAACCCAATATACCTCAAGAAATATAAAATGGTCCTTACTTTACACCACATACCCAATTTGCCTCAAGATCTAAGAAAAGGTCCTTTACTTACTGTACACCACATACCCAATATGCCTCAAGATCTATAGAAAGGTTCTTTACTTTACTTACTATATACAACACACCCAATATGCCTCAAGATCTATAAAAAGGTCCTTTACTTACTATATACCGTAAACCTCAGATTGTGGAAAAGGGCACCTTAATTTGACATTTACCATATACCCAATATGGCCGGCTCTGTGGCGAATTGGTTATGAATGCAATTCGCTATCCTGCATAATGCGTTTGAAACACAGCTGAGGGCGATTTGGCAGCATACTGTCTTGCATTGGTTTTCATACAATGGTATGAGTGTCAGTCGTTCAGAAAGCAGTGGCAAACTACTGAACATAAACTTGCCAAGAAAATCACAGTAAAAAATGCTGGGGTTGACTGTGACATCCTGTAAAGGATATGCAACTGACTGTGTTTTAAAAGAAATATACATATTGTGCAAAAAGGGTTCCTTTACTCAATTTACTGTTATGTGCATGAATTATTCATGTCTGAGCAATAAAATATCTGGCCGGAACCTAAAACTTCATCTGTGAGTCACAATTAATGTCTGTGAAAGATTCAGAACACCAGGGACAGTGACCCGCAGAGCACAGGATGATGAGCAGTCCCCATGTATATGTGCATGTTAAAAATGTAGTCATATTGCCTTGGGTGGGAGGGGGAGAGAAAGAGGAGGAGGATACCTAGGGGATAACATGAACACCTACACCATTTGGCAGGGTCAGTGATGATGAGAAAGTCCCATGTAATACCATTTGGCAAGGCCGGTGATGATGAGAGGGCCCCATGTGACACCATTTGGCAGGGCCGGTGATGATGAGAAGGCCCCATGTGACACCATTTGGCAGGGCCTGTGATGATGAGAGGGCCCATGTGACACCATTTGGCAGGGCCGGTGATGATGAGAAGGCCCCATGTGACACCATTTGGCAGGGCCTGTGATGATGAGAGGGCCCATGTGACACCATTTGGCAGGGCTGGTGATGATGAGAGGGCCTGTGATGATGAGAAGGCCCCATGTGACACCATTTGGCAGGGTCTATGATGATGACAGGGCCCCATGTGACACCATTTGGCAGTGCCGGTGATGAGAGGGCCCCATGTGACACCATTTGGCAGGGCCGGTGATGATGACAGGGCCCCATGTGACACCATTTGGCAGGGCCGGTGATGATGACAGGGCCCCATGTGACACAATTTGACAGGGCCGGTGATGATGAGAGGGCCCCATGTGATACCATTTGGCAGGGCTGGTGATGATGAGAGGGCACCATGTGACATCATTTGGCAGGGCCAGTGATGATGAGAGGGCCACATGTGATACCATTTGGCAGGGCTGGTGATGATGAGAGGGCACCATGCGACATCATTTGGCAGGGCTGGTGATGATGAGAGGGCCCCATGTGATACCATTTGGCAGGGCTGGTGATGATGAGAGGGCACCATGCGACATCATTTGGCAGGGCTGGTGATGATGAGAGGGCCCCATGCGACATCATTTGGCAGGGCTGGTGATGATGAGAGGGCACCATGTGACATCATTTGGCAGGGCTGGTGATGATGAGAGGGCACCATGTGACATCATTTGGCAGGGCCAGTGATGATGACAGGGCCCCATGTGATACCATTTGGCAGGGCTGGTGATGATGAGAGGGCACCATGTGACATTTGGCAGGGCCAGTGATGATGACAGGGCCCCATGTGATACCATTTGGCAGGGCTGGTGATGATGAGAGGGCACCATGCGACATCATTTGGCAGGGCTGGTGATGATGAGAGGGCCCCATGCGACATCATTTGGCAGGGCCGGTGATGATTTGAGGGCCCCATGTGACATCATTTGGCAGGGCCGGTGATGATGAGAGGGCCCCACGTGACACCATTTGGCAGGGCCGGTGATGATGAGAGGGCCCCATGTGACATCATTTGGCAGGGTCTATGATGATGACAGGGCCCCATGTGACATCATTTGGCAGGGCCCGTGATATGAGAGGACCCCATGTGACAGGGCCGGTGATGGTGAGAGGGCCCCATGTGACATCATTTGGCAGGGCCAGTGATGATGAGAGGGCCCCATGTGACATCATTTGGCAGGGTCTATGATGATGACAGGGCCCCATGTGACATCATTTGGCAGGGCCGGTGATGATGAGAGGTCCCCATGTGACAGGGCCGGTGATGAGAGGGCCCCATGTGACATCATTTGGCAGGGCCGGTGATGATGAGAGGGCCCCATGTGACATCATTTGGCAGGGCCAGTGATGATGAGATGGCCCCATTGAACCATTCATCACTGAATCTGTAGTTGCCCAGATCCTCTCCTCAGTATTTGCCTCAGCATGTAGCGACACCAGTTCTGTGTTGGCTGATTATTCTTCTTTGGTCCCCTACATAAACACTCTGGTCTGATTTCTAGACCACAACATGATGAACCAAACCAAATGAAACAGAAATAAATTGCATTGTATTGCTAATTCTTGATCTGGCTGTATTGCTCATTCGTCAGTAATATTTGTGTATTTCACCATGTCTTGGGGTTATGCTTTTACTATGAGTGAAACTGTTATGTGTGTAAACACTTTGATTACTGCAAAGTTATTTTTGAATAAATACAATACAAAACCACATTGTTTTAAAGTGTCTTAATATAATTACCTGTAGATATTTAAAACGCTATGGTTTCTTTATTATCAGAGTCAGTTCTACATAGAAAATTGTTTTCTTATTCTGCTTGCCTTAAAGAGGAAAATCAAGGAATACTCAAAAAGGCAATACAGTAAGCAACCAAAATGCATAAACCAGAAGCTAGAAACAGAGAAGCCAGAAGACATCAAAGACTTTCTGTGTGCACACCGAAAGAGAATTACCACCAACTTACTGTGTGCTTAGCGGGCGTGCTGGTGTAATCATTAGTAGGTTACACTGATAAGGCTATGAGCACGGTTGGACACACGTTTGACACATGCACTTTTTGTCTGCTAAGAGGGGAAAAGACTGGCCATCAATTCCTCTGTGCAATCTGGCCCACACATTGTGATGATCCTATCACAACACAGACCTATAGCAGGTTCCTGATATGGAAATTTATTTTTTGTTTTGTTATTGTGCATTAACTGGTATTGCTAGACTTTCTGTGTGCATTAACTGTGGTATTGCTAGACTTTCTGTGTGCATTAACTGTGGTATTGCTAGACTTTCCGTGTGCATTAACTGTGGTATTGCTAGACTTTCTGTGTGCATTAACTGTGGTATTGCTAGACTTACTGTGTGCATTAACTGTGGTATTGCTAGACTTTCTGTGTGCATTAACTGTGGTATTGCTAGACTTTCTGTGTGCATAACACCAGTAGACTTACTGTGTGCATTAACTGTGGTATTGCTAGACTTTCTGTGTGCATTAACTGTGGTATTGCTAGACTTTCTGTGTGCATTAACTGTGGTATTGCTAGACTTACTGTGTGCATTAACTGTGGTATTGCTAGATTTTCTGTGTGCATTAACTGTGGTATTGCTAGACTTTCCGTGTGCATAACACCAGTAGACTTACTGTGTGCATTAACTGTGGTATTGCTAGACTTTCTGTGTGCATTAACTGTGGTATTGCTAGACTTTCCGTGTGCATTAACTGTGGTATTGCTAGACTTTCTGTGTGCATTAACTGTGGTATTGCTAGACTTACTGTGTGCATTAACTGTGGTATTGCTAGACTTTCTGTGTGCATTAACTGTGGTATTGCTAGACTTTCTGTGTGCATAACACCACTAGACTTACTGTGTGCATTAACTGTGGTATTGCTAGACTTTCTGTGTGCAATATCTGTGGTATTGCTAGACTTTCTGTGTGCATTAACTGTGGTATTTTTAGACTTTCTGTGTGCATTAACTGTGGTATTGCTAGACTTTCTGTGTGCATTAACTGTGGTATTGCTAGACTTTCCGTGTGCATTAACTGTGGTATTGCTAGACTTTCTGTGTGCATAACACCACTAGAATTACTGTGTGCATTAACTGTGGTATTGCTAGACTTTCTGTGTGCAATATCTGTGGTATTGCTAGACTTTCTGTGTGCAATATCTGTGGTATTGCTAGACTTTCTGTGTGCATTAACTGTGGTATTTTTAGACTTTGTGTGCATTATCTGCAGTATTGCTAGACTTTCTGTGTGCATTAACTGCGGTATTTTTTAGACTTTCTGTGTGCATTAACTGTGGTATTGCTAGACTTTCTGTGTGCATAACACCACTAGACTTACTGTGTGCATTAACTGTGGTATTGCTAGACTTTCTGTGTGCAATATCTGTGGTATTGCTAGACTTTCTGTGTGCATTAACTGTGGTATTTTTAGACTTTCTGTGTGCATTAACTGTGGTATTGCTAGACTTTCTGTGTGCATTAACTGTGGTATTGCTAGACTTTCTGTGTGCATTAACTGTGGTATTGCTAGACTTTCTGTGTGCATTAACTGTGGTATTGCTAGACTTTCCGTGTGCATAACACCACTAGACTTACTGTGTGCATTAACTGCGGTATTGCTAGACTTTCCGTGTGCATAACACCACTAGACTTACTGTGTGCATTAACTGTGGTAATGCTAGACTTTCCGTGTGCATAACACCACTAGACTTTCTGTGTGCATTAACTGGTATTGCTAGACTTTCCGTGTGCATAACACCAGTAGACTTACTGTGTGCATTAACTGTGGTATTGCTAGACTTTCCGTGTGCATAACACCACTAGACTTTCTGTGTGCATTAACTGTGGTATTGCTAGACTTTCCGTGTGCATAACACCAATAGACTTACTGTGTGCATTAACTGTGGTATTGCTAGACTTTCCATGTGCATAACACCACTAGACTTTCTGTGTGCATTAACTGTGGTATTGCTAGACTTTCCGTGTGCATAACACCACTAGACTTACTGTGTGCATTAACTGTGGTATTGCTAGACTTACTGTGTACATTGACAGAGACAGACTTACTGTGTACATTGACAGAGACAGACTTACTGTGTGCATTGACAGAGACAGACTTACTGTGTGCATTGACAGTGATTTACCATTAGACTTGCTGTGTACATTGGTAGAGACAGGCCTACTGTGTGCATTGACAGAGACAGACTTACTGTGTACATTGACAGAGACAGACTTACTGTGTGCATTGACAGAGACAGACTTACTGTGTGCATTGACAGAGACAGACTTACTGTGTGCATTGACAGAGACAGACTTACTGTGTACATTGACAGAGACAGACTTACTGTGTGCATTGACAGAGACAGACTTACTGTGTGCATTGACAGAGACAGACTTACTGTGTACATTGACAGAGACAGACTTACTGTGTGCATTGACAGAGACAGACTTACTGTGTGCATTGACAGAGACAGACTTACTGTGTGCATTGACAGAGACAGACTTACTGTGTGCATTGACAGAGACAGACTTACTGTGTACATTGACAGAGACAGACTTACTGTGTGCATTGACAGAGACAGACTTACTGTGTGCCTTGACAGAGACAGACTTACTGTGTACATTGACAGTGATTTACCATTAGACTTGCTGTGTACATTGGTATAGACAGGCCTACTGTGTGCATTGACAGAGACAGACTTACTGTGTACACTGGTAGAGACAGGCCTACTGCGTGCATTGACAGAGACAGACTTACTGTGTGCATTGACAGAGACAGACTTACTGTGTGCATTGACAGAGACAGACTTACTGTGTGCATTGACAGAGACAGACTTACTGTGTACATTGACAGAGACAGACTTACTGTGTGCATTGACAGAGACAGACTTACTGTGTGCATTGACAGAGACAGACTTACTGTGTGCATTGACAGAGACAGACTTACTGTGTGCATTGACAGAGACAGACTTACTGTGTACATTGACAGAGACAGACTTACTGTGTGCATTGACAGAGACAGACTTACTGTGTGCCTTGACAGAGACAGACTTACTGTGTACATTGACAGTGATTTACCATTAGACTTGCTGTGTACATTGGTATAGACAGGCCTACTGTGTGCATTGACAGAGACAGACTTACTGTGTACACTGGTAGAGACAGGCCTACTGCGTGCATTGACAGAGACAGACTTACTGTGTGCATTGACAGAGACAGACTTACTGTGTGCATTGACAGAGACAGACTTACTGTGTGCATTGACAGAGACAGACTTACTGTGTGCCTTGACAGAGACAGACTTACTGTGTGCATTGACAGAGACAGACTTACTGTGTGCATTGACAGAGACAGACTTACTGTGTACATTGACAGAGACAGACTTACTGTGTGCCTTGACAGAGACAGACTTACTGTGTGCATTGACAGAGACAGACTTACTGTGTGCATTGACAGAGACAGACTTACTGTGTGCATTGACAGAGACAGACTTACTGTGTGCATTGACAGAGACAGACTTACTGTGTACACTGACAGAGACAGACTTACTGTGTGCATTGACAGAGACAGACTTACTGTGTACATTGACAGAGACAGACTTACTGTGTACATTGACAGAGACAGACTTACTGTGTTCATTGACAGAGACAGACTTACTGTGTGCATTGACAGAGACAGACTTACTGTGTGCATTGACAGAGACAGACTTACTGTGTGCATTGACAGAGACAGACTTACTGTGTGCATTGACAGAGACAGACTTACTGTGTACATTGACAGACTTACTGTGTGCCTTGACAGAGACAGACTTACTGTGTGCCTTGACAGAGACAGACTTACTGTATGCCTTGACAGAGACAGACTTACTGTGTGCCTTGACAGAGACAGACTTACTGTGTGCATTGACAGAGACAGACTTACTGTGTGCATTGACAGAGACAGACTTACTGTGTGCCTTGACAGAGACAGACTTACTGTGTGCCTTGACAGAGACAGACTTACTGTGTGCCTTGACAGAGACAGACTTACTGTGTGCATTGACAGAGACAGACTTACTGTGTACATTGACAGAGACAGACTTACTGTGTGCATTGACAGAGACAGACTTACTGTGTACATTGACAGAGACAGACTTACTGTGTACATTGACAGAGACAGACTTACTGTGTGCATTGACAGAGACAGACTTACTGTGTGCATTGACAGAGACAGACTTACTGTGTGCCTTGACAGTGACAGACTTACTGTGTACATTGACAGTGATTTACCATTAGACTTGCTGTGTACATTGGTATAGACAGGCCTACTGTGTGCATCGACAGTGATATTACGAGGGTGAGTCAATAAGTAAGTCACACAGTTCTGTGGGATGGCAGGTAAATGTAGTTGGTGTTTACTACAAGTATCATTAGGTGACAGCAATAGCGAACTTTATATTCCAGTTCGTCAGGTGGCACTAGGCGTCTCATGCGCAGTGAAATGGCGACTGTACAACCAAAAAACAACGTGCTGTTGTGCGTTTTTTATAGTCAAAAGGACTGCCTGCAAAGGACATTCAAGAAGAAAGGTGACAACGTGAAGTTTGAATCGTACTGTGAAATTCTATCGATGCTTCATGACGCAATTCGAAGAAAATGTCCATGACTGCTAACTAGAGGCATGTTACTTCTTCATGACAACGCCAGACCACATACGGCTCGATTAACTCAGTTAGTTAGTTAGTTAGTCGCAGTTCCAACTTCACAGCAACGGGGCGTCCCCATTATGCTCCATTCCTGTGCCAGTGAATATCACACAAAACGCTCCCGCACTGTCCAATGTGAAAAGTGGAAAAGACAGGAGTCTCGACAAACAACAGCCCGCACAGATACACTGTGCATAATGCCGCCGCCAGAATGTCAACACACCAGTCCCCCACGAAACACCCAATTCATCTCTGATGGAATTGGCAGTTCTTCACACGAAACCTACAGCTCACAGTGTCACACCACGCACTCACTCAGTAGCAGGGCGACGGAACCATCGATTAACTCAGGAGAAAATGAACCAACTAAGGTGGGAATTTCTGGAACATCCATCTTACAGCCCCGAGTTAGCCTCTAGCAATTTCCACCTTTTTGGTCCACTGAAAACCCACCTTGACGGGAGACATTTCGCGAATGACGCCGAAGTTGAATGTGAAGTGAAAACGTGGTTTAGAAAACAGAGCATGCAGTTCTATGCAGCCGGTTTGGGAGGACTGATAAAATGATGGGATAAGTGCATCAATGTTGTGGAAATTACATTGAGAAATAAAGGGACAATGTATGTATAAAAATAAACTGGTTTCAAGTTGTTATCATATTTAGTTATTTTTCTACAGCCATTTGTGACTTATTAATTTACCCTCGTATCACTAGATTTTCTGTGTGCATTGACAGAGATATTACTCTCAGACTTACTATTTGCATTGACAGAGACAGACTTACTGTGTGCATTGACAGAGACAGACTTACTGTGTGCATTGACAGAGACAGACTTACTGTGTGCATTGACAGAGACAGACTTACTGTGTGCATTGACAGTCACAGATTTACTGTGTGCTTTGACAGAAATATTACTCTCAGACTTACTGTGTGCATTGACAGAGACAGACTTACTGTGTGCATTGACAGAGACAGACTTACTGTGTGCATTGACAGAGACAGACTTACTGTGTGCATTGACAGAGACAGACTTACTGTGTGCATTGACAGAGACAGACTTACTGTGTGCATTGACAGAGACAGACTTACTGTGTGCATTGACAGAGACAGACTTACTGTGTGCATTGACAGTCACAGATTTACTGTGTGCTTTGACAGAGACAGACTTACTGTGTACATTGACAGAGACAGACTTACTGTGTACATTGACAGAGACAGACTTACTGTGTGCCTTGACAGAGACAGACTTACTGTGTGCCTTGACAGAGACAGACTTACTGTGTGCCTTGACAGAGACAGACTTACTGTGTGCTTTGACAGAAATATTACTCTCAGACTTACTGTGTGCATTGACAGAGACAGACTTACTGTGTGCATTGACAGAGACAGACTTACTGTGTGCATTGACAGTCACAGATTTACTGTGTGCTTTGACAGAAATATTACTCTCAGACTTACTGTGTGCATTGACAGAGACAGACTTACTGTGTGCATTGACAGAGACAGACTTACTGTGTGCATTGACAGAGACAGACTTACTGTGTGCACTGACAGAGACAGACTTACTGTGTGCATTGACAGAGACAGACTTACTGTGTACATTGACGGAGACAGACTTACTGTGTGCATTGACAGTCACAGATTTACTGTGTGCTTTGACAGAAATATTACTCTCAGACTTACTGTGTGCATTGACAGAGACAGACTTACTGTGTGCATTGACAGAGACAGACTTACTGTGTACATTGACGGAGACAGACTTACTGTGTGCATTGACAGTCACAGATTTACTGTGTGCTTTGACAGAAATATTACTCTCAGACTTACTGTGTGCATTGACAGAGACAGACTTACTGTGTGCATTGACAGAGACAGACTTACTGTGTGCACTGACAGAGACAGACTTACTGTGTGCACTGACAGAGACAGACTTACTGTGTGCATTGACAGAGACAGACTTGATGTGTGCATTGACAGAGACAGACTTACTGTGTGCATTGACAGAGACAGACTTACTGTGTACATTGACGGAGACAGACCTACTGTGTGCATTGACAGTCACAGATTTACTGTGTGCTTTGACAGAAATATTACTCTCAGACTTACTGTGTGCATTGACAGAGACAGACTTAGTGTGTGCATTGACAGAGACAGACTTACTGTGTGCATTGACAGAGACAGACTTAGTGTGTGCATTGACAGAGACAGACTTACTGTGTGCATTGACGGAGACAGACTTACTGTGTGCATTGACGGAGACAGACTTACTGTGTGCATTGACAGAGACAGACTTATTGTGTGCATTTACAATGATATTACCATTAGACTTGCTGTGTGCAGTGACAGACGAGGAGCAAGAAAATAATGGACAAACAACATCAATGGTACATTAAAACAAACACAGATACAGTGCAACCAAGGCAAGATATTTGGCCTTGGAACACTTAGGCATCCCCAAAATCTACACTAACTGGCAAGTGAGGATTACAATAACAGACATCATACACTTGGCACCAGATAAAAGACAATTGTAAAGTTTACAACAAGACCAACAGATCATTAAAGTGTTACAATCATAAACAGAGGTGCAAAATGTTTATTACTTAATTATTAGCATTATATACATAATACAACAAGTAATGAAATATTGGTTATAAATTTACAAAATAAATGTTCAATATCTGTTCATGAAAACACAAACATATTTAGCAATATTCTTCTGCTGCCGTTTCTCTCCCAAAAGGAGCTTAGATCCTGAACCAACTCATGCCAAGCCCTTTGTAGTCTTGATCACGATTGGTTGAATTTTGCAGTGAATGTTTTCTATAAGATGAGGTAGCCAGTCTTAAGCTATCACTCCTTGGTTCCCTTTTACGACATGCATAGTATTTGGCAATATTGTCAAGACATAAATATTGTACATAAATTATGCAAAGCTGTAAAGATAAACAACAAAAATATATTTGTATATATCATTATCTGTCATCTATTTTAACCTCCGGAAGCTGCAGTAGCCTAGTGGCCAGACATTCACCTGCCTGCCCACTCATTGGTCATGGGTTTGAACTGAATCGGGGTGGATTCACATGTTTAAAAATGTTTCTGAACTCCCAGGTTGACCAGCCTAAAATGGCCACCAGGAAATGTCTTGGGAAGTACAGGCAACCAGCAGTGTACTGACCACATACCCACAGAGTGCAGAATGGTACTGGAGCATTGATCGTCACCCATCTGATGCCAAGCTCTTTCTGCAGGCTTGTTCAATGACCGGATGGGTTTTGGAACTAAGGTTTATGGTGTGAGGTAGGCAGTGGGGGTCCACTTCTAGTGAAAACATGAGTCTGTGCAACATATATTTGTCAGTCGAGATGGCAAAAAGAGTGAATAATGTTTTACTTTCATTAACCTCATCTGGCAATCGTTGTTAATAACTCTGTCCATCCAAGGCATTCACTTAAAAATACACATCACCATTGCTTCCAAGCTCTTCCAAGTTTCGAAGTTCACTTTCCAAGATTCTCTATCATACAGTAGAACAGATGTGCTATCACATTTCAGTACTCTCTTTCTAACATTCAATTATGAGCTTAATTAGCTCTGCCATAAGGGATCAAATCCGGTGCAATGAAGTCAAACCTCTCATCCATATACCCCTATTTTTGACATTCAATTAAAATGAATTATTACATTAGATGCATTTTGCACAAGCACAAATATAATTTCATTGTATGAAATGCAAATAAACCTGAAAAATTGAATTGGAATGACAGTGTCAACAACAAAAAATCACTGTTAGGATTTGTGGATAACAAATATTCAGAATCATTACTCATATTTATAGAGGACAGAAACAGTATTTACAATAATC
Source organism: Cepaea hortensis (assembly GCA_963921405.1). NCBI lineage: Eukaryota > Metazoa > Mollusca > Gastropoda > Stylommatophora > Helicidae > Cepaea > Cepaea hortensis. The sequence continues at coordinate 85,968,728 of OY992885.1, forward strand.
ATAACTGACATACTTTACTAATTTTTTTGGGGTCTAACTTAACTCTCTCTGTCCCAAGCAATGCACTGTTTGTGATAGGTTAATTTTTGTTTTGCTTACCAACCAGTGTGTTATTTGTGATTGCAATTCTTATGTTTAGTCATAGCATACTATATAAATCTGACGACACATTTGTATTACAGTGTGTATATATTTGGTCCCTGTAAGTAAGCAGTAAATTGTGACTTTTTACTGTCATTACACTTCTCATCGACATAGCTGTGACTCCCTAGGGCTCAAAAGAGTTCAGAACCACAAGAAAAGCAAAGTTACATTTAAAAAAAAAACTGATAACATATTTTTCCCCCCTCCATTTATGCAGTAATAAAAGAATATGTTGCTTAAAAAGTTGAAAGAACAACGGGAAATCACTCTTGATTTGATTTTGATTTTACAGGAATAAAAAGATACATTATTACTGAAAACAGCAAAATACAACAACAAAAACACTTGATAATCTAGCTGAAAATAAGTGGTGACTGCAATCATGGTGATACCTCAAACAAATGAAGACAATATATCAATAGGAAACTCAACAAATGGAAGACATATATAGATAAACAACATATACAGATAGCGACCAAAGTCTTTATCTGTGAACAAACCACAAGACGAATACTTAGCTAGAAAACTGAAATATCAGTTTCATTGTTTTATTCAGACGTGGATTTTTTATTTGTGATTGTAATATTTCAGTTTTCTACATGTGTATTCTAGTTTTTTGGGTTGTTCGCTGATAAAGACTTCGGCCAAAATGTCGCTTGTATATGTATGTGTCTTTCCTTATACCAAATTTTGTAGTTTAGGGGGGCTGAGTGGTCTCGAGATATGGTATCTGCCTCGAGTGCTGGAGGTTCAGGCCCCGGTGAGGACCGGGATTTATTTAAATAATCCACCTGGACTTCCAGTAATAAAATTGCCCCTGGTCTCTGGGTAGTGAGATCGGACGCCCGTGTGTATTGTTGCGCACATAAAAAATCCCTTGGCAGTTGGAAATCGAAAAAAGAGTAGCCTAACGGCGCTGCCCGGGCAAAATTTCGAGTTAAAAATCTACCCAAAGTATTTCAGGATCCTCGCCGATGCAACGGAGTTCATGCATTGAGCTGAGTTTCTCCAGACTCAGATTTGAGTTAGGAGGAAAACGGAGCACTTATGGGTTAAACCGTGTGCCGTGATGTTGATCCAACGACTAAACTAAACTAAATTTTGTAGTTATATTTTATTCTTCCGATTTGACAATGTAATGTCTACAATTTGAAGTTAACCAATGCATAATTTGGTACAAATAATTTAAAGGACTCTTACATGCCTTAAGGTGCACTGGGCATTTGGTGCTACTCATATTTGTATAAACAAAATGGCCCTCAATGGGAGATGTCTTGTGTAGGCCAACTTTACTTCCCAACACATTTCCTGGCACCTATTTTAGGCAGAGTCGACCTGGGAGCCCAGTCAATTATACACATCTGCCTCAGCGTGGATCTGAACCCAGTACTACCAGGTAGCAAGCGAGTGTCTAGCCACTACACTACCACAGCTCCTATGGTTGGATATTAACTAGAAAATAGTGTTTATCAGTGTTTACAGAACAAATGTGTTGTTAAGCAATTTAAAAACTATACATTTTAAGTATAGTTTCCAATGAGACAGCCAATAAGAACAAAGTGGTTTGAAGATGATGCAAGAATGAAAATGGCAAACTATTTAGAGAACGCAAAAGCCCAATGTTGATCATGATGATAAATATGTCTTTATAATGTCATTTAGAATAATAATGTAAATTAGAATTATATTTATTGAATTACTATCAAAAATACACGTCAGGCTACCTGGGGCAAAAGCGTTGTCAGCGAAAGCATAAATGTAACTCTCATTTCAATAAACAGGATCTGACACATACAATCTAATGTAAAGTTGTTGCCGCAACATTTGAGCTGGCTGTCGTAGGGTGAAGCTCAACTTTAGTACCATTGTGCTTCCCACCACCACCCGAAGATGCCCAGGGTTTTGTTTCCACTGAAAAAAGTCAAACACAGTTGTTAAACAATAAAATTATGCCTCTCTCAGGGACAACAGCTGTGTTTTAGTGAACATTTTAACTGATGCAATACTGACCGATAAAATATTGCCAAATGTGACCTTCCACATGAACAAAATGAGCAATATATGGCCATACTAGGGTGTTATTTGTTTTGTTTCGTGATACAATCCAAAATTTTAATGCTCAGTTAATGGAAATTTACATTATAATACATGTTCATTTGATTGTGTGCCATGTTTGGTCCAAACCTACTGTTTTGTTTGGCACGGAATCAGTTAAAGCATTACTTGGTGTCTAAGTGAGAAATGAATAATGATAATCAGCGGTCATATCAAAATGTATCAACTATTTAAAGGGTTTTCCCAGGTTTTCTCAAAGTACATTTTTTTGGATTAGGATCTCTTGGGCATATGACTTGCTTGCTCTCTATGTATGTATGTATGTGTGTGTTCCTTGCACTATTTTAAAAAAAAACTCCCGCACACAGATATACATCTGTGTGTTTGTCTACGCATGCACTTCTTCACCACCTTATATATATATATACATATTCTATACAAGATAAGAAGAGGAGCAAGAAGAAGAGACTATCATGAAACGTTAACAAAACTGAATGCAAGGTATTTTCCATGACAGCACACATTTCAATGTCTTATTGATGGTAAAGATGTAAAAAAAAAATTAAACAGGCCAATTGTTTTCAATAACTAGGTTACACAGTGAATACCATGGATGGATAGAAGGCGAATCAGAAAGGCCTACAAGAAATAAATGAAACTCATAAATTGATTAGAGAAATTAGACAAAGACAGTCACGATTTTCTGGGCATATTATGAGAAGAAATGTAACATTTTAAAGTAAACAACCGGAACCATTTATATCATTGTTATTTGCTATATTTGTATGGCTTATAACATATACAATACACACTGATTTCACTTGTGGTGCTCTTTGAATTCCCCAATTTTTAAAATGATTTTCTTGAATGTTTCACATCTTTGAGACAGTTGTTCCCGAATGTTTCCCATTTTCAAGGAACACTTATGACACATGTAGATTATTGTTTGCGATATTACTGGCAAATCTGACAGGAAAAGAGCAAGATAAAGACATGGCATAATGACAAGATTATGGATGTTATCCAAGATTCTGGTGATCATGTGAAAATGTTAACGATGAGAGCCCAAGTTAATTGGCATGGCACATGATGATGATGATAAGACATTAAAAAGTACAATCATACATAATATATTGATGGTAAATATGAACAAATAGCCAATCACACAAAGTGCATTGATGAGAAAGAGTTACTTAATGGGCCGTATTGTTAAAGATAAAGTGAGCAAGTGGTCTAGGATAGGAGCTCCGACAGGCGGACAATAAAAGCACAGCTTTGCTGATCTGGCAGCTTCTACAACTTGTCTTTATCCAGATGTATTGGTGATATCTTTCCTCTGAAGTAAACTAGACAGGGCGAGAAAGGGATCATGATCCATGGGCAACAGATGGTCTCTACAATTAAGCCCAGGCTTTGTAATATGGAGAGGCATAACTCCATGCTCCATGGGCAACAGATGGTCTCTACAATTCAGCCCAGGCTTTGTGCTATGGGGAGGCATAACTCCATGCTCCATGGGCAACAGATGGTCTCTAAAATTCACTTTGTGCTATGGAGAGGCATAACTCCATGCCTAACTCTGCTATTGGTTGTAGTTATTAATGCCTTTTTGAAGCACAGTGTAACAAACTATCATCTGTTATGACGGCCAGGTGCCAGTGCCATTATGAAGATAAAGAGTGGTGTTAAACTTTGACTATAATCACACTCATCATGGCACACAACACACTCACCATGGCACACAACACACTCAGCATGGCACACAACACACTCACCATGGCACACAACACACTCAGCATGGCACACAACACACTCATCATGGCACACAGTACACTCATCACAGCACACAACACACTCATCAAGGCACACAACACACTTATCATGGCACACAACACAATCATCATGGCACACAACACACTAATGGCACACAACACACTCATCATGGCACACAACACACTAATGGCACACAACACACTCATCATGGCAAACAACACACTCACCATGGCACACAACACTCATCATGGCACACAACACACTCATCATGGCACGCAACACACTCATCATGGCACACAACACACTAATGGCACACAACACACTCATCATGGCACACAACACACTCACCATGGCACACAACACACTCATCATAGCACACAACACACTCATGGCACACAACACACTCATCATGGCACACAACACACTCATCCTGGCACACAACTGACCTACAAATGACACCAGGATAGGAAAAGAAAAATCTAACTTACCCAAGATGACGATGATGATTATGGCAATGATGACTATTACAACTGTAACAACAATACAAGTCATCTTGCAATTTTTCCACCACATTTTCTTGCGGATTTTAACTGCTGAACTCCGGAAATGTGACGAGCTATTTTCCAGATCCTCTGCAAATAAAAATATATACATATTACTTGTTTCTAGGCACATGGATAACATCAAACAGGAAATACATCACAGATATAAAGAAGAAATTCCCCCACGTGAAAACTGCATTTTCTAACATGATGAACATCTTTTACAATAAGTCCTTGTCATTGAAACTTAGAAAAAAGAATTCTTATATGTTTCACAGAATCAATTTTAACATATGACCGTGAATCCTGGACAATTAGTAAACATTGGCCATGCCACATGGGCAAGCCATCCAGATATTTACTTCTCTGCCTTTCTCTTATTCTTTTGCACTCAATCTTGCACAAGTAAAAAATATCCTGGAAGCAACAGAAATGCTGATAATACTTTGGACAGTTTAAAAATGTAATCAAAATGTTTTAAAGGAGACTAAGGACACAAAGACAACTTACTTCAAATAAGAGAATGAGACAGTCAACATTTTTAGAGTTAATGAGAAAAGAACAACTGAAACATGCTGTGACAACAAGAAAGATTTATGAAAAGAGAGATGGAGGAAGACAGCGAGGGAAGACCCTGATACTTTCATCATGATATAGAAAAATATCAGCACAAAATGTTGACAGATTCTGGTGAGATGTGGTGAAGCATGATCACCCATCCCATTTGGGAAGGCACTTTGTAATGATGGACAAGATATTTAAGAATATATTTCTTTGATTTATTGCTATTTTTCTATTAAGTTTGCTAGCTGCCACTAAATTTTCAACCTTATGTCCTCCACATGACATGTCTAAAATAGCTTACCTGTCTACACCTAATTTCACTAATTAACGTGCAGTTTTCATCAGATGAACTTTCTGTGTAACTGATCTATGTCCATGAAAGTCAAACAACTAGTTTCAGGATGTTGTATACTGCCCAAACTAATAAATTTAAGTATAATCCACACAAACACTATTAATACTGGTAGCTGCTGCATCTAGTGAGTGCACTGGTAGTGAGTGCACTGGAATGATTTTAATGTGAAGGTTAACTTTTCTTATTGCCATCTGCCATCACGCGAATACTTCTCCGATTTCTTAGATACTTGTAATTAATGTTCCCATGTCAAGGACAAGAAGTCAATACTTATTTCAGTCCAACTGAAAGATATGTGGAATGAACCATCACAGTTAAAGCATGTTAAACCTCTCAGCCACACTGATCTATTATATCCTTTTGAGAACATTGTTTTAAAGAAACCCAATGATGTCACAAGTTTCTGCTGCCTTGCGCGTGTAAGTTCAGATGATGGCAAAAGTGAAACAGAAATCAAAATGAAAATAGGAATGACCAGCAATACCTTCAGAAACATGAAAAAGGTAGAGAAATAAGCAAGACAATAAATTAATAATACTCAAATTGTGTATTTGTTCAAGGTACTATATGGTGAAAAAGATTGGACAATGAACAAGCAATAACAATGAATTGATCACCCAACATATATATGTGCAGAAGATTATGTTGTATTTCATTGGGGGGAAAAAATAAAAACAAATAAAGGTCTTAAAGAAACTAGAAATGAAAATAGAACTGATGGAAATAATAAAAAGGACAAAAGTCAAGTCAAATAACTTGACTCCTATAAAAACTATACTGTAGGGAACAGTTGAAGGCAGGTGAGCAAGAGGTAGACAGCAATACAAGTGGGAACATCAAGTTTACCCCTGCAGTCGGACACTGTTAATGGAGAAAGCTAATCCACACGTGAAATTTAGTCCATCACTACTATAAATAGTGTGTATGGACTACGCTTGAGTTCAAAGCTAGCGAGCGCAATAAAAAAATTATCAAGATATGGATGAATAGTAGTTTACACTCAAAGTGAGACACAGAAAGTGTTGGAAATACACTTCGGCCAACCTTTATTGTGGAGATGGCACTTGTTTGAGTGGCTGCTGACGTCACACCCCTTTAAGACCTTTAGGTAGTTAAGTGGATACCTAGATTTCTCACATAAGGTTAAAATAATAGTAGGTCTTATATGCACAATTAAAACCTCTCTGAAGTTGAAAATCATAAAGAGTTGGCAGTAATGGTAGCTACAATTACTAAATTTCAGAACCCCCAAACATTTGCCTACAACAGGATATTAATAATTTGTGTGGGTTTTGGTGCTTGGCCAAGGTTGCGCTCTGCCATGATTTCAACGTGCTCATGAAACCTCACAACTTACGTGAGGGGTAGTGTTCAAACAGTCTCCTGGGTTATGGGAGAAGTCCAGAAATAATAAAGTATTTACTGCACAAGAATACTGTACCTGATCTAGACTGCAGATTAAGGGAGAAGTCCAGAAATAATAAAGTATTATGTGCACAAGAATACTGTACCTTATCTAGACTGCAGATTAAGGGAGAAGTCCAGAAATAATAAAGTATTCACTGCACAAGAATACTATACCTGATCTGGACTGCAGATTGTCAATTCTTTCTCCTCGTTCTATAACTTTCTCCACATTGTCTTTCAGTAAGGATGTCACTTCGCTGACTTCTGTCTGCAAATGATCCAACTGTCCATTTCGACCCCTGCTAGCTCGAGCCCTAAGAAACAAGTATAAATAATGATAGTTAGAATCTGACATTTCACTGTGGTCAGCTTGAATATTGCTTACTTCATTGCTCCTTGTCCTTTATCGCCTTTAGAAGTATATACTCTCAACCAACTTACATTAAGCCAGCCTGTCTTTTATACTTCACTTCTTCTCCCCTTTATCCTCCACTGAAGAACAGATGCTCAACCAACTCACGCTAAGCCATCCTATTTATTGCCTATCACTTCTTCTTCTGCCGACTCCAGAAAGTGAAACTGCAGCACAATTTATGCAAGCAGAATTAGATACACCATAAGGGCCCAAAATATAAACAATAGAGAATTTGACGGAGCCGGAATAACTTTTTTCAAATTGTGAATTGAATACTTCTGTCCTTGATACCCTAATGAAGCATAGACCCTCCACCAATGTCTGTCATATCTTTAGTTATCTCATGCAGCTCCCTTCATTTAATGTAATTATATAAGTATGTTTTGTCTGTGCGTGTGTGCATATTATATGTTTGCGTGCACAAAAACAGCTTGAACATGCCTAATAATTAATATGGAATTCTAGATATTAGAGATCAGTAATTTATTTTTATTATTATTATTAATGCAGAGGTCCTAGAAAAACTGGGAATGAAGAGAGAGTAGATGAAAGAAATAAAGAGGAGACAAATGAAATATTTTGGCCACGTTAAAAGACATGATACTCTTATAAAAACCATACTGGAAGGCAAGGTTGAGGGCAAGCGAGCAAGAGGTAGACAACGATACAAGTGGGAGGATAACATCAAGAGATGGACGAACATCAGCCTGGCAGAATGTACAGTCAAGGCAAGAGACAGACAGTGTTGGAGATCCATTGCAGCCAACCTTCATTGCGGAGATGGCACCTGATTGACTGATTGATTTAATTTATTTTTAACACTCAAAGTTGAGAACCCTTTGGATGCCATTTATTTATTTTAAATATGACTTTCTGTCATCAAAGATATTATATTATATGTTGGCCAAATAAAGGTCCTCTGGTTCGGCAGGCTCTCTACTCTGCTGACATGGCTCCTTGTGATTTATATTACTAAATTTTTAAAAAAGCATGAGTTAGAGTGCCGGTCTCCCTGGTCGAGGGGTTAGCAGCTTTCTCCGTAACCCCGAATACTCTCATGGTTGACATGAGCGCACGAGAATTGGAAGTGGGTCCAGTCACGCCAGTGACTTGTCAGAGTATGGAGCCGGTCACTCAGAAATCAATGGCAAACTACTGAACGTAATCTTGCCAATAAATCAACAATCAGCTGAAAGATGCTAATGTTGACAGTGATGTCCTGTAAAGTATATGCAAAACATTTATTTATGAGTTAGAGTTTAAAACCGACTTCACCAGTCGCAGCACTAGGGACATTCCCATAAGTGCTCCGTCCTCAGCTGCAACAGCCAGCGAAGAGTCCCAGTAGCAGTCTGATTTATCACTGATTATTATGTCCATCTGGCCTTTTCTCGGATGTTACTAAAAGCATGATAAACTTCCCTATATATATATTAATAATTTTATTTTAATTATTTATAAATTAGTATAAATAAATCTAAAACTTAACTGAAAACTTCAGAAATGACAAATGTGATGGTAACCCCAAATTAATTTTATTTTACTTATTTAATTTACAATCAATTACGCAGAAACTATAGACTCACATGTTTGTAACTTGTTATGGGTAACAGAAGGAAGCTAATTACAACCACATTGGAACAAATCAAACACGTTATCACGTTAAAAATTGTCAATTCCTCAGAAACTCGGACACGATTTCCTTCGAACAGTGGCCATAAACACTTGGGCGTCTTGGTCACCTGACGATGACTGAGATTATTTCCCCTGGTTTTGTTGTAAAGTACGAACTTTCCTTCCGTCAAAACAAAACAATTAATTTAACAACTTGATGTACTGTTTACAAGTAAAAATGTGAACGTAGTTCCATGGCAGATACTACCGCTGTGTATGAAATGTTAAGCCTTTACATATGAAGTGGGGTGGTCACTTTCCTTTCAGTAGATGAATGTGTGTCTTACTAGCGCTACCTCTTGGTCTCCGCATTGCCCTGTATCTCTCAACCAGCTCTCTGTCTCAAATAGCTCCGTGTCTCAACTAGTCTCAACCTGCTCTCTATAACTCAACCCAAGGCCGTGTGGTAGATTTTCTCAGTATGATGCAAGTCTTCGAAATGTCGCCCCCTTCTTCGTTGCTTATGCCGCCCCCTTACGGTGCCGCCTGATGCGGTCGCCTCTCTGTATAAAAGCACGGCGCTGGCCTGACTCAACCATCAGTCGACTCGACGCGCTATCGAGATCAAGTCGCTTTATCGGTTAACGCAGAGGATGCCTCGCGTTAAAAGTTCCGCGCAGAGACATGCGCTTTATGCAGCCGGGAAGAAGAAGGGAGAGGCGAAGAAGACTGCTGCGACTGCTGTGCTCGTTTCTTCAAACAGCAGCAGTCCTGCCTCGACATCAGCTAAAACCGCTCCCGTCGCAGAAACCATAACTACAGCCAGCAACAGCCGGGAAACTATCAACACCAATGAGATGCAGCCCAATATACCAGAGACCTCCACACAGGAGGAAACAACTACTACTATAGACTTCACCGGCAAAATACTACTGAAGCAGACAAGCGTGGGAGAAGCTAAACTGACGGCGCTACCAACAGACAAGATAATCAGTCTGTTGGAAAACGAGCTGGGAAGAAACAGCATCGGCCAGCTGTGCAAGACATCGGATGGAATAGTGGTCACCATCAACAAAAAACCAAAGACCACAGCACTTCTATAGCAAATATCACAAGAAGAGAAAGCCGTCATCCAGCTTAACCACGGCATACTACTGGAAGCCGCCCGGCACAACTCTATCAAAAGATGGGTCATCACACGAGTCAAGACCCATCTCACCAACGACCAGATCAGGGAGATGCTAACAAGGGAGAACCGCAAGACCAAGATCACCAGTGCTGAGCGGATCATCGGGAAAAACAACATACCCTCCACAGTTGTCGTCGTAACATCGGAGGGCCGACTGATCCCTCAATACATTACATGGGACAAGAAAGACCAAGTACCAGAGCCCTACATACCGAGAGTGCTGCAGTGTTCCAAGTGCCAGAAGTTTTGGCACACCCGTGCCACCTGCAAGAGTGATATGGAGGTATGTAGGTACTGCTCTGGTCCCCATCAATATAGTCAGTGCCAGCATGCCAAGAACGACTCGGACTTCAGGAGGCCGAACACCAACAGAAAGTGCGCCAACTGCCTCGGCAACCACGGCGCCAGGTACCTCGGCTGCCCCTGCCACCAAGACAGCAAAGAAGCTATGAAAATCGCCATCAAGTCTAACTTACCATATAAGGAGGCCAGGAGGCAGTACGAGGCGACCAACCGACTATCCAAAAGCGACAAAGCACAACTGGAAGGCCAACTGAAGGACCTGAGAACACAGTTCAAAAGCATGGAGGAAGATAAAGACAAGACGCAAGAAACCCAGATAACGGCCGTTCAGCGCATACTGGACGAACTGAAGCAAGTCCAGCAGAAGATAGAGCAGGATGTCGCTCGAATGGCCGCCATAAAAGCTGAAACTGACGAAACTCTATCGAGAATTCAAGAAGAAAGAGCAAAAATAGAAGAAACGCTGAAACAAATCCAGGAAGAAAGAGACCAGATAGAACTACTCAAGTCACAGAAAGAACCAGAAGATGCAAAGATCCAAACAGAAGACGAAGCACAAGAAGAAGAAATTGAAATCGAACTGGATGAGAACGGATACCCAGACCAAGAGCAATTCTGTAGGGCACTTGCGAATCGCCGCTCCACACCAACATCGAACCATCGAGACGACAGACGAACGGGAAGGTTCGAAGACAACCCAAGACGGGGAAGGAGGAGGAACCAAAGGTGGAACGACGAGTGGTAGACTCCCTGAAGGAAACAACACCATATGACGGGGTGGGTACACAATAACTCCAGGCCTCAACAAGTGCGCGACTCTGCCCAGACATGTAACACTTTATCAAGACAGGAACGAACAAAATCCGCCAACCAGAAACCAGGAAGCTGAAAACAAGCAGCCCGATCTACGAACGAATCAAAACAAGTCACACAATAAAGGACCCAACTATAACCAAGCCGATTGTAGGCAGTTGAACGGGACCATTCGTAACTGAGAACGGATGACTCAACTAGCTCTCTGTATCTCAACAAGCTCTCCGTGTCTCCTTCAGCCCTTTATGTCTCAACCAGCTGTTTATGTCGCAATTGGCTCTCTTTAACTCAACCAGCTCCCCGTGTCTCAATCAGCCCTTTATGTCTCAACCAGCTGTTTATGCCGCAATTAGCTCTATAACTCAACCAGCTCTGTATCTCATCCAGCTTTCCGTGTCTCAACCAGCTCTTTACGTCTCATTCAGTTCTCAAGGTCTCAACTAACTATCTGTGTGTCAACCAGCTCTCTATGTCTCAACTACTGTCTGTGTCTCAACCATCTCTGTATATCTCAGCCAGATCTCTATATCTCAACATGCTCTCCTGTGTCTCAACTAGCTCTCTATGTCTCAACTAGCTCTCTATGTCTCAACCAGATCTCTATGTCTCAACTAACTCTCTATGTCTCAACTAGCTCTCTAAGTCTCAACTAACTCTCTATATCTCAGCCAGCTCTCTATATCTCAACATGTTCTCCTGTGTCTCAACTAGCTCTCTATATCTCAACTAACTCTCTATGTCTCATCTAGCTCTCTATGTCTCAACTAGCTCTCTATGTCTCAACTAGCTTTCTATGTCTCAACTAACTCTCTATGTCTCAACTAGCTCTCTATATCGCAGCCAGCTCTCTATATCTCAACATACTCTCCTGTGTCTCAACTAGCTCTCTATGTCTCAACTAACTCTCTATGTCTCAGTCAGCTTTTTATGTCTCAACTGATTGTCTATGTCTCAATCAGCTCTTTATTTCTCAACCAACTCTATGTGTCTCAGCCAGCTCTCTATGTCTGAAACATCTCTATGTGTCTCAACCAGCTCTTTGTGTTTCAACCCGCTCTTTGTGTCACAACCATCCCATTATGTCGAAACTACCTCTCTCTCTCTCTCTCTCTCTCTCTCTCTCTCTCTCTCTCTCTCTCTCTCTCTCTTTCTCTCAAACTCCCTCTGTGTGTGTATGTGTGTGGTGTGTGTGTGTGTGTGTGTGTGTGTGTGTGTGTGTGTGTGTGTGAATATATTCTGAGAAAGTAAAGAACAAAATAAATGTATCATTTGTCGATATAGTCACCAATGTGTTCAGTGCATCCAGGGCCGATAAAGTGCTAGGATTCCTGTAGAATCTAGTAGTCACTACTCGATGTACCTGACCCGGTCGTGAACAGTCTGCCACAGAAGTCACACCGTTTTGAAACTTCCTACACCACACATGCACTTGCTGTTCTGTCAGGCATGCATCACCATAATGGACTTTCATTCGCCGATGAATTTTTATAAGCTTCACCTCTTCAATGATAAAAAAAAAACAGATAACAGAACGCTGCTCCTCTTTGGTTGTATGTCAAAAGTGGGACGGCCATTTATAAACTGTCCTTATGACGTCGCCGTGTTCGTCTGCACCGTGATGTAACGTGCATAACTCTTGTTATCCTTAACAACAATCTTGACAGGTTACAAGACAAATAGCATGGTTATTGTAATTGCTAACACCTTGTAAGGTGTTCAATTTAAGCCCCCTAGTACTTTCAACAAATTAGGCGATCCACACTCTTTCTACTCTTGGTCGTGGAGAACAACAAGCAATCCTGATCTTGCTAAAGTAAATGAGGAGGTTCGGGCTTTCACGGACCGAAGTGTGACAACAATCAGGTGGCAGCACCACTAACCAATAGTAATGAGATATAAGGATAAGAAAGAAAAAAGCTTCTCTCCCTGATGGGCGTGGAAGAGGCTGCATAAGGTAACAACAGATAGGGCGACTTGGCATTATTTGGTTCTTGGCTTATGCCACATCAGAAGATAGCCGACAGACGAAGAAGAAGAAGAAGAAGAAGAAGAAGAAGAGGAAGAGAGAGAGAAGGGCGAGAGAGAGAGAGGGAGAGAGAGAGAGAGAGAGAGAGAGAGAGAGAGAGAGCAAGGATTTACACTGTAAGACAAACTATGTGGGGGGGGGGAGAAAAAAAGGGGGGGGGGGGGTTAACAGCCGCGGTAACCAAGTGGCTAGACTCTCGCCTGCCAGCGATTTCTCATCAGTTTACAAAAAAAAAAAAGAAGAAAAACAACGTACCTGCACTTCCAAGTTAACCCAAACTAAATTTGGTACCAGGAAACGTTGTGGGAAGTAAAGGCGGTAAGAATAATATTCACACATCACCAACTGTGTACCGATTGGTCAATATATATATATATATATATATATATATATATATATATATATATATATATATATATATATATATATATATACATGGCACCTTATTTCCACTGCGCAATAGGAACGGAAAGGGGTCCTTAACCCCTTTACTTTGTACTTATGTGGGAACCAGTGAAGACCTCACGTGCTTCGTCCTGTTTGTGACCCATGCCAGACTAGATCCACGGCAAAAGTTCATTCTGAGGGAGAAGTCGTCAACACAATCATATCTTTGTTTTTCTGTCTTTCTATTTTTCAGGAGCCGTGATGGCTTAGTAGCTAAATGCTTTCTAGTCGGTTTCGTGACCATAGGTTCAAATCCGCATCAAGACTGACATTTACTTCCTATTCGTACCTTACGATGTAGGACGGGGGTAGAGGGGAGGGGAGGTTCTTGAGCCTGGGGAATTCAGGCCGCCTGGCAAGGTGCAGTGGCCTCGAACTGTTCACGTTAGGGTTTTCTTTTTGCCATTCGACAGAACGAATCCACACCTGACCGAGAATTCGAACCCGGGTATCCCGAAGTAGAACCTGACATTCTAGCCACTCAGCCAGCCCTTTGTCAAATTGACCTGGTCTTCCAGGCCGACCTAGCTTGAAATGGACACCATTTGGGAAGTGTCGGTGTAAAGTTGATCACATCACTTGATGGAGTGTGGTTTGTGAAAATAAGTCTTTAACACCATATATTCGACGCGCCGTAAAGCGTGCAGGCTCCTTTACTGACCTACACTATTGTTTACATCAGTAATACAAGTCTTAAAGAAGACTTTTATTAAAAGTCTTACAGTCTTAAATACAAGTCGACAGGATCGACTTCATTGCCCCGGGTTTTATCCCATATGGCCCGGTCTCTTTCGATTTTCGGATGGCCTGCAGAAAGCGTCGCACAAAGCACGAACTCCGTAGCTCCGCGACGACCCCCAGGAATCTCCGAGAAAAATTCACCCGTGAACCGAAAGACGTAGCCAGGAATCGAATCCACAACCTTCAGAGCGCGAGACAGACGGCTCGATCACTTCGCCACGGAGACTCATTGCATCAGTAATGATATATGACTACATCAAGAAATGCATCATTCAAAATCTGACATTTTTCTAGCGAGACGGCACGAAATGATTGCACATGATTTATCTCTTTCTTTCATTCTACAATTGATGTTGTTTATATTATTTCTATTTTTATACGTGAGAAATTTCTGTTCAATGTCTTCCGTATTGTGTAGCAGCAGCTTGTATTACTTTGTGGCTTTTGAAAATTAACAGACCGAGAAAAGGACGCGGGTGGGTTCGGTCGAGAGGCCAATACTTGTGATTATTGTTAAGCAGTGGTCAACCCATGTATCATGTTTCTGCTTCACACAAAACAATCCAGTAAACACGGGTTTTTACGTAACCCCAACTAATCCACGATTTGCTACTATTTACTTGGTGTCGTGTGTCATTCCATTTAAGTTATTGGACAATTCAGAATTTCAACACGTTTGCTGTTGAACAAATGTCAGTATTTCATAACATTTACTGTGAACAACTGTCAACATTTCATAATATCCGCCGTGGTAGGAATTGTGTTTAGGCTTAATACTCGTGTTTAATAAGTGAATAAGAAGATGTGATGTACTTCAATTCGTGGTTCTCTCGATATTGCAGAATTAAACGGCAGTGATTTTTCCCTCGTTCGATTGGTGGGCACTTACAACATACTTTTGGATTATTCCAGGAAAGGATAAACGGAAATAAAGATATACAGGTTGGTAGCCGTGTAAGAACGTGTGTATATGTATATATATACTGTATATAGGTAGGTGAACTGGTAGATATTTAGATAGACATATATATTTGATGAAGCCACGATGGCATGGTAGCTAGCCACTCACCTGCCGGCCAGCTGGCTATCGGTTCGAATCCGTATAGGGGCTCATTTTTAAATTGACCTGAGCTTATACAAGGTATATTTTTAATGACTGAGCAGTGTTTGAAAATATTGCAGTCCAAGTTTTGTATTTACTTATTATGTTGCATGAACTTTACAGATGGTGAATACAAAACTTGGACCTGCAATATTTTCAAACACTGCGCAGTCATTAAAAATACGCCCCGTATTATATACACTCGGCATAAAATGTGTACCAGGGAATATTTCAGGAGATAAAGACTGCTGGCGTGATACTGACCAGATCACTGGCCGGATCCTGGTTGTTCTATACAGATATGGGCCTATCGCCATGTACCCAACCCGCCTTGGAGGCGTATACAATGGTTGTTTACTTGAGATGGATTTGATCAACAGCGCTCTTATCCATATCCTTTCGGCGATGAACAGATTCAGTGCCAAACAGAAGGTTGGTTTGAACCAAACAAATATGGATGGCAGAAAATGGGAAGTCGGAGTGTGACTATTATGACTTAAAGTTGTTAATATGGTAGCAGGCATGTTGTATTATATATCAAATTAAAGGGGGTTGCATAGGGACAACTAGTGCCTATAAGACCATGGTAGGTACAGGTAGTAGCTTAAGACGATTAATCATCTCATGGCTTTATGTCAGTTAGCTAGAAAATATAGTATCAAACCCTTTAAACAGCCACTGCGTCTCAACTACAGGGTGTATTTTTAATGACTGCAGTGTTTGAAAATATTGCCGGTCCAAGTTTTGTATTTACCTATTATGTTGCATGAACTTTACACAGGGTGAATACAAAACTTAGACCGGTAATATTTTCAGACACTGCACAGTCATTAAAAACACACCCTATATATGACAGATTGATATGCTACGGTTCCTGTTGACGGTGACTATAATAATTTTCGCCCCAGCCAAGTTAACTACATGTATGTATACTTAACGAGAGCCGCGGTAGCCCAGTGACTAGCACACTTGCCTGCTGGTTTGGGGTTTGTGTATTTAAATCCTCTTTGATGGGGATGACTTTTGCATTGATCTGGGCTCCTATGACTACCAGGCCTTAAATTGATATTAGGAAATGTCCGTGGAAGTACAGATCGCTGGTGTGATTTTGACTATATTTCCACTGGAGTGCTGATTGGTCTATAAAAATAAAAATAAATTCGCCTCAATCATTAAGAAGATGCTACAGGACAAGAAAAAACTGCATTCTATCAAATGAAGAACGTTTTTTGCAATAAGTCATTGTCCTTGAAAGTTAGAAAGAGTTCTTGCATGTTACATAAAACTACATTTAACATACGGCTGCGAATTCTGGGCAATTAATTAGTAAACAGGTGAAAAAATCCCTGGAATATTTGGAGATGTGGTTTTATAGAAGAATGCTGAACAATAATTGGAAAACCAAAATGAGCAAGCAGGACGTGTTAAGAGAAGCTGAGTTGCAAAGACAGCTTATAACAAACATCAGAAAGAGGCAGTCATCGTTTTTTGGTCACGGTGTGACACATACTGGAACATGTAACAACCGGAAAGATTTGCGGAAAGAGAGATAGAGGAAGATAACATGGCAATATTCTTGACAGTCTTGTGTCATGGCATGAAAGGGAGTCAACACACAAACAGACCCATGGCGTTGGAGATCGCAATTTGTGGAGAGGCATGATCCCAAGCCAACTGACGAGACACTGGATGATGATGATATACGCACCCTTAAGGTCCACTGTAGCAGCACATGTCTCAAATGCCTGATTGGAACCCCTCATACACATCAAAGGCAAACATCGCCACACCACTCCTGGCCTCTCTCTCTCTCTCTCTCTCTCTCTCTCTCTCTCTCTCTCTCTCTCTTCTCTCTTTCTCTCTCTCTCTCTCTCTCTGTTTGGACGGTGTCCTCCAAGAGTAGGCGGAAAGAGACCTTATATCGCAAGGCTGGATATTTTACCGGCAAATACATTAAAAATTCGATTAACCGTGACTCGTTTAACCGGCAGTTTGTTATCCGTTATCGTCTTTAAAATTAAAAAAAAACAAAAACAAAAAACATCCAGAATGGTTCCACACCGTTTTCGTGCCTCAAGTTAGAGCTCATATGGCCGAAAAGCAGTTACCGCAGGAAGGACTGCTGTTAATGGACAATGACCCTACATACACCTCTTGTCAACTCAAAAGTGGTGATGATAAAATAACATGCCTCTTTCTCACAGCGACGACAACTCCACTTATCCAACCTATGGACCAGGACATAATTGTACATATGAAGCGATGTTACATAAAAGCTTTTATCGAAGGCTTACTTACATATGGTTGATTCCATGACAGTCAAAGAATTTTGTAAGAGATACAACATAAAGGATATGTCGCCACTGCCTGGCCTAACTTTACAGTGTCTAACCTAAAGAATGGGTGGAATAAACTCTTGCGTGAACCTATTGACGAAACTGAAGGAACTGAGACTGCTAGTCTTGACGAAATTGTGCAACTTTGTAAGACTAAACAGTGAAAACATTACGCCAGAAGAAGTAACGTAACAGATTGGTTGGAATGTTACAAAATGGGTGGAGGAATTGAAATTTTGAACGATGATGAAATTGTTTCTAGTGTGACTATCATTGAAGAAGAAGAAATTGATGCCGATGCAGGATCAGTTCTTAACCAAAAACCTACAACTAGCCACTCAGAAGCAGAAACAATATTATCAAAGTGCATCGACTGGTTTGAAATGCAAGAGGAGGGAAATGCAACACAAATCCTACTTCTGAGTCAGATACGGAACATCGAAACGCAGAAAGCTCGAGCCTCAAAGACACAGAAGGAGATGACAGATTATTGTAAAGTAACGTATGTTTATAGTACTACAATACATTTGTGTACATTTACATCTGATATTGATGTTTATATTCATAATTTGTAAAATTAAATACAATATGTATGTATTATTCACTTTTAAAGTACTTTATTTTCATGTTCGCCTCAATCCCGCAGTGAAATCACGTTACTGTTGGTAGCATGTCCTTTACAGGACGTAGCAGTTAACACCAGCAATATTTGGCTGTTCGTAATTCATGGGCAAGTTTACGTTCAGTAGTTCGCCATTGCTTTCTGAACGACCGCGAGCCATACCATTTCATAAATGAAAAACAAACACAGCTGCGCCTCGAACGCGGGTATGCGGGATTACGAACTGCGCCCGTAATCTCTTCGCCACGTCCGTCACAGCCCTGGTCCCGACGGTGACGGGTTAATCGAAGTTTGACTGTATCTCTTTTAGCGAGTATGCTTGTCGGGTTCTTCATGGCGATTACTCCATGCCCCTTAATTTGTGTGTGGTATTTGCCACGCGCCTACAGAGGTATCAGTCAACTGTGTATTCACCTGTCTTTGATTATGTCACTTGTAATGCTGTTGCTGGAGGTCTCCGTGGCGCAGTGGTTAAGCCATCTACCGATTATTCAGAAGCTCGTGGGTTCGTTTTCGGACTCCGTCGTTCATATCGCGGGTGCATTTTCCGAGGCTCCTGGGAATCGTCGCCAGAACTACAGAAGAGTTTGTGATTTCCGTAGGTAGTTAGCTACTATGCGCAGTGAGACCCAGCTATATGGAGTAAAACCCGGCGCAGCGAAGTCTGTCATTTAGATTTTATAAAATTATTGTAATGCTGTAGCTATAGATAGTTGCCAACTCCACCCATTCCTCAGAAGGCTGAATGTATTCGTACCATAGGCCGTGTGGACATTTTATTCCCTGTGTCCACTATTGAAGCGTGGTCCTTCAGCCGAATTACGCCATGTAAAGTTTTCCTTCTGGGAGTCTCTGTTAAGCTGCCTGCCTCCAGCTCTGAAGGTTATGAGTTCGAATTCTGTCTACGTCGTTCGGTTCATGGGTGCAATTTTCTCGGAGACTGGTGGGGATCGTCACTGAATTTACGGAGTTCGTGCTTTGTGCGAACTTTCAGCAGGCCTCCAATCGCAAAGAAACCCAGCCATATGGGGCTGTTATGAAGTCCATCCTCTTACCCTTTACATCTTGTTTAAAAAAATCCAATCCAGCATCTCTAGATTAGATGTTAATTGCGCCAATATCTTATAGTTGATTGTTCGGGCGGATGATAGACTTGGCTAATGAAGACACCTTACTTAGAGGTGTTTAGCTGTCCAGGCGTCGAACCACACTGTTTCTGCACGCGGCGCTGTCCATTTGGAGGTGACAGGTCCGAATTCGGGTGGGGTAACTTATAGCTTTCAATTTGTATGT
Organism: Cepaea hortensis; assembly: GCA_963921405.1. Taxonomy (NCBI): domain Eukaryota; kingdom Metazoa; phylum Mollusca; class Gastropoda; order Stylommatophora; family Helicidae; genus Cepaea; species Cepaea hortensis. Next base: position 85,988,469 of record OY992885.1, read on the forward strand.
TGTCTGGTGTGTTCTCTTGTCCCACGTTCTTTCTTCTACTTCTATAGAGTCAAACATTACATGTTAATTTATTTATGAACTATCCTTTCTCTTTTTCAACTACTGTTGGTTCCTTCATGTCCTCTCTAATTTTATCTCTCTCTCTCCCCCCCCCCCCACCGTGTGTATTGGGATCTCCATTTATTTCTTTGACCCTGTGGGCAACATACAGGGGACTTTCCAGTTACACTATATTATCAGGTTTTCTCAATGTGCACTACCTTAACATTGCAAAAACAAAGATAATGCATACAGATAAAACTAATATAGAGAAAGAATAATATATTAATGAGGAAAAATTGGAGGTGGTGGAAAATTTCGAATATCTTGGGTCATTAATTACCAACAATGGTGACACAATGAAAGAAATTAAAATACGAATATCTATTGCTGTTAAAAACTAAAGAACTGAATAAATTGTGGAGTGGGACAGATAGAGCTACAAAAGTTATATTTTCTAGGGCATGCATCTTTCCCATTGCAACATACGCCTGTGAGACCTGGACACTTACTAAACATGCTGAACAACGCATAAATGCCTTTGAATATAAATGTTATAGACGAGTTCTAAGAATATCTTGGATACAGAAAAAAACAAAAACAAATGCATCCATACCACACGAGCTGAATATTGAAAAAAATAGGCTACTAAAGACGATAAAACAAAGAAAATTGACCCGTTTTGGTCACTTGATTCGTCATAAAGGTGTGGATAGAACAATAATGGAGTGGTATATACTATAAGCCCGGTAAGAGAGGAAGAGGAAGGCCAAAGAGAAGATGGGTGCAGGATGTGGCGGATGATCTCCAGATGGGTGTATCGTACATCTTGCTTATGACCTAGCAGTTTTTCGAAAGGTTGTTATGAGAGATTATGATGAAGAGATTAGAACAAGAATTGCCATTGCGAAGGTAGCCTTTTGCAAGATGAAAAACATACTGACCAACAAAAAGATATCAATTGAAACGAGAAAAAGAGTGTTGAGATGCTACATAGAACATATACTTTTGTATGGATGTGAAGCGTGGACAATAAGAAGTCAAGCTGAAAAACAGCTAATGGCTGTGGAAATGTGGTTTCTGAGGAAAATGCAAATAATACCATGGACAGATAGAAAAACCAACGAACAAATCCTTCAAGAAACAAATGAAAATCGTAAACTGATTAGAGTCATTAGATATAGACAGTCAAAATTTTTTGGGCATGTTATAAAAATAAATGAATTGGAGAACTTAGTGACAACTGGCAAGTTCGAAGGGAAAGACCAAGGGGAAGACTTAGAAGCAAATACCTGTATGGTTGTCCTCGTGGCATGGTCGAGACAGGAACACAGAGCTGATCCACGACTCTGGTGATCGAGTGAGACAAAGCACATGATACTGAATGAATGTACTACCTAGCTCTAGCGTATTTTCTCACCTCTTGGTTCACTGGTATCTGTTTAGTTCTTTCCACGAACTCCACGTTGTTGACTCTGTCACAACATTTTTAGCCCTTTTATTTGTCAATAAAATATTTGTAATTAATTAGTAATTGTTCAAATTGGCGGGAAAGCTAACCCGATCAACAAACCCTCGAAGTCGGATGTGTTGGCTTAAATGCACAAATATCACATCTCTGTCATAAACTACACAACGCAGCTACGTCCAAAAACAATATAAGATGAACAAGGAAGTTTAAGTCGTCCCCGTGTCACCCATACAGTAGTACTTTTTTTAACGTTAGAGTTAAATAGAAGCGGCCTACCGCATACATACCTGTGCGTGCTGTTGGTTTGTCGTTACTGCTGTTTGTTCCACTTTTCACATGGGGCAGTGAGGAGATTTTGTGTAATATTCACTGGCCCGGGGGTGACCCTTTACCGTGAAGTTGGAACCACGACTAACTAATTCAATATTCGAAATCAGGAGTTAAGCTTAATTTCCGGTGACTTTCATAAATATCGTACTACTGTACTATTATAGCGACTCCCAGGTGTATTACCGGGGCCCTAAGGGGAAGCAAAGAATAGGACGCTGCAACCTACCATGCATGCCGTAAGAGGCGACAAAGGAGGGTTGCCAGGGGCTAGTAGGAAAACTTTAGCGCAAACTCCAACCAATCATGAACAAGCCTACAGATAAAGATAAAAAAAAAAACAATACGAGATTCTTCTAGAAGGGGTACGGAGCGACAACGCCACAAGAAGTCAGGATCGCAGAATTCTTCTGCTCACTTAGGGAAGTAGGAGGTCCTTTGCCTGGAATCCACAAAGCAAAAGAAATCGAGGAAGACACCCCCCCCCCACCCCCACCACCACCACCACCATAAAACAAAAACGCAGAGAAGAGTAGTAGAGGCAGACATGAATAATACGAGGAAGACACGGACCAGGCTGTATGATATAGCTAAGAATAGGACGTTTTTGGGTTAGTTGGCGATGACCTATGTCCCAGTGGGGGAACATTTAGAATTGCTCCGATGCGGATTGAACCCAAGACCACTAGAACGGCAGGCGAGCGTCTAGCGTCACACTGCCGCTGCTTCCTTAGTTATGTATGGCCTATGCCTCAGTGTATGTCAGGTCTTAGTCAGATATGACTGAGCTACCGTATGAAAGTAGACGGTACTACATGCCTTCTGTTAGCGCCGAATATTGGGCGGCGCTTACCAAACCCGACACCCCGCATTGTTCCAACGGCGGAGGAGTGCAATCGGGAGGGTACAAATCTTACCCTAGTGCGAGGAAATGCGGCCTACAGACTAAATGTCATGGCAGGGCAGACCAGGCCCTAAGCCTTGGTTGGAAACTGGTCTAGGATGAAAGTTCCGATACGCGGACAGTTAGAGCATTACTTTGCTGATCCGGCAGCTTCTGCAGTCTTGTTCCAGACGTATTGGCGTTACCTTTCCTATGGAGTAAACTAGGCACAACGAGAGGGGGATCATGCTGCATGGGCAACGCATGGTCTCCAAACGCACCCCAGGCTTTGTGTTATGGAGAGGTATAACTCCATTTTACAAACTATCGTCTGTCAAGACGGACAGGTGCCAGTCATGCCCCACTGCCTTTTAGGCAAAAGCAGAAGAAGAAATGAGAGCTCCTCTTGCTGTTTATATTAAAATTTAATATCTTTGTTCCCTCACCTTTGTCTGCTCCCTCATCTTTTTCTGTTCCCTCACCTTTGTCTGTTCCATCACCTTTGTCTGTTCCCTCATCTTTGTCTGTTCCCTCATCTTTGTCTGTTCCCTCACCTTTGTCTGTTCCCCCACCTTTGTCTGCATGCTACCTAAATGTATGCATGATTCCACCCCATTCATTTAAGTTTGACCCAAACCTGATTTGTTGAATATTCGCTGAGTTTATTCACATCTGTCTTTTCCCTAAGCAATTTTCGATTTAATTAATCAACTGTGTTTAGTTTATCGTGTATTTGATTTTGTGTGTGGGACAAGAGGAAGTTGTCAACAGTCAAGTTCAGATCATCAGGTTATACAGTCAAATTCCATTGAATTCTATTTCTGGCGGTAGTTGTCTTTATAATCCAGTCTACAGTCAGTAAGAACAATAAAGGTGACAAACGATCCCCCTGTCTTATGGTCGAGACAGGAACACGGAGCTTATCCACGACTCTGATGATCGAGTCAGGTGGCAGAACATGACCGCCCACGCTTATCAGCATAGCACATGACGAATGGATGGTCTCACTCTTGTTCGTAATTCTACTTTATATCTTAAGTTTACCCTCATGAAGTTCTATACATTTCATGACCGTATATGTTGATCGTATGCATCTTATATTTGTTATTACCCATTAAGTTAATTTTCTGAAAGTTCGCATAGTAAGAACAACGCAGGTGACAAACGGACCCCTAATTCACCCCTGTTCACATTTCTAAATGTATATCTTAAATTCCCCTCTTGAAGAACTCTGCATTTCATGACTGTACTAATTTTCTGAAAGATCTTATAGCACCTCAACAATTTTCTAAAGAAATCCATAGTCTGGACCTGGTACACTGTGTGTAAGCCTGCTTGCTCCATTTCCCGGGTCCTACAATTATCCGAGACTGCCCGTCCTGGCAGCGCTGTGTCCTCTCGTGTATTTACTAATGTACGTTCGCTAGCGAAAGAATTTGATGTGTCAACTGGGACAATTCAAAAGGTCGTTCGTAAGAAACTGCACTATCGGAAGGTGTGTTCACAGTGGGTACCACGGATGTTGACCGACCACCAAAAAAGAGGAACGCATGGGACGGTGTTTGAACCACTTGCCGCATGTCGCAAAGATTGTGCAGGAAGCATTAGCAAGAAAGAAGTGGGAAATTCTGCAACATCCAGCCTATAGTTCTGATTTGTCACCATGTGATTTTCATTTCTTAAAAATCTAATTTTTGTAGTTCTATCTGTCCCACTCCACAAATTATTCAGTTTTATTTTCCGAAGAGCAATAGATAAGCGTAATTTAATTCCCTTCATTATGTCACCATTTTTGGTAATTAACGACCCAAGATATTCGAAATTTTCCATCACCTCAATTTTTTCCTAATTAACATACATTTCTTTCTCCATATAAGTTTTAACTGTATGCATTATCTTTGTGTTTGCTTTGTTAAGATTTAAGTTGTGATTTTCACAATTCTTTTGGATTGAGGTTATTATGTTTTCTATACGGTTCTATACCATTCTGTGATGTGGATAGTAATACTGTATTATCAGCATATCGAATCTCTGGCAATTCATGACCACCGATATCTAGGGCATTATATTGCGCCCTGGTTATATCATCTCTGACATTTCTCATTACGTTTTCGGCGTAAAGGTTAAACAAATAGGGGGACAACACACAGCCCTGACGGACTCCTTGCTAACAACGAAATACCTAAAACACGTGGAGGATACGTGGCCAGTCCAGGTCTTATCATCCCAACCAGTCTGTATCTGCTGTGCTGGGACCTGACCTGGTTACATCCTAATATGCCCCTGGAACATGTGAAATTCCAAGACCGGCAGAACATACAAATAATCGCCCGTCACTTCGGTTCTAGTGTAAATGGGACGTTCTAAGACCGGCAGAACATACAAATAAGCTTCCGTCACTCCAGTTGGAGTGTAAATGAGAAGGTTAAATGTTAAATCACAATGTTGATTCGTCATCACCACTAGTTTAGTACGGACCCTGTTTGACCGTGCTAGGAAGATATGCACCCAGGACACACTGACAGAGGACATTGAAACTCTGAAGAATGTCTTACACCTGAATGGGTACTCCACAGGATTTATAAAGCGCCACTGCCAACAACCGAAACCAAAATCCGACGTAACTACAGTCCCTAAGCTCAATGTATTTATCCAGCTAACCTTTCGAGGCCGGTCTCCCTGGCCTAGGTGTTAGCGACTTTCTCCGTAATCCCGTATACTCTCGTGAGTAACGTGACGACGGCGAGAATCGGTAGCGGTTCTAATCGCGTCGGTAACTTACGGAGTATGTGAGCCGGTAGCTCAGAAAGCAATGGCAAACTACGGAGAGTAATCTTGCCAAGAAATCAACAATCAGCTGAAAGATGCTGATGTTGACAGCAATGTCCTGTAAAGGATATGCAAAACATTATAACCTTTCGGGGGGGGGGGGGGGTGACGTAATGCAACGCCTACAGGACCGGCTCATTGCAGCAGTCGGCCGAAAATTCTGTGCTGCAACTCCAGTTAAGTACAGAACCACACCTATTCCTACCCCAGCAGTAAAAGAATCTACCCCTCTGTACGCCACATCCAATTGCATTTACCAATTCACATGCAGGTGCGAGTCTACTTACATCGGCAGAACAGAGCGGCAGCTACAGAGCAGGGTTGTTGAACACATACCAAACTGGGTTGACAAGATATTACACACAGGTGATGGGATCATGGGAAGGTTGACACACCACAATTATAAACTTCCGGCGTCGTCCATTGCACGTCATGTCTTGGAAACCGGTCATGTAACTGATAGAGACATCACTTTTCGTGTGTTGTTTCATACACAAAATAGTCGTTTGTTACATTTTGCAGAAGCCCTAATGATTCATCTACATAGACCAGTTTTGTGCAAACAGAGATACATGGTAGTCAATTTAAAGTTACCATGGTAAACAATTGATATTACTGTGCGAAAATGTGTATATTTCAGCTTGGACGATGTATCTAGTTTTTTTTTTTTTACTCTACGGTGTGTGACTTCTGCAGTATATACCTGACGAGATGCAGCGAAATATGCCAGGCAATAAATCGTACATTCTATGGTTAGTGTCTTTGTTATTCAAATTCACTACGGGAAAACATTGTTTTTATTTAATTCCAAAGACATAATCATAATCTTTCAAACTGGAGTCGACTACGAACATTTACAAGATGGCGTCGTTATTTCAAATAAGAAGCTACTAGGAATATTTCCAAGATAGAATCGACCTTTCAATTGGAAGTAGACTAGTAATATTTCCGAGACGGAATCCGTCTTTCAAACAATAGTCGACTAGGAATATTTCCAAGACGGAGTCAAGTCTTTCTAACAGCGGTCAACTGTAGCACCTTCTCATACCACAATTAAGTTGTCAAAGTACTCATGTAAACAATATCAAATCATGATAGGACTAATGTACTGCTGCAATAATATTATTCCTACAATACTCTTGCAATAATCGCGTTGTTAAAGTTACCATTCTTGTGTTGTACCTTTAGATACTTACGTTATACTCTCACATGAGGTGAATTGTTGAATATATGGTACGTGTATGCAAAATCTTTTTTAATAACTGTCCTCATCACTAAACTTTATGGTAGATAGCAACAACTTCAAGCTTATTACTGATCATTATCTGTAAAATTAGGGAGATATATGAAGATGTAAGCGGGAGAAGAATAGCGTATTGCTCATACCAAATGTGTAACCAGGACAAAATGAAACAAAGTTCTGAATCCGTTATGACGCCATGGTTTCTTGGAAATAGCCTAATATATTGGAGTCCGGCCTTTACATGTTAACTCGTTCAGTCCCAGAAGGCGGGGGCTTATGACCAAAAGGTGAGAGTGGACAGAGAAAAGAGTCAAATTGCAGTGTATTACTTTCATAGAGGCCAAATATATACACCTCGTGTCAGTATGGTATGACTAAGCATAGGATGTTGAGTTTAGTCAAGAACCGACATCATCAAGAACGGGACATTCCCATACGTGCTCCGTCCTCATTTGCAACAGCCAGCGAAGAGTCCCGATACTAATGGTAACAGTAGAGGTCTGATTATGTATCCATCTGGCCTTTCTCGAAGTTTTTAGTGTCGGAGAGATCCTCTGGTCACTCCCTGCAGCGCCATTCTCTCCAAGCCGCGAGAATCTATCTGTTCTTCTACATTACAGCCATAATTCCAAAGGGCCCTGACCCCATCTGCATTATCAAACATCAGTACCCCACCAAGTGGTGCAGACCCAGGTAACCCGTCTGTCTGCTCGTTTCCCGCCACCCTTGAAGTAAAATCACACATGATACGTTGGTTTGTACAGACGAAAGATAGCCAATGTATGATGCGTTGCCTGGGACAGAAGGAAGTAACATCGTAGCATGGAGAGAATTGTTTTGGAAATGACTGGCACACTCCAGACAGAAGGTAGTTGATTAACATGGCGACCAAGGCCATGTAGTCTGAATTATAAAAAGAGAAACAGCAGGCCGTGGATACATATACCTATCAAGACTACACACAGTTTAAAAAAGCTAGTTGCATATCCGTAACAGGGCGTAGCAATCAACCCCAGCATATTTGGCTGTTCATGATTCCTGGGTAAGTTTACGTTCAGTAGTTTGCTATTGCTTTCTGAGCGACCGGCACCAGTACCATTACACAGTATGGGCTATAATAAGAATGACACATTCATAGGGGCCAAGTATACACACCTTGTTTATGTACACCAGATACGAAGTCAGAATTCTTTAATACTCTTTGATTACACTTTTTTTTTTTTTTAAATTCCCATATCCTTTACAGGACATCGCTGTCAACAGCAGCATCTTTCAGCTGTCTGTTGATTTCTTGGCAAGATTACGCTCAGTAGTTTGCCATTGCTTTCTGAGCGGCCGGCTCAGTTATCCCGCAAGTCACCAGCGGGGGTCGAACCGCCACCAGCTCTCGCCCCGCTACGAGACTCTGCGTGATAAACGGAATTACGGAGAAAGTGTTGTAACCCCTCGGCCAGAGAGACCGGCCTGATTAAACTGGACAGAAAAAATTAACATCCTGACATGGAGAGAACTGTTTCCTAACTGACTGACATTTGCGAGGCAGAAGGCTGTGGGAAAACACAACGAACAGCGTCATCGGGTTTAATTTATAAGAACGACTACAGTTAAGTTAGTTGCATGTTCTTTACAAGACGTTGCAGCCAACCCAGCATTTTGCTAGGCAAGTTTACGTCCAGTAGTTTGCCATCGCTTTCTGAAAGATCGACGCTCATACTATTGTATGAAAATCAACCAAGGGGGCCTGCTTCCAAATCACTCACAGCTGAATTTCGAACCCTGGACTGGGGGATGGCGAATGGAGTTAACAATACTATGGCCATAGCGTCGGCAAAGACCACAAGCTGTTCATAAATATGCCTATCAAGGCCATACAGATGTGACTATAAGAATGACAAGAGGCTTTAAGTAATCATGTCTATCAACTCCATGCGAAATGGGATAACAGAAAAGCTAATGGGAGGCCAGCATGGCCGAATGGATAAGAACCCTCTTCTTAAACATCCTGTGTTTTGATGTCGAGATAGATAGCGTGTTCAACCTCTACACGTGTCAGATGGGCTAAAATGATGACTTCTCATCCTTGACTTGGGGACGTAAATTAAAGTACCCCTGAAGTCGGAATAGATTAGTTTGTTGGCGAGGGACACTGGTAACAGGGAAAGTTAATTCACACTGTGCATTGCTTGCTTGCTTGTGTTCGCTGGCTGTGATCTCCAGCGCAAAGTCCTGTATGTCGGATGAAGGCATCCTGTTGTCCAACATCAGTGTGATGTCATACAGGACCTGATGTTTGCGTGAGTATCCGTTGTCCCATGTCTGGCTTATTGGTGTGCAGACTGGTGGTTCCTCGCCGTACAGGCAGACACTCTCCGACTTCGGAGGAATCAACGATCCTAATGACTTTATCCAGGACCCCGAAGGACCTGTTACCCAGGCTGCTCGGCGAGGACGCGTCAGTAGGTCTTGGCCAGTATATAACCTGGCCCTGGTACCTTGGAAACACCTCTGCGTCCCACACTGTGCACTATAACTAGTAGCACATATATGGAATACGCTTGAGTTAAAAGCGAGCGAGCGCAAAATAGTGCGTTTCGAAACTGTAAACAAACATACCTACAAGCGCATGTGGTATGGCCTAAATAAAGAATGTGTTTTACAATTATCACGAGAATACAAAGTTTGCTAAAAAAAAAAATAGCTGACCTTTGACCTGCGAAAATAGTTACTCACCGGGGATTTCTGACAGCCGAATTCCCCTTTGCCGGTCTCTCTGGCCGAGGGGTTACAACACTTTCTCCGTAATCCCGTTTATCACACAGAGTCTCGTAGCGGGAGAGAACTGGGAGCGGTTCGACCCCCGCTGGTGACTTGCGGGATACTGAGCCGGCCGCTCAGAAAGCAATGGCAAATTACTGATGTCTTCTCGTGACAAAAATCTGGTCCCTCTCAGCGGCATGTTCAGTTTGAGCAACAGTTAGTGTTTTAGTGTCGTGTCAGGAGAGTATGGAGCCAGAAGAATCAGAGGAAAATTGTGTTTGGTCAAGAAAGGCTAAATCAGATGCGATAAATGGGCGGGTATTTTGTCATGGCGGGGCTGCCGAGTTCATTCTAATTCACCTATTCAACAATTCCCTATTAAAAATGAGTCCCCGTTCGCTTGGATATTGTATTTTGTTCTAGTTATTTTACTTTATGTTGTGTGAATTCTGCAGTATACACCCGACGAGATACAGCGAGATATGCCAGGTAATAATAAATCGTGCAATATATTGGTTGTGTCTTCGTTATTCAAATTTCCTTCGTCTTAGACAAGACCATAGGTTGTGTTTTCCTACAATTTAATTCTAACCCCATTGCTCAGTTAAGTTCAAGTAATGATCTCCATAATACCGCCAATTTATCTTTAAGAGTTAATGCAACATATTTCCGTAATGTACCATTGCACAGCCGTTTGACCGTGTGGTTTCGTTTTAAAACTCAGCTGCCACATGTCAAAGAAACATGGCCGCATCACCTTAATATTCTTATGTTGTGACCAAAAGCTGACTGTGCCGTTCCTTGTCACATATCGCATGACTGTCTAAAGTCTAAAGGCTAGATTAAGCTGGTAAATGGAAGGATCATAACATTTTTAAAGACAACATATTAGAGCGTTTATTCCTTGTGCAAAATTAAACATGTCTAGATGTCGTAGGAAAAACGGGGAATGAAAAGAAGGTGGATTCAAACTGATAAAGACGGGACAAATAACATTCTTTGGCTAAAATGAAAGACGCCACACCCTTATTAAAAAAAAAAAAAAACACGGCTTGTCCAACATTAATGGTAGATCAACATCAGCTAAACAACGTGTTTATATTGAATGTATTTTTATCAGTGTTTGTTTGTGTGCTGACGAAGGTTCTAGCCGCAGCGTCCAGTTTGTCGCTTGTGATTATGTTCTTGTAAAACTTACCACAACGACTTCCGGTTCCCATCATGGAGGATAGGCGGTTGAGTTGGTAAGGCCTCTGGAGTGTTTATGCTTGTGGCTACGATTTGCTAACGCATTTTCCTCGTGTTGGACTGGTAGTGCGTGGGTCCTTAAAACTTCTACTGAGTTGAGTGTGCGGAGTGACACTGTGAGATGTGAATTTCCTGTGGAGTGCTTTTACATCTGTCCGCGGTTGTTTGTAACGTGAACTGCATATTCAGTAAAATGGCGACCGTTAGCCAGCCGCTGAACTAAATGGTTGTCTTATACATTAATGTGTGGCTGCTGGTTTTCTAGTGACTGCCGCCACCATCGACGATGAACTGTATTTATCGTGGCAGACTTTTGTGTTGGCATTCTGACAGCGGCATTATGCATAGTATACCGGTGCGGGTGTTGGTTTGTCGAAACTCCGGTCTGTTCCACTTTTCACATGGGGCAGTGAGAAGCATTTTATGTGATATTCACTGGCACAGTAACGGAACATAATAGGGCGACTATTTGCCGTGAAGTTGGAACCGCGACTAACTGAATATCGCTGTTATTGCATAAAATATCAGATATAGTCAATGCACAGAGGGATAATGCAACAACTAGTAATCGAACACATCGGATGCTTAACATTGCAAAATATTGTGGTCTACATCCGCTCCGTTTGAGAACAAACTTTTTGAAGATGTCAACAAGTTCAAGTTGGCAACTACTTTCTTTGAAATAATTCACACTGACGTTTGAAGATGAACGAAGAAGAAATGAAATAACAGAATCGTGTGTTATTTTTGACTATATTTACTTACGTTGTTTTCTTATCGTATAATAATGTTTATTGTTTATCCTTTCAGAATAAATAGTGGACCTCAACGCTGATTTTAAAACAGCACATATTAAAACAGCAATTTAATGTGCATACGCAAGAGAATACAAACAACCAACGTCAATAACTCATAAACAGACATATAAGGTAACTTCGCTACCCCACAGCTAAACTGATCATGTCGTTCCCAAATGAAGACAACCAGTATTTGCGTGAGAACTCCAGTGCATTGATAAAAACAGAATATGATGATGACGAAATGCTAACGTCTGAAGTATCTTCGTCAATAGAAATAATAAGTATCTCTTCGTCATCGCCCGAGACAACACAAACAAACGACGAACAACAAAGCTTCGTACCAGTGATAAACATAAACCAACCACAGGATACAAATGTTTGGCGCCGTGAACACCAGCCCACAACTACCTTTCATCTTCCGCTACAAACCAACAGTATGAACTTTGCTAGTACTAAGTTCGGGGGTTCCCCGTTCCCGTTCGCTAACTACCCACAAATGTATTATAAAACACCTGACGGCAGAGACTTACCACTATCATATACTCCTTATGCAGAACACAGCCTAATATCATCACCTCGTGATACAAACGATGCTTATGTAAGTAACAGTGATAGGAATCCAGTTTTGGCTACAGCACAATTTAACAGCTCCACTGCTCATTTTCCCAGTGACATGCATGACACGCAGCAGTGCATCAGGCGAGTGCCCGTGTCAGAGGGTAGGATGGATGATGCTGGTTACTCGCTCCAACGAACTAAACAGAATGAAGCCGTGCGCAGATATAGAAAAAGGAAAACAGATGCAGAAATAGATATGCATAAAATGCTCTTGCAAGTACAAATACAGAAGATTAAATTGAAACATGAACTGATGGCTCTTGAGAATCGAATTCGTGAATATCTTCAGCCTGATGCTTCTCCATCCAATGACACAATAAATATCTCAACGCCAACTTTATCACCGCCCGAGCCAGAACAAACATACAGCCCACAAGTAAGCCCTATATCTGACGATCCTACATCACCTGAACTTCCATGACCTGTTGACACAGATAATAAACCTTCTTTGGAACACGGTTTTGCCACAGAAACTGCTGACCACATTTAAAACAATGCTTATTCCGAAACAAATATTAGACGCTTCGCAGTCGCAAGAACAGCGAGTGACAACTGCGACTCAGAATCTCAGGGATCAGCCGCATTAGATCTCAATATGAAATGCAACCGCGCCACGCCAACTTAGGGGTCTTTCCCCAGTGATGGAGAGAACATCAGCATCAGCTACAGACGTCACGACCCACAGATCAGCAACCATCAGCAGTAGACACCACCAGTGATGATTAAACGGTTCCTCTGAGATGTCGATGGAAGAAACAGACGCAATACCCACAAATCCCGCCCATTGAATGATTACGTGACTGTTAAAAACACACACACACTCACACAATGAGTAATAATTCAAACAGTATGTATTTTTGTCATAGTTAACTGATTCAGTGCCGTGGGATGAAGCGACTTCCCGCATCTGTCATGGGCTTATATACAGTCGTTTTCCCAATGTAACCCTATTTAATTTGATATATAATACACCATGTCTACTACCATATAAACATTGTTGTAGTCATAATGTGACACACCTTCTGCTTCCCATTTTTTTGTTTCACCAACCATGTTTGTTTGGTCCACACCTTTTTGTTTGGCTCGGAATCTGCCAACAAACATGCACCCAAAGATTCATGATAAGTAGAGCTAGAAATTTAAGAACATGTCATATTTGTGTTAGTCCATATTCTCATTATTAACTTATTTTAAGTATTTTGTAGCATACTGTAATTACATTTTGGTGGATTTCATTGTGCACATACGAGCACATTTCGACTATTTAAGGAATAGGTCGTACTGCAGCATATTTACGCCTTGTTCCGAATCTTTAGGTTATATCATGGCCATGTTGTAAATACAACTATTTTTATAGCAAAGCAAGTTCTGAGAACACTGCCAACGTTACACATTTTCTGACCTTCCTCAGATGGTGCCTCTCACCACCTTCCCTTCCGGGGCATAGGTCCTCAATCAGTTCGTGCCAAGCCCTCCATAACCCCCTCTCCCCCAATATTGTTCATCCCTGTCTCTAGTTCTCTTCTCCGCGTGGTTTTAGCTTTCTATATTTCGCTGGCTGAGTTAATGCGTTTAAATGTTCTCTTGTGATGACGGTATAGTGGGTTCATTCCACGTGCCAGTCAACTAGACTTCAATGCTGACTTTTCATTCAGAAAGCGATGGAATACTACTGAACGTAAAATGCCTAGCACATCACCAACAGCCAACATGAGGTGGATATGATTGCAATGTCCCTCAAAGGACACGCAATTTCTAAATATTTGGCCGACCCTGTTGGATCTATACTAAGGACTTTCCAGTTACACTATTCTCAGTTTGTCTCCACATGTTCTATCCAGCGACAACATCTTTGCGTAGACTCTTGATTTGTATGAGCTTTACACTGGTGATTTTGTCCTGCAATTTCAGTCTTTCTATTCTGCGCAGACATCAATCAAGTCATGTTTGTCGTATTGTTTGAGTCTTTCTCCGTGTTTCTGTCTACACATTGGTAACTAATTTAACATTGTAGTTGCAGGTCAGCATATCAGAATTGATAAGAGCGCTCGCTCTTAAACTTCTGGTGTGCTGATGCTGAGGTAGCGGGTTAAACCCCTACACCAGTCAGTTGGACTAAAATATTGACTTCTCGTCTTGACTTGGTGAAGTAAATTACACGTACCTCAGAAGTCAGAGTGGGTTCGCCAGATGGCGAGAGGCACTGGTAATAGGGAAATATAAGTCCAGCGTATATTGCGCTCTAGTTCAAAGCGAGCGGAAAAAAACAACGCTGTAGTTAAAAACTCTGTTTGGTGCTAAGTGTCATGACTTTTGACGTCCACTAGTTTCACAGGGCTTTAAAAGCCCCTTTTGCCTTTTGTATTTTTATTATAATCTCTCTCTCTCTCTCTCTCTCTCTCTCTCTCTCTCTCTCTCTCTCTCTCTCTCTCTCTCTCTCTCTCTCTCTCTTTCTCTCTCTCTCCCTCCTCTCTCTCTCTCTATCTCTCTCTCCCTCCCTCTCCCCCTCTCTCCCCCTCCCTCCCCTCCCTCCCCCTACCTCCCTCCCCAATCCAATAGGTGTTCTATCTCTTGAAGTGAGGTTTCACTAAAGAGGGATGAGATTATCATTTTCCTCGGGTATTCTCATTATGGCGACGTCTATGGCTTAATGGTAGTGAACGCGTTTCACAATCCAGCATGCTGGGTTAGGAATCAGCTGCAAGCGATTTGGAAGCAGACCGCATTGTGTTGATTTTAAACAATGAGGGTTAGTCGTTCAGAAAGCAAAGCCGAACTACTGAATGTAACATTGCCTAGAACATCGCAAACCACTAAAGAATGTTGGGGTTGATTACGACGTCCTGTAAACTGACATGCAACCGATTATCTCATTGTCTTTGTCTTTTCTTTGTTACATTTTAGATCTAATTGTTGTGACTTCTCATCAAGTACGTCGTTTTCATTCATTGATATTGATACAGACTTTTCAAGTAACTAACATTCATATGTTTCTCATTTCTTTGGGTGTGCCCACTTGTATGCTATATTTAAATTTTGTGTTTTTCTTTCAAAATAAACGTCACTATTTCAACCCTTGTGTTTTGTAATATACAGTAATATCAGTTAAGGGGAAACCTTTGTGTTCATTGAAATACTATGAGAAATACAGGTACTGATGGGCACTCATAAAGAGACAAACTAAACATTACAAATATTGAAAACTATCTGTTGGCCTCCTGGCAATTCAAATCCTCCCGCCTCACAATGAAGACAAGACCTTCGCCGCAGGAACAAGTGTATTTTGACTCACAAAAAAACAAACACTCACGGCGCGTTGAAAAATGTCTTGATTAGCCGGATCAGTCAGGCACCAGTGTGAATTCTGTCCACATTCCACAAAAATAGATTCAGGTAGATGACAGACCTGGCTAAGACGTTGATTTCTCAGGGTGATGACAGACTTGGCTGTCGAAGACATTGTTTTCTTAGGGTGATGACTGACTTGGCTATAGAAGACATTGTTTTCTTAGGATGATGACTGACTTGGCTATAGAAGACATTGTTTTCTTAGGGTGATGACTGACTTGGCTATCGAAGACATCGTTTTCTATGGGTGATGACAGACCTGACTATAGAAGACATTGTTTTCTTAGGGTGATCACAGACCTGGCCATCGAAGAAATTGCTTTCTAAGGGTGATGACAGATCTGGCTATAGAAGACATTGTTTTCTTATGGTGATGACAGACCTGGCTATAGAAGACATTGTTTTCTTATGGTGATGACAGACCTGCCTATCGAAGACATTGTTTTCTTATGGTGATGACAGACCTGGCTATAAAAGACATTGTTTTCTTATGGTGATGACAGACCTGGCTATCGAAGACATTGTTTTCTTATGGTGATGACCGATCTGGCCATCGAAGACATTGCTTTCTAAGGGTGATGACAGACCTGGCTATAGAAGACAGTTTTCTTATGGTGATGACAGACCTGGCTATAGGAGACATTGTTTTCTTATGGTGATGACCGATCTGGCCATCGAAGACATTGCTTTCTAAGGGTGATGACAGACCTGGCTATTTTCTTAGGGTGATGACAGACCTGGCTATAGAAGACATTGTTTTCTTAGGGTGATGACAGACCTGGCTATAGAAGACATTGTTTTCTTATGGTGATGACAGACCTGGCCATCGAAGACATTGTTTTCTTATGGTGATGACCGACCTGGCCATCGAAGACATTGCTTTCTAAGGGTGATGACAGACCTGGCTATAGAAGACATTGTTTTCTTATGGTGATGACAGACCTGGCTATAGGAGACATTGTTTTCTTATGGTGATGACCGATCTGGCCATCGAAGACATTGCTTTCTAAGGGTGATGACAGACCTGGCTAGAGAAGACATTGTTTTCTCAGGGTGATAACAGACCTGGCTATAAAAGACATTCTTTTCGTAGGGTGATGACAGACCTGGCCATCGAAGACATTGCTTTCTAAGGGTGATGACAGACCTGGCTATAGAAGACATTGTTTTCTCAGGGTGACGACAGACCTGGCTATAGAAGACATTGTTTTCTCAGGGTGACGACAGACCTGGCTATAGAAGACATTGTTTTCTCAGGGTGACGACAGACCTGGCTATAGAAGACATTGTTTTCTCAGGGTGATGACAGACCTGGCTATAGAAGACATTCTTTTCGTAGGGTGATGACAGACCTGGCCATCGAAGACATTGCTTTCTAAGGGTGATGACAGACCTGGCTATAGAAGACATTGTTTTCTCAGGGTGACGACAAACCTGGCTATAGAAGACATTGCTTTCTAAGGGTGATGACAGACCTGGCTATAGAAGACATTGTTTTCTTAGAGTGATGACAGACCTGGCTATAGAAGACATTGTTTTCTTAGGGTGATGACAGACCTGGCTATAGAAGACATTGTTTTCTTATGGTGATGACAGACCTGGCTATAGGAGACATTGTTTTCTTATGGTGAAGACCGATCTGGCCATCGAAGACATTGCTTTCTAAGGGTGATGACAGACCTGGCTATAGAAGACATTGTTTTCTCAGGGTGACGACAGACCTGGCTATAGAAGACATTGTTTTCTCAGGGTGACGACAGACCTGGCTATAGAAGACATTGTTTTCTCAGGGTGATGACAGACCTGGCTATAGAAGACATTCTTTTCGTAGGGTGATGACAGACCTGACCATCGAAGACATTGCTTTCCAAGGGTGATGACAGACCTGGCTATAGAAGACATTGTTTTCTCAGGGTGACGACAAACCTGGCTATAGAAGACATTGCTTTCTAAGGGTGATGACAGACCTGGCTATAGAAGACATTGTATTCTTAGAGGGATGACAGACCTGGCTATAGAAGACATTGTTTTCTTAGGGCGATGACAGACCTGGCTATAGAAGACATTCTGTTCCTAGGGTGATGACAGACCTGGCCATCGAAGACATTGCTTTCTATGGGTGATGACAGACCTGGCTATAGAAGACATTGTTTTCTCAGGGTGACGACAGACCTGGCTATAGGAGACATTGTTTTCTTATGGTGATGACAGACCTGGCTATAGCAGACATTGTTTTCTTATGGTGATGACCGATCTGGCCATCGAAGACATTGCTTTATAAGGGTGATGACAGACCTGGCTATAGAAGACATTGTTTTCTCAGGGTGATGACAGACCTGGCTATAGAAGACATTCTTTTCTTAGGGTGATGACAGACCTGGCCATCGAAGACATTGCTTTCTAAGGGTGATGATAGACCTGGCTATAGAAGACATTGTTTTCTCAGGGTGATGACAGACCTGGCTATAGAAGACATTCTTTTCTTAGGGTGATGACAGACCTGGCCATCGAAGACATTGCTTTCTAAGGGTGATGACAGACCTGGCTATAGAAGACATTGTTTTCTCAGGGTGATGACAGACCTGGCTATAGAAGACATTCTTTTCTTAGGGTGATGACAGACCTGGCCATCGAAGACATTGCTTTCTAAGGGTGATGACAGATCTGGCTATAGAAGACATTGTTTTCTCAGGGTGATGACAGACCTGGCTATAGAAGACATTCTTTTCTTAGGGTGATGACCGATCTGGCCATCGAAGACATTGCTTTATAAGGGTGATGACAGACCTGGCTATAGAAGACTTTGTTTTCTCAGGGTGATGACAGACCTGGCTATAGAAGACATTCTTTTCTTAGGGTGATGACAGACCTGGCCATCGAAGACATTGCTTTCTAAGGGTGATGATAGACCTGGCTATAGAAGACATTGTTTTCTCAGGGTGACGACAGACCTGGCTATAGAAGACATTGTTTTCTTAGGGTGATGACAGACCTGGCTATAGCAGACATTGTTTTCTTAGGGTGATGACAGACCTGGCTATAGAAGGCATTGTTTTCTTAGGGTGATGACAGACCTGGCCATCGAAGACATTGCTTTCTAAGGGTGATGACAGACCTGACTATAGAAGACATTGTTTTCTCAGGGTGATGACAGACCTGGCTATAGAAGACATTGTTTTCTTAGGGTGATGACAGGCCTGGCTGTCAAAGACATTGTTTTCTTAGGGTGATGACAGACCTGGTTATCGAAGACATTGTTTTCTTAGGGTGATGACAGATCTGGCTATAGAAGACATTGTTTTCTCAGGGTGACGACAGATCTGGCTATAGAAGACATTGTTTTCTTAGGGTGAAGACAGACCTGGCTATCTTAGAAGACATTGTTTTTTCATGGTGTCTAGCTGTTAGTGCGCCGGTACATATTTTTTGGGTTTGGTTTTTCATGATGTCTAGCTGTTAGTGCGCCGATTCATATTTTTTGGGTTTTACTTTATAGCGAAGGGATCGAATTACCATGAGGCCAAACTATAGCTTTCAATTTGTATGTTCCATATAAAGTCATGTATACTTTACTTCTTTCCTCACTTTCTATGAGTACTAAGTAGAACATGTGATTTCCGTGCGTCTAGATTCTCATACAGAACTCACACACTCAACAACCGCTATGCCCATTCGCCCCTGAATCAATAAATAAAGCCACTTGTTATAGAGTAAAGGACGCGTGTACTGTCTTGAGGAATACTGGGTATACGGTGCTGGCCTAATATTTATATAGACAATCAAAACTCATTGGGAGATGTTGTCAACATCACAACGGTCTCTTTATCTTCCCAGAACATTTCCTTGTATCCTTTCTAGTTTGGCTCAATCTGGAAGTTTAGAACAATTAACAAGAAAAGATACTAGCGATTGATAGCGCTTCTAACATATGATAGTTACTGCAGTACCACGGCCCCGAGACCGCCTGCTGTATTGACAGTTACGATATGACAGGAATTCAAAAACAATGTATTCCCGTAGTGAATTTAAACACTGAAGCGACAAACAATAGGTTGCACGATTTATTGCCTGGCACTTTTCGTCAGGTGCATACTGCAAAGTTACATATCACGTGAAGTGAATAAATGAATAATACTTAAGCTGAAACAATTGAAACACAGCCACGGGTATTGTTCGACTAATACTGTCATAGCGTGGGCAACGAAAAAGAGCTTTACATATTGTATTCGGCCGAACAATAAACGATTGTTCAAATATTCCAGCCGGTTTTGTGTATACTGAAAGAGTCCATTCTAATTTTGAAATTACCGTGAGAGATAACAGATGTTCCACATTGTAACAATACCTGTGACTGTGTGTTTTAATTGTTTCAGCTTAAGTATTATTCATTTATTCACTTCACCTGAGATATACTTCTGCAGTATTAACCTGACGAGATGTAGCGAAATATGCCAGGCAATAAATCTCGTAACATATTTTTTTCTGGCTTCTGCGTTTATTATAGAAAAGAAAATGAGACCAGACGGACAGATAATTATCAGGCTGCTACTGGTACCACTAAACTATTGAATGTAAACTTGCCATGAAATCACAACAGCAAAAAAAAAAAAAAAAATGCTGGTGTTGAACGCAACGCCCTGTAAAGGATATGCAGCTAAATTTTTAAACTGGTACCATTAGTATTGAGACTTATCGCTGGCCGTTGAAGATGAGGACGGAGCAGGTACGGGAATGCCCCGAGTGCTGTGATGTCGGTTCTTGACTCACTTCAACACAAATCAACAACTGAGAGTGAAACTGTTAATTGTGGCGCTGTTCGTTATGGTCGGTTGGTTAAGTTTTGTTTTTTATTTTTCGCTCGCTCGCTTTCAAGTATTGTGGTAGACTGAATTTTGCGTATGGATTTGCTGGACAATGACAGAAAAAGAGAAAAGAAAAATCACAACACCAGAAATGAGATTCCTAAGAAGAATACTCAACGTATCAAGAAGAGATAAGATCAGAAATGAAGAAATCAGGACTAAAGTGGGAATTATAGCAGCACTAGATTTTATTAGAAAGCAGCAAGTAGGTTACCATTCAACAGCATACCACAACGAGCAATGATGTACAGACCAGATGGAAACAGAGGAAGAGGCCGACGACGTAAACGTTGGACGGAGGGAATTGCAGAGTCCATTGGAATATCGATAAATGCAGCCCATAATCGGGCACTCTCATGATGTTTATACTTCATCTCGACACCGCAAGGTACAAGAGGAACATGATGAGATGAGATGAGATTTTCTTTCCCTATTAACAGTGTCCCTCGCCGTCAGGCGAACCCACTCAGACTTCAGAGGTACTTGCAATTTACGTCCCCAAGTCAAGGACAAGAGGTCAACATTTTAGTTCAACTGTCCGGTGTAAGGGTTGAACCGCTTATCTCGGCATCAACATACCGGATGTTTAAGAATACGCGTTCTTATCCACTCGGCCATGCTGACATGCGGTTGGTTAAGTTATGTGAATCTTCTGAATTAGTAACTGGGTTTTAACTCCTTTAAGTCCTAACACTGTCCGATACAGGTCGCGTAAGCACAGAAAAGGGCTTACAAGTGTCGGAGGCAGGTTGGTGAAGAGAATTTTCTCTCGATCTGACATCAAAGTACCATATACAAGGGAATTGTCTTTCAAAGCCCGCTTTCTCATATCAACACTCAGAAACCAGCGAGATATGCCTGGCAGGTACTGGAACTTCACATCTAAGGAGAGCACATCAAGGCGTAGCTATGTCATGATTCAGCACAGCACCATGGGACTGCCAGGGATTAGGAGTAGGGTAGAGTCAAGAACCGACATCACAGCATTTGGGATATTCCCATACTTGATCCAGCCTTATCTTCAACAGCCAGCAAAGAGTTTCAATAGCAGTAGCAGTCTGATTATATGTCAGTATAGCCTTTCCTTGGATTCCTGAGTGTCGGCCAGATCCTCTGGTCACACCCTGTAGCACCATTTCCTCTTGGCCAGGGATTAGGAATAGACCGGACATGTTTTCTTCAAGGGATATAGGTGTTTCATTCTCCATAGATCTCCATCCCAATGACCAGAGGTAGTTCATTATTATACACGTTTGACTCTGTGGCTTGTAGTTGTATGTTTAATATAATTGTCTATGGATTGAACCCACTACCTCGGAATCAGCACACCGGATATTTAAGAACGAGTGCTCTTATTAATTCGGCCAAGCTGACCTCAATACTGTGGTTGATTTCGACTTCATGTAAAAGATTATGCAAGTTACGTTTACTTTTTTTTATTTTTTTAAAACTTTAGTTAAAACGTAGTTTATATTTCCTTTTTCAGGTAGTCAATCACCGTTGAAGTTCTATATACAACCCATACTGTTTTATACACGTGAAACATGGACAATGAGCAGATAACCCGCGAAAAGTATAATGCCAGTGGAAATGTGGTCTTTGAGGGAAATAGCAAAGAATCATATGGACGGACAAAGAAACTAACAAGAGAGTTCAACAGGAAGCAAATGAAAACCGTATATTTATTAAAGAAATTAGACGCAGCCAGATATTTCCGACACGTTATGAAGAGAAATAAAATAGAAAACTTAGTGACCACTGGAAAAAATTGAAGAGAAAAAAGCACGATGAAGATAGAGAGATAAACACCTGGATTGTTTGCCCACATGGCATCATTGGGACAAGAAGACAAGACTTTGCTGATATTGTGAGAGGACAAATCTTAATCACCCACTAATGATGATTATATTTATTGAGTTTTAAATCTTATTTTGAAAGTTCTTCAGAAGTCGGAGTGGGTTCGCTTAATAGCGAGGGACACTGGTAATAGATGTACTTATAGGGGAAGCTAATCCATACGCTAACATAAGTCCATGGCACTCCCCAGTAGTTTCAACTATTAGTAATAGTCGCATCTGTTCGGACTACGTTTGAGTTCAAAGCGAGCGAACACAAAGGGGAAAAAAACACAAACTACGGTGCGTTTATCCAAAAATAAATATTAAAGAATCGAATTTATTTGTGATTATCATTTCATAATAAAATGCACGTTCATTGCTACAACTTCAATTTAAAAAAATAAAACCCGCAATGATACAATAGAAAAGATGAAATCAATGCTTTTATCCAGTAGGTGACGAAAGACGTTGCATTAACATGTCAGCTTCTTTCTTTAAAGTGAACCATGCCATCATATCATTCTGATTTCTTTTATTCATTACTAGCTGACCCGGCCCGGCTTCGCCCAGTCCTTGGTATGGAGCATCTCATTTAATTCATATAAGTAGTCATATAAGTTCCCGTTCCCGTTACCGACTATCTGTCTGTCTGTCTGTCTGTCTGTCTGTCTGTCTGTCTGTCTGTCTGTCTGTCTGTCTGTCTGTCTGTCTGTCTGTCTGTCTGACCCGGCCCGACATCGCCCAGCTCCTGGCGTGGAGCATCTCATTTAATTCATATAAGTAGTCATATAAGCTCACGTTCCCGTTCCCGACTATCTATCTGTCTGTCTGTCTGTCTATCTGTCTGTCTGTCTGTCTGATCCGGCCCGGCTTCGCCCAGCCCCTGATGGGGAGCATCTCATTTAATTCATATAAGTAGTCATATAAGTTCCCGTTCCCGACTGTCTGTCTGTCTGTCTGTCTGTCTGTCTGTCTGTCTGTCTGTCTGTCTGTCTGTCTGTCTGTCTGTCTGTCTGTCTGTCTGTCTGTCTGTCTGTCTGTCTGTCTGTCTGTCTGTCTGTCTGTCTGTCTGTCTGTCTGTCTGTCTGTCTGTCTGTCTGTCTGTCTGTCTGTCTGTCTGTCTGTCTGTCTGTCTGTCTGTCTGTCTGTCTGTCTGTCTGTCTGTCTGTCTGTCTGTCTGTCTGTCTGTCTGTCTGTCTGTCTGTCTGTCTGTCTGTCTGTCTGTCTGTCTGTCTGTCTGTCTGTCTGTCTGTCTGTCTGTCTGTCTGTCTGTCTGTCTGTCTGTCTGTCTGTCTGTCTGTCTGTCTGTCTGTCTGTCTGTCTGTCTGTCTGTCTGTCTGTCTGTCTGTCTGTCTGTCTGTCTGTCTGTCTGTCTGTCTGTCTGTCTGTCTGTCTGTCTGTCTGTCTGTCTGTCTGTCTGTCTGTCTGTCTGTCTGTCTGTCTGTCTGTCTGTCTGTCTGTCTGTCTGTCTGTCTGTCTGTCTGTCTGTCTGTCTGTCTGTCTGTCTGTCTGTCTGTCTGTCTGTCTGTCTGTCTGTCTGTCTGTCTGTCTGTCTGTCTGTCTGTCTGTCTGTCTGTCTGTCTGTCTGTCTGTCTGTCTGTCTGTCTGTCTGTCTGTCTGTCTGTCTGTCTGTCTGTCTGTCTGTCTGTCTGTCTGTCTGTCTGTCTGTCTGTCTGTCTGTCTGTCTGTCTGTCTGTCTGTCTGTCTGTCTGTCTGTCTGTCTGTCTGTCTGTCTGTCTGTCTGTCTGTCTGTCTGTCTGTCTGTCTGTCTGTCTGTCTGTCTGTCTGTCTGTCTGTCTGTCTGTCTGTCTGTCTGTCTGTCTGTCTGTCTGTCTGTCTGTCTGTCTGTCTGTCTGTCTGTCTGTCTGTCTGTCTGTCTGTCTGTCTGTCTGTCTGTCTGTCTGTCTGTCTGTCTGTCTGTCTGTCTGTCTGTCTGTCTGTCTGTCTGTCTGTCTGTCTGTCTGTCTGTCTGTCTGTCTGTCTGTCTGTCTGTCTGTCTGTCTGTCTGTCTGTCTGTCTGTCTGTCTGTCTGTCTGTCTGTCTGTCTGTCTGTCTGTCTGTCTGTCTGTCTGTCTGTCTGTCTGTCTGTCTAATCATTTATTGGTTGCAGTTAGAACAACCTTAGATAAACGAAGACCAACTTACAAAAAGCATTAGAAAGAGCACTTAAAAGATCTTTACATCTTCCCCAACAATTAACTTGGGTAAATGGAGCAACGGCAGCAGCAGCAGAAGAAGAAGAAAAAGGAGGAGTAGGAGCTGGGAGGAGGAAGAGGGAGGTGGAGGAGGGAGGAGGAGGGAGGAGTAGGAGGGAGGAAGAGATAGGCGGAGAGAGGAGGAGGAGGGAAGAGGAAGGAGGAGGAGTAGTAGGGAGGAGGAGGGATTAGGAGGAGGAGAGAGGAGGAGGAGGGAGGAGGAGGGAGGAGGAGGATGAGGGAGGAGGAGGAGGGAGGAGGAGGGAGGAGGAGGGGGGAGGAGGGGGGAGGAGGGGGGAGGAGGGGGAAGGAGGGGGAGGAGGAAGAGGGAGGAGGAGGGAGGAGGGGGAGGAGGGAGGAGGAGGAAGAGGGAGGAGGAAGGAGGAGGGAGAAGGAGGGAGGAGAAGAACTCAGGAGGAGGAGGGAGGAGGAGAGGGAGGAGGAGAGGGAGGAGGAGGAGGGAGATGGAGGAGGAGGAGGGAGGAGGAGAGATGAGGAGGAGGAAGGAGGTGGAGGGAGGAGGAGGGAGGAGGAGGAGGGAGGAGAAGGAGGAGGAGGGAGGATGAAGAGGGAGGAGGAGGAGGGATGTGGAGGGAGGAGGAGGAAGGAGGAGCAAGGAGGTAGAGGGAGGAGGAGGAGGGAGGAGGAGAGAGGATGAGGAGGGAGGAGGAGAAGGGAGAAGGGATGAGGAGGAGGGAGGACGAGATGGAGGAAGAGGGAGGAGGAGGGAGGAGGAGGGAGGAAGAGGGAGGAAAAGGAGGAGGGAGGAAGAGGGAGGAGGAGGGAGGAGGGGGAGGACGTAGGAGGAGGAGGGAGGATGAGGAGGGAGTAGGAGGAGAGAGGAGGAGAAGGGAGGAGGAAGGAAGATGAGTGATTAGGAGGAGGGAGGAGGGCGAGGAGGCAGGAGGAGGAAGAGGGAGGAAGAGGGAGGAGGAGGAAAGAGGAGGAGGAAGGAGGAGGAAGAGGGAGGAGGAGGAGAAAGAGGAGGATGAAGGAGGGAGAGGGAGGAGGGGGAGGGGAAGAGGAAGAGTGTAGGAGGTGGAGGAGGGGAGAGGAGGAGGAATATAACGCATATGCCTGTAGATTTAATAATGACTGAAGTTGTTCCATGTCTTCTTAGAGTTGGCGACAGTGTAAAGAAATATAAAATCTTCAAACTTGATAGAGATAAGGTTAACTATTATTTATTTAAATATTGAGCACAACCCACTACTGGCAACGCCGATCGCATTCTGGTATGAACCTAAGGCCTATCCACGTCAATATGGAAGCACTATGCTCGAGTTTCGCCCTCGTTTGAGCTCGTCAGTAGTGCATATCCCTGACCGGATCCGGAAACAGATCCGGTCAGGGATATGCACTACTGACGAGCTCAAACGAGGGCGAAACTCGAGTATAGTGCTTCCATATTGACGTGGATAGGCCTTAGGTTCATACCAGAATGCGATCGGCGTTGCCAGTAGTGGGTTGTGCTCAATATTTAAATTTTAAATCCCGAAACAATAACATAATCAATATTATTTATTTATTCTTTAAGCATAAAAAGATGAGTTACAATGTTATGCATTATGCATTATTTTTATGAAAACTTTGAAAATGCCTTAAAGATTGTATCACTATTTATTATAACTCATATGCCGGTATATAACTATGGACTAAGAGTTTATAAATCTTTGAAAACGATGCAACAATATGACTATAAGTTATACAGAAAAGTTACGCCCCTTGAAATAACCTTTACAGAGTTAAGTCCCCTCGCTGTATAGAAATTACAATGAAAAATGGAAAATTAAATATTATTGGGTAAGCAGCCGATTTCACACTAAAAAAATATCACAGTGGGCTGCGCTGGAATGAAAGGAAGACGTGTAGAAAATTTCATCTCAATCGGATGGGCCGTTCGCGAACGCATAAAGGACATACGGACATACAGACAGACGGAGATCGCCTTTTATATATAAGACTAGCTGACCCTGCCCGGCTCCGCCCAGACCCTGGTGGGGAGCATCTCATTTAATTCATATAAGTAGTCATATAAGTTCCCGTCTGTCTATCTGTCTGTCTATCTGTCTGTCTATCTGTCTGCCTGACCCTGCCCGGCTTCGCCCAGTCCCTGGTGGGAAGCATCTCATTTAATTCATATAAGTAGTCATATAAGTTCCCGTTCCCGTTACCGACTATCTGTCTGTCTGTCTGTCTGTCTGTCTGTCTGTCTGACCCGGCCCGGCATCGCACAGCTCCTGGTGTGAAGCATCTCATTTAATTTATATAAGTAGTCATATAAGTTCCTGTTCCCGACTGTCTATCTGCCTGTCTATCTGTCTGCCTGACCCTGTCCGGCTTCATTAAATTCATACAACAAAAAAAGTAACTTAAAAGAACGTTCTTCCACACACCATCCATTATTTTTAATGAAAACTCTTTCTAATCACCTGCATGACTACAGTAACTTCTTAAGCAGAAAAAGATGAGTTACAATGTTATGCATTGTGCATTATTTTTATGAAAACTTTGAAAATGCCTTACAGATTGTATCATTATTAATTATAAATCATATGCCGGTACATAACTATGGACAAAGAGTTTATAAATCTTTGAAAACGATGCCACAATATGACTATAAGTTATACAGAAAAGTTATGCCCCTTGAAATAACTTTTACAGAGTTAGGTCCCCTGAAATATATGAAATTATGATGAAAAATGAAAAATGAAATAATACTGAGTAAGCAGGCGATTTCACACTAACAAAATATCACAGTTGGCAGCTCTGGAATGAAAGGAAGGCGTGTAGAAAATTTCATCTCAATCGGATGGGCCGTTCGCGAACGTATAAAGGACATACGGACATACAGACATACAGACAGACAGACGGAGATCCTAATTTATATATAAGATTTAGCACCGGGAGACTGCTCGCACGGGTTTATTTTTGTAACAACAAAAGACGCATGCATTCTGGTCTTAATTTAGATGTTTATTATTTTACATTTTCACGACTCTTCTTTTATGTTTGTGTATCCGTGCGCGTTGTGTGTGTGTGTGTGTGTGTGTGTGTGTGTGTGTGTGTGTGTGTGTATGCGCGTGTGTGTATGTGTGTGTGTGTGTGTGTGGGTATGTGTGTTGTGAATATATGTGTGTGTGTGAATACATGTTTGCGGTGTTGTTGGACAGGTTAGGCCAAAGTATTGTACTACAAAATTACGGATAATGTGTGTGTGTGTGGGGGGGGGGGGGAGAAGATAAAAGAGAGAGAGAAAGAGAGAGAGAGAGAGAGAGAGAGAGAGAGAGAGAGAGAGAGAGAGAGAGAGAGAGAGAGAACGAACAAACTTTATTTTCAAAGGGTAACAAATTGGGCACGCAGGCCCATGTTACATTCGGCCCTTCCAATCACTCATCTTTCGTTCATCAATAGTGCACGATACATTCACATAGGAAAAAAAAAACATTGTCATGTGAATGTTGTAAACATAAACAATGCAAATTATCATGTTATGAGACACATCCCTCACCCACCCCACACACGCACTGCCACGGACACATACAAGCGCTACCTACCCACCCATCCCCACCCACACATACATGCCCCACCCATCCATCCCCCACACCCACATCCAACACCTACACACATATGCCCACCCACACACACATTCCCCCCATCAATCCAATAACCCACTCATATTCACAGAACCACATATCCTCCACCAAACACACTCACATCCCCCCGCCAATCCACACATCCCGCACCTACCCACACACATTCCACACCCACCCACACATCCCCAACTTACACAAATCCCCCACCCACACAATCTCGCCCCATCCACCCACACATCCCGCACCCACCTACACACACATTCCCCACCCATCTCTCAACCTTCACACACTCACCCACCCGTATATATTCCACCCACCAACACACCCCCAATAACCCATCCCCTAACCACACATCCCTTTACCACACCCACACACACACACATTCCCCACCCATACACACACATCCCCACCCATATACACACATCCCCACCCATACACACACATCTCCCCCAACCATACACACATCCCCCATCCACACATCCCCACCCACCCACACACTTCTCCCGCCCACAAACACCCTATCACCCACACATACATCCCCGACCCACCCACACATCTCCGACCCACCCAAATACACACATCCCCCAAACCACCTACACACACCCCACACACCCACTCACACACCCCCACACACCCACTCATACACCCTCAACATCCACACCCACACACCCCACTACCCACAAACACCCACACACCCCCACCAACCTAAAAACAATACCCACCTACACTTCCCCACCCATACACACATCCCCCAACCCACAAGTCTCTCATCCACACACACATCCCCACCCATCCGGCCATTTTCCACCCACCCTCACGTCCCGCGACACACACATTCATCACCCACACATCTCCACATCCACCACACATCCCCCACCCAAACACGCATCTCCCATTTACACACACATCCTCCACCCACACACATATCCCACACCTACACACATCTGCCTACCCACACACACATATTCCCCCATCAATCCCATAACCTACACATACTCACAGACCCACATATCCTCCACCACCCACACACCCCACCCACACCCACATCCCCAAGCCAATCCACACATCCCGCACCTACCAACACACATTCCGCACCCACCCACACATCCCCAACTTACACAAATCCCCCACCCACACAATCTCTTCCCACCCACCACACATCCCTCACCCACCCACACACGCATTCCCCACCCATCTCTAAACCTACACACACTCACCCACACGCACATATTCCACCCACCAACACGCCCCCAATAACCCAGCCCCTAACCACACATCTCTTTACCACACCCCCACACACACATTCGCCACCCATACACACACATCCCCACCCACATATATCTCCCTCAACCATACACACATCCCCCATCCACACATCCCCACCCACCCACACACTTCTCCCGCCCACAAACACCCCACCACCCACACATACACCCCCGATCCACCCACACAACTCCGACCCACCCAAATACACACATTCCCCCAAACCACCTACACACACCCCCACACAACCACTCATACACCCTCAACATCCACACCCACACATCCCACTACCCACCAACACCCACACACACCCACCAACCCAAACACAATACCCACCAACACTTCCCCACCCATACGTACATCCCCCAACCCACAAGTCTCTCATCCACACACACACACATCCCCACCCATCCAGACATTTTTCCACCCACCCTCACGTCCCGCAACACACACACATTCATCACCCATACATCTCCAGATCCACCACACATCCCCCACCCAAACACGCATCACCTACTCACACACATCCTCCACCCACACACATCTCCCCAGAGAAACACACACATCCCCACCCATATACATATCCCCAACAACAACACCCATCCCCAACCCACACACACATCTCCCCACACCCTCCACATATACACACACCACCACATCCCCCGAGACACACCCCACACCCCCCACACACACACATCCCCCCCCACACACACATATCCTCAAATCTAGACACAAACATTACTTTACAGGCACATACATTGACGATTTTCGTGAGCATCTCGCAGAAATGTAAAAAATGGAGAAAAAATTATACATATACATTATGAAACGTAAAAGATAGTGGTGCTCCCGCACATAGACACACACGCATAGACACACACACGCACGCGCGCACGCACACAAGCACGCACGCACGCACGCACGCACGCGCGCACACACACACACACACACTAACTCATACATACATAAATTCACTCTCACACTCGCTCACTCTCTCACGTGCTCTACAGTAAAAGTACCTATGTTCATATTATACATGATAAAATCAAGTAGCATTCAAAATGATAATATGAAAGATAATACACAAACAAATATGAAATAGCATGTTACATGACATGCGTGCACTGAACTCTCTCTACCTTCTTTCATACACACACACACACACACACACACACATACACACACACACACACACACACGCACACACACTCACACACATGCGCGGGCACACACACATACACTAACATATCCACTCTCCGCCAACGCACACATGCCGCACCTACCCACACATCCCCACATACAAAATATCCCCCACCCACCCACACATCCCGCACCCACCAACACACACATCGCCACCTACACTATCCCCACTCACACACACATTCCCCACCCATCACCCAGCCCACATACACTCACTCACCCACCCACATATCATCCACCCACCCCCACCCCCAATCACCTATCCCCAAACCACAAATCCCTCAACCACAAAATCCCCCACAACATCCCCCCAACCACAACACCCCCACCCACCCACACACACACACATCCCCCATCTCTACCTTCTTTCATATACACACACTCACACATGCGCAGACACACACACACTCACACACACACACACACACATTAACACATCCACTCTCCGCCAACGCACAAATCCCACACCTACCCACACATCCCCACATACACAATCTTCCCCCCACTCACCCACACACCCCGCACCCACCAACACACACATCGCCACCCACACACACATCCCCACTCACCACACACACATATCCACTCAACACTTCATATTATCTATTATGGTAGGATTTGTTCAAACCTAGTACTAGCGTTCAAGATTATATAAAAATGTATTTTGAATTGTTCATTCGGTAATGCAGAATAATAAATAAAGCAGTCACATTTCGCTTGTTTGAGTGGTGATTTGCCATATTTAAGGAATGCACAAACACTTATAAAGATAGAGATGCTGGTAGTTAGGTAATAACATACGTGGGTAGATAGATAGGTAAACAGCCAGATATTTAGACCGACAGATAGATTGTTAGATAAAGAGCAGATATACATACACAAAGATAATAACTAGACAGTCGACTGGTAGAAAGATATGTAGGTAGTTAGTTATGTACATATCCTTTACAGGACGCAGCAATCAACTCCAGCATTTTTTTTTTTGGGTGCTGTTTGTGATTCCTACGCAAGTTTACGTTCAGTAGTTTGCCATTGATTTCTGAACGAGCAGTATTCATACCATTGTATGGAAACCAACACAAGGTGGTCTGGTTCCAAATCGCCCGCAACAGTGTTTCGAACGCGGTATGCGGGATTACGAATTACATTCGTAAACCCTTCGCCACAGAACCGGTATATAGAGGTAGATAGGTAGGTAATTGGGACGGGAGGTAGGTAGTGAGAAGTTAGGTGAGTAAGCAGGTAATTGGTACGGGAGGTAGGTAGTGAGAAGTTAGGTGAGTAAGTGGGTAATTGGGACGGGAGGTAGGTAGTGAGAAGTTAGGTGAGTAAGTAGGTAATTGGGACGGGAGGTAGGTAGTGAGAAGTTAGGTGAGTAAATAGGTAATTGGGAAGGGAGGTGGGTAGTGAGAAGTTAGGTGAGTAAGTAGGTAATTGGGACGGGAGGTAGGTAGTGAGAATTTAGGTGAGTAAGTAGGTAATTGGGACGGGAGGTAGGTAGTGAGAAGTTAGGTGAGTAAATAGGTAATTGGGACGGGAGGTGGGTAGTGAGAAGTTAGGTGAGTAAGTAGGTAATTGGGACGGGAGGTAGGTAGTGAGAATTTATGTGAGTAAGTAGATAATTGGGACGGGAGGTAGGTAGTGAGAAGTTAGGTGAGTAAATAGGTAATTGGGACGGGAGGTGGGTAGTGAGAAGTTAGGTGAGTAAGTAGGTAATTGGGACGGGAGGTAGGTAGTGAGAATTTAGGTGAGTAAGTAGGTAATTGGGACGGGAGGTAGGTAGTGCGAAGTTAGGTGAGTACATAGGTAACTGGGTCGGGAGGTAGGTAGTGAGAAGTTAGGTGAGTAAATAGATAACTGGGTCGGGAGGTAGGTAGTGAGAAGTTAGGTGAGTAAGTAGGTAATTGGGACGGGAGGTAGGTAGTGAGAAGTTAGGTGAGTAAGTAGGTAATTGGGACGGGAGGTAGGTAGTGAGAAGTTAGGTGAGTAAATAGGTAATTGGGACGGGAGGTGGGTAGTGAGAAGTTAGGTGAGTAAGTAGGTAATTGGGACGGGAGGTAGGTAGTGAGAAGTTAGGTGAGTAAATAGGTAATTGGGACGGGAGGTAGGTAGTGAGAAGTTAGGTGAGTAAATAGGTAATTGGGACGGGAGGTAGGTAGTGAGAAGTTAGGTGAGTAAATAGGTAATTGGGACGGGAGGTGGGTAGTGAGAAGTTAGGTGAGTAAGTAGATAATTGGGACGGGAGGTAGGTAGTGAGAAGTTAGGTGAGTAAATAGGTAATTGGGACGGGAGGTGGGTAGTGAGAGGTTAGGTGAGTAAGTAGGTAATTGGGACGGGAGGTGGGTAGTGAGAAGTTAGGTGATTAAGTAGATAATTGGGACGGGAGGTAGGTAGTGAGAAGTTAGGCGAGTAAGTAGGTAATTGGGACGGGAGGTGGGTAGTGAGAAGTTAGCTGAGTAAGTAGGTAATTGGGACGGGGGGGGGGAGGTAGGTAGTGAGAAGTTAGGTGAGTAAATAGGTAATTGGGACGGGAGGTAGGTAGTGAGAAGTTAGGTGAGTAAGTAGGTAATTGGGACGGGAGGTAGGTAGTGAGAATTTAGGTGAGTAAGTAGGTAATTGGGACGGGAGGTAGGTAGTGAGAATTTAGGTGAGTAAGTAGGTAATTGGGACGGGAGGTAGGTAGTGAGAAGTTAGGTGAGTACATAGGTAACTGGGTCGGGAGGTAGGTAGTGAGAAGTTAGGTTAGTAAATAGATAACTGGGTCGGGAGGTAGGTAGTGACAAGTTAGGTGAGTAAGTAGGTAACTGGGACGGGAGGTAGGTAGTGAGAAGTTAGGTGAGTAAGTAGGTAATTGGGACGGGAGGTGGGTAGTGAGAAGTTAGGTGAGTAAATAGGTAATTGGAACGGGAGGTGGGTAGTGAGAAGTTAGGTGAGCAAATAGGTAATTGGGACGGGAGGTAGGTAGTGAGAAGTTAGGTGAGCAAATAGGTAATTGGGACGGGAGGTGGGTAGTGAGAAGTTAGGTGAGTAAGTAGGTAATTGGGACGGGAGGTGGGTAGTGAGAAGTTAGGTGAGTAAGTAGGTAATTGGGACGGGAGGTAGGTAGTGAGAAGTTAGGTGAGTAAATAGGTAATTGGGACGGGAGGTGGGTAGTGAGAAGTTAGGTGAGTAAATAGGTAATTGGGACGGGAGGTGGGTAGTGAGAAGTTAGGTGAGTAAATAGGTAATTGGGACGGGAGGTAGGTAGTGAGAAGTTAGGTGAGTAAATAGGTAATTGGGACGGGAGGTGGGTAGTGAGAAGTTAGGTGAGTAAGTAGGTAATTGGGACGGGAGGTGGGTAGTGAGAAGTTAGGTGAGTAAGTAGGTAATTGGGACGGGAGGTTGGTAGTGAGAAGTTAGGTGAGTAAGCAGGTAATTGGGATGGGAGGTAGGTAGTGAGAAGTTAGGCGAGTAAGTAAGTAATATGGACGGGAGGTAGGTAGTGAGAAGTTAGGTGAGTAAGTAGGCCAATAGATATAGATTGCACCATATTCAAAACAAAAGCGTACAGTCCATCTGGCGCTCACTAACCGGAGATGATTATAGAATGGTTTGCTGTATTCAAAGAATGGACAAACAGATATAAAGATAGAGAGGTTGGTAGTTAGGTGATAACATACATAGCTAGATTGTTAAACAGTCGCCGCGTCTTGACTCTATAGCAGGCATATTACGAGTGCTGTTGCCTAAGGTACTTTGTGTGTGTAGAAGCCTTCCTAGAGCAGTGTCTAGTTCCCTTGCCTGCCGGTCAGGTGTTAGTGTTCGAAGCCTCTTCGTGGAGGGGAAGTGTTTTCATTAGCGTGAGATGCCAGGTTGGCCCCGGCTAACATGGGTGTCAGAAAATGTTCTAGCAAGTCGGCATTCTGTTGACCGCATCAACCATCGATTGCAGGTTGGTCTCAAGCTATGGGGCTGACTGTTGTGTGCAAGATACATATTTATTCTTTTCCTAGCTATATTTGTTTGTAAATATTGCTGTTTTGTGTGCATTTATCTATTTTTATGTGTCTGTTTTCCACCGTATAATGTTTATTGTTTACCTTTTCAGGGTAAACACTGGACCTCAACGTTGATTTTAAAGTAGAAGAAATTCAAACAGACATTCAAATTGAAACGGCAGGAGAATTCGCAAAACCCATTGGCAGTCCTCATTGGCTGACTTCAATATCCCACAATCTGACTTCTATATCCCTCAAGCTGACTTCAATATCCCACAAGCTGACTTCAATATCCCACAAGCTGACTTCAATATCCCACAAGCTGACTTCAACACGTCTAAGATAACCTTGGTACCACACAACTAAAACGATGATGCCGTCTGCAACACAGGACCACCAGCTTCTGTGTGATAATCCTGACTCACTGGTGAAACCAGAGTCGTCGCAGATGTTAGACGAAAAAGGACACAGGGATGAAAGTGTTCAGTTGTGCGATCACAAGCCCATTGTAGCCTCTCATTATCCGCTAGAAGCCAACAGTATGGTTTGTGATAATACGCAGGTTTACGATTCGCAGTTAACGTCAACCAACTCCCAACAAGTGCAGGATCCAATTAGTGTTGACAGAGATATATCCCCTTCTGCAGAGCACCACCTAATCTCATTACCTCAAGATATAAAGGATGCCCAGGCCAGTAACAATGATGAGAATCCAGCAGTGTCTGCTGTACAGATGAGCAGTGATGCTGCTCAGTTTGCATGTAGCGAGAATTTCTTGCCGGTTGGTATGCGCCCGCGAGCCAAGCGAGAGTTTGTGCCTGACGAAAGGAAAGATGATACATACTGGTGCAAGCGACTCAAAAACAACGATTCGGCTCGCAGATCTCGAGACAAACGAAAAGCTTTACAGAGCATTAGGGAGGAAAGACTTCAGGAACTGCAAATGGAGAACATTGCACTCAGACATGAAAAGGCTGCTCTTCGGAGACATGCTGGAGACGAAGTGTTCCAATTTGAAGCTTCTCCATCTAAAGATACATTAAACATCTCATCGTTACCGTCGTCATTGCCTGAGACAGCACAAGCAAACAGCCTACATCAAAGCTCTGTACCTGTCGATCCTCTTTTATCTGAACTTGCACACGTTGTGGACAGAAATACCACAGCTTCCTTGGATCACGGATTTGGCACAGATATTACCGACCACATAGAAAACAATGCTTACTCCAAAACAAATATTAGACGCTCCACGGCCGTAAGAACAGAATCTGGCGATTCACAAACCAGCAACTGTGACTCTGAAATTCGGAAAACAACCGCTTTAGATCTCACTAGGAAATGTAACCGCCCCACGCCAACTTGGGGCTCTTTCTCCTCTGATGGAGGGAGAATTACCAACAGCTACAGCTTCCAGACCAGCGACAGTAGTAGTGAAGCAGACAACACCAGCATTGCTCAAGCCAACGTGGATCACGGATTAGGTACAGCAATTACCGACCACATAGAAAACAGTGCTTACTCCAAAACAGTTAGACGCTCCACGGTCGCAAGAACAGAAGCTGGCGATCCACAGACCAGCAGCTGTGACTCTGAAAAGCAGAACACAACCGCTTTAGATCTCACTAGGAAATGTAACCGCCCCACGCCAACTTGGGACTCTTTCTCCTCTGATGATGAGAGCATTAGCAGCCGCTACACCTTCCAGACCAGCGACAGTAGTAAAGAAGACAACACCAGCATTGCTCAAGCCAACATGGAAGAAACGGATGCAGTGTCCACAAGTCCCGCCAATTGAATGATTACGTGACTGTGGTATATATTTGTGTATATAATGTGTAATAATTCAAATAGTATATATTTCTATTATAGTCAATATACTGGTAATTAATTTATACATATGCACACACATAGCATTCATTATGGTATTCTTGTTGTTATTATTATTACATGGAGATCTTGCTTAATGTCAATGGCATGTGCTGGTTGTATTATTCAAATTGACACTATTATACATGAAACTTTGTAATTTGGTCGAGCTTGATGGAAATAAGCAGTAAACAAATTGAAACAATACTGCGGAAATCAACCTTGAAAACATTGATACATCAGTGATGTTATGTTTATTAAGTCCTAAAATACGGAAGGTCCTTCTTTCGAGATCAAGCCTTTTCACTATGGGCATATTCTTGGACACGCAAACACACATGGGTATCTATGAAAGCTACTGACTTCCAATGCCTTGCCAGCCAACTCCTGTGACTGCAATTGTCTCCATCGTTGACATATTTACTTGTATCATTCCCATCCTCTGTGACAATTAGCGAGTGAGTTTACGAGTTTACGGATCACCACCTCACTCGAACACCAGTGTCTGGAATCAGGTCTGTGTTCTTGACCCCACTCTGCCACGTGACCAAGCCATCCACATGTATATTTCTTTGTCCATTAAGTTTGTCAGGCGTTACAAAGTCTTCAGGTTTATATCTCCACATGACATCTCGAAAATATTCTTGATTGTCTACGTGTAATGTCTCATAATTTTAACAGTTTTAAACTGCGTTTTAAATAATTTAATAAAATGATTTTTTTTTAAATTCGCATCATTTATGTTATCATCGGGTGTTTCTCGGCATCGTTTTAGGCTTCTTCAAATATGACTTACTGACCTGAAAATGGACAAGCGTGCGCGTTAGCGAAGTTGATAGGGACTTGAGCTGATAATGTCACGAGCAGGGTCGGAGGAGGGTTCGACGTCTTGGCTGGTCGCCAGTTAAGTGAGGGAAATATTGACCACCAATCCCTCCGTGCAATCAGACCTACAAAGGCGAAGTGAGGGAAATATTGACCATCAATTCCTCCATGCAGTCAGACCTACAAAAGGCGAAGTGAGGGAAATATTGACCATCAATCGCTCCGTGCAGTCAGACCTACAAAAGGTTAAGTGAGGGAAATATTGACCACCAATCCCTCCATGCAATCAGACCTACAAAAGGCTAAGTGAGGGAAATATTGACCACCAATCCCTCCGTGCAGTCAGACCTACAAAAGGCGAAGTGAGGGAAATATTGACCACCAGTCCCTCCGTGCAGTCAGACCTACAAAATGTTAAGTGAGGGAAATATTGACCACCAGTCCCTCAGTACAGTCAGACCTACAAAAGGCTAAGTGAGGGAAATATTGACCACCAGTCCCTCAGTACAGTCAGACCTACAAAAGGTGAAGTGAGGGAAATATTGACCACCAATCCCTCCGTGCAGTCAGACCTACAAAATGTTAAGTGAGGGAAATATTGACCACCAATCTCTCCGTGCAGTCAGACCTACAAAAGGCTAAGTGAGGGAAATATTGACCATCAATCCCTCCGTGCAGTCAGACCTACAAAAGGCGAAGTGAGGGAAATATTGACCACCAATCCCTCCGTGCAGTCAGACCTACAAAAGGCGAAGTGAGGAAAATATTGACCACCAATCCCTCCGTGCAGTCAGACCTACAAAAGGTGAAGTGAGGAAAATATTGACCACCAGTCCCTCAGTACAGTCAGACCTACAAAAGGCTAAGTGAGGGAAATATTGACCACCAGTCCCTCAGTACAGTCAGACCTACAAAAGGCTAAGTGAGGAAAATATTGACCATCAATCCCTCCGTTCAGTCAGACCTACAAAAGGCTAAGTGAGGGAAATATTGACCATCAATCCCTCTGTGCAGTCAGACCTACAAAAGGCGAAGTGAGGGAAATATTGACCATCAATCCCTCCGTGCAGTCAGACCTACAAAAGGCTAAGTGAGGGAAATATTGGCCATCAATCCCTCCGTGCAGTCAGACCTACAAAATGTGAAGTGAGGGAAATATTGACCATCAATCCCTCCGTTCAGTCAGACCTACAAAAGGCTAAGTGAGGGAAATATTGACCATCAATCCCTCCGTGCAGTCAGACCTACAACTGACCCATAACAGCAAACTACTTCGGGGCATATTTTTTAAATGGGGGTGGAGTGGAAGTTTAAGGGTGGTGTGGGAGTTTAGGGGTGGAGTGGGAGTTTAGGGATGGAGTGAGGGTGTAGGGGTGGAGTGGGAGTTTAGGGGTTGAGTGGGAGTTTAGGGGTGAAGTGGGAGTTTAGGGGTGGAGTGGGAGTTTAGGGGTGGAGTGGGAGTTTAGGGGTGGAGTGGGAGTGTAGGGGTGGAGTGGGAGTGTAGGGGTGGAGTGGGAGTGTAGGGTGGAGTGGGAGTGTAGGGGTGGAGTGGGAGTGTAGGAGTGGAGTGGGAGTGTAGGAGTGGAGTGGGAGTGTAGGGGTGGAGTGGGCGTGTAGGGGTGGAGTGGGCGTGTAGGGGTGGAGTGGGCGTGTAGGGGTGGAGTGGGCGTGTAGGGGTGGAGTGGGCGTGTAGGGGTGGAGTAGGCGTGTAGGGGTGGAGTGGGCGTGTAGGGGTGGAGTGGGCGTTTAGGGGTGGAGTGGGAATTTAGAGTTGGAGGTGAATATGGCCATCTCTGTTCAGTTGGTCGGGGTATTAATTCATCCGTTCCGGAACCTCGCAGTTTTCTAGACCACACAATCAAAATCCGTTTCGAAGGTTTATTAAATCCTTATAACCATTATTTTTTGATTAGACCACAACTATTTGTGAAATGTGCCAAAATGTGCTTTCATACTACACTCATGTTGTTTTCGGTTTTTGTTATGTCAAGTTAGTTGGCATTGCATTCATCGATGTTTGGTTCGCAGTCAACACAAACATGTATTATTGTACAATTGCCGCAAAGAAAAAGAAGTTTTTAATCTCGTTTTAAAGCTTTCATTAAACGAAACCTACTTGTATCATGATCATCATCATCATCATTAAAGTGCTAGTACCTTGCCGACTGCCGTGGGCAACTATGCTTCTTGTCGTCGCTGCTGGCTAGTGCGAGTATTTCCACGTCATGATTACAGGATGGGATTTGAAGGCATGACATAGTTTTGGTGCTTATTATCATAAAAAAGTTGTTTTAAGTATCTGTTTGAGTTTAATTGATATTTATTATTGATATAAGTGCATATTTCGGCCCTGTTTTGGAATAAGACAGATTCCAGCATGTTGTGGTTCTGCTCCAACTCAGGTCATATTGAGATTTTTGTGCATTTTGTTTCCATGAAACCAAATATTGTAAACATTACATACCAGTCTTAAGTGATTCTATGACCCAGTAAGAAATATGTTTTTCTGCTACGTGTTACTGTTCTTTTACAAACACATAATTCGGGATGGATAAGAGTATTATTTGATCCACATGAAGGTTTATCTACCTCTAACCAAGCTTGACATGTTCATAACTATGGCATATAAGATGCATCAGATGAGCCATCCACGTGAGCAGGGCTGAGTTATGCAATTGGGGTGAAGACTGAAATAACATAATCAGTTGTAAGGTTGCATTGTGTCGCTGCAGCTTCACAAAGTGTCACACCAGTCTCTGCTACAGATGCCTAAAGCAAAGTCCTAAACAATCACTACGTTAAGAGAATTTGGACGGGGGTTTAGAGAGAAACATTTTAGCACAGAAGGCGATATATTGTGTTTCAGTGTACCAAGTAAAAGCATTTTTATTTTCGTTCTCTCGCGTTTGAACTCAGGTGTAGTCCACACTGGACTGATTTTTGCGAGTGGGCTAGCTTTCCCTATTACCAGTGTCCCTCGCCATCAGGCGACTTCTGAGGTACTTGTAATTTACGTTCCGAAGTCAGAAAGTAAAAGCGTGAAAACAATGTGCATCAAAGTTACTAGCGGTGAGGACAGTCAGTGTCTCAGCCTTCAGAACCTGCCCTTGCACGCTGGGGAACCCGGTTCCAAGCAACACTTTATTACTGCATCAACTAGCGTGAATGTGAGAAAGTTGTTGGTTGTTGGAGTGGCGGCAAAGCTTATTGCCCTCACACGCTGCGGAACCTGGTTTACAAGCAACACTTTATTACTGCATCAACTAGCGTGAAATTGAGAAAGTTGTTAGTTGTTGATGTGGTGACGAAGATTACTCGATCGAAGTTGTCAAGCCACTGTTATTTTAAACAATATTTGCGTCTGGAAACCTCGCCGAGACAACCTTCATCATTAAAGCAACAATACTCACTCTGCTTGTAAGTACGGGCGAGGAACAATGAAGAAGTCTAGAATTTGTGAAAAAATGTGACCCATATTATGGCACTAAGTTGGTATTGTGGTCGGTACCCCTTTTGTGTCTCAAGACATTTTCTGATACTCGTTTTAGGCTTGGTCGAGTTTTAAGCATTCGAAACCGCCCCGATATGGTACGCGAGAGTCTGGCCGCTATGGTACTACGGCTTCCTCTTAAAGAAATAGTCTATACAGTTTAGTTTTAACCTAAAGTAAAATACGAAAAAGCCACCAAATAACTTTAGACTACACCTTGATATTTAAGAACTGAGAAGTCAAATTTTTAAATATGGTTCAATGATTTGTTGGACATTTGAAGGCCATGTTACAAATTGTAAGGCACATTAGATCATATTTGCACGTCTTAAATGCTTGTTTATTTGCACGATTCTAGGCTCTAAAGGCCATTGCTCTACATATGATGTAACACTGCCTGGTATTTAACTCTCTGTCACCTTCCAATTATTTATTCAGTAAGCTAAACCACTTGTTACATTTTATTATGATTTGTACCTTGCCAATACGAGGTCGAAGAATGTTCTATTTCCAATAGTGTTCGTCTACTTGGGGTAATTTCTCATTATCATCGTCGTCGTCGTCGTCGTCGTCCGTCGTCCGTCGTCATCATCCGTCATCATTCGTCATCCATCTATCATCCATCCATCCATCATCTTTCATCCATCATCCATCATCTTTTATCCATCATCCATCATCTTTCATCCATCATCCATCATCTTTCATCCATCATCCTTCATCTTTCATCCATCTTTCATCCATCATCTTTCATCTTTCATCCATCATCCTTCATCTTTCATCCTCACCCATCATCCATCACCCATCATCCATTATTATTATTATTATTATTATTATTATTATTATTATTATTATTATTATTATTTGGTGATACTGATAAAGACTTTTTATAAAAATGTTCATATGTTCACCTCTCTATGGATGCATCCATTTGCCTGCGGTATGTACTATATTTTCTTATGTGTTTTTTAAATAAACCACAACACTTCAACCCTTGTGTTTTGTAATATACAGAAATATCAATGGTCGGGGACCACTTGGGGCCATTGAAATATCATGAGCAATACTTTAACGCGTATTGATGGGCACTCATAGACGAGAAGGGGAACAGGCGCATTAGACAATGTAAACATTGAACGCTATGGTGTGGGCAGGCCGTAGTTCGAACCTACAGCCTCAAAATAAAGATTAAGTTTCTCTGAAGAACACCACTTGAAAACGTGTCTTTTGTTTATTTAGCAAGGAATTTATTCACACGGATTTCAATTCTGACCATATTCAACAATTGTGGGTTCTGGTAGATTATAGACCTGGCTGGTGAAGAAATCTTTAATTAAACCCAGACGCCATTTATAAAATATTACACGATTTATTGCGTGGCATATTTCCATGCATCTCGTCAGTTGCAAACTCATCATCATCATGTGCCATGAAGATAAGCGACGAATCGAAGAATCACTGTAATTTTAGTGGCGGACTGTTATGTTGGCATTTTGGCAGCGGCATCATGCAAGTATTCTCGTGCATGCTGTTGATTTGTCAGAACTAGTCTATTCCACTTTTCACTTGGGGTAATGAGGAGCATTTTGTGTAATGTTCACTGGCACAGGAACCGTGCTTTAT
The DNA here is from genome assembly GCA_963921405.1 of Cepaea hortensis. NCBI lineage: Eukaryota > Metazoa > Mollusca > Gastropoda > Stylommatophora > Helicidae > Cepaea > Cepaea hortensis. Next base: position 86,030,764 of record OY992885.1, read on the forward strand.
ATGGCGACCCTTTGCCGTGGAATTGGAACCGCGACTAATGACTAACGACAAACTAATATAAATCAACAACATTCAGCGTCATCTCCGCGTTTAAGGTGGTTGGTAAATAATTTCTCTAACACTTTCTGTCATTCATTACAATTTAGTTCTGATTATCATCATTGTGCCCTGGACACGGAAGTCTCGGTAATACAGTGGCTAGCAACTTTGCCTGCCAGCCCGATGACCCTGTATTCGAGTCCACATCGAAATGGATTTTACAAAATTGACCAGGGATCCCAAAAATACTCATCCTAAAATGTGTGCCAGATTATGTTCTGGTAGGTAAATGCGCCCGACTTGATACTGATCATATCAATTAACGAGGATGAATAATCTATAAAAATGGGGAAAACACCATATACCCAATACAACTTAAGGGGTGTGCAAGGATAACGGATCCTTTACTTACTGACTCCGGACAAGTCCAGCAGAGCTCCGATTTTCTCCGTAATAAATATATCAGCGTACAGCGACTACGTGGACCAGTCCCATGTTGAATGAGGAGACTCCTCCTGTCCGACTTGGTGTGCTGCTCTTTCTGGGCACGATTCTGCATGTTGTCATCACACAAGATGTCTTTCGATCCGTCTGAAAATATTGTTTCCCAGTGTTTACCGTTGTCTTCCTCTCGCACCCTTCCCGTCCACTCTTCCCTCAAGCACATCATGAGTGGCGTCGTAGCGCATTGGCTACTTGGCTGCCGACCCTGGTGGTCATGCGTTCAGATTCAGATTCAGATTCAGCTCTTGAGACGATGCCCCCGTTCAACCATCGACTATATTGATTTCGTTTAGTTTGGGCCCTTATAGTGTATCCAGTACTTAGTGTTTCGTACATATAGATGCGGATATCAACTTCCTTGAGAAAGTTTGAATGGCTGCAATTGTGTTCGTTTCATCCTTGTGGTTTTACATGCCTGGACAGAGTCGCACACTTGTCAAGGCCTGGAGTAATTGTGCCTGCCCCGTCATATGGTATTGTTTCCTTCAGGGAGCTTTACCAGTTGTCGTCTCTGCTGGTGTTCCACCTATTTCCTCGTCTTGGTTTGTCTTTGAATCTTCTCGATCTTGTTTGATTTCTAGTGTCGTGGACGCTTCGATAGTTCGATCTTGGTTGAGAGTGATACCGATTTATGACCTCCCTACACACTTGGTCTTCGTCTGGGTAGCTGTCGTCTTGTTCCTCCTCTTCTATTTTTTCTTCTGTTGCTTCTTCTTCTGTCTGGGACTTTGTGCTTTCTGGTTGAGATGTTTCGTTCTTTGTCTTGAGCAGTTCTAATTGTTCTATTTCTTCTTGAATCTGTTTAAACGTTTCTTCTGTCTTTTCTCTCTCTTCTTGCATTTTTGATTAAGTTTCGTCTGTCTCGGCCTTTATAGCAGCCATTCGAGCGACATCCTGTTGAATCTTCAACTGAACTTGCTTCATTTCGTCCAGGAACGGCTGTTATCCGTGTCTCTTACGTCTTGTCTCTTTCTTCCTCTATGCTATTGAACTTTGATCTCAGGTCCTTCAGTTGGCCTTCCAGTTGCGCTTTGTTACTTTTTGTAAGTCGATTGGTAGCCTCGTATTGCCTCCTAGCCTCCTTATAGTGCAGGTTAGTTTTGATGGCAAATTCATCGGAGTATGCAGGCAGCGAAAGAATTTAATGTGTCAGTTGGGACAATTCAACAGGTCGTTCGTAAGAAACTGCAATATCGGAAGGTGTGTTCACAGTGGATACTTCGGATGTTGACCGACCACAAAAAGAGGAGCGCATGGGATGGTGTTTGAACCACTTGCTGTGTTACAGAGTGGAGGGTGATGCATTTCTCTTCCGCATAGTGGCAGGCGATGAATCATGGTCTCACCACTTTGAGCCGAGTAGCAAAAGAGAGAGCATGCAATGGAAGCATGCTGGATCATCGAAAGCCAAAAAATTCATGTTACAGGTTTCTGATGGTAAGGTTATGCTGAAAGCATTTTTTGACCACGAAGGACTATTGTTGGCCGACTTTAAAGAAACTGGTGTCAACATCAACTCTACCCGCTACTTGCAAACACTAGACAACCTGAAGAAAGCCATCAAGAATAAACGACCCGGCATGCTTTATTGCGGTGTGATTTTGTTGCACGATAATGCTCGCCCGCATGTCGCAAAGATTGTGCAGGAAGCATTAGCAAGGATGAAGTGGGAAATTCTGCAACATCCAGCCTATAGTCCTGATTTGTCACCATGTGATTTTCATTTTTTCGGACCTCTAAAAAAAGCTCTCAAATGGCAACTATTTCACACAGATGCAGACGTAATGAACGCGGTAAACACTTGGTTCAGTGAGCAACCACAATCCTTTTTTGCGGACGGCATTCGCCGCCTACCGAAGCAATGCGATGCTTGCCTGAATGCCCACGGCTACTTCTTCTGACCAACCCATGGTGCATAATTCATTCAAAATGAATGCTTTGTTTAATTCTACCACACCTGTTAATGTTTCTTTCATGCTTTTGCAAAAAAGCCATTGGAATGGGTTTCAAATGAACGCCCCTAATAAAAGTAGCAACTAACACATAATTTTAAAAATAGTTAGTTGTATATCCTGTACAAGGCGTAACAGTCAACCCCAACATTTTTTGGCTGTTCGTGATTCCTGAGCAAGTTTACTTTCAGTAGCTTGCCAATGCTTTTTGAACGACCGGCACTCATACCATTTCATAAAACAACCAAACTAAGGTGGTCTGTTGCCAAATCAAATCGCAAACAGCTGTGTTTCGAACGCGGTATATTACGAACTGCGGCCGTAACCCCTCCGCCACAACCGGCACAGAGTAGGTACCAGAAAAACGGAGACCGGAAAGTGCAGAACACCCGGACATCTGATAGTCATCTATACACCATCTGATCAAGCTATGGTGTATTGTTTAGTACAGAATGAGCTAAGGTACTTCAGACATATTAACAGACACAATTAAAGAATGTACAAGTAAACAATTGCAGATCCTAATCCACGCTTTGAGGTTTACCGGATATATGGTGGTATCCTATTTTTTTTTGAATAGACCAATCAACGCTTGATTAGTAATGTGGTCAAAATCAAGCCAGATGCCACAGTGATAAAAACTCCGCCGCGGAGCAAGCACGACAGGAGATTTCTGATCGTCAGATGTGCCCCCCTTCCCAGAATGTTTCGACCCTTTACCTTCTTGAAACTCTCTGGGGGTGGGCCGTGGGCCCACCCAGGTCATGACTTTGGGTGTCTTACCCCTGCCGTACGCTCGAATCATGTTTCAAGAAGTTCGTTCATTGCGCTGTCCTTACGTTGTCCCATTCATGCGAAAAATTTTCCGCGAACGCAAAAGAAAGATTTTGTGCGAACGCCCCTTATGTTTTCTGTCTAGTTGTTACTTTAGTTACTCCTGTCTAGTTTATACTTTAGTTGCTGATGTTTAGTTGTTACTTTAACAGTTTCCGTCTTGTGGTTACTTTAATTACTACTGTCTAGTTATTACTTTTATGGTTTCTCTCTAGTTATTACATTATGATATATGTCTAGTTGTTACTTTAATTGTTCCTGTCTAGTTGGTACTTTACTTGTTCCTGTCTAATTGATAATTTATGTTTATGTCTAGTTGTTATTTTAGTGGCGTCTGCCTAATTATTACTTTCATTGTTTGTCTTGTTGTTACTTCAATAGTTCCTGTTTAGTTGCTGCTACTTTGGTTGTTCCTGTCTTTTAATTACCTTTATTGTTCCTGTCTAGTTGTTACTCCAGTTACTCTAGTATTGGTTGGGGGATGAAGGCGGTCGGCATAACAATAATCACATCACACACCGAGTGTTGGTATAATAATAATCACATCACACACCGAGTGTTGGCATAATATTAATCACATCACACACCGAGTGTGGGTATAATAATAATCACATCACACACCGAGTGTCGGTATAATAATAATCATATCACACACAAAAGTGTCTGTATAATATTAATCACTCACACACCGAGTGTTGGTATAATATTAATCACATCACACACAAAAGTGTCTGTATAATATTAATCACATCACACTCCGAGTGTTGGTATAATATTAATCACATCACACACATAGTGTCGGTATAATAATAATCACATCACACACAAAAGTGTCTGTATAATATTAATCACATCACACACCGAGTGTTGGTATAATATTAATCACATCACACACAAAAGTGTCTGTATAATATTAATCACATCACACACCGAGTGTTGGTATAATATTAATCACATCACACACAAAAGTGTCTGTATAATATTAATCACATCACACACCGAGTGTCGGGTGGTTTATAAAACTACGTGTCTATAAAACTACGTGTTTATAAAACTACGTGAATACAAAACTACGTGTCTATAAAACTACGTGTCTTCAAAACTACGTGTCTACATAACTACGTGTCTACAAAACTACGTGTCTATAAAACTGTCTATAAAATTAAGTGTTTATAAAACTTCGTGTCTATAAACTACGTGTCTATAAAATTATGTGTCTATAAAGCTATGTGTCTATAAAACTTCGTGTCTACAAAACTACGTGTTTATAAAACTACGTGTCTACAAAACTAAGTGTCTACATAACTACGTGTCTACAAAACTACGTGTCTACATAACTACGTGTCTACAAAACTACGTGTCTATAAAACTAAGTGTCTATAAAATTACGTGTTTATAAAACTACGTGTCTATAAACAACGCGTCTATAAAACTACTTGTCTATAAAACTATGTGTCTAACACAATATGCTCAATATGGAAGTCATCATGGCTGTATGGATAAGAGCGTTCGTTCTAAAACATCCGGCGTGCTGATGCTGAGGTGAGGGTTCAATCATTAAACAGGCCAGTTGGGCTAAAATTGTGACTTTTCGTCCTTAATTTGGGGACGTAAATTACAAGTACTTCAGAAGTCGGAGTAGGTTCGCCTGATGGAATACTAGAAAAAGCTAATCCATACGCAAAATTTAAAGTAGAACAAGTCAGACAAGAGCTGTATTTCAGGAGATTAAAAGTATCTTATGTAGGAAGTTACTTCCACTGAATGTCAGAAAGAGTGTGATGAAACGCTGTGTCGAACCTTCTCTGTTGTGTGGCAGTGAATCATGGAATATGACCGAACAAATTAAGAAGAATTTAGCGGTAGAGAAGATACGGTTTCTGGGACTAATATTGTGAATATTTTGAAATGCTCAAATAAAAGATGATTGCTTGAAAAGGGTTACTGAAAAAAAAAAATTCTCATCTGACCTCATCGTGTTCCTCTTGTACTTTGCGGTGTCGAAGTGAAGCATAGACAGCGGGAGAGTGCCCGTTTATGGACTTTATATATCGTGATGCCCATGGACTCTGTTATTCAACTCTGCCCATCGTCTATATGCTAGGCAGCACCATCTGGTTTCATTTGGTTTGTACATCATTGCTTGTTGTGGTATACTCTTAGTTGGTAGCCTAATTATATGGCCGAATCATTCAACTTGCTGTTTTATAATGACATCTACCGCTGCTATAACCCCATTTTTTAGTCCTGATTTCTTAATTCCTGATTTTCTCTTTTCTGAATACATTGAGTATTCTTCTCAGGAATCTCATTTCCGTTGTTGTGATTAATTTTCTTCTTCTATTTTACTGTCATTATCCAAGTTTGGCATTGGTAGCAGGGAGTAGGTAGGAAGATTGTGTTTTAGAGTACTTTTATAGTATCTACTAATACGTGTTTGTTCTTGTAATGTAAAACATTATACGCAACTATTAATAAAGAAACGAATGAAGATCGTAAACTGATTAGAGTCATTAGACGTAGACAGTCAAAATTATTTTGGGCATGTTATGAGAAGAATTAAATTGGAGAACTTGGTGACAACTGGCAAGATCGAAGGGAACAGACCAAGGGGAAGACCTAGAAGCAAATACCTGGATGGCTTGGCCATGTGGCATGGTCGAGACAGGAACACAGAGCTGATCCACGACTCTCGTGATCGAGTGAGATGGCAGAACATGACCGCCCACGCTTACCGGCATGGCACATGATGGATGGATGGATTAATAAAGAGACATTTTTCTCTGGCAATATACCGAGAAGCAGACCTTGGGGGGGGGGGGGGGGAGAGACACTGTGATGACTAGAACGATCAGCGGTAGAATAGACAAAGTCAGGCGGCGAAAACTGATGCTGGATACTCAGACAGTGACATACAGCAATATCATCAATATAATAATTGATCTAGAACAGTGGTTCTCATCCCGGTGAGGGGGAATTTAGGGTTTCCGGGAAAGGGGGGGGGGATTAAGATTATTTCAAGATCGCGTTAATACAAGAACGATTACTTGATATTGTTGTTTTCTCCATACTTTACGGTTATGTACTTCTCGCACTTCTGAAATTAGTTTTATAACGTAAGTAGACCCACAAATCACGTTTTATATAGACGTCTTGACTTGTTTTAGTATGTGTTACTAAATTTAGCTTCCACATTTACGTATACTGTGTAGGGGCGGGGGGGGGGGGTTATAGGGAGGAAATACAAAAGGGGTGGGGATGACATTCTGAACATATGGTGAAGGGGTGCACGGACCAAAAAAAGGTTGAGAACCGCTGATCTAGAACAACAAGGACCGAGGTCAGTAGTGAAACTGGACCATTTGGCAAGGCGTATGGTGGTCATGCTGTATATGAGTAGTCGCTAATGACTATAAACGTAGTTCTGACATAAAGGGTTTGTGCTTTGGAAATCTCTGTCGCACGAAATCACAGGCGCTGACACTATCTAGTGTGTTAGTTATTCGTCAGAGTATCCTCACTGTACACCGAACCATTCAGTTCATAAACACTCGGACCTCCCTCCTCAGTATCTCCATCAACGCGTAGCGGTCGACGAAATCCGTTCTGTGTTTGGCGGTTATTTTTCTTTCGCCCCCGGCATATGCTCCTTCTAGCTTCACCCCTTTACACTTGATATTCTTGCAGCCTGGTAAAAGTTGCAGATTGGCAGTCACCTCTTGATTCATTGAATAGCCCCGTCTCTCTGACGACATTCAATATATCAGCCTGGTCCATTGCTTGCCTGCAGCACCATCGGTAGGAGACTCCTGTGGGTCGTCGCTAGAGCTACGGAGTTCGTGCTTTGTGCGACGCTTTCCGTGCTGCGGAAAGAGACCGAGCCATATGGGATAAAACCCGGTGCAATGAAGTCGACCCTATCGACTTTTAAGCGACTTTAAATTCATTTGGCTGTCACAAACCCACCACAGGTATTAAGACAGTAAATATCAGGTTGTGCATCATAGTGATAGGTCGTGTGCTTGTGTTTCTGTCGTTGTTTATCTGTGTTGTCATTGACAAAGATTCTTAGAATCGAAACGTCTGTGTGTCTATTGTATGCGTTCGTGTGTTTTTTATCTTATTTTATTATTCATTTTTATTATATTTATTGAGTGCTTCTGATTTCGGATTTTTCACCTGTATTTCGCGACACGTGGATCTCCTTGTAAGGTATGTGCAACGTTTGTTAATGTTTAGTTCGTTTTTTTCTCGCAGGAATTTAAAATACCTATTTGTTTCCATTTCATATTAAGACAGTGTACTAAGCTGATGTAGTTTGAGCGGTCTCTTTGTTTCCAGGGCTCGACATCAGCGGCAGCCTATTTGGGAGCAGACCCCTTTGCGTTACTTTCGATGGTATGAGCGTCGGTTGTTCAGAAAGCAATGGAAAATTACTAAACACTAAATTGCCTAGACAATCACAAACAGCCCATAAAACTGTGGGTTTTGTTTTCCTTTTCGCTTGCTTTGAGCTCAAGCGTAATCCTCACATGTGCTACTACTTCTAGTGCAATGGACTGATGTTTGTGTGTTGATTAGCTTTCCTTATTACCTGTGCCCCTCATCATCAGGCCAACCCATTCCGACTTCTGAAGTACTTGTAATTTACACCCCAAAGTCAAGGACGAGAAGTCAATATTTTAGTCCAACTGACAGGTGAAGGGGTTGAACCTGCTACCTCGCCATCAACCCACCGGAAGTTTAAGAGCGAACGCTCTTATCCATTCAGGCATGCTCACTTCCAGACGTAAATTGATTAGACACATTAGACGTAAACAGTCATGATTTTGGGGCACGTTTTGAGGAGAAATTCATTACGAAACTTAGTGACAACTGGCAAACCTGATCGGAAAAGAGAAAGCGGAAGGCAGAGAAATAAATTCCTGTATGACTTGGACACATGACATGATAAGAACATAATCACAAACCTGATACAATACACTGCTGATCGTGAGAGATAGCGATCCATGGTTGCCACCGACTCTCGGCATGTCACATGATGATGATGAAAATGATAGATGGTGCACACATTTAAATTCCCTTTATTTCGGAGAGGAAAATATGTTGTTCTCTCCCATGGATTGGCTCAAATATAGTGCATCACAGATAGAAACGACGCAAGAATCTTCTCCTGTCTGGATTAGTTCCCTTGAAATATAATCACATTCTAATTACTTCCCTTTCGTCAGATTCTACATTGCTGATCGTATACTCCAATTAACTGTGGTTCTGTTCATAATCACCAAGTACGTCAACCTTTGGACAACATCGTGAAGCTTCCTGGTCATTTTATCCCACAGTTGTATTGTACCACTCTTTGTAATATCACGTATGCCTGTATTGATAGATTTGTGCTTGTCAGCTGTATAAATGTTAACCTCTGTCTACCATTTCTTCTGTTCCCCAGTAATGTGCCATACTGTGCTCTGTTTGGTGTTTCTTCATTTCTTAGAGTGTGATCAAGCAAGAAAAAAAGGAGTCACTTTACTATTACTTTAAGAAGTCTTCATTTTATATTATATCTTCCAGAACTTGTCAATTTTGTAATGTAGCTGTTTCTTGTCATTGTTAGATAACACCACATCTCTAATCCCTCTATACTCTTCCCACTTTAACAGAATAACACTACTGGAGTAATACTTGTTGCGGTAACAAATTGATAGGGATGATTAAAGTTACTAATAGACAGGGACAACTAAAGTTGTTTTAAAAAGTAGACAGAAGACCGAACCTACTACAGTAACAACAAGACAGGAATATCTAAAGTAACAACCAGACAGGAATAACTAGAGTAACAGCTAGACTTGAACAATTAAAGTAATAAACAGACATAACCAAAGTAACAACTAAGCATGAACTATTAAAGTAACAACAAGGCAAACTAAGAAAGTAATAATTAAACAGAGACCACTATAGTAACAATTAGACAGAAACCACAAAGTATCAATTAAAGGAACAACTAAAGTAGACAGGAACAACTAAAGTAACATCTAGATATGAACAATTAAAGTAACGACTAGACAGGAACAACTACAGTAACAGCTTTCCATGAACGGAAATCATTCTGGAGTTGAATGCTACTTCATGTAAATGTTACGCAACAAACTTTTGACTGTGAATTAAGCTGAAGTCTGTAGACAGAAACCATACAAGTAATAACTAGACAGAAACCATAAAAGTAATAACTAGATAGAAGCCATTAAAGTAACAACTAGACAGAGACCTGTAAAGTAACAACTAGTCAGAAACCTGTAAAGTAACAACTAGACAGGAGGTGCTAAAGTAACAACTAGACAGGCGGTAACAACTAACACAGTGTAGGTACAAGAAATACGGGGACCGGAAAGTACCCCCCCCCCCCCAAAAAAAAAAAAAAAAACTGACATCATATAGTCATCTATCTAGCAACTAGCAACTGATAAACCTATGGTGCATTGTTTAGTACAGCATAAGTTAAGTCCGGGTCTTATATTAATTTTTGCTTCAAAAAATGCACGAGGGCTTATTTTCGGGGGATGTCATATTATTATGGTTTTTTTAATTTTTTTGTTCAAAAGATGTAAAAGAAAAACAGCACATACCCTTATCAACACCTTGAGGCTTGCTGGATATATGGTGCTATCTAATGTTTTTTTTTTAAATAGACCAATCAACACTTGACTAGTAATGTGGTCAAAATCAAGCCAGCTGCCATTACTTTTCACAGTGATAAAAGCTCCGCCACGGAGCAAGCACGACAGGAGGCTTTTGATCGTCACAAGAGCCCCCTTCCCAGAATGTTTTGGTGCGTTGGAAACATGTTTCGAGACGTTCGTTCATTGCGTGGTCTTGTGTTGTTTCCCTGTTTGTCCCACACCTGCGAAACATGCCTACTTCCAAGCCACACCTCCCTCACCGGCGCTTCGTGCCCTCCCACAAATCCTAGCACCTGTGGCCGTGAGGAGCCAGCTTCTTCCCTGGCCATTGCCTCTGTCGCCTACGCGCCGGCGCATAACATTTTCTGTTACCTATTGTAAGCCGGGTTGGCCTGGGAATTCGAAAGCATTTCCATCAGGGTCGGTAGGCAACTAGCCACTGCCCTACGAAGCCACCCAAGATGTGCTTGAGTGAAAAGTGGAAGGGAAGAGTGCGAGAGTAAGATATGGGGAAACAGTATTTTTAGACGGGTCAAAAGAAATATCGTGTGGTTAGTTAGTTAGTTAGTTAGTTAGTTAGTCGCAGTTCCAATTTCACAGCAACGGGTCGTCCCCATTATGCCCCGTTCCTGTGCCAGTGAATATCACACAAAATGCTCCCCACTGCCCAATGTGAAAAGTGGAAAAGACAGGAGTCTCGACAAACAACAGCCCGCACAGATACACTGTGCATAATGCCGCCACCAGAATGTCAACACACCAGTCCCCCACGAAACACCTGTTAATCTCTGATGGAATCGGCAGTCATTTTCCTATCTGAATGTTTCCTAGATGTTCACCCACACAGTCCACAAAAATACAGTTCATCGCTGATAGCAGTGGCAGTCAACCAGAAGCCCAGCAGCCACGCATTTCTGCATAAGGCAAAAACCGGTCAACTCTGGGACATAGCCACCTGCCATCACTCCGAACATGCAGTCACGTTCCAAACAACCTCAGGCAGATTCAAAAGCATTTCACACGAAACTCACAGCTCACAGTGTCGCGCCACGCACTCACTCAGTAGCAGGGCGACGGAACCATCAAGCCTTCTTAGTCGCCTCTTACGACATGTGTGGTAGGCTACAGTGTTGCTATTCTTTGCTTCCCTTATCACATCAAGTCCGTTAGGAGGACTCTCCTCATTCAACATGGGACTGGCCCATTTAGTCGCTGTACGCTGATATATGTATTACGGAGAAAATCGGAGCTCTGATGGACTTGTCCGGAGTCAGTAAGTAAACGTAAAGGATAATTTTACACCCCTTAAAGCGTTTTTATACGGTGCTTTCGCCATGTTTATATATTATTCGCACTCGCTAAGTGATGTGCTCAGTAGCAAGCCGGACGCACCCACTTAGGCACCCACTTTAGGATGGGTATTCATGGGAGCGCAGGCCAGTTTATAAAACCTCATCTCGATATGACTTAAAACACATGATCATCGTACCGGCGGGAAAGGTTGCTAGCCACTATACTACTGCGACTTCCGTGTCCAGGGCACAATGAGGTTAATCAGAACTGAATTGGAATGAATGAGAGAAAGTGTTAGAATTTCTTTACCACCGACTTTAAACGCGGAGATGACTCTGAATTATGTTGATTTACGTTAGTTAGTCGTTAGTCATTAGTCGCGGCTCCAACTTCGCGGTTAAGGGTCACCCCATAATGTTCCGTTCCTGTGCCAGTGAATATCGCACAGAATGCCCTTCATTGTCTCACATGAAAAGTGAAACAGACAGTAGTTCCAACAAATCAACAGCACACACAGGCATACATGCATAAGGCCACTGCCATAATGCCAACACAACAGTTCGCCACTAAAATTACAGTTCATCTTTGATGGAAGCGGCATTCTCTAGAAAACCAGCAGTTGCACACACATTATTGCTTAAGGCAAAACCAACTAGTTCAGTAACCATGACCGTCCGCCATTTTTCTGAACATGCAGCTCACAATACAAATCACCGCGGACATATGTAAAAAGCATTTAACATGAAATCCACAGCTCACGGTGTCTCTCCATGCACTTAACCCAGTATCTGGGCGATGGAACCATGTGCTACCAGTCCAAAATGAGGAAAATGTGTTAGCAAACCGTAGTCAGAAGCATGCACACACCTGAGGCCTTACCAGCTCAACAGCCTATCAGCAACTTTGGACCGGAAGTCCTGATTTACGTTTTACGTGTATCTGACAAGCATAAACAACACAATTGATAGAGAAAAAGAATAACTCGTACGTCTATGGATACATGTGCTTTGTTACAGTCCACTTGCACGTGTGGGTTTGTTAGCATGTTTATTTATCACCTGAGACGAAATGTCCATCATCACAATAAGATAAGGCTGATTACAACATTTACATTAATCGTACATTTACAAGCCAGAGATTCATACGTGTTTAATAAATAACACCTACTATGCATATACTGAACGTAAACTTGCCCGGGAATCATACATATCAACACACACAAAATGCTGGAGTTGCCTGCTATACCCAATAAAGGATATGGAATTAACTGTTAACAGTGCATTAAGCTGAAGTCTGTGGACAATAAAATATCTAAAATCCTTGGAGCAGACATGATCAACTAAGGCATACTCCAAGCCGGTCCATATGTGTGCTATGCTGAATCGTGATCTATTCTGCTTTCTGATGTGAAGTACCTGTACAAGATTTGCACACCTCGCTAATTTCTGAGTCACACATAAATATCTTCAAACATCAAATCCCTAAACAGCGAAACATAAATATCAGTTGGGGACTCTTTTAGTATAGCTTTCAATGTGTATGTTGTCTAGTGTGTCCTCTAGTTTCTACTTCTGTCTTCTACTTCTCTGAGCGCCAATCAATACATGTGTGTTTATTTATGGTTTCTGAGTCAGGATATGGGAAGAAGAGCCCTATAACACAGTCCCCACGGACAAGGTACTTTGACACAGGTCCGGGAGAAAATCCCCTACACCAATATCATCCCAATAGATAAAAACCTGTCAGGGTTTATAAGATCTGCATAGGACAAGTTCTTACAGAGTTAAAATTCATAGTCTTACATGGGATTCACAGCCAACCAAATTAACCAACTACAGGGCGTTTGTAACGTCTTACTACACTTTGAATGTAGAACAGCCGTTTCTTGAAGAGTATGTTTTCCGTCTTGTAAAGCTGTTCTAAACTACTGAGCGTAATCTTGCCAAGAGATCAACATACAGCTGAAAGATGCTGGTGTTGACAGCTAAGTCCTGTAAAGGATATGCTTAAAAAAAAAAAAAAAAGCTGTTCTACATATAAAGTGTAGCAAGACTTTGCAAACACCCTGTATAACAAACGCTTATGAGGTTAAAAGCCTCACACATATTTTCTTTTCTGTAATAATTAATTGGTAATATATTATCTTGCTATACTGGCAAAACATTAGTATAGAAACGATATCTTGAAAGAAGTTAACTCACAAAGAGAAGAGATTATTCGGATCAGAAGAAAACCGTCCCCATTTATTGGACACATCATGAGATGGAAGCTGGATTACGTTGTGATAACAGGACAGTTGAAAGGGACAATAGACAGTGGGAGATCGAGAGATAAAATGGACAGTGTGTCATCAACCCGGGAAGGTTAACCCGTTCAACAAATACCCGCAGAAATCGGATGTGTCGGCCTAAAGGCGCAAGCATCGCAGCTCTGTTGTAAACAGGCACAACGCAATCACGTCCGAAAGAAAACTCCCCGGATGAACGCAGAAGAAGAAGTTTGACATCATGTCTAGGAGGAACACTTTTTTCGCGTTTCCATCCTGTTTCAGGATATTGCGGTCAACACCAGCATCTTTCAGCTGTATGTTGATTCCTAGGCTAGATTACGCTCATCAGCACGCCACGACTTTCTGAGCGACCGGCTCCATACTCTCATAAGTCACTTTTGCGATTCGAACCACTGCTAATTCTCGTCGCGTCACGTGAGTCGGGGTTAGCGGAGAAAGCTGCTAACTCCTCGGCCATGGAGCCGGCATAGGAAGAACACTGATTTCAGAAATAATTGGCAGTACACGAGACAGAAGGCTGTGAACAGATATGATTACCACCATTACACGTCGCGGACTATAAGCGGAAGAATATCCAGGTAGTTTTATTGATTGATTCAACCACAGCCAGTGGGCACGGCTTTAGTTGAGTGTGTGCGTTATGAATCAGAATCAAGACAAGCAGAAATAAATTCTCAAACACTGAGTGGCACTCACAGAAGTGGAGGACAGAAATAGAAATCACGTGACACACTAGTCAGCATAAACATTGAAAGCTGCAGCGAGATTGTTTCCTACGCGCGTCAGTTTGGACTTCAACGTTGACGTCTCGATCGGAAAGCTATGGCAAACTACTGTACGTAATATTGCATAGAATATCAACCTGGGGTTGGGGTTGATTGCAACGTTCTGCAAAGGACAAGCAATTTAAGACAGAAAGAAAAGAATGGCCACACCGGGATTCGATCCCGTCTCCTTCAGTTGACGGCAAAGCTTCGCTGAAGGAGAAAAGTTTACTTAGACACACTATCAGCTAGACTCGGTAGATAAAGATGTTCTAAACATTGTACTCCCTTAGTGAATTTAAACAGACGATATAAGCTATAAGTGCAATATTGCACGATTTCTTGATGTACATCCTATTTAAGCCAAAGTATCATTCATTTTGTTTCACATAACATAAAATATACCTATGAAGTATGCACGAAAACCGTGAACTGATTAGAGAAAATAGACGTAGACAGTTACACTTTTTTGGGAACGTTACGAGAAGAAATAAATTAGAGAACATGGCGACAGCTGACAAGACTGAGGCGAAAAGAACAAGCGGAAGGCAGCGAAGTAAATGTCTGGATGGCTTGATTACATGGCATGGTCGGGACAAGAACACGGAGCTGATCCACGACTCTGGTGATCGTGTAAGATGGCGAAACAAGGCCGCTCACGCTTATCGGAATGGTGCATGATGATGATGAGTTTGCAACTGACGAGATGTAGATAAATATGCCAGGCAATAAATCGTGTAATATTTCATTTATGGCGTCTGGGTTTAATTAAAGATGGCTTTACTAGCCAGGTCTATAATCCACCAGAACCCAGAATTGTTGAGTATTGTCAGAATTGGAACCCGTGTGAATAAATGACTTTGCTAAAAATAAAGACACGTTTTCTAGGGGTTTCATTTTGGTCATGAGTCGAAGTAAATATGTTTTCCTTGAGCGAAGCTTAGTCTTCATTCTGAGGCTGTAGGTTCCAATAACGGCGTGGCCACACAATAGCTGTCAATGTTTATATTGTCTAATGTGTTCTTATTTCCTGTACTTCTAGGAGTGCCAACCAATACACATTAATGCCTTTCTCATGCTCTTTCAATGGCCCCAAGTGTTTCCCAGTAACTGATATTTCTGTATATTACAAAACACAAGGGTTGAAGTGTTGTGGTTTATTTAAAAAACACGTAAGAAAATATAGTAAATATAGCAGGCAAATGGATGCATCCATAGATAGGTGAACATATTGAACGTTTTTATAAAAGTCTTTATCAGTATCAATGAATAATAATAATAATAATAATAATAATAATAATAATAATAATAATAATAATAATAAAAATTGGTGATGATGGTAATCATGATGATGAAATTAACGCAAGTAGACATGAACACTATTGGAAAAGGAACATTATTTGACCACGTCATGACAAGGTACACATTAAAATAAAATATAACAAGTGGTTTAGCTTAATGAACAAAGAATGGGAAGGTGATATAAATAAAAATACTAGACAGTATCACGTCATATGTAAAGCAATGGCCTTTGGGGCGTAGAATCGTGCAAATAAATAGGCATTTAAGACCTGCAAAATATAATCTAGTGTCATCATGTGACCTTACAATATTTAATATGACGTTCAAATCTCCAACAACAACAACAAACAATCATTGAAAATGACTTAACAATCTGACTACTTAGTTCTCAAATATCAAAGTGGAGCCTAAAGCGATGTAATCTCGGTTTTCGTATTTTACTTTAGGTTAAAACTAAATTGCACAGGGTCGCTAGCGTGCCGTACGGGTGGTCTTCGGTTCGATCCGTATCGGGGCGGTTTCGAATGTTTAAAAATAAATCCAGCCTAAGACGGGGACCAGAAAATGTCTTGTAAAAGCCAACTTGGTACCGTTTGGTTTATAAAAATATGAGTTTAAAGGTATATATCTACTTAAGCCTTAAGCTTGTAAAAAGGGACTTTACTACGTATTATTAACTAAGAAACTTTCAACACAATATTTCAAATGAATAACAAAGTAACATTATTTAAAAAAAAAAACACCATATAATTGCTTTCATGAGATTGTTTCTATGAACATAAAATAAAGAGGGTTGGACCTCGTGTATCGTCGTCGGTCGTCGTTGTTATTCTCATAATTACAGTAAACAATTACATTCACTTGAAGTTATCAAACAAAAGTGATCTTTTATCACTTAGATGGGTTTTATTATGAAAACACACACACGTCTTTCAACGCCACAGGGGTCTATGTAGCAGCAATGTTAAATTATTACTACACAGTTCTGGATCGTTTCCCGTGGTTATTGCCTGCTTACCCCTAATAAGGTAGCTAATCTTGCAGATTGCTGCATATCTTACCCCTTGACAGAGTGCACGTTGGATAGGTGTATTTGTAATGACTGTGCAGTGTTTTAAAATATTGCGGCTCCAAGTTTCGTATTCACCCTTTGTAAAAGTTCATACAACATTACAGGTAAATACAAAACTTGGACCGGCAATATTTTCAAACACTACACAGTCATTAAAAATACACTCTATAGTTTTGCAAATACATTGTGACCTATCATACTATGGGCTACATGTAACTTACTCGCCACATTTTTCAGTCTAGACCAGTGTTTCCCAACCTTTTTTGTACCATGCCCCACTTAAGCCTTTCTAAAATTCATATTGCCCCCCTCCCCTGCCCCACGCCCCCCCCCCTCAACATATACATTATTTTTAATATTCAAAAATTGAAATGTTCACTAAAGAAACTTGAATGATAGGTTTTAGGAAGAAATCACTAAGTAATTATTGAGCAAACACAGTAAGTAAATTTTCAAAACATATAATGGAGAACTGAAATTCAAGTACAAAATAATTTTAATGAAAGATTTTTCTATATTATTTTAATTATTAGTAATTATTTATTATTTAAATTTAGTGAGATCCTTGCGCTTGATGCTTGCTGCAAAGAGATCTTATGTCCAATTTAGTTAACTTCAGTGTCAAGTCTCCCCGTTTTGTTATATTCAGCCGATTTCTTCCATTTTCGAATTGCCCCCCCCCCCCCCCCTTAACAGTCGAATTGTCCCCCTGTGGGGCGTGGGCCCCACGTTGGGAAACACTGGTCTAGACCCTTACCTTGTTTCTCGCCCGTTGTTACAAGCTGACCGACTATTGTTACTAGGATGCTGAAATTGGACTATGTGTAGGCGAGGTTTCCGGACGCAAATATTGTTTAAAAAACAACAACAACAGGGACTTGACAATTTCGATCGATGAAGCTTCGTCGCCACTCCAACAACCAACAATTTTCTCAACCTCACATTAGTTGATTCAGTAATAAATTGCTGCTTTGAACCAAGTCCCTTAGCGTGCGAGGGCAGCTTCTGAAGGCAAAGACACTGACAGAGCGATAGCTTTGACTTTCCGTACCTCTAGTAGCGTTGATGCATATTGTTTTCATGTTTTTACTTTCTGAGTTGCGGGCGTTAATTACACGTACCTGAGAAGTCGGAGTGGGTTCGCTTGATGGCGAGGGACACTGATAATAGGGAAAGCTAATCTACGCGAAAAATCAGTTCAGTGTGGACTGCAAGGCACTAGGACGTTAATAATGATGATCATGATACAAGTAGGTTTCGTTTAATGAAAGCTTTAAAGCGCGATTTGAAAAAAAAAATTAAATTATTTGCGCCAATTGTACAATAATACATGTTTGTGTTTACTGCGAACAAAAAATCAATGAATGCCAAGGTAACTTGATAACACAAAAACCGGAAATAACATGAGTGTATTATGAAAACTCATTTTGCCACATTTTACAAATAGTTGTGGTTTAATAATGGCTATAAAGATTTAAGAAACATTCCAAACTGATGTTGATTTTGTTATCCAGAAAACAGCGATATTCTGGAATAGATTAATCTACACCCTGAACAACTGAACAAGGATGACCATCTTTACCCAACCCCTAAACTCCCACTCCACCGAAATTTAAAAAAAAAAATGTATTCCGAAGCCATAGGTCTGGGATGTGATAGGGACGCCGCTTTTTCTGGGTCTGAATGAACGGAAGGATAGGTGGCCCATATTTTCCTCACTTAGCAGGCGACGTGCTCAGACTTCGAACCCTCGTCCAACCGTGCTCATGACATTACCAGCTCAAGTCCAACGCACGCTTCTCACTTTTTAGGTCAATAAATCATATATATTTGGAGAGGCCTAAAATGATACCGAAAAACACCCGATGACAGCATAAATATATGTGCGTGTTTAGGCGTTAGACGTAGACAGTCAAGCATGTTTTCGGAATGTCATAGGTAGATATAAACTTGAAAACTTTGTAACGCCTGCCAAACTTAATGGACAAAGAAATATACACGTGGATGGTTTGGTCACGTGACATTATGGGTCAAGAACACATACCTGATTCCAGACACTGGTGTTCGAGTGAGATGGTGAGCCGTAAACTCGTAAACTCCCTCGCTAATTGTCACAGCGGATGGGAATGATACAAGTAACGATGTCAACTATGGAGACAAAGTGTAATCAAAAGAGTTGGCTGGCAAGGAATTGGAAGTCAGTAGCTTTCACAGATATCCAATTACGTGTCCAAAAATATGCCCATAGTGAAAAGGTTGGGTCTTGAAAGAAGGACCTTCCGTAATTTACGACTTAATAAACATAACATCACTGATGTATCAATGTTTTTATGGATGATCACCACAGTATTGTTTCAATTTATTTACTGCTTAGTTTCATAAAGCTGGACTAAATTACCAAATTGTACGTTTGCTAGTGCCAATTTGCAAGCAGCACAAATACAAGCAGCACATGCTATTCACTTTAAGCAAGACCTACATGTAATAACAATAATAATGACAACAACTAGGGCATCATAATGAATGCTTGTGTGTGTGCATATGTGTAAACTAATTACCAGTATATTGACTATAATAAAAATATATATACTATTTGAATTATTGCACATTATATACACACGTATATACCACAGTCACATAATCATTCAATGGGCGGGACTTGTGTATACTGCATCCTTTTCTTCCATCGACATTTCAGAGGAAACATGTTGGCATGAGCAATGCTAATGTTGTCTTCTTGGCTACTACTGTCGCTGGTCTGGAAGCTGTAGCGCCTGAAGCTGCTGCTAATGCTCTCTCCATCAGAGGAGAACGAGCCCCAAGTTGCCGTGGAGCGGTTACATTTACTAGTGAGATCTAAAGCGGTTGTTTTCTGCATTTCAGAGTCACAGTTGCTGGTTTGTGAATCGCCAGATTCTGTTCTTGCGACCGTGGAGCGTCTAATATTTGTTTTGGAGTAAGCATTGTTTTCTATGTGATCGGTGATTTCTGTACCAAAACCGTGATCCAAGGATGGTATGGCATTTCCGTCAACAGCGTGTGAAAGTTCAGATACAAGAGGATCGACAGGTACAGAGCTTCGATGTAAGCTGCTTGATTGTGCTGTCTCAGGCAATGACGGCGGTAACGTTGAGATGTTTATTGTATCCTTAGATAGAGAAGCTTCAGATTGGAACACTTCGTCTCCAGCATATCGTCTCCGAAGAGCGGCCACTTCATGTTTGAGTTTAAAGTTCTCTTTCTGCAGTTCCAGAAGTCTTTCCTGCATAATACTCTCTAAAGCTTTTCGTTTGACTCGAGATCTGCGAGCCGAGTCGTTGTTTTTGAGTCGCTTGCACCAGTAACTATCATCTTTCCTTTCGTCAGGCACAAACTCTCGCTTGGCGCGCTGGTGCATACCGACAGGCAAGAAATTCTCGCTACATGCAAACTGAGCAGCAGAATTGCTCATCTGTACAGCAGACACTGCTGGATTCTCATCATTGATACTGACCTGGGCATCCTTTATATCATGAGGTAATGAGATTAGGTGGTGCTCGGCATAAGGAGAGTATAATAGAACTATATCTCTGTCAACACACATTGGATCCTGCACTTGTTGGAAGCTGGCTGGCGTAAACTGCGGGCCGTAATCATGCGTATTATCACAAATCATACTTTTGGGTTCTAGCTGGTGGTGAAAGGCTACACTGGGCTTGTATTCGCACAACTGAAAACTTACATCCCTGTGTCCGTTTGCGTCTAACATCTGCACGGATTCTGGTTTCACCAGTGCGCCAGGATTATTACACAGAAGCTGGTGGTCCTGAGTTGCAGACGGCATCATCGATTTAGTTTTGTGGTACCAAGGTTAGCTTAGAGGTATTGAAGTCAGCTTGTGTGGTATTGAAGACAACTTGTGAGGTATTGAAGTCAGCTTGCGAGGTATTGAAGTCAGCTTGTGACGTACTGAAGTCAGCTTGTGAGGTATTGAAGTCAGCTTGTGACGTACTGAAGTCAGCTTGTGAGGTATTGAAGTCAGCTTGTGAGGTTGTGCCGTTGAGTTTTGCGTATTATTCTGTGTTTCCAAGTCAAATTTATGTTTTAATTTGTGCTGTTTTAAAATCAACGTTGAGGTCCAGTATTTATCCTGAAAAGGTAAACAATAAACATTATAAGGGGGTAAAACAGACACATAAAAATAGATAAATGCACACAAAACAGCAATATTTATCAAAATATATAGCTAGGAAAAGAATAAAATGTATCTTGCACTCAACAGCCAGCCCCATAGATTGAGACCAACCGGCAATCGAAGGGAATGTGGTAACCAAGGATGCCGACCGCCTTTACTTGCCATGACATTTTCTGAGACCCGTGTTAGCCAGGGACAACCTGGAATCCCGCGCCAATTAAAACACTTCCCTCCATGAACGGAATTGAAACACGCCCACTCATGACCAGCAGGCAAGTGTGCTAGACACAGATCTAGGGAGGCTCCTACATAAACAAAGTAACTTTCCTAGGGCAAAAGATAGTTCTCTCCCCCCCCCCCGCCACCCCCTTCCAGACAACTTCTTCTTCTTCTTCTTCTTCAGCGTTCCGAGCCATTGAGGTTCTTTGCTGCAAATACAATCCGTCTCCATTCGTCTCTCTGGTGGACCTTCTCTTGCCAGTCGTTGATTCCAAGTGCTTGTAGGTCTGTACATGTATTATCTCTCCACCGCCTTCTTGGTCTACCTCGGGGTCTACGGTCATTTATTTCCTGAGTGTAAGCGAGTTTTGTTTCCCTATTATCTTCCATTCTTTCTATATGCCCCAGCCATTGTAGTCTATTAGCCTTCATGATACCAGTGATTAGCGGGGACTTAAACAGATCATAAATG